>JAOWCC010000019.1:12345359-12997044 GCA_030867875.1 Actinernus sp. WN-2022 | reverse complement strand
CCCGCACTCTACCAACTGAGCTAACCAGTGAGAATAATGTTTGTGTTCTCATCTTGTGGGGCAAGATGGCGGCGGTGGTATTTTTTTGGTGCAACATTGTTGTGTTCTGGTTAATCTGGATTGGTGTGGAATCAGTTTTGACTTATCATATTCCTTTACGCTCCGTTATCCAGGGTTGCCACAGGTCAGGGAAAAGTTTTTTTTTCAAGGTCTGGGAAAAGTCAGGGAATTTTGAGAGCGTTGTTAGAAGGAAAGGCTGAAGAGAAGAATCAAAGATCAACTTGGTGATAAATGGGGGAGGGGGGGGGGGGGGGGGGGGTACTGTAAGGGGTTTTTGGATGCCGTTGTTATATTTGATTTCTTAGTGTATTTGGGCAGGGAAAATTTAAGTTGAGTCAGGGAAAAGTCAGGGAATTTTGAAGTGTGATCTCTGGGCAACCATATCGTAAATACTGCCAGTGATACTGTTTCCCCATTCAGCGATTCAGATTGTCGTCAGACAGCGGACTATGACCGGTCAGTTCATAAAAAATGGCCATTATTTAAAATTTTAAACATTGTCCGTTATTTAAACAAATTTAATCGAGTCTAAACGTATATATGGTTAAATATCCAGTGACTATTGGGGGTCCTGTGGTGTTCTCGCGGGGCCCTTGGTTGGTTTTCATCCTGGACTGTTAGTGATTGCTCGTGGTTTGGAGTTCGCTGCCAGTTGTACGTCGCTGCGATCGCAACTGGCAGCGAACTCCAAACCACGAGCAACCACTAACAGTCCCGGATGAAAACCAACCAAGGGCCCCGCGAGAACAACACAGGACCCCCAATAGTAACTGGATATTTAACCATGTGTAAATTATTACACACATTAAACTCGATTAAACCAGCTTCGCTGAATTGGACATTTCTGTTTAAATACTGTTAATAAATAAACAAATAAATCATTTCAGGGGTTCTGTACAACTCTCCTGCTGGGTCCATGCTGTCCCTTGTGTTCCATTCACTGATGTTGATGCCGTTTGAGATCGTCCAGCCCTTGTTACCTGTCTGTACTGCCTTGTTACCCATACTGGACCGACTCAACAGGATCCTACCTGCAGCTGCTCTGATGGAGGAACAGGAACTAGAATGGCCTGTCTTGGGTAAGGAGCTTTATTAAGGCATTATAAACAATCTCGTTCTCAAACTGCAAATGGTTAGACCTTCACGTCTTCTCCGATAAGGACTTAAAAGCGTAGGCCCCACGTCGGCCACAAGTTTATCAGTCTCACCAGACTGACACGTATTACCCACGTTACATAAAGTTACTTTACTGTACCGCTGGATCCGAGTTATAAAATGCAAGGTTTTTTCCCACTCGGTGCTTTGTGAAGCATCCTCCAATGAACGGCTTGAAAGCCATAGAGTAGCTGCTAATGAATGTTACGTGAGTGCTAACTTCAGCAAGAGTGCACCGAACGTATGTGGTATGTGTATTCATGCTTTATGCCACAAATGGCTGGAGCGTCTATACGGCTACAAGATCATACCATTGCTTCTATTCTAGTGCCTGGTAGACCACACAATAAAGCGATGTGAGGTGACAAAATTTTCCTGAAATTAACTAGTTGATTTAGAACTTGTTTAGATCCAGAAATTAAAGCACTTGTAATGCGTGAATTATTTAAATTCATGTTGAAATCGAGTGAAGTTGCATATGAGTAGCCTTTCGCGATTTCGTTTATGCTGCAGTGCACTACAAAGCACTACAAAATAAATCAATATTATGCAGCTCCGTTTAACAGTAGACTGAGGTCCGTAGCGTTTCTGTAGTACACTAAAGGACTCAGTCAACTGAAGGCATTAGAGGTGCGTAGCGTTTCTGTAGTACACTAAAGGACCCAGTCAACTGAAGGCATTAGAGGTGCGTAGCGTTTGTGTAGTACACTAAAGGACCCAGTCAACTGAAGGCATTAGAGGTGCGTATAGCGTTTCTGTAGTACACTAAAGGACTCAGTCAACTGAAGGCATTAGAGGTCCGTAGCGTTTCTGTGGTACGCTAAAGGACTCAGTCAACTGAAGGCATTAGAGGTCCGTAGTGTTTCTGTGGTACGCTAAAGGACTCGGTCAACTGAAGGCATTAGAGGTCCGTAGCGTTTGTGTAGTACACTAAAGGACCCAATCAACTGAAGGCATTAGAGGTCCGTAGCGTTTCTGTAGTACGCTAAAGGACTCAGTCAACTGAAGGCATTAGAGGTCCGTAGCGTTTGTGTAGTACACTAAAGGACTCAGTCAACTGAAGGCATTAGAGGTGCGTAGCGTTTCTGTGGTACGCTAAAGGTCTCAGTCAACTGAAGGCATTAGAGGTCCGTAGCGTTTGTGTAGTACACTAAAGGACTCAGTCAACTGAAGGCATTAGAGGTCTGTAGCGTTTGTGTAGTACACTAAAGGACTCAGTCAACTGAAGGCATTAGAGGTGCGTAGCGTTTCTGTGGTACGCTAAAGGACTCAGTCAACTGAAGGCATTAGAGGTCCGTAGTGTTTCTGTGGTACGCTAAAGGACTCGGTCAACTGAAGGCATTAGAGGTCCGTAGCTTTTGTGTAGTACACTAAAGGACCCAATCAACTGAAGGCATTAGAGGTCCGTAGCGTTTCTGTAGTACGCTAAAGGACTCAGTCAACTGAAGGCATTAGAGGTCCGTAGCGTTTGTGTAGTACACTAAAGGAGTCAGTCAACTGAAGGCATTAGAGGTGCGTAGCGTTTCTGTGGTACGCTAAAGGTCTCAGTCAACTGAAGGCATTAGAGGTCAGTAGCGTTTCTGTGGTGCACTAAAGGACTCAGTCAACTGAAGGCATTAGAGGTCCGTAGCGTTTCTGTGGTGCACTAAAGGACTCAGTCAACTGAAGGCATTAGAGGTCCGTAGCATTTATGTGGTACGCTATTGGCACTACACAACGCTATAGGCACTACACAATGCTACATGCACTGTAGAACCACGCCACAGGCACTATAGAACCACGCTACAAGCACTACAGAACCGCGCCACAGGCACTACAGAACCACGCTACAAGCACTACACAACGCTACATGCACTACAGAACCGCGCCAACACAACGCTAGCTTAACCAACTACTTCTGTAGTACTTGTAACGAGCTAGTGTCCACTCCTTCGCGGCCTCTGGAACAGTGCGTGTTTACCAATATTTATTGCATCTCATTAACTCTGACCCTGACCTATTACGCCACTCAACTGTAATACGTAATCGCATGGATATCATTACATCATCATATTTTCAAATCCTGATCATACATGTAGTTTTGAATGTGCAAAACGCGTCGTCATTATCTAGCCAAATAGCAATGAAACTTTCTTCAGAATAGACCCAGACAAGTATTTTATTGGCACTTTGCAAAGTGTTAGCCCAATAATCTATAGATGGGTCAGTTGGGTATAGGTATTTAGGTGTTACTGATTCTGAGTTTGCGATCTAATGCAAAGACAGTCAAATATATTTCACTGCTATCTTCGCTATTTTGGGATCTGGGTTAAGAACTATAGATAAAAGATTATTATCGGATACATTTGTTACATTTGTTTGTATTTCAGTACTGAAATACAAAGAGGTTATTACACGGTAAGTTGTGTAATACGGTTGGGTATTTTTACGAGTCAGTTTTATTTTTCGAGCCTGAAAGGCGAGTAAGAATTCCCAGCCATATTACACAACTTTGCGTGTAATAAATTGTTTATTATACGACAGCTAACACGAACAATTTTTTTTTGTTTTGGCTTACCTTACTGCTCTGTTTGAAGAAAATCTTGAGAGAAGAAACCTCAATTGAAGTCGAATGTCGGGAGCGGGCGCGCACTGAAAAAGTTTTTTTTCGCGCGCTAAAAGCTGATTGGTTGTTACTCAAACAGCCCCATTTCGATTGGCTCGCACGCTTACAAAACCTTTTAAGTGTTGAATAAACCTGTGCAAACCTGGTCGCGACCCGTGTAATATGGCCTCATATTTGCACTCGTTTTAGCCCGTATTTGCACTCGAAAAGCCAAGTCGTATAATAAAATATAATACGTACAATGTCTTTCCAGGCACCCCTCAGAAGATAGACCCAGCGGCCCTACCCCTACCCCAGCCAGCCCAATCATGGGTGTGGTTAATAGATCTGCAGCGGACATGTGCATTGTTTGTGGGACGGGTGATAGGTGGTATGTTGACGGGACCGCCGCTGTCAAGAGACGAGAAAGCGTGCGAGAAGTGGCTAAATGCTCCTTTACTAGGCAGTGGACTTGAAGACAGGGATCCGGACCTAGGTAGGATCACAGTAGTGGATAGCACTATTACGTCAGTTGAATACATATACCAGAATCTTTGCGCTGATTCCATTGTTCTACTAATTTGGACTATTATCTTGGTATTCTCAGAGGAGTTAAAAATCTGAATAAGAAAAGGAATTCGAAAAGGATTCTTCTGTTTTCCCGGTTTTGTTCTGGTTTAAGTGAGACATCTAGGCCTTCAATTCTTTTTCTATGACCATTTTCCCTAAATTGATACTACCCTATTTTTGTTTTGAGAGGGGGGGGGGGGGGGGGGTTAATACATAGTTGGGAATGCTTAACAAGTTCTAATTCAAATCATAGCAAGCATTTTTTTTCCAATCTTTTCTTTCTTTAACAGAAAAAGCCATGATCAGCTCACTGTCCAGCCTGATGCACGACTCCGTGTTCGACTCCATTGAAAATGCGCGTTCCACCATCCCCCCTGATATAGTGTTCCTCCTGGACCTAGCCCACGGGCCTGTTATTGACGCCGGTCAAAACATCTGGAGGCAGCTGCAGAACTTTAGCAAGTCCAAAGGTAACATTACGCAGTCAACAGTAAGACCTTCATGCTTCGTTTGGCTGTAACAAATTGACCAATTATAGCTCGCGAAATTACTTAGCTATACAATAAAACCCCTTATTGTTTTGGCTTTTTTGTCAGACTGGGACTTAGGTGAGACACACAACATTCCCCTGCTGGACACGGCTACTCGCTACACGTTTGCATGTGTACTGAAGCATTGTGGGCTACTTCCAGTTGCACTACAGAAAAACAGGTCAGTCTGGTGGTGTGCTCATGAGTTGAAAATTGATTAACAAACTTTCTGTGTATAAAATGGTTGAGTAAGAAGTTGCCACACGGCACCCATCTTCCTTCCCAGAGGAGTAAAACCCCATGTTTTCCAGATACAACGCATGCTCTCGTTGGTTGATAGGAGGCCTCGTGGCAGTTATCAAAGCCAACGTTTCCCGTGCGGGATACCATTCAAATGTATCCTGCCACGTGATCACGCCGTGACAGAAGATGGTGTGATGCGTGGCACGCGCCACTGGCTAGCTGAAGGTGGGGAAAGAAAAATGTGTTTATGGAAACTTGGGCAAAAGGAATTTCATGATTGTTGCTATATAACAAATCACTTAATGACTGGCTCCTCGGGAATCAGTGAGTTTTGTATCGAAGAATCAAAACTGACTGTTTCTTTCAGGGTTAGTGATTTTAATCACTTAAAAGTGTTTATCGTTTTCCAATGAAAACTGTTGTACATGTATATATCCAAGATGGCGCCGTGTGAAATATTAAACACAGGAAGCCCAGTTCCTTTTCTGTCTTTATTCGTGTTGTAGATTTCCGTGGAGCAGGGTAATCGTGATTTTAATTTCCATGCAACAGTTTTAGAATAGATAGGTTTTCGATTGAGTGTCGAAAGTAATTGCTTTGCGATTGCTTTGGTTTTGCGTTTGCTTAGCTTTTCTGTTGGCTGTGACAAACGTTTTTTAATTATCAGCCAATCAAGTTCTGTACTGAAAGCCAACATTGTTTTGGTCCGTCAGCAATCAATCTTCGTTTTAGTGAGAGTTATCCACGATTGCGTTTACTTTTCCTCGTGATTGGTTCAAGTAAAACCAATCACGAATTACTTCAGTTCGTCATTGTTTCATTGTGTTTTTACTTGCTCGTGATTGGGTCTATGATTACTTTGGTTTTGGTTTTACGACACTCAACCGAAACTAATGATTAATCTATAGCAAGATACAACTTTTTTCAGGTCTAACGAGATGTTGGAGGCACATCGATGCGTGTACCGCCTGCATCGTCAACTGCTGACTCTCAAGGGAGGGGTCGGGAGCGGCTCGTCCTTGATACTGGGCTCCATTAGCCATGATCACTTCAGTAGATCCCCCAGCCTGCATTCTGATAGCTCTACCAGTGGAGATGAGGCATTGCGCCCTGTCAGTAGGCAAACAAGCACAGGTATGGATGAAATGTTTTCTAACTTGTCTTAATTAGGGATATATACAGAAGCTGGTAGCACGGAAATTTCGGTTGAGAAACCAGAAGCAATTAAAGGGGCATGGTCACATGGTAGTCATGCGCAGTAGGCGTGCAGAAAGTACTAATTAGCATATCAAAATCTTCCCGGTTGAGCGAGCGTACATGAGAAGGTCGCAAAGGGGAGGATTTGTAGTTATAGCATTTTGAAGGCTGACGGCCCTGTATCAGGGAACCACGTTGTAACAATGGCTTCAGAGTCGATGGAGGAAGAAGTTGAGTTGGAAATGATAACATTTGGACAAATAGTTCTGTTCTTAGAATGTTGAAAATGCTTGATTTGGACAATTTTGCATAAAATCTGATATCGGCGAATTATGTCCAAACACTGCACGAAAATCGAACAAAAAATACATTAAAAATACTTTCTGATGCCAAACAAACGACAGGAACACAAAGAGCATAGTCTTCTGATCAACCAGTCCATAAAAGCCTATAGTTCGAACTAGTACAAACACGATAGTATTTTAAGCTCAAAGGATTTTCTTCACAAGTAAACATAGTCTTCTGAGCAATCAACATTCATTTGAAGCTATCAAAATTGTTTTGGAGTCCATAAAACCGATAGATCGAACTAGTACAAACAAGCTTGTTAGTTATAAACAGACTTCTGTTGCAAATAAACATTGGTCGAGCGCGCTACAGAATGCTTCCAAAACTGTAGGCAAACTCCCGTTTAAGAATGTCCTGATGCCCAAATAACCACAGCAGCTCGCACAGGATAGTCTTCTGAGCAATCGAAATTCGTTTGAAGGTATCGAAATTGTTTTGGAGTTTAAAAAAAAAACAAGCTTGTTAATAATTCACAAACTGTGTTACGAGTAAACAGCGCGCTACACTATGCTTGCAAAAATGTACGAAATACACCGTTCAAACATTCCCTGATTCCAAATAACTACAGCAGCTCACGCAGGATAGCCTTGTGAACAATCGACATTCATTTGAAGTTATAAAAATTGTTTTCAAGTGCATGACATCCGATAAATCGAACTAGTACAAACATACTGTTAGTTTACGCCACGCTGACTTCGTGTTTTTTCGAAATTTCCAGCTCATTTTCGCAAATCAAACTATAGAACTAATCAATATAATTATATATCTAAAATACTGTACGAAGTTTGGAGGATTGATGGCCCACACAAGCTTTTAGATTGAACCAGATTATACCACGCTCGCATTGATGGCGGATAAGTTGAATTTCCGGTGGCCCACGGAAAATTCAACTATCTCGTCTCTACTGCGCATGGGTATAAACCGATGACCATGCCCCTTTAAGTTCTACCATACGAGATTTACTTTCAATGACCAGCCGCTCGTAATTCTAAAATGTCCATCTGGTTGAAAACTAGTTACACCATTGTTAATGCTTTGCGTTCTCCGACCGTGTGTCAGGTGATTTTAATAGCAACTGAGAAATGTAAACAAACGTAAATAGCTGATATTACAGTGGCGTCTATGAATAGCAGTTTCTGCGGTATTGACCCGAACGCCTCACTTCGATGTAATGAAGCACTATTCAAACTGTATCTAAATTAGTCGTGCTCTAGTCTAAATTAGTTGTTTAAGAGGGTGTTGGTGTCATGCAAGAATGATGGTTTCAATGGCGCTTCATTACATCGAGTCAATACCGCTGAAACTGCTATTCGTTGACGCCACTGTAAGCTATTGATCTGATTGACAGGTGCACAGATGACGTCACGTTGTGCAAGAATTAATGTCGTAGCCTTGTTTTCCCTGCTAATTGTTGTACGAAATAAATAGAGCAGATTTCGTATGAGTGTGACAACCACGGCATGTCCGTAGCCTTGCCGTAACCGTGCTGTAACCGTGCTGTGCCGTATTTATGTAATTTGATTGGATCAGCAGGGCAAAAACAATGGGAAACCATTTCAACGTCACGGTATGCCGTAACGTAACCGTGCTGTAGTTTGTCCCACTCATACAAAATCTGTTCTATAATGATGGATAGATCAGATTTCGTATGAGTGGGATAAATTAGGGCATGTACGTAACCTAAACGTAACCGTACTATAACTTACTGTACCGTATTTCTGTAATTTGATTGGATCAGCAGGGCGAAAACAATGGGAAACCATTTCAACGTCTGCTCTAGATATCATTTTGCTGTTGGTTGTCCTCTTGTACATACACAGATGATGTCACAACAGTAACCTGCATCACTAGACAGCGTCTCGTGGTGTATACGTCTTTGTTCTCGTCACATTTTAACGTCATCTGTGCGTCATTCGAGGACAGACGCATGGCAATGGCATATATGTTGTTAAACAATAGATAGACGGTGTTGAAGACATGGGCCTGTGGTGTTTTTGCATACTCAATTTGCAAACATAATATTTAAGAAATAGAAAACATTTTCCGTGTTTCTATAGAGTTATAGAAACACGAGTGGGAGTTTGGGAGAACGAGAAATGCCAGTGGGAACACGAGCCCGAAGGGCGAGTGTTTCCACAGCTATTTCGAGTTCTTCCAAACTTCCACAAGTGTTTCTATAACTCTATAGAAACAAGAGGAAAATGTTTTCTATTTCCTTTATAAAATAAACAAATAAAAGCAGGGAAACGCTCGCTTAATTTGATAATCAAAACGTGAATTCTCACAACTAGCTCAAGCGCGCGCTCAACTGACTATGTTTCTATAGAGTTATAGAAACACGGCTTACAGCCAATCAGAGCGCGCGTAGTATCGAAACTATTTTATAAAATAAATTATTTCACAGGGCTGATGTAGTCCAGTCCTGACCTCCCTTTCGGCCTCTCCGTAGACTGGAAGGTCGCGGGAAAGTTAAGTAGATTTGGCATGCGCATGTCAGAAATGTAACCAAGGAGACCACCGTAAAAATGGACATCTGGCGACATAGGTCATATGATAAGAATAATAGAAAACAATAACAATAATGAGTGCTGCTTTGTCCCTTCGGTTTCCACAGCAATAACGGGACAAGTTTGGCTTATCCTTCCAAATAGACGCGCATCTGGTATGCTTCAAAGAAAAAGCCTTGCAACTGGTGTATAATGACATATTGATTTGATTAGGGTTGAATGTTTTCCGTTAGGGATAGGCACCTTTTGATTTGTTTTTGTCTGTTGCGAATTATTCAAATTAGTCAACTTTTCTGATTGGACAGTTTTGAACATGCGCATGCAAAATCTACTGGATTCTCTTTCCCGCAACCTTCCAGTCTACGGAGCGGTCAAAGGAGAGGTGGTGACTGGACTAAAGGTTACGGACACACGCAGCAACATTGCGCGCAATATTGCCAGCAATTGTTGTTCACACGGTGCAATTTGTTGCGCGCAATGTTGCCGAAGTAGAACTCGATACTTCTTCTGCAACATTGCAGCGTGTGTCCGCATCTTTAGGGTTGATGCCTCAAGAAAGCTCATGAGATATATCACTAAATCTTTGCCGTTCCGTTTACTACATCCAGAGATCTACAGTGATCAGTTATTCTCAGATGCGTGCAAGAGAGTGATCCAACGCTGCGTGTTCCTACTGCTTGGTGTACGGTCCTCATTCCCACTGGATCAGGAATTCCTCTCCATCGTTTCCAGCACCAATAAGGTGGTGTGTGAGCCAGGGTCGCGCCTGAGGATAGAGGACTTGGCCGAGGACAGTGCATTACATATCCATATTGAAGACAGCGCTAATAGTACTCCTATGAGTATGTCACCTGGAATGAGCCCGTTACATAGTCCGAGGAGTGAGGTGGGTTGGGTTATAGTCTACTTGCTTTAGACATGGCCTTTTGAACCAACGTACAACCCTGAAGGTTGTCAGTCAGTCTTAAACATGCCAGGGTTGATGCCGATGCAGGTGCAGCTTTAGTGACTACTGACCAAATTTAATTTAATACATTTTTGTGTCTACTGCTTCTTAAGAGGCTGTAGACACTATGTTATCGAGTCCTATGACGCGCGTAATATAGTGTGTTTGTTAACATTGTTGATAAATGGTCGTGAAGTTTTATTCGTGAGCAATTGAATGTGTCGTTGGCTTTCGTGCGTTACTCGGAATCTTCATTTAGCGACAATATCCAATCACAAAATGGCAATGAAGATGATGACTATATGCCGATGGTGACATGTTCACGAGGTCGCGAGTTGGTCTTTTCAATTTCGTCACGACGATTTGGAGTTTGAGGGAGCTAGGGCGGTGAGTAATAATGCTATTTTACCATAAATTTTTCTAAGATTGACAAACTTGATTACTACAGCTTTCGCAGAGAGAGTCAAATGAAAGGTTTCCAAAGGTACTTTCAAGGTCTAGGTCGATGTACTTCCCACCAATTGAATACCAAAGTGATAATTTTCCTGCTCTAAAGCTAAATCTCTAAATAAGGCTGGAACCAAAATATTAAAGGTTTGCAACAATTTGTCTTTAGGTTGGAAGAATGGCGAGTAAGTCTCAGCACCCGGGTTTTTGGGAAAAGTTTGATTTTTAACTGCTTGTTCGTGAAACTGATGACGGAAACTGATGACAAAGCCGTTGTTTCACCTCTAAAATGTAATTGAAGGCTAGATTTACAACACAACTTACAGACAGGCAATCCAAATTGCTTGACATTATACAGAAGTTATGTTTATGATTTTTATATTAGCCCGACTGATTTTGGAGAAAACATTCATTTTCCCCGAACATTTTCTGGGCAAACGTGGCGGACACCTAAATTCATGCGCATAAATAAAATTATTTCAAGCACTTCTATTAAAACTATGAACTTCTTGTTACATATGTAAGAACTACGATGGTGCCTGATTCTATTTTTCAATTTATTTCGAAAGTAAAGTACTGTTTTCAGATTCTTTTGAGTTATATTCCCATCTCATGATGTGCAAACAATGATGTTAACGAAACCCAACACTGCGGTTACATCGCATCAGATTGTTTACTAAATTGAAATCTATAGGTGGCGGCCAAATTGCTATAGAAAACTTGCTACAAAAACACTAATTAAAATCGCTTGATATCAGAGAAGTGGGTTGATGATTTAGAGGTTAATAACCCCCATTAATTTTGGAGGAAATGTACATTTTCTGAGGCCTACAATCAGCGAGGAAAATTGTACTGGTATTTCTTGACAGATCAGACATGCATAACTAATTAGGAGGCGTTTTTCAAAATCACAGGCATTGCGGGCAGGCGTTCCATTCCCTTCTCTCCTCCCCTCCCCCTTACTTCCTTGTGGGGGTAGGGGTGGTGGAGAAATTATTTTAATAAAAAAAAATTCAAGACCCCTATCAGCCTGCACATTTTCTTTTTAAAGCAACCCCCCTTGGTATCCAATTAATTTTCAAGATGAAACAAGAAAAGTGATGATTGACTCAGTGCGATTAGCGGTTTCTACCACTACGCATGCGTATGGTGGTAAAGCAAAACAAAATGGCGAAGAGCTGTGGCGATGGACATTTTCTCAGTGTAGGTATCCCAAACTATATCCCACCATCCTGTATTTCTATTTACACGGCGGCAAGATCGAGGGACTGCTGCTCCACGAGTTGCACGCGATGAAAGTAACAGAAGGGTCAAAGTACACACCTGAACAATCTTCTCTTTAACATGAAATGGCTTAAAGTGCAACTAACCCCTTTTGCAATTTATATATATATGAATCTTTGAAAGGTTTTGAGTACTTCTGCGAAGATTTTTTTTGGCTTACAGAGAATACTCTATGTTTTAGGCTTGTTTGAAATGGTGAAAATTTGACCTTTCCTGACCCATGACCGCGTAAGAGAAAGCCTGGGTCGATTCTTGATCTTACGTCATCCAACTCATTCGACTTTGCAATAATTTGAATAAATATTTAGCATTTTGTCTAAAATATTTTTTTTCTTTACTAACAACTCACAGACTGTATATTCTCTATATATCGATGTTGTTGTGATGGAAAGGCGCCATGGAGAATAATGCATTAATGAGGTGACGTAAGATCAAGAATCGACCCAGGCTTTTCTTGCGCGGTCATGGGTCAGGAAAGGTCAAATTTTCACCATTTCAAACAAGCCCAGAACATAGAGTATTCTCTGTAAGGCAAAAATTTCTTCGCAGAAGTACTCAAAACCTTTCAAAGATTCATATGTATAAAAATTGCAAAAGGGGTTAGTTGCACTTTAAAACTGACTGCTGTATTAGTTTCCTTCTCCTTTTGGCATCTGGGATGGTTTTCAGGAGAATAAAAGCACGAGTTTGTCGCTCCGCCATTTTGGATTTGTAACAGATGCCGCTGTAAAAATGCTTTACACTATTAAGTTCGACGTTTGAAACCACCGCCGTGCCACTGCCGTACTAGTGTCGAACCAGATGTAATTGAGTTCGACACGGCAGTGGCGCGACGTTTGAACCAGTCCTTAGACTCGTATAATTATGACTCACATTCAGATTACTAATGTCAATTATGTTATAAATACTTCTAATGTAATTATACAAATAAAAATATCAGTACAACTCAGTACTGAAAATTGATAATCCCTGCTTCATGACTCAGCGTATGTATAAGCTGGCTAGTATTCTCAGTTTACACTGAGATCTCACTGACGGTTAATATTATTGCCACCCATCGAAGGAAAAAGATCCTGACGTTTCCCCAACTTTTCAGTGCATGACTAGACAACAACACTATAGCCTGCCCCCAGGAGGTACACCTGTCATACAGGTATATGTCACACCAAAGAGTATGTTTTCAAGCTGTTTTAGTCAGAAATAGACTATACATTTTGCCTTTTTGGTCTGGAATAGGTTACAATTTTTTCAGGGAAATACGAAGGCATACATTTCCATTTATTCAGCTTGTAATGACAGAGATCAGTACAGGTCCGAAAAATGGTATGGAAAATCTTATATTTTGGTCTGAAATAGGGTCACCGCTTGGAGATCCGGGCCCTGAGCTTTACATTTGTATTACAAAAGCAGTAGACACACGTACCCACTGGGTACCTATTTTAAATTCTACAAGAGAATCCGAAACTCGTTAAAAAGTCACTTAAGTTGTTCTTGTACTTAGGTCATCAATTATGAGTAACAAAAAAGTATTTCCATGCTGTAGTAAAATTTCTTACCATTACTCTCAACTCTAGTCTATCCTTCTCATGTCTGACTTCTTGTTTGATTCTTGTATGATATTTTGGCGTTTTATTTAGTTTTGCGATTAATAAGTAAATGTGATTACCACTGAACGCATTTTATTTCATGGTAGGATGAATCTGGTTCTTCCCGATTTACGCACAGCCAGCAAGAAGGTATGACGTGAGAACCAAAATTAATTACTATTTCACGACGACAGCCAGTTAAAGGCGTCATCTGATTTCTGTTATCTATTTATGCATCACAAATCCGTTAACGGAACGGTTTCTTTAAAGGAGAAAAAAGAAGACTCGAAGCTGTCACAGAAGCACTACGACGCATGCGTCATAGGCGCGAGAGGTTTGCAATGCACCATGGTAAAAGTGGCCTACGCACCCCATCCAAGTCCTCCTCGGCCGTGAAGATCATAGCATCGAACGTGGTTGAGTTTGTGTCAGAGGGTATGAAGGGAGTGTTAGAGAGTGACAGTTGTCATAGTGACATACAGGTCACCACTGAACCTACAGTTGTTGTCACAGCAATGGGATACCAGCAACAAAGGGCGGAGGTAGGTAAACAAAGAGCGGAGGTGGCCCAAACTTGAACTACATTGTTCAAAACATATCTTATTTCTCATTTTTTAGTGGAAATGGTCTAGTATTTGAATCTTATCCTTCCAGCAAAACTCTTATTTTTAGTAGAAAATATGAAGGTAAATTTTGAAATTCCCGCCTTTTTTGTATACGCTGCAGTCATCCCTAGTCTACGCGCGTCACGTTATTTGGTAAATGGGGTCTGGGTAGAAGATCCTATTGTACTTGTGAAGGAAACATCAGCTTCCGGGCTTAAAAGTAGTCTCCACACAATAAGTTGAGTGTCGATGGAAAACTGAAGGTTGTGGTTGGAAGACAACACCGACGTGCGTTCCTTTCCACAGTAATGTTTCCTCTTTGCCAAACAACAGCTACATCTATCAATGGAAGAGCGCCACTCAAAGCTTAGGGTGCGTTCGATTGACCGTATATTTCTGGAATAAGAATAGATGGAATAGTCTCTGGAAATCACTGGTTCAGGCACATTATTTTTACACTGTAAGCTACTAACACTTGCTGACATAAGATATTCAGGATACACTTAGGGTGCGTTCGATTGACTGTATTCCAGAATACGAATAGATGGAATAGTCTCTGGAAATCACTGGTTCTGGCACATTTTGCACTGTAAGCTACAAACACTTGCTGACATACATGTATGATATTCAGGATACATTTAGTATTCCAGTGGCTAACAAATCCCGATGCAACCGATTTGTAGCGATCATTCTGTATATTTTTATTCCGGAATACTGTCAATCGAACGCACCCTTAGTGTACTTCCAGCAAAATAACTGAGGTACTTTTGAAGTAAATATTGATATTATACAGATGCGCCTCGAGGCTCTGAACTACATCCTGTCCCTCCTTCAACCTGATAATGGCAGCCAAGTCCACTCGCCCGTGAGCCTTCGTTCTCTCTTTTTGTCAAGTCAACTCCAGCTCCTCTCTGGTGCCTTAGGACTAGAGGGACTAGGAACGACCCCACAGGAAATAACAGATCACATTCATCTTCTGCACTACCAGGTAACTCTGCACTAGGGTTCCTCGTTAGAGCGGATTGCGTATGAGTGGGCAGTTTACGGCAATAACTTACGGCATATCGTGACATTGAAATGGTTTCCCCATTGTTTTTGTCTTTCTGATCCAATCAAATTACAGAGTTCCTTATTGGTAGAGTGGATTGCGTATGAGTGGGCCGTTTACGGCAATAACTTATGGCAAGTTTACTGTACGGCATATCGTGACATCGAAATGGTCTCGCCATTGTTTTTATCTTCCTGATCCAATCACATTACAGAGTTACGT
The DNA here is from genome assembly GCA_030867875.1 of Actinernus sp. WN-2022. NCBI lineage: Eukaryota > Metazoa > Cnidaria > Anthozoa > Actiniaria > Actinernidae > Actinernus > Actinernus sp. WN-2022. The sequence continues at coordinate 12,981,712 of JAOWCC010000019.1, read as the reverse complement.
TACAGTGAGTTATAGTACGGTAGTATGGTAAGACTGAACATGCCGTATTTTTGTCCCACTCATAAGAAATCCATTCTAGCAACTGCGAGGCACAGGGGAATTTGAACTGATTGTCTAAAATTTAGCTGCTGATTAAACATGGTTGCAGTATTGTGACCCCAGCGAAACGTTTTCAGAAAATGTTTGGTACCTTTCTTAACTTGTGGATGTGCGCAAGTGCAGCAACGAGTTATCGAGATGGTTGGGGAAATCGTGTCACTCACTCACTCATATGTTAGTAGAGTGGAATGATAGGAATTTAAATTGACAAGCAGCTTCATCACTTACTCATTCACTTACTCAGATGTTAGCAGAATGGAATGCTTGGAATTGAAATTGATAAGCAGCTTCATCACCTACTCATTCACTCACTCAGATGTTAGCAGAATGGAATGCTTGGAATTGAAATTGATGTGCAGCTTCGTCCGAGGCTCGAAGGGCCGAGTTTCTAGTGGGGTCCCGATTACATGCTTGCCCGAACAAGTTTGAAGGTTGCTGGTTTCTACAGAGAACCCTGATTAATTTGAAAAATCAAACCAAATGTGATTTTCTTCCTACCTGTTTTGTTGTCAGGATGATATTAAAGCTACAAACTCCAAGGTCCAGGAGTCCATTCAGGCCTGTGTTCACCGCTTGTACAAACATCTGGTGAGAATGCTGCAGGATGGTAACAAGACCCTGCACAACAGGAGAGGTGAGTGACATGCACCAGTCAGTGGTTTGTTCCAGGGGGTTTAACTGAAGTCACATACACATGCTAATAAATAGTAGTTACAGGTTAGCCCAGTTGATAGAGTACTGTCTAGAATGCGGTAGATTGTTGGGTTCGAAACCTGGTTGCATTCTTAGGCATGGCAGGGGACGCATGAGCTGTTGGCCTTGTTACCTTCCACTTCTAATCAATATTTGAAGGGGACGTGACAGAAACTGTTGTACTCTTTAGCACAAAGAGCAGGGGATTGTCACCCAGTACAGCAGACGGGCCTTTGTACTAACCACAAACTCGGCTAAAGTGAACAAGTTGCACCGTAAATTTGTTGTCGGTAAGTGGTCGGCCGACAGCTTACCGACAGCTTACCAACAGCTTACCGACAGCTTACCAACAGCTTACCAACAGCTTACCGACAGCTTACCAACTGTTATCTGTTAATTTGCCGTGAGATCGCACTGTATCGAAGGGGTTTATCGTTGTCACAACGTTGGAAACTTTGGAAACTATTAAGCGTATTTTGGTTGAAAATATTCTTGAGCCAGTATGAGATAACGATTCATGCGCTTTCAGACTGATTGTCTGGTTTTTGACACAACAGGAGAGGCCCAACAGTGAGTGCCGCGGATATTTTAATTTGTTATCTGTTATCGAAGCGGTTTATCGTTGCCAGAACGTTGGAAACTTAAGAAGGTATAAAGCATATTTTGGTTCAAATGAGTCAACCACTTACCGACAGCTCACCAACAGCTTACCGACAGCTTACCGACAGCTTACCGACAGCTTACCGACCACTTACCGACCACTTACCGACAACGTATTTACGGTGCAACTTGTTCACTTTAGCCCACAAAATCACAGTTGTAAACTGCGTGGCAGCTTTCAGCGCTGTATAAGCAGTCCGTTAGAAGACGTCAGTAATTTGTAAAGTGCCATGAGACTGTTGTGATCACTGTTATTGTTATTATTGTCATTGACTATTTACAGTGCGTGGGCTACATGTGTTATTTTCTTTTATCACTACCCCACCCAAGGGATCAATATTTAACTGAATGAAGACATAATAGACCACTTTCATAACTGCGTATCCCCATTTCGATAGTTTATCCACATGTACAGAAAACATGATCATTGCCATGTGAAAAAGCAATTCGATATTAGTGATCTTGAGAAATTTGATTGCTGCAACTTAAAAAGCAGTGAAGTCACAGCCATTTGAAATTAGAGAGATTTGTATGAGATTTGTATGAGGCCTTTCTAGCCTCACTTTCATGTTTTTCCAGCATTAGAAATGCCTATAACTCAACAGCAATTATCTACATTGCTCTAAAACTGAACGCAATTACAAGTTGTAATGTGATCTTTCAATCTTCCAAATTATGCAAATTAAAAGGCGGCCATTATGAAAGTAGTCAATTGCATCTCTGATAACCCCCACCCTCTCCCCATGTTAATTTTGTCTACTGACGATATCATCATTATCGCATGTATGATTCAGGAGCTCAGGATCGGCAGCAGCTACAAACAGTGTTCGCCCTGGGTAACAAATCTCAGCCTGCTGACATCTCGCTAGCCGTGACATGCAGTCTACCCGCCATTTTGTATTCCATGTGTCGCGGTGGACTGGTGGCAGCGCAACCCAGTCCATACCAGAACACTAACGCTAGTGGCAAGTCACAGCTACCTATCATAGTACAGGTGGCTAGCAGTAGACTGCTTCAGATTATTGCTATCACTGTCGGGTGAGTACTAAGGGATGTGGCCGAGACACGCATGCGTACTGGAAATGACGTCGCCGTATCAAAACTCTATTCTCAGATTTGATGATAGTGTATAAATAATACATGGATAGGCACATTTGAAGTAACACAGGTAACTTTTAAAGTGCCACTACGATCAACGTTTGACATTCAGTGTTTTTGAATAATTGATATTTGATTACCAGTTCAAATCGTTTTTCGATAAGACAACAGGAAGTCCTATTTTTTGAACTCCGAATATTGAAATCTAAACGTCTGCCACTACTGGAGGCCGTTCGCTTTGTTCATCGTAAAACAAAGGGTTATTCAGCGGAAGTGATGTCATACACTCAACGCTCGCCTGCACAACACAACGCCTTGGAGGCATTTTCTACTAAAAAGGTCTTCACGTACACAAGAAGAAAGTTATATTTATCTTTGCGAGGTTGGCTACTTTTTTATGCACACTATTTCGCGCGACGTGGTTGTCGTACTGTATAACATCACTTGCGCTGAATAATGAGAACGGCTTCCAGTAATGGCGGACATGATTTTACCGTTAAACTCTCCTAAAAAAATGTGGTTTAACTTGCCCATTTGGGAATATTACTTACTATTTCGAACATTTCTAACACTGATTCACCTATTGACATTGAAAAAGTGTCAAATCGAAACGGTAAATTTTCGTTGTAGTGGCACTTTAAGGGTGGATAGCCTTGAACTACATTGTACCAAGATGGCCACCAAAACTTCAAATTCTTATATAAATCGAATATTTGGAGGGCTGTGTGCCACAAGGGACCAAGTGCCCTATTCGGGACGTTTTTTTCTCCCGAAATTTCGATTAAAAATACCAAAAGTCAGTACACAGTAGCTTAAAAAAAACGTCCTGTTTCGAGTGGATGAACAGCTTCAATGAGCAATTTAGAGCAACTTGCCAATAGAATAAGAGCTAGAATATGAATTTGCGGCTACAGTCTTGTCGTAATTCCTTCACACATGAAAGAAACAACACTAAATATTCCATTTTATTTCAGCAACACTCCTACGACATTAACTCTTCTTATTCTGTTACAGAACCCATGCTGACAAACTTGCTGACGACGTCGTCAACTGCGTGGTAGATCTCCATTTTAAGCAACTTGAATCCCTCCTCCACTCAGCCACCTATATGTGTCTCGACTCGTCGAGTTCACTTTCCCAAGAAGACCTCGAAAGCGTGTTCAATGCGAGCGAAGAGAGACGGGTAGCCGAGACAGCCCTATGCGATTTCTTGATTTTTCTGAGAAGATTTGCAACCACGAGCACTGCACGCTCCAAAATGGTCACTAAACCATGGATAGACGCATTCCTAAGCATTGTGGCTCTACCTGCTAAGGATGACGAGCAATCGGTTATGCTTTCAATGAGGACTCGACTGCTAACGCTAAGTCTGCTTGAGATTATACTGCAAGTATGCAGAAGAGATAAGCATGGGGAACTCATGTTAATGGTAAGATCATTCATAACTCAACCGCCGTCTATTTGCAAACTCGCCATCTGATTGGCTAGCCAGGTGCTGTCTATCGATCGATAGTCAACCGTGCGCGCTGCAGACAAAACTCACTTAGAAAAATGCTTTTTTGCTAGTTTTTCAGTTTTCTCGATCGTTAAGTTGGTAGAACGGTGGCTTGGTTATGCTGAAACAATTAGACTTCTCCCTCTTGGTTTCTATTGACTTGGATGGTTGATTCGGAACTGTGTCCCTCGCTAACTATCTGCCGTTATAGTTCACCACAAAATTTTGGCACGCGCTCTTTGGCCAAAAGCGATCACGTGACGTGATAGTTGTCGTCCGCGGAGGCAAACTATCACGCGTTATAGTTCACCACAAAATTGTGGCGCGCGCTCATTGGCCAAGAGCGATCACGTGACGTGATAGTTGTCGTCCGCGGAGTAAAACTATCAGGCTGAGAGCGGAAGACAATTTTGTGATGAACAATAACGACAAATAGACTGTGTTTGTCTCGGAACTATCGGCTGATAGTTTCCCTTGGAAATTTGATGTTCTTAAAACTAGCATTATTTGTTTTAAGAACATCAAATTTCCGCGGGCAACTATCAGCCGTTAATTATTATACATCTTCCTCTGTGATTGCCACAAACCTGCCGCCATCTTTGTTTTTCATAAGGCGGCAAGTGTGACGTCATACATCAGTGAGATGAGTGGCGTATTTTCCATATTTTACTCCAGCGAGTGAAATACAGATTCTACGAATGGTTTAGATCCTGGTAAAACACACTCGTCCATATAATAGTCCTATATTTGATAGAGTTATTGTCAGTGTCGTATAAACTTGTCCCCTAGCTAATCGCGCCTATACGGCACGGGATACATGCTCCCGCACCTTCTAGTGAAGAATCTTGGAAACAATTATAGAATACCCGGCCATTTGGGTCATTAATAATTCATTTTCTCAAATTTTCATACAAACCTAAAAACCTAACCCTGAAATAGAAAAAAACCTAACCATTTTCGACTCTAAATCATACATACACCTGCACTATAATGGAGAATTTAGCATAGTTTAGTTCAATTTTCAAGTGATCTTCTGAAGTGCCCGGGTATTTGTTTGAACTGATTGCAGGTGATTCGCCAGTTGTTCCACCTTATTTCCCAGTACATGTGGAACTCCGCATCGCTAACCAACCCAGCTCGTCGTGATGATACCTCTCGGTACAAACACCAGAAAACTGAACGCGTCCCCCTAAAGTGTGTGTTCTTCGATGTAGACCGGCTTCTCGGCTGTTCGGTAGAAGACGGTAGTACCCTCGTGCATAACAGTGGTAGGAGAGGCTATGGGCTGGCTGGAATTGGTATCAAGTCTGGACTGTATGAGTGGAAGGTAAGCCAGATTGGAAAAGATGAATGAGTATCATCAAATACGACCGTTTTCATTGAAGTGCGACGCTGAAAGTTTCAAATCTCGTTTCAGTGGAAAATCGCATTTAGCCGACCGTCAATGAAACGGAGAGTTTAGTCTTTCTAGTCTCAGACAAAGCTTTTACCGCCTGGACTTGTATAAATTTTGATTGACAGTCGGTTAAATGAAAACAGTAATAATTGAAGGGGTCCATGCAAAACAGCGTAAGTGACTACTGATCACATTCTAAATTCTCCTTTATATTCTTTGTTTTCTAAGAGAAACGTTTGAAGTTGATCCGCACAAGTCACTAAAGCTGTTCTGTTCTGTTCTGGACTCCTTCAATTAGTGACGTTCGCCTTCAAAATGGCACGGCGCATGCACACTACTCTATACCAGATACAAGAACCGTTTTAAGGTGTTCCGTAACGTACATAGAGCAGATTGGGACAAAAATACTGCGGCATATTCTCAGCCTTACCGTAACCATACTGTAACCGTGACGTAACTCTGTAATTTGATTGGAACAGAAGGACAAAAACAATAGGGAATGCATTTCAATGTCACGCGGCATGCTGTACGGTAACCGTGTCGCAAGTCATTGCCGTAACTTTCCTATACTCATACGAAATCTGCTCTAATAGTTGTATTTAAGTAATGCTCCGACTAAGTACGATAGCATGAACGGCAAAGGAACGTAAAAGGTGGTATTCTTCTTTCTCGTAATTTCGTTGGCTGATACTCGTAAAATAATTCAATAGAAATATATCGAAATAATGCATTTTCATTCGATAATTTTTGAAGTTAGAATTTATTTTTAATCAAACTAACTATGGTTTAATTTCGAAGAACATCGTATGTAGGGAAAGTTATTAAATTTGAAATATGTTTTGTTTTGTCCCTTTCCGATTGGCTGGATGGTGGCTTTGAGTTTTCGCAGTAAAAAGAACCCATAGCATAACACATACTTTATTTTGTGGGTGTAGTTTGGATTGTAGACATCTCATACAGCACTTCAGGTATATTCAAGCAAAATCGTATCTGGGGATATGCTCATTGCCGCAGCCTATTGCTACAGTTCTTAGCTGAATCATTACTTAATAGATAATAAGATAAGATGACTAATAAATATGGCTGGAAACTCTTTCTTCAGTTTCACATCACCAAGGAAAACCGTGGTAACGAAGGCACATGTGTAGGGGTGGCACGGTACCCCATCAGTGATGACAGTCACCGGTCGTCATGTGACATGTGGTTGTACCGTGCGTACAGCGGTAACCTGTACCATAATGGTGAGCAGACGCTAACCCTACCGGGGTACACACAGGGCGACTACATCAGCTGTGTGCTGGATATGGAGGCGTGTACCCTGGCGTTTGGCAAGAATGATGAGGTAAGGCATGGCTGGAAATTACGCACTCTGAAACTTCTTCGTGAAGCTTGCGTGTAACAGCGTTTTGTGACAGTTTCGCAAATGTTGTCACACGATGCAATGGTTGGCTTATGAAACTTTTTCGCGTTAACGTTTCGAGACAGTTCCATGAAAAGTATAACTGCCTTCTACTGCAACGCAAAAAGTTTCATAAGGCAACCTTTGCATCATGTTACACGGCCCCTCCTCAAACCGTCTCGCAACGCCGTTACATAGAAGCCTCACGAAAATGTTTCACCATGTAGCAGGGCCTTTAGAAATGCAAGTAAAATATCATGACAACTCGCAACTGTTGCTAAATCTCAAATCTTGTTGAACTATTTGTTGTTGTTAGTGGAGCGGTTTATTTTGCTAGTGAAAATTAGTGACCACAAGCAACAGCTGCTAGTGGTATTGTCCTCTGATTTAAAGCCCTGTAAGGGAACTGCAAGCAAATCACAAGTAAACTTACTTTACTTGTGGAGGGCAGCATGTTTACCGCTAACGTGAAGCTTAGTCATCTTCCACATGGCCCTCTGTTGACTTGTAGTCCTAAGGTTTTACGTCCTTATCCGAGAAATCGTGAAAGTCTTACAGTTTACTGTTTGAGATCATCTAAAGGCAGCACCTTCTACTCAGTTATTTTTAAGACTCCGAGTGTTGGTTCATCCGGGGTTTTGAATCCGCGATCTCCCACCTTAACCACTGAGCTAACCGGGAGGGACTGGAGCTTAACCACTTAGCTAACCGGGAGAGACTGGAGCTTAACCACTTAGCTAACCGAGAGGGACTGGAGCTTAACCACTGAACTAACCGGGAGGGACTGGAGCTTAACCACTGAACTCACCGGGAGGGCAACACGTTATCTCCCTTAGATTGACTAATATCATCAATTGTCAAAATGGCTAGAATTGATTATAATCCTCAATTTAACCTCGAGGTTAAAACCAGTCAAGGATAAAGATAAACAATTGTCAAATTCCAAACGGCGGTAGACGCGCTTAGTGTAGTGGTCATGACGTCTGCACTACACTGCACAACACGCAAACGGTTACGAGTTCGAGCCCGAGTAGGAGCGCTCAAAAAATTATTTCTCTCGTTTACCTTCCTTTCTTGTTTACCTGTGAACCCTAGCTCTAGGTGAGTGAGAACCCGTCGTTTACCCGTGAACTCGTCCGATGGTTAGGGTTCGGTTTGTAGTTCGGGTTAGGGTTTGTCTTAGAATAATGATTATAATCAATTCTAGTTTATATGAATAAAACAGTGTGGCGAAGACAATAATCTGTAGCTGGAGTAGGTCTAATATGTATGCACTACGGAACCACAGCAAGCTTATTGATCATGATTATTCATTGTGAATGTTTTGTCATTTGCCAGGAACCACGAGTTGCTTTCGAAGGGATTGATGCCAACGAAGTGTACCCTTGTGCGATGTTTTACAGCAATACACCGGGAGAAAAGGTGAACTATTCAACTGTTAGCAAACAGTTACTTTCAGCGATTTTCATTTGAACTGACGAACCTCGTGCACATGTGGGGGTAAAATCAAAGCAAAATAATATGCAAAAACTGACCAACAAACTGTGTATAGACGTAGTCTTCAAGGACAATATTGCGTATCATTTCAATGAAGCATTGAGGGAGGGGACTAGCCAATTAACAGCCACCAATCCACTCCATGACATATCCTCTTTCATTACAAAGGTCTGCTGTATCTTAGTAGTTTGAGTACTTCTGTCAGTCAAGTTGTTACTGAGTTTATGCAGTAAATTATATGCAGTTGCTAACTTTGCTGAACTTCAGGTCGTTATCAAGGACATGTACATGAAAAGTGCCCCAAGGGACCTATTTCCTGGCAGTCCCCTGTGTGCCCCATTTCCCGCAGTTATGTCCGAGGCTGTAGTGTCCCTGGTGAGAGCTCTTCACCGTCAGAAGGAATGGGAAGAAAATATCAACCAGTGCATCCTGGAAGGACTACAGGCAATCAGATATGGTGGTGCTGGGAAACTGGTCGAGAGTGGTGACATCAGCCGTCCTTCTTCTATGGAAGAAACGGCCGTGGAAGATCAAGATGTTAAGGTTGGTATTAAGTTAGAATAATGTTTGTTAATTATATTTCATTTTTATTTTAGTTTCAATTATCTTGAAATTGAGTTTGAATTACGTTTCATTTATTTTAGTTATATATTTTGATTGCGCTGCTCACTGCATTGTAAACATGTTCTAATTCGTATTAAACTGAGCACTGGAAAAATCGAACCATTTACCGACGAACTATGTAACAAGTCTGTGAAATGTTTGTAAAATGTAAGTATTTACAGTCTTTGTAAACATCTACAGACATATTTTACTCTTTACATAGCCTTCAAAGTCTGTAACTGGTTCGATCACAGGCTAACCATCCTCCCATTTTGTGTATAAGTCACTGATGTTTAAATAATCCATCATTTCTTAGCAAACTGTGAAATAAAATACCCTTTGACTTGATTCTGCTGTGTATTTGTTGATTAAGCATGCGCTCATAATACAGCTCGGGTTTCCTGTGGCTCAGGTTTGTTTACATATAGCTCGGGCCTCCTGTGGCTCATCTCGCTAACTACATAAAAATACACAAGGCTGGCAACTAAATTCATCGCCGACAAGCGAGACGCGTGAGAATTTTGCCGAAAAACGAACTTCAAATAGGAAGAAAGTGGAACTTCTTTTTCACACTCAAGACTAGAAATTTCAAAGATCCTGGCACTCTTGGAACGAGCAAGCTTACTACAAACACGGCAATTTGCTAGTTAAAATGTTTTTATGATAAAGTAACTGTATTTGTGCTGAATTTACTGATGGTAATACTAGTAGAGTGGAGTAAAATTTGGTCTGAAATCATAGTACGAGAGTTTAGCGGTATATATTTTTGTAAACAAACTTCCCGCGATGGTCTTCAAGATATTTTTCTTCCGGTTCGTTTATCGGAAGCTGCCAAAAAACTACTTCATCGGGGTGGTGTGTCAAGTTGCAAAACAGCCCATACGAGGGAGATTAGGGGAAATATGTCAGCTGTCCATTTCTTCGCTGGGGACTCTAGATGGGAGATCATTCGACAGTTTGATTAACAAAATTTGAATGTGATGACCGTTATAAATCCTTATGATGGCTCATATCTGTCCCGATCATAGGGAGAAAAAAAATCGCCGAAAATCTGGACCAGTTTGACGGTTTCTAGGAAGCTTTTACGAATGTGTACCACTCGATGTCGCCGTGAATTACCACCGAAAACGTAGCTCATTTACTGTTCTTCAATATTTTGAATGTTAGAGAGGGAGCAGGAACCTGGAAGTTTTCGTTTTTCGGCAAAATTCTCACGCGTCTCGCTTGTCGGCGATGAATTTAGTTGCCTGCCTTGTGTATTTTTATGTAGTTGGCGAGATGAGCCACAGGAAACCCGAGCTATATGTAAATAAACCTGAGCCACAGGAAACCCGAGCTGTATTATGAGCGCTCGCTAAATCAACACATACACAGCAGAATCAAGTCAAAGGGTATTTTATTTCACAATTTGCTAAGAAATGATGGATTATGAAAATATCAGTGACAAATACACAAAATGGGAGGATGGTTAGCCTGTGATTCCTGTAGTTAAGTGACAACGTAATTTATAAGACATCAAATATTGGTGGAATACGTCACATAACCCGGTATTTGCTCTCCGCCAAACGCTATCAACGATCGTACCCCTCGTGATTGGTGGAATATGTCACGTGATTCGATATTTGCTCTCCACCAAACACTATCAACGCTTGTACCCCTTCGTGATTGGTGGAATATGTCACGTGATTCGATATTTGCTCTCCACCAATCACTAGTCCCTCGTAAGTCATTAATGCCTGCCTATCTTTTAACAACAACAAGCATTTCATTCAAGTACTAAAGATCAAATAACCCAACTTTGAATTTGTTGTACTTCTGCAGCTATCGGACTCGAGACCCAGTCTGGTGGATCGAGATACCAACTTATGTTATATCGTATGGCCGGCATTGGCTGTTATCGGAGGTGTTGACTCGGGTCTGCGCGTAGGGGGGCGCTGTATGGACAGAAACAGCTCTAAGGAAGGCACCATATTAGGCGTGGTAAGGGAAGGGGGCAAGACCGCCAAGGTTCAGTGGGACGAGGGAGACACTCCTGTTAGGTAAGTGTTTGGGTGTTGTCATATTCACGAGCAAACTTCCAAAGGGTATGAACTGTATTCTTTTGATCGGCTAGGTACTAAAATACGGTATATGAAAAACTATTATAGAAAGTATTCGGTCTTCCTGATTATATTTGGCTTTCAAGACAATGTGTCGATGATTATTTTAGAAAGTATTCATTCTTTCTGGCTAGGTCAGTTGGGAGAGTGTGACTGTACTTGTAGCAGCAGTACATGTGTGACAGTACTTGTAGCAGTACATGTGTGACAGTACTTGTAGCAGTACATGTGTGACAGTACTTGTAGCAGTACTTGTGTGACAGTACTTGTAGCAGTACATGTGTGACAGTACTTGTAGCAGTACATGTGTGACAGTACTTGTAGCAGTACATGTGTGACAGTACTTGTAGCAGCAGTACATGTGTGACAGTACTTGTAGCAGCAGTACATGTGTGACAGTACTTGTAGCAGTACATGTGTGACAGTACTTGTAGCAGTACTTGTGTGACAGTACTTGTAGCAGTACATGTGTGACAGTACTTGTAGCAGTACATGTGTGACAGTACTTGTAGCAGCAGTACATGTGTGACAGTCTGTACTTGTAGCAGCAGTACATGTGTGTCTGTACTTGTAGCAGCAGTACATGTGTGTCTGTACTTGTAACATCAGTACATGTGTGACTATACTTGTAGCAGCAGTACATGTGTGACTATACTTGTAGCAGCAGTACATGTGTGACTATGCAATGAAGAAATCACATCACGAGACTTGATATCATACTGTGTACATACATGTACAAGGTGTGTTGATCAAGAATGAAGGGTAATCTTCTCTCTGAGCATAACACGACACCTGTACAACTTATGTACATTTCCCAACAGCTGACTGTCACATCTCTGCATATACACCGTATTATGTAAGGGTTAGAGACTGGATTGTGTTCGTGGTTTATTGACTGCCTCTCGGTTAGCTCAGTGGTTAAGCGTCAGTCTGTCGTGCGGGAGGTCGCTGGTTCAAACCCCGGCCGGACCAATACTCAGGGTCTTAAAATAACTTAGTAGAAGGTGCTGCCTTTGTGAAACAATCTCGTTCTCGAACTGCAAATGGTTAGACCTTCACGTCTTCTCAGATAAGGACGATAAATCGTACTGAGGCCCTCAGAGACCTCTATATAGGGGCTTTAAGCCTAATCTCCGTCCACCTTCAAGTGGTAAAGCATAATAAATCCCTAAACTATTTGGCCTCCAATGTGTTGATTGTGATAGTCTTCGAGGAAAGGGCTGAAATATTGTGACTGTTTAATTTCAGTGATGTGTTGATCGCCAACTTGGAGCACGTCGAGCCAACACGATTTGACGCCAGTCGCCTAAAGAATCTCTCGCCAGATGACTTCACTGATTTGTTGTCGTTAACGGGACTGGTGAGCGACAGTGAGTCTAGCATGTCCAGAACAAGAACTTCTCCAGTGAACCTTAAGAGTTCAAACTCCAGATCCTCAGTTGAAGACAGAGGCATAACTAAAAGTGCAGATGATCGATTGAAGACTGACGAAGATAAATCATCAAGTAATCGGGAAGAAAAAGGAATGCTGAGCAGACCAGTGGCATTCCTGCCTGTCCAGCGCTCGAACAGTGACGCTGACAACGAGAAAAAGGACCGAATCGAGGTAATGGAGAACAGAGCTGTCATGGAACCTGAGCTTTACAGCGACTCTGACGTCAGAAGGAGTACCAGTATGCCAGACATGTCCAGGAGTCCTTCCAAGTCACATCTTGGATCCAAGTCCTCGCTTGTTTCCCTCACGTCCGAGAAGAGTACCTCTTCATGCTTTAGCTCGCTGCAGGATCTCACCGATTCTATTATCCGCGTTAGTGCTCTGAAGACCATTGTTGTGCTCATCAAGTCGAGTCGCTTCCTGGAATCACTTCTGCTGTATGGTACTAATTCTTGGTCAAGTGATACCCAATGCCATGACTCGAGTGTAAAATCGCAGTTAAGTGATTCCAAATCATCCCGCACTAGTTATCAGTTTGGTGGAGTGAATTCAAGCTCGTACGAAGCCATTTTTCATTCAGATGTTCCCCGATGCAAAACATATGGTACAAGTACATGGTCAGATGAGGCAAAAAGTAAACACGCGTGGCCAGGAGAGGACGGATTCGCTATAGACGAGGCCATGGTGGGTGTGCTACAGTCTGTCATGGCTTACATGGTGAAGTGTTCTACCCTGTCCTCTCCCATCAAACAGGTGGTGCGTGTAGGTGAGCTGGTGAGGGCACAGACCGTGTTACTACACCGGGCCGTGACACGTCAGGGGAAGGACACCAATCACAAGGAGGCTAAAGAAGGTCAGTGCCGAGCTAGTGATCTAGTGATCACTACTTTCTACCGCATGTCACCTCAATGGATTTATTACTCAAAGTGCTTATCTTGAACATAGCTCAGTATTACTTGCTATGGCTTGCTTTAGAGCGGTTTTCAATTTAGTGTCGTAAAACCAAAACCAAAGTAATCACAGAACCAATCACGGTATCGAGTAAAAACATAACGGGCCAATCACGAACTAGAGTAATTCACGATTAGTTTTACCAATCACGAGGAAAAGTAAACGCAATCGTGGTGGCGTGATGATCGATGGCGTGATGGACCAATACACGTTTGGTTTTAGTTAAGCACTTGATTGGCTGATAATCACAAAACATTTTCCATAGCCAATAGGAAAACTGAGCAAACGCACAACCAATCACGGATTGCTTTCGACACTCAATCGAAATCTGCTCTAATATAATACAGGCGACTTTCGCTTCACCTTATATCGTATGTTTTTTGGCATTATGCAAATTCAGCAGCCATATTTGAATAGGGTATATTATCGCCCGGAAACATGTGTAAGTTGTTTTTAGTTCATCGTTTAGTTTTGCTTTGCTGGTGTCGGTCCGTCCGTCTTTTAAATAGTGTATCAAATCAGTGGAGTGGTAGACAGTTGTCGTGTTCTTTGTATGAGCAGAAAGAATATCGTGACATGAATTTGCAAGGCGGGTTCTGTGACTAGACTAGACTGTCACGCTAGATTAGACTGTATTTTCCAAATATCGTACTTTTTATTCACTGAATAATCCGGAGCATGAGGCCGCTGTTACAGGTTCCAACTCACTTTTATGTTTCTGGTAGCATGGCCAATAGTACTGTTAAATGTAGCTAACGATGGAGCATTAGCAACACGTACTAATTACAACATTAAACATGATCAAACTCATTAATAATTCATGAAGGAAAAACAAAGGAAATCAATGTGCGATAAGTGATCTGTAAATCTGACACAGATTTTGTCCTGATTTGCATAAACTTTTGCTTCGATTTTCTCGGCCGAATTAGGTCGTATCGCCAAAATAACTGAAAATACGGATCTATACATTTACGCATTTGATAAGCCATGTACAGAATTCGTATCCGTGCTCTATCGGATTTACAAACTCGCGCTGCGATAAAGCACGGCACCATATTTAAGGCGTTTATAAGCTAGTATCTATTTGCACTCTATTTACTGCACTTGTACATTGTTATTATTGGAATTAGCTTATGACCGATTATTGTTCTTTATTAGTGTATTATTATACTGGAATGGAAGTAAATAACTAAGATCTAAGAGTAACCATAACCTTGTGTCGTTGTTCTTTAGACGATTGTCATGAAGAACTCAAGGAACCTCCAGAACCTACCTCTAGTCGCAGTAGCAGTGGCACTGACTCCATCCCCGTTTGCGATGCTTTACCAGACAGTCGCTCCAGTTCTGAACTATCAACACCTCGGCTGTCCAATGTGGAGAGCCTCGAGAGAATGACCACTACTGAACTAGGGAGGCAAGCCTCGGCAACATCGGTTGCCGCGCAACTAATCAATACTGCTTCGGACGTCGTCAGTGCTGCTCTACAAGGAAGTGAAAGATCTCCTCAAACAATTGAAAGCGTAACACCTGTCATCAGCGCCGAGCCGCGAGTAATCGATAGATCTTCGTCAGTAGTCGAACCTTCTGCGTCCTCCAGTGCTGGTCGTCCGTCGTCGCCACCTACAACACTCCCCCAGGTGCTCCGTGAAGTGGCAGCCATGTCGTCGTTGCCAGACTTTGCCTTGCCTTTGCTGGAGATGGGATTCTCAAGGCGACACGTACTTCGTGCTATGCACGCGACGGGCACGCGCCAGGGGGCTGACACTCGCAGGATCAACATGCTGGTCACCTGGCTACTGGAACATCCGGTTTCTGATGATGGGGTGAGGAAAATAGGGTATTTAAACTTCCACCCCTTTCCCCTCCCTCGCTCCCCCCAATTATTAGATATGCATAGTTTCATTGCTTTAGGCAGTGTAAGAAGCCGAAACTGGTTAGTTAACTTAATTGTCGTATTATTTTTGGGGGCATGAAAGTACGTTTGGCTGTAAATGACTTACATGGTTGATTGATTGCATACACACAGCGGTCAAACGTCTGCGCATGCGTATTACGGTTAGTCTGGTGAGCGGCCGCGCGAATTTCCCGCGCAAAATTTACCTTAAAACATATTACAGTGAACTTCTACCCCCAAAAGTTAAGAAAAATACGTGAAAGTTAAGCTTTTTATTTTCACAGTCGACGGGAAATTGAACAAACTTCAAACTGTGAGTTTACCAAATGTTTTCGTAATTTACCAAAAAAAGTTCTCAAGGTTTGAAAACGGGTGTGTGAACAGTGACGGCCGCCGGCTCGCTTTGAATTTGTTTTGGAATATGTTGTTGTTGCAAGACTTTTGACGCATGCGCAGACGTTTGACCGCTGTGTGGATTGCATAGCTAACTGACTGATAGATAACGATGTTAGGTTAGGCTAGGTTGTTTACATGGTTGATTGATTGCATAGCTAACTGACTGATAGATAACGATGTTAGGTTAGGCTAGGTTGTTTTCGTCATTTTCTTTGACAAATTATATCATACCTCAGCATATGCCAAATGTGTATCTCGGAAGCCTTACTTTTGTAGAATCTTTGCTGGTGTAGTGTTCTTATTGGTACCACGAAACTCTCAGCCTAATACCGAACATTGATTTCGTACATTTTGTCATATAACCGGACCGTGATACAAATCCTCGCTCAGGACAAAACCGACCGACATCACATCCTCGTTTTGTATTTCAGATTCAAAAACGTCGATAATTACGCAGAGAAATATCATTTCATTTTTAACATTTTAGGGGAAAGAGTTATTTCTCTTTAAATCCCTGGCCAAATGGATACGCAAGTCGACGCAAGTTTCCGACTTGCGTTGGACTTGCGTTTTGCGGTTTGGCCGCCCACTTGCATGGACTTGCGTTGGACTTGCGTTTCGTTTGGCCGCCCACTTGCATGGACTTGCGTTGGACTTGCGTTTCGTTTGGCCGCCCACTTGCATGGACTTGCGTTGGACTTGCGTTTCGTTTGGCCGCCCACTTGCATGGACTTGCGTTGGACTTGCGTTTCGTTTGGCCGCCCACTTGCATGGACTTGCGATGACTTGCGTTGACTTTGATCGAGCTCAAATCCACTCGCAAGTCGACGCAAGTTTTTCACCGTGTAAGGGAGTTTCATTTATCAATGAAATTTGTGAAATTTATGGGTGATTTTAACTAAACAGTCTGGGTAAATCGGACGGTTGGGCAGTCGTAATGCAGTATGGAAATGATAACGGTTTTTATGTCTACACTTGTGTCGACTTGCGAGTCCGTTTGGAAAAGGCTCAATTATATATTTTTATTTTCAAAAAGAGAAGGTACTTTTGAATTGACAAAAAATTGAATTTGCGTTAATCCTCTATTTTTTATGAGCGATTGTATACCCGATTCTGATGACAAAGCGCCGCCATTAGACCTGTTACAAAAACCGGGAAGGAGTGACGTAGTGAAGGAGTGACGTAGTGAAGGAGTGACGTAGTGAAGGAGTGACGTAGTGAAGGAGTGACGTAGTGAAGGAGTGACGTAGTGAAGGAGTGACGTAGTGAAGGAGTGACGTAGTGAAGGAAGACGTTCACTAGACGTTAGTAAACATATGATTTCTGTTTGCGATCGCTCCGTGGAAATAGCCTTTAATAATGTCTAAAACTCCAGAAATTCAGCTACTTCCAACTGTTCTGACTTCTATTTCTAAATTTTGACAACTGCAACAGACGCTCTTTCTTCATTTACGTCATGAGACCCATAACTCCCCGCGGCTTTTTTAATTATCATAATTAGGACGTGCGACACTGCATACGGGATTTTGCCGTCTTTAAACGCTCAAAAATTCAAGGATTAACGCGAATTCAAATTTTGTTCACAAAATTACTCTCTCTTTTCGAAAAAAAAATGATGGTTGAGGGGCACATTTAAACCTAGTATGCAAATTATGTGTGAATAAGGTGGTAAGAGTCGATTAATTAAGCTAACATAAAATGATGATCAGACTGAAGTCATTACCTTCCGTCCGTAGGGAGAAGATGATGAAGAACTAGAGGAAGTAGGAGTCATCAGTAGGCTCGACTCTGAACCTGAGGTGCCATCATCAGCAGCGTCTGCGCATCCCACTGAAGGTAAGCCTCCCATGATCTGACGTCACACGCATGCGCTACTGATGAGCCAAGCGCGTACACCCACCAGTTTCCCGCCCAAACTGAAAGGAAACAAAGGCAATCACCCCTGTTTCTAAGTTTGAAATGTTTCGTCAAAAACATCAAAACTACTTTCAAGTTCAAGCCTATGACTTTAACAGGTTTATAGGGATACCCGAGTCCTAAACACACACGGGCTCAAAATGATTTTTAAACTGTGCTGAAATCGTGATAAAATTGATTTATTTTGCAATGCGAACCTGTGGGAATGTTTTAAAGTCCGCGCTTGTATTGTGCAATAGATTTGATGACGTCAGATCGTGGTAGAAAAAAGTGTGGTTGCTCATCTCTCAGTTATTTCCTTGTAAACATGTTCTCCCTTCGCATGTAACTACGTTTTTTAGTAGAAATTAAAATAAATGGTTCGCATTGTAAAATAAATCGATTTTATTGCGATTTCAGTGTTCAGTACATGTGTGTTTTGGACTCGGGTATCCCTTTAAGTTTTCTGAATTTGTAATTCACTGTGGGTTTAGGGACCCGTCATTCTTCATCGGGAGAGGGGGAGGGGCGATGGATTTGAAGGCTTCGTTCCTCAAATGTTGCAAGCACCCCCTCCCGTTTGAATAATTTTTCGCATGACCCCCTGTAAATCTCTGATTTTTTCCTGACATACCCCCTCCCTACGTTACAAGTAGATCTTACAGTATGTTTGTAGCTATTATTTTTCCAGATGACGCCCCCCCCCCCCCCCCCCCCTCCCCCCCCTTATAAGAGCTCATATTTTAGCCAACCCCCCTTTAACTCTTTCGGGTCCGATCGTGTGTGAGTTCAAGTTTCACTAGCCCGGGGTAGTTAAATACTGCTGACGTTTTAAGCCGAGGGCTCAAACTTTCTCCACAATGCCATTCGGGCGAATTCTACGAACTGGTCGACGGTAGGTATAGCAACTTCTGTAGGGTTTCCAATAAAATGTGCTCTAATTTTGGAGAAAAATGCCACTGTAAGAGAGCTTGAGGACATCATTAAGTCTGAGGACGGCTGAAAAGTACTTGGTTTGCTTTTAGTAGGCCTTGTGAGGGGATTTCACAGGGTATTTCCGTTGTGTTTGTGATTTCAGACACAGGAAACAATTCTTCAATGAAATCCTTGAAATCCTGCAGTTGGCAGTCTTTTACCCCTGCTCAACCTATTAGGATGTGTTTTTGTCACTTTAAAGCAACGGCTTGAGTCCAAATCACCGCTCTTGGTTGTAGGGGTAAAAGACTTCTAAAAAAAAAACCTCCCAGAGGGGGGGGACCCCTTGTGATTTTTTTTGTCCATTACCCAGCATGCAATTGGAGGTGGGAGCAGGTAAATGTGGTCGAGTGAAATGCAGTGACAAGAATAGCGCGGTTCACAGTCGCTTGGTGTGTTTTGTGCAAACAAACCTGGTGGTTCGAAAGATTAAAGAAGGTACTGTAACGACTGAGTGCTGATTTTGTGTTTGCTCTTGATTTCAAGTGCGAATGGGAAGGATGTTTTGAGCCGATTTTCAGCTCCTTAAAATTCGTGAAAATCGAAGAAACAAAAACGAACGCCAAAACAAATGAGGTTTTCTCCATAGTGAAAGAGTCAAGCGATCCCTGTTATAGCTCTGACTTTGAAGCCATTCATCCCTTCACATAATATCGCAACATCGTCTTTCCGGCATGTCTAGATGTGATGCAATATTTTTTTCTCATATAGGTCTCAGGGGACCTATATTTACAGGCTCGGACCCGAAAGAGTTAATAGCCGTTTTTTATGGATGACCACCCTCAAATCCCGATAAAGATTCAAGGGTCCCTTACTAAGTTAGAAATTATTTACTAAGTATCGTTTCATATACAAGTCACCGGATTCGAATCCGCGTGAAATCAAATGCGCATCTGTACTCTAATAACACATGGCTATTGACCAATCAGAGCGTGAGTTTCACACTGTTTATTGTATAAACGTGACGTCATCTGTGTATCTGTACTCTAATAACACATGGCTATTGACCAATCAGAGCGTGAGTTTCACACTGTTTATTGTATAAACGTGACGTCATCTGTGTAGCTGTACTCTAATAACACATGGCTATTGACCAATCAGAGCGTGAGTTTCACACTGTTTATTGTATAAACGTGACGTCATCTGTGTATCTGTACTCTAATAACACATGGCTATTGACCAATCAGAGCGTGAGTTTCACACTGTTTATTGTATAAACGTGACGTCATCTGTGTAGCTGTACTCTAATAACACATGGCTATTGACCAATCAGAGCGTGAGTTTCACACTGTTTATTGTATAAACGTGACGTCATCTGTGTATCTGTACTCTAATAACACATGGCTATTGACCAATCAGAGCGTGAGTTTCACACTGTTTATTGTATAAACGTGACGTCATCTGTGTATCTGTACTCTAATAACACATGGCTATTTACCAATCAGAGCGTGTGTTTCACACTGTTTATTGTATATATACTTTTATTTAATATTCATTCCATTTGATTTTTTACAGCATAAGCATGGTGCCCAATTCCTTACGTCCTTAATGTCCTGAAATAAATCTCATTAATATTAACCGCTAATTTCAATTGTATCCAAAGAAGAAAACCCAACACAGAGTTCAAGCGGCATTCTTGATGAAGCTCCGCCCGATAATTACGACGAAGCCGACTTGGATTTAGAAGACAGTGACTTTGAACCTGGGTCTGATAGAGAGCTCCTGGGACTGTTCTTCCCTGAGGTAAAACAGGAGACAACACAACACTTTTACATGTGTATTTCATAAGGCTGGCCATTATTTCCGGAATTTAAATAACGGCAAGACTTATAAAAGTGTGTAAATCAGCAAGGGAAGCCAGCAGCCGGATTAATTCACTCTTTTCACCTGGTGGCCATCTTGGATTCAAAGCGAGGCAATCCTTTGTTTTTGTCAGGTTAGCCTCCTTTTGATATTCCCTCAGTGCGAGGATAACCTAGCAAAAACAAAGGATTGCCTCGCTTCGAATCCAAGATGGCCACCAAAGAGTGAATCTTTCTACTCTTGAGTGTGTTGTCGCTGACAACCGAGGAACAAATCTGAACCTTCCCATAATGTTTTTCTCATCAGCTTGCAGGCCAGGCCGACCAGGATAACAACCTGACATGTGACATCTGTCAAACCACTGTACGTCAGTTCAACCGGCACATGCGCACACACCATCCTGGCTGTGGCGGGAACTGTAGTCGCCATGGTTACCGGAGTGATGGCGTGTACACTGACGGCTGGTTCGGCGGGATATGTGGTACGGGTCTCCCGTACTACTTGATGTGCCCTGAATGTCGAGAGAGATACTTGGCCAAGGCTGAAGAGATGAAGACACTTGCAACCATGAAGGGGTCCAACATGTAAGAAGTTCACTCTTCTGTGTCAACCCCCAAATGACACATTTTCTCACGAGGAAAGACAAAAATAACTACTCAGATTAGCAGAATACGCTGTAAAGTGTACTGGAGAAAATAGAGACAATTTTAATAAAGGATGGCAAATCTTCGAGTGGATGAAAAATACTACTTTTAAGAGAAATTTAGAGCAACTTGAAATCGGTTCACTGTAACCGAAATCAGGTTTATAGAATCAGCTTTTGTAATCCACTTTAATTTTTGCCATCCTCTGTCGAAAAAGTTTGAAAAGCATATCAGGGCATTCACAATGGTATTTCTTTTCGATGTCAGAGTGTTATTTTTGTAGTTTAGTTTTTTTAAGAAACTTGAAGGTTCAATTCGATTGACATAGCCCTTTAAGGATCCTTGTTAAAACGTTGCATTCTGGACAGACCTGACTTTCGTAGAGTAATGTCTACTACTGTTGTCTAATCCACCAATTTCTAAAACTTTTAGTAAAATTAAATTCCTTACCAGAAAAGAGTTGGGAAATCGTTTGGCTTGTGTCCCGCAGGGGTAGGTCTGTCCGCTATATCGCGTCTTATTAAGGTTGTCTCTATTATATTAAATATACCAGTCTTGACGTATTCCTTTAGAAAAATATGTTGCTGATTTAAACTGTCACCATTATCTATTGCAAAGCCATCCAATATTTTCTCGATTAATCGCTGAGAACGTTTCTTTTTTCAAACTCATTATTGTGCGATCAAGATCTTTATCATGCTGCGGCCATGATCTGGGAATAAGACCATTGTTCATGTCCGCCCAGCCTCGTTCTAAAACGCGTGGACCCGAGACTGGCCGGGCTTCAACAATGGTTTTATTCCAATATGGCTGCCGCGTGATATGTTTATTCGAGCGGGGGAAGTTTTTGTGCTGGAGCGATGAATCAAGGAAATACAGTACGCATTCACTGTCCTACCTTACCAGACGCAAGCACTGTGAGTACACTGGAGTGAATCTCATTTTTTATTTTCATGTTGCTGTAGATCATATCACGATGCCAAGCTTCTGATCGACGCCCCAGATCTTCTTGGTCCGCGAGACTCGATACCAGATGGTAAGGCAGCTTGAATCTGTTACCCTGTTACTTGCCAGTGTGTATTGATTTAACATGTTGCTGTCACACTCCCGGGTAGCTCAGTGGTTATGCGCCGGTCTGTTGTGCGGGAGGTCGCGCGTTTAAAACTCCGGCCGGACCACTACTAAGGGTCTTAAAATAACTGGTAGAAGGTGCTGCCTTTGCTCTGACATGTGCAAATGGTTAGACATTTGTGTCTTGTCGGATCAGGACGTTAAATCGTAGGCCCCCACTGGCAGTGACCACCCTCAGTGACCTCCCTCAGTGGATATAGAGTTTATCAAAACAGTGTCCCAATACTATGCTAAATACATTTGACACTCAAATGAAGTCTATTAATTATTACTCTTACTACAGCTCACTCACATGTGCAGTTTCGTGGTTTGCGTACTGATATCTTTACCAATCTGCTTTCTAGTTGATGACGCACGATTAGGCGCTGACAAGTCCAGACTGGCAAACGGCAACAATGAAGACATCATGTCAGCTTTAGGACTCACAGAGTGTAAAGCAGTACCAGGCGTCGTCGAGTTCTTAGAAGATGATCCACTTGGAGCGAAACTGGTCAGCGGGACGACCAACTACACAACGATCATGCGCATTGGTAAAGACCAATTGCGTGAAGTAGCGAGAACCCATAGGAAGACACTCGGGGAGCAGGCCTCGGCTATCACCTCGACGCACGACCGTGCTTTGGCATTAAAGCGAATAACAGTTGCTGCACAAATTTCATTGTCTAGGGAACTTGTCCTAAGTATGGTGTCCTTGTTATGTTCCTCCGCATTGCCTTCAGCTCTAGCCCACGGGTTAAAAATTCTGGGGCTCAGCGATGCGAAGATTTTGGTTCACTTGATGAGGCTTGTGGCCGGGGGACGTGTTTCCGGTGTTCGCAGTAAGGACGGTAGTGGCAATGTTGCTTCAGGCAATGCTTCAGTTTCTGTAGACATGTTGAAGGCCTTGAGTAAGGCCGTGTGTGCTCTGACTACGAGTGATCAGACATCCGCTCGCCTTTTAATGGATCTCTGTGTTCAAGACTTGATAACATCTGCAACAGGTACAACCGACTTTAGTTTAGCTGTGCTTTACTGTACTGTGTTAGGGGTTTGTGTGCTGCCCCTCCCCGCTGCGTCAATAGGCGCTTTGCAGGATACAGTCACGTGCTGATATAACACTTCGTTAACGAATGAATTGAGCTCGTGATCCCCATGGGAAAGGCGTTGCCATGGATGCTGGATGGCAACTTATCTTTAAAACCACTGTTTTAGAAAGATCGACAATCGACTGGAGGTGGAACATAGCATTTACAAACAGGTTTTGCTACCGACCTCGTAAAAGTGCCTTTACAGTGCGACGACTGAAAGCGGGGCCACTTAGACAACGAGAACCAATCACTGGATCAAAACAGCTTACACTCGAGAATGAAACTTGAACTTGAAATGCTATTGTATTGTACTGATTGGCTGAAGTCACCGAAGTTGTAATGCTTTGTTTTCGTTCTACAATGTGATTGGTTCTCGTTGTCTAAGTGGCCCCGCTTTTAGTAGTCGCACTGTAAATAAAAAACATTTGCCATGCAGCACAGCCACGTGATTGCATTCCTGTAAAGGCCCGTTGGATTGTTTGGCAGCGTCAATGAATGGCTTTTTAAAGGGTCTGTTTCACGGCAAGAGGCAGCGATTGTCAACTAACGAACCTCGCGCACATGTGGGATGGTTTGAATCAAAGCAAATATCCAAAAATGGTCAAGAAATTGTGTATAGACACAATGTTCAAGGACAATATTGCGTATTATTTCAATCCAGCATTCACCCTTATAACACGGCGGTCATGTTGGCTACAAACAATAGATTTACCATGTGTAGCCTCGCACTGAAGAGTTTCAGAACGAGGTTAGACGGGAGGAAACAAAGGTTTTATTCTCCTGGGTCTATTGAGGGTGGGGACTTTAACTGTTTATAGCCAGAGTCAATTGACTCTTTCCGCATGCCGGCCATATAGAGTCCCAGGAGGATAAACATCTTTGTTTTTGTTAGGCTAACCTCGTTCTGAAACTGCTCAGTTCGAGGCTGACCTTGCAAAACCTATTGTTTCTAGCCAACATGGCCGCCTTGTGAGGAGGGTCAATTAACAGCCACTGATCGAACATTGACTCTACAACTTGCGCAACGCCACGACATAGCCTCTCTCGATTTATTTCACATGGTAGCAGTAGTCTTTGTTTTCAAGTTGGTAGTATTTATCATGCACCTCGGATTACTAACTGGGCTACTTACGTACTATGTACTTATTAGCGAATTTAAGATACGGCGACTACGGACTACGACTACGGACTACGACTACGGTTGGACGTGCCAAGCGGTCAGCTAGGCTAGAGTACTGGGCCGAGTACGCAACGAATGGCGCGAAAATTTCAACATTTTGGCGAGATAGCTAAATCGATCGCGTTACCTACCGAACTGACCCAAAATTTCCACATAAGCTATGCCCAGAAACGCTGTAAACTCGAACAGAAAGCAATTTATTGTGTATTTTAAAGGTTAGCTATTGAAATATCCAAAAGAGTGGTGATTTTTTTACATTAAATCCGATCAACGTCCTCTGTTGTGGTGATCGATAAACACGCCGACTTCTCACCGTCGTGGACTCGCTACGGTACAATGGAATCAACACTATTGCCTCGTTCCAGTCCTTTATTGGCATGCAACCGTAATCGTAGACCGTATTCGTCGTATCTTAAAGTCCCTACTAGGGGTCGGATGGGATAGTATTTGGCTCGACTTCATGACGTACGTACAGAATGACCGAGAGCCAAATATTTTCCCATTGGGCCCGACATAACTCAGTCAATAAGGTTTTTATCACTTAGTTTGTTTTAATAATAAGAAAACAACAAGCATTCAATCGAGCAGGGCTTTTCCGGCCCACTCACATCAGACATGTACGGCCCACTCACATCAGACTTGTACGGCCCACTCACATCAGACTTGTACGGCCCACTCACATCAGACTGGTACGGCCCACTCACATCAGACTGGTACGGCCCACTCACATCAGACACGTACGGCTCACTCACATCAGACACGTACGGCCCACTCACATCAGACACGTACTGCCCACTCACATCAGACACGTACGGCCCCCATCACGTGACTTGTGTAAATGGGTTTGAAAGGAAAGCGCGCTACGGGTCATGTGATAATCTCTTGTCTCCCTACAAAGCGCATTTCCTCCTTTATACCTGGAACAAATAAATTAAGAAGAGATATTTTACAAAACCGCGTATTGGGTGCTAAAGACTAACAGGCTAAAGACTGTGTTTTGTGCCGACCTAAAATGGATTTTAGCAAAGATTTCACGATATTTGTGTTGCTTTTTGAATGGTGAAAGATAAATTGGAGTGTTAAACCAAAGCGAAAATTTAAAACAAAAAAACGTCTTGTCAGGGCTAGACCTGAATATGTAACACCAAACTTAAGGCGGTTCAATGGCTGACTAAATTTATAAAGAAAAGCAAGAAACTAACTTTGTGCCACGCTAAAACAGTTCTTAGTCAAGAGTTTATTGTTTGTGACTAATAAAATACTGTCAATCCAAAGCGAGAGATGGAATTCAATCTGCAGGGCTAGTTTCAAATATATTACGCGATAATTAGAAAAATCACCTTAAAAGGTAAAAATTAATCAAGTTATTTCATCGTTGTCTTACATTTTAGCTTCAGGGCATAAAGTAACGGAAAAGGCAGCCAAGAAAATCCAAGTGCACAACCGTTCTGTAGGAGAGTGTGACCCATCCACGTCGGACCAGAAGGCGCTCACCATGCCTAGCTTTGTTGTTACACAGGCTCTCGTGGATCTTCTTGCTGTAGCTGGAGGTATGCTGATGGAATTTTGAAGGGTTATCCTTAAGGCTAGTTTTCTAGTTTTTCCGTGGTTTTTTTGAGATCAGTTCTATCTGAAAAACACCGAAAAGATGGCAGCTTGTACGTTTATCCACAATCCTTTGCGCACGAAAAACTTTAAATCCGTTATAAACTCGCTCGGTACAGGGGTGTTGCCACTACACTGCCACGAGCCCATTACCCGGAGCGTCATATATTCGTGATGCAACATTTTTACTCATTGTTGGCTTCTATTGCGGAATGTTGTCAACAAAAAAAGCCTCGTAACATTCTCTTGTTTGGCCAACCAACATGGCTGCAACATCATTAATCATTTGAATTACAATTACACAAACGCTTGTGATTGGCTAGCGGAACCAAACTCGCGGGAAACACATTCTAAAAATAACCCGGTCTGTCAAAACGCTGCTTAATAGACGTAGTATGGGAGATGGACGCTCCGAGTAATGGTGAGTTTCGTTTATCCTGCAGTCAAATATGTGTTAGGGTCACGTGCCAGCACAATATTTTGCCATGAGCTGTTCACGCTATTGTATTTAATGATTGGAGGATTATTTGTTCGGTATAATAAAACACTTGAGAGGACTCATCATTGCCCATTGTAGCAAATATGTAAGTCTCGAATTTGAATATTAGACTCAAGCTTCCGTCTCACCCAGTATTGAAGTCTCGACTTAAATATTTTGCCACATTGTACTCCGATGAATCCAATAGGTGTATGAAGTCACTAGCAAGTCGTATGGTAACTGTACCAAAGAGCGAACGTCGAAGGCGTGGAAAAGGAATTTAAAAATACTAGCCAGACTGGAACTCTGGAACTTGATTGGATTAGAAGGTCAAAAACAGTTAGGAAACCATTTGAAAGTTACGGTCAGGTGTATGAGTTGGCAGGTTACAGCACGGTTACTGTACGGAATGCCGTGACATTGAAATAGCTTCCCTAACGGTTTTTCTACTTCTGATCCAATCAAGTTACGGTACGACACCGTTACAGTACGGTTACGGTAGGTTACGGCCATGCTGTATTTTTGTCCCACTCATACAAAATCCGCTATGTAACCATATTCGGCAAGTACTTGTTTGTAACCATACGACATTAACTCTAACAGTGATGCCTCTTGTAGGTAAGTCTCCAGGCGCAAACCCATCCGGTGCAGACTCTGTTCCCCTTCCTCTCGTGAACGCTCTATCAGCCTGTTGCCTGTCCACGTGGTTACCGTCTCCTCACAGGAGATGGGCTGCAGTGGAGCTCGTACGAACACTGGCGTACAAGAGCAAAAGAGGAGGAGAACGCCCCAGGGATGTCACGGCAGATTTTGATGGTAAGTAACGGGGCGCTGGGATGGCGCAAGTGCCTCTCGCCATTGGCCAGGTTTCGAGCCCCGGCAACATACGCTTACGCAAGTTAGACACACGAAGTATTAGTTTGAGAGTGATTCAAAACTATGCTACATGTAGGCGGTATATGTATGGTTAGTGTACGGTACAATGCAGTCTGTCATTGAAACTGTTTATGCTAGAGGGGAGCCGACGTAGCGCAAGTGGTCAGCGCTTTGTCTCTCACCGCTGTGGCCTGGGTTCGAGTCCCAGTAAGATGCGAGTTGAGGTTGTTGGTATCTCGCCCTTGCTCCGAGGGTTTTTCTCCGGATTCTCCGTTTATCCTCCCTCCACAAAACCCAACACGCTAAATTCCAATTCCATCTGTGGTTTAGCCGTGTCCTGACTTTGACCAACAACAACAACATTAATTTTAACTATATAAGTTGCTTCTGTTTCTGTTTCTCTGTTTATTACTTGGTTATGCTGAGTTGCTTTACACCAGGATTATACATAACGAAAATAATAATAGATAATAATAAATAAATAGATAATAATAAATAATTAAATTAAATGAGAATTAAGGGTAGCGGTCGTGTTTACTTAAGAAATAGAAAACATTTCCCGTGTTTCTATAGAGTTATAGAAACACGAGTGGGAGTTTGGGAGAACGAGAAATGGCAGTGGGAACACGAGCCCGTAGGGCGAGTGTTTCCACAGCTATTTCGAGTTCTTCCAAACTTCCACAAGTGTTTCTATAACTCTATAGAAACAAGGGGAAAATGTTTTCTATTTCCTTTATAAAATAAACGAATAAAGGCACGGAAACGCTCGCTTAATTTGATAACCAAAACGTAAATTCTCACAACTAGCTCAAGCGCGCGCTCAACTGTCTGTTTCTATAGAGTTATAGAAACACGGCTTACAGCCAATCAGAGCGCGCGTACTATCGAAACTATTTTATAAATAGCAATGTCAACTAAGGTTCGAAAACTTTTAACTGTATCAGCATCAGTTGTGTGACTAGGCAAGTCATTCCATTCAGGAACTGTACGTGGGAAAAAAGAATACTTGAAACAGTTTACAGATGGCGAGAAAACATAGTTGTGTTTACGTCTGGTCAAAGTTTGTGAAAAAGATACATAGTCTTTAGCGTCGATGGCAATATGACCATTTAGGATCTTATACATTGTAATCAGCCTATTACACTTTCTTAAGAAGGCTAAGCTAGGCCAATTTAAGTCTTGCAACATTGCCGACACTCTCTCCAGGCGTGAGTACCTATTAAAGGTAAACCGAGCTGCACGCCTCTGGATCATTTCGAGCTTGTTTATGTTCCGGAGAGTGAATGGGTCCCAGACGGAACTAGCATAATTGAGGGCAGATCTTACAATACTTAGGTAGGCATTAGCTTTGAGCTCAGGTGAGCAATTGTATAAATTGCGCCTGAGAAGATTTAAAGTACGTGAGCCCTTCTTTGATATAAAGTCAATGTGCGAGTTCCAGCGTAAATCAGTAGAAATATGGACGCCTAGATAAGGACGCACCGATGTTTCTTCTATAGGGGGTGTCCGTACAGATGGTAAATAAATTTAGATGGGCATTTCTTGTTAGACACGTAGAGCACGCAACACTTGGAAGGATTGAACTTGAGAGACCAAGTGGAAGACCAAGAAGCCAGTTTGTCAAGGTTAGCTTGCAGTCGGGAGCAGGAGTCTGGAGACACTAGTTGCAGATAGAGTGCACAGCGTCAGCGAATAGGCGAGCCTTTGAAGTTATGCCGTTTGGCAGGTCGTTGATGAAGGGCAGGAACAGGAGTGGCCCTAATACTGACCTTTGAGGAACACCAGATGTAACATTACAAGGAATTGAGAATTCACCATCCACTACAGTCGATTGAGTTCTTCCTGGTAGGAAGTCCTTTAACCAGGACAAAGTTTGGCCCCTTACGCCGTAATGATCCAGTTTAAGTAATAGACGTTGGCGGGAGACTGAATCAAAGGCTTTTGAGAAGTCGAGAAAGATTAGATCAGTCTGTTGACGCTTGTCCAGGGCATATGCTAAGTCATATGCAATAATAATTAGTTGTGATTCACAGGAGTGGCGCTGTCTGGAACCATGTTGGAAGGGAGATAACAAGTTGTGTTCGTCAAGGTGCTTCATAATCTGGCTTGATACGATATGTTCGAGTAACTTACATGAGATGCGTGTAAGAGAGAGAGGCCTATAATTTGTAGGATCAGACCTAGAGGCTTTCTTATGGATTGGTGTTACAAATGCATGCTTCCAGTCGGAGGGGATAGTGCCATAGTCCAATGACTACTGAAAGATGACTTGCAGAATGAGAGCAGATTGATGGGAGCCCAGTTTAAATACGCAAATAGGGATTATGTTTGGACCAGAGGCTTTATTTGGATTCTGTTTATCGCTAAGTTTTAGCAGCAGTGACTGTGATCTTCCCAAGAGAAGGAATGCTACTAGGGCCCATGGAGGGAAGGCAGCTAGTATTGTTGTCAATGGCGAAAATTGACTGGAAGTACCTATTTAGAGCATTAGCCTATGCTTTACTGTCCGTGATTGATTGGTTCTCAACGTTCAAAGCAGGGACGCCAATAGACTTGATATAACTAACTAACTAACTAACTGCTACATACATATGTAATGGTAAATTACAAGGGAGAGTGGGGTTGCCCTAAAAAAACAGAGATTATCGAGTCATGGCAACCTCTATGGTTGTTTCAGGTCTCGTTAAAATTCAGTGTTGTAATACAGAGGCGGCAGTAATTTAGGCGATTGTAACAAGGGTTAAGAATACCCTGAGTTGTGTGTTTTATTTTATGAAGACATGAACACATATATATTGTTATTCTTTTCAGGCGATATACCTCGCTGCCCGCGGACAAAGCTAGAAGCCCACACGAGTCAGGTAGGATTCTCAGTGCGTGTAATCCTGTATTCTAACCGTCGTAGCGAGGTGTCTGGTAGAGGATGTATAGAATAAGTTACGGAATAAGATATATATTTAACAAATTAGTCAACCCTGTGGCACGTGCTGCAGACAAAAATCACTTAGAAGAGTTTGTTCACAGTTTTATCGATCGCTAAGTTGGTAGACCGGTAGTTTGGTTATGCTAAAACAACTATTTAACATCGCCAACTATTTAACAATTAGACTGCGAGCTCGAGGTTTGTATCGGCAAATAGTTAGTGAGGGGCACAGTCCCGAGTCAACTATCACAGTCGATAGAAACCAAGTGCGAGAAGTCTAATTGTTTTGGCATAATCAAGCGGGTACTTCCGCTTTAGCCGTCGGTTTTTTAGGGAAAAACCCGTGAGAAACGTGTGCCGTCTATTGATCGTTGACTGTGCCTGCGTAGCCTATGAGATCGCGAGTTTGGTGCTTGGTCATGCTTAACTAAATGTTTGCATGTCTATTTTAGGTCACATCTTGTGTCTGGAGCGCCACCAAAAGCTATCTTGCTACGAGGTAAGAAAAAGTACCACCTTCTCTACTATTGAACTAAGCGTAGAGACCCTTTGCATAATTCTGGGTTCTTCCGGTTACATCAAGATTCATCTCTAGCCTGACTTCCATGCAACCGGAATAGGAAGTTTTAAGTCTATTAAACGTTCTATACAATAGAATGCTTAACATGGGTTCCTGTACTTCCAGTTGCGTGAAAGCGATACTGGAGTTGTAATCGGAAGTAGGACCACAGAATTATACAAAATGAAGTCCTGAAAATAATTATATTTGTCATACATTAACTTATTTCTAATTGCTCACCATCTAGTGGTCTGGACGGCGTGGTTAATGTTTGGAACATGGCGTCCAAGACACATAACATCCTACAGCAATCGTACAGGTTCACCTATTCACATGATCAAGAACGCAGCGGTTCGACTGAAGCAAAGGAAATTGGCTGTGTGTGCTTCAATGTGAGTGGATCGTATTTACCTCTGGTTCACACTAGAGACGCCAACATAAGCGCAAGCGACATGCGCAGATGCAGTGAATACATTGCTCACTAGCGGTATTTGTTCCTCTCTAAGATGTGATTACTGTGTCTGCGTATGTTGCGTGCTCAGTTGCGCTAATGTGCTTGCATCAGGCTTTAGCAACTCTTCGAGGTGATTTTTTGCGGGCAAGTTTTGTTTTGGAAATCAACCTTTCCGATAAAAATAACGGAAAACAGAAGAGCGGCTGCAGGCTGACTCCTCGCTAGAAAAGGTGCGAGAGGTGCTCTGTGTGAGCAGTGCTCTGTTAGTGAGAGGAGTAGTCGGTTTGCTAATTAACGTTCTGATCTTCTGTTGTTGTAGGCAAATGGCAAACTGCTTGCCGGCGCCGTAGAGAATCTGTTGAATATCTGGACATCTTTTGGTAGGTCACTGAACTGGAATATCCATGTAACATACTGTGCTTTATAGTGTTGTCTGTGACATACAGTAAGTGACCGTGGTAGTGTTTATAGAGAATAATACATGTAACATACTGTGCTTTATAGTGTTGTCTGTGACATACAGTAAGTGACCGTGGTAGTGTTTTAGAGACTAATGCATGTAACATACTGTGCTTTAAGGTGTTGTCTGTGACATACAGTAAGTGACCGTGGTAGTGTTTATAGAGACTAATACATGTAACATACTGTGCTTTATAGTGTTGTCTGTGACATACAGTAAGTGACCGTGGTAGTGTTTATAGAGACTAATACATGTATACATACTGTGCTTTATAGTGTTGTCTGTGACATACAGTAAGTGACCGTGGTAGTGTTTATAGAGACTAATACATGTAACATACTGTGCTTTATAGTGTTGTCTGTGACATACAGTAAGTGACCGTGGTAGTGTTTATAGAGACTAATACATGAACGCGCGGAGAAATGGAATTTATCTTCGAGTGTTCAACTCGATATATCACAAGTGAGCGCAGCGAACAAGCAGGCGGTAACCTACGATTTCCTGCGATCTGATTCATTGGTTCGGGGAGTGGGCAGCCTTTTCCTAATCCCTCAAGTCGAAAGAGAATAGAGAAGAGAAACATAGCTCCTATATCTCCAAAGCGTCCATGTATTATTCTGTTTATTTTATAAACAAAGGTAATAAGCACAATACTACTACATCAATTTTACTGCCCGATAAGGCGATTGGCTGAGAGGCGATATCCACGCACGTAAAATAATCGTATTTTTACTTGTGTTCAGATAGGATATTTCTCAGTGGTGGAACTCCTTGTAACACACTGTAGTTTATAGAATAGTTTCTACTTGTGTTCAGATAGGATATTTCTCAGTGGTGGAACTCCTTGTAACACACTGTAGTTTATAGAATAGTTTCTACTTGTGTTCAGATAGGATATTTCTCAGTGGTGGAACTCCTTGTAACACACTGTAGTTTATAGAATAGTTTCTACTTGTGTTCAGATAGGATATTTCTCAGTGGTGGAACTCCTTGTAACACACTGTAGTTTATAGAATAGTTTTTACTGGGATGGTTCTTTTTAGATTGTGAAAAATGGTATGACAATTTCTCGAGCTCATAGTTTTAGGTGGGTTGGAACGCTTTACCTGCGAGAATAAGAAAATACAACTATTGCCAGGTTCGAGTCGAAGCTCACCGATCAAGACTGACTAAAAATCCATTGGTTTGATGATATTTGTGATTAAGAAAACGTGGGAATATTTTGCATATTTTAGCATTACTTTTGCTTGTATTTACAATTAGGTAACCATGGAAACCTTGACGTCCATCCTCACCACATCACGTGTATGACGTGGCCGGTGTCACGTGGTTTTATGGAGAGCCACGTGGTTACCATGGATACCCTACTAGTGGGTCGTATTAATGGTTCAGTTGCTGTGGTGGAGGTGTTCGACAAGAGTTCTGTCGCAAGAGTGGAAATGGAGCACTGCACCAGAGATGGTGAGCCTAACTCATAGCGAGCGATTGAAACAATAGCTGCTATTACAGTGGCGTCTATGAATAGCAGTTTCAGCGGTATTGGACCGGACGCCTCACTTCCATGTAATGAATTGCCATTGAAACCATCATTCTTGCATTAGTGGTCAATTCGAAAGCCTTTAGTGGTCAACTCGAAAGCCTTTAGTGGTCAACTCGAAAGCCTTTAGAGGTCGACTCGAAAGCCTTTAGTGGTCAACTCGAAAGCCTTTAGTGGTCAACTCGAAAGCCTTTAGTGGTCATCTCGAAAGCCTAGGCTACTTTGGCCACTACGCACAATTACTTTTTTCCCAAGTATTTCCTTAACTAGCCTCTCCTTTTTTTCTGACTATAAGTATATTAGCCCTATTTAAACTGTAACAATTTTACTGTAGTATAATATGTGCAAATAAAGCTATATGTCTCTGACACCAACACCCTCTTAAACAAGCACGACTAATTCAGATACACAGTTTGAATAGCACTTCATTACATGGAAGTGAGCCGTTCGGGACTGCTATTCGTAGACGCAACTGTAATATCAGCTATTGCTACCACACGCATCCGTCCAACCTCCCCATGTGGTCCGAGGCACGTTGTTTTCTCACTGTTGATTGCTGTTTCATCTTTCTGTAGTACTGACCTGTGTGCACGGTGGCATGGTATGATGTAGTAATGTTTTCTCACTGTTGACTGCTATCTTTCTGTAGTACCTTTGTGCAGGGTGGCGTGGTATGATGATAGTAATGTTTTCTCACTGTTGACTGCTATCTTTCTGTAGTACCTTTGTGCAGGGTGGCGTGGTTTGATGATAGTAATGTTTTCTCACTGTTGATCGCTATCTTTCTGTAGTACCTGTGTGCAGGGTGGCGTGGTATGATGATAGTAATGTTTTCTCACTGTTGATCGCTATCTTTCTGTAGTACCTGTGTGCAGGATGGCGTGGTATGGTGATAGTAATGTTTTCTCACTGTTGACTGCTATCTTTCTGTAGTACCTGTGTGCAGGGTGGCATCGTATGATGATAGTAATGTTTTCTCACTGTTGATCGCTATCTTTCCGTAGTACCTGTGTACAGGGTGGCGTGGTATGATGATAGTAATGTTTTCTCACTGTTGACTGCTATCTTTCTGTAGTACCTGTGTGCAGGGTGGCGTGGTATGATGATAGTAATGTTTTCTCACTGTTGATCGCTATCTTTCTGTAGTACCTGTGTGCAGGGTGGCATCGTATGATGATAGTAATGTTTTCTCACTGTTGATCGCTATCTTTCCGTAGTACCTGTGTACAGGGTGGCGTGGTATGATGATAGTAATGTTTTCTCACTGTTGACTGCTATCTTTCTGTAGTACCTGTGTGCAGGGTGGCGTGGTATGATGATAGTAATGTTTTCTCACTGTTGATCGCTACCTTTCTGTAGTACCTGTGTGCAGGGTGGCATCGTATGATGATAGTAATGTTTTCTCACTGTTGACTGCTATCTTTCTGTAGTACCTGTGTGCAGGGTGGCGTGGTATGATGATAGTAATGTTTTCTCACTGTTGATCGCTACCTTTCTGTAGTACCTGTGTGCAGGGTGGCATCGTATGATGATAGTAATGTTTTCTCACTGTTGATCGCTATCTTTCCGTAGTACCTGTGTACAGGGTGGCGTGGTATGATGATAGTAATGTTTTCTCACTGTTGACTGCTATCTTTCTGTAGTACCTGTGTGCAGGGTGGCGTGGTATGGTGATAGTAATGTTTTCTCACTGTTGACTGCTATCTTTCTGTTGTACCTGTGTGCAGGGTGGCGTGGTATGGTGATAGTAATGTTTTCTCACTGTTGACTGCTATCTTTCTGTAGTACCTGTGTGCAGGGTGGCGTGGTATGATGATAGTAATGTTTTCTCACTGTTGACTGCTATCTTTCTGTAGTACCTGTGTGCAGGGTGGCGTGGTATGATGATAGTAATGTTTTCTCACTGTTGATCGCTATCTTTCTGTAGTACCTGTGTGCAGGGTGGCATCGTATGATGATAGTAATGTTTTCTCACTGTTGATCGCTATCTTTCCGTAGTACCTGTGTACAGGGTGGCGTGGTATGATGATAGTAATGTTTTCTCACTGTTGACTGCTATCTTTCTGTAGTACCTGTGTGCAGGGTGGCGTGGTATGGTGATAGTAATGTTTTCTCACTGTTGATCGCTATCTTTCTGTAGTACCTGTGTGCAGGGTGGCGTGGTATGATGATAGTTACAGTTTTGCTGTAGGCTATATGGACGGTGCACTGTGCCTGGCCACTAAGGATACTAGTGAACCCACCAAGATGATCCCAGCCCATCAGGTACCTCACTCACATAGCTCGATACTCTTTAAAGTGAACCTCATTGAAAAACATTGTTTGCCGTCAAATGCTCTTTATGTATGCCTATATATTACTGTGTTTGTTACTTGTAAATTGTGCACTCGATATCACTTAAAGAAAGATTTTCCTGGCCATAAAACTCATTTGAATTTCCCACTCGCCGCCATATTGGATCTTATGACATCACTTAGTTGTCGCTATTGTCAGAAAACAATAGCTTTGTTGGGAGATGTCTTTTGGGGCAACCGTGTGACGTCACATGATCCAAGATGGCGGCACCCAGGAAATAGGCCCTTAGCAGGACCTGCTCACGTGACTTTTTTAGCCTGTCAATAAAAGAAATTGTCGCTAGAACAACATGGATGCCAGAAATGGAAAGATCAAGCCAAAATTAGTAAAAAGCCCAAGTTTTAGGTTCATATCTTTAAAACTGCCAGTCAGCAGGAATGTGTTAAATTGTACTGAAATGGACTCAAATCGCCTTGTTATTCAAGCTTATCTAATAACTCCAAAATCAATCATTTAAGCGATAGGACTTTTTGGCTATTCAGGACCTTTTCGTGGTGATAAAGTTTATGCATTTCCCTAAAACCTGGGTCAGTGGTTGTTTGATAACTGTTCAACTGAACGCTGGTTGCGAGCAATGAAGAAAAGTGCCAGTCAATTCAAATCAGTTTGATGGACAGGAATTTCAGTCTATTAGTGACATCTAGAGTAGAATTTAAAGGGAAAAACAGCAAGGAACTATTTCTAAGCTCTAGCCAGAAATCATTTATTTTGGTGCAGTAAAGTGTTTTAAATCTTGTTCAACCAGTTTTTGCCGATTTATGGTCATAGTATTGCTATAAAAAGCTTTACAAATCCTTGAAATGACGTCATTTAGGTGACGTTATGCAAATGAGTTGAAAATGAATTGAGTCATAACATTGAATTTCTTTATTTGTGCATTTGTTTTTCAGGTGTCAAACATTCAATACTTACAATCTTAGAGAATGATATTTTAATAAGTGGAGCTGACATAAAAACAGAGCAAAAGGAACTATAATTAGGTTATCCCCTAAATGACGTCATTGAAATTTGATTCGTTAATAAACGAAATTGTCAGACTATAATTATTATTTTTCCTATGTCGGTCAATTTGTTTTCCAGTTTGACTTTTAAATCAAAGATAACTGGCTAGGGCTTATAGGCACTTTAACAAAATCACTTTTGCTTTTAAATCAGTATATCCATTTTGAAATCACTGGGGTTTCCCACAATCTGATTGGTTGACAAAAAAAAAATCACAACATTGGTGTCTATAATCGCACACGTTGCTGAACCAATGAAATAAAAAAATAATCTCTCAAACCAGCCAATCAAATTAAAGGATTTGGGAAGCAATTTCAAAGTAAAAACTAATAATAATAAAATATCTGGTATCATTTCTTTTGCTGTAACCTTTTTCTAATGGTTGAGTTTTGATTTCTAATGAACATAACTAAGTGGAAATCGAACTTCGTGTCATGCAATTTTGGTCTGAAATCAAACTCCAAACTAGCTTATTTTATCCACTGGAT
Organism: Actinernus sp. WN-2022; assembly: GCA_030867875.1. Classification (NCBI taxonomy): domain Eukaryota; kingdom Metazoa; phylum Cnidaria; class Anthozoa; order Actiniaria; family Actinernidae; genus Actinernus; species Actinernus sp. WN-2022. The sequence continues at coordinate 12,944,564 of JAOWCC010000019.1, read as the reverse complement.
AAGGATTTATCCGTTTGATAAAGTTATCCACCCTTTGAATAACCGGGCCCTGCGACACGCTCGTCCATTGTGTAATCACACCAATCAGTTCTATTAGCCACTTCGGAGTTGAGGAAAGGACTGGGACCGAATGTCAAAATTGCCCACTTTTGAAACGAGTAGGGGGATGGGGCGAGTTCGGTTTCGCAAAGGCGCTTGGGATCGTTACTGGGGACAGTTAATGCAATAGCCCACTTCCGCGATATGCTTTACTTGTCACGCACAAAGGTTTCAATACGAGGCCCCGTGCTGAATTGTCTTTTTACAGAGAAAATAATAAATTGAATTAGCATGGGGCCTCGTATTGAAACCTTTGTGCGTGACAAGTAAAGTATGTCGCGGAAGTGGGCTATTGCATTAACTGCCAATTATTACAAAGGCGACACGAATCACTGATCATACCTCGACTTTAATAGATCATATTTACACCAACATTCCACAAAAAGTACTGAAAGCAGGTATTTGTTTAGCTAATATCTCTGACCACCTTCCTATATTCTGCACGGTCGCGAATAAGCTTCCCGTGACAGACGATTTACGATATTTTAGAGATTTTTCGAATTTTAATGAAGACTTATTTTTGAATGACATAGCGGACACTGACTTCCAAAGTCTTGTAAGTGATGATAATGTTAATAACAGCATGAATAGAATCGTTGAAGCGCTTCAAATAATAACTGATAGGCACGCTCCGATACGTAAAGTATCTAATAAAAAGAAAAACAATTTAAAAAACCATGGATATCTCATGCTTTACTGGTCTCGATAAGGAGAAGACAAAAACTTTTTAAAACCCACTTTTTAAGTAATGATCCAACAAAAGTAAAGATGTATAAAGTACTATAACAACAAATTAAACAAAGTTAAAGAAGCCGCGAAAACGAACTATTTTCGCGCTCAATATAATTGAAACAAAGAAAACTTAAAAACAACGTGGAAGTTGATTGGAATGATAACAAATCGGAAAAATATGAACTCACAAACAACGATAAAGAAGCTTCTCTATAAAATAAATGTTATACCAGCATTTCTCATCAATTAAACACACACATTAATCAGTGTTGGCAACGATTTAGCTAGTAAGCTTCCACCAAATGATGATAATCCAACAAAATACATTAATAGATCCTTCCAGGATAGTTTTGTATTTCGTGGCATTTATGCACATGAAGTCTACCTAATTTTATTGTGATCGTTCTTGAGATGTTCATTTCTTAATCAGATTATTTTTTGACCGGCTCTGCCTCAGTCCCTACTCCGACATGGCTAATTACCATTGCTAATCCACTGTCTTGTCGTTAACACAGAGCATGATAATTGGACTGGAGTTTGATTCTACTGGAATTGCTCTCATCTCTAGCGCCGAAAACGAGCCTGTTAAGGTTGGTATGTGTTCATTAGACTAGCTTTTATTGGTAATAAGTTCATGTCCTAGATACAACAATAGGTTAATTACGTTCTATTATGTTTCGGTCATAGAACGTCAGTAACATATTGGTGTATCTAGGACATGAACTTATTACCCTTTTATTCAGCTGCTAGTATAGTTGCCAAGAGTGCTCATGGCTATGCAAGTGTTTATCAGTTTGATTTGAACACCCCCCCCCCCCCCCCAATCTTTCTCACGACGAAAGACAAAAATAATTACTCAGATTAGCCGAGTATGCTTTTCCAGATATACTGGAGAAAATTTGAGACAATTTTGATGAAGGTTGGCAAAGATTCGAGTAGATGAAAAATACTGCTTTTACTCTATGTATGAGAGAAATATAGAGCAACTTGAAATCGGTTCACTGTAAGTTGCTAGAATATGTTGTCGTAATCCACATAGTGTTTCTCTTCTATCTCAGGGTTATTGCTACATCCTCAGTCAACAATAGCTCTGTTGTCGTGGGCACCGCCGTGAAACGTCATCAGATCCAAGATGGCGGTCACCCCAAAATGGCTTATATTGCACTAAGATCTATTTTTTTCAAAAACTGAAATATTTTTTCAAATAACTTTCAATTTAGACCATATTGCCAACAAGTAACAGCAATTTGATTCCAATAGTTGGGGCTTTCCTTAAAGTGATTTTTTTTTACCATTAGATATTCAACTTGTTACTCTCATGCTTGCTTACAGTTACTCAGTGTGAAACAGTGGCAGTCGATTCGAACAAGTTCTATGTTTGTTAGGTTAAGTGTAATTTATGTTAACTAACGCTTATATATAAGGCAAAACTATTTGCCTGCTACGCATTCATAGTTTGAATTATACGAAAATGTCGTTTTCAAGTCACAAGTCAATGGTTTATGGTTGTTCTTTAGGTTTGGTACGAAGTTGATGACTGCGTTATCCTGAGACACATCTTCGAGCTGCCGACCAGTGCGTCCGTTTCTAGTTTCGCTTTGTTCAAAGACCCAAGCGGAGAAGATGCCGTAGGACGACTAGCAATGTGAGTATTGAAAGTAATAGTGTTAAAGTATCCATGGGAACAACTGCAACCTTCTCCTGAGAAAGCATATGGATCTCCTTTACCAACAATTACAACCGATTTCAGTGTTACATGCGGTTTATCGTATGCCACACACAAAATCCTTTGTTACAACTGATGCAATAAATCCCATATCCCACTGAACTACGTATGCAAGTGGCGATTACCAGTTATCACCACTTACATACGTAATTCACTGATTAGTTTGCTCATAGTTAATAGAATGAAATGGTTATGAAACTCGGCGACCTTCTTTGTTATATATATGTCTTTGTTAGCTTTTTTCAACCACTACCGTGCACAAAACACAATAGAAATTCCAACATGTTAATCAATTAGCTAATAGAAACGTGTGAGTTCAGTCGTTCAGGGAACGCTAATGAACTATGTCGTGCACAATCTTTTGTCTTACCCCCTTCCAACATTAATCGCAGCGCCTTTGAAGTTTGCCGGGTTTCCTAACTATTCCACTCTATTAACTATGGCTTGCTGAAGCTAGAAATGTTTTGATTAGAGAACTTATCATGCTTGCTCCTACAAACTCAGTAACTCGGTAAAATTGTATTTATTTCTGGTTTAAACGGCATATAATAAATTGGTTAATGAATGTCCACTCTTGTGATATGGGATTTATCAGCTTTCGCCCTCGTGGTCGTTAAGCGTTAAGCAAGTGGCCATTCATTAACCCTTACATAGCAATCATTCGACACAATCGTTCGATATGCTTTGTAACCAGGCTCACTTGTTTATCGTGGTTTTGAGGTACTGAATCGAATAATTTCGGTGCTTTTTCACATTCGAATACTCGACAAACTTCGCCAACATGCATTGCCGACCAGTTATGGCGCAATTTGCGCGGAATCATTATGTCGAATGATTGTCTAAAAAAACTTGAAACCTGATCACCTATGCACGTAACACTGAAATGGATTGTAATTTCTAATCTTGAATGAAATCTTGGGTGATTACCCTTTATACCGAAAAACAGGAAATCAAATGGTACGCGTCATTTTGGAAAACGTGGGCTACCTGTGGTTGGGATAATCCACTTTTCTCGCTCTTTTTGGTCTTTCCGGTTGACGCGCCTACCATGCTTATTAATTTTTTTCCTATTTTTATTTTATTTTTAATTTTCCAACCAGATAGTTTATTGTAACTGGTAAGCATATCTTGTATATATTTCTTTCCGTTCCTCAGAGGAGGAACTGATGGTACGATCAGTATCTGGAGAGTTCCTCGGCCACTGGAGAGAGACTCCATGAAGAAACTGATGTCCAACCTCAGACGTGTTGACACGGAAAGCCCCATCTCGCCCATAACTGAAGGCCAACCTACAGAAAATGAGCCAACTGCTACGACCTCGAAGAGAGATCTAATACGAGGCGATCTGTGTCCCAAGAACGATACCTCAGGCGACAAGGAACAGAAAGAGCGTTGGTGCAAAATGCACAACTTTGGCGACATCCTAGAAGCGAGAGGAAAGATGAGTTCTAGTTTATCTGGTTCACAGCAGAGTCTGCTTCAAGATTCGCTGATCTCACAGGGCTGCACGTGTTTGCTGGAGGCTAAAGGCCATGCTGGTGTAGTGTCAGCTCTCTCGTTTAGTCCTTCCGGAATGTTTCTTGCCTCTGGCTGTGATAAAGGCGTGTTAAACGTTTGGTCCGTGCAGGTAAGAGTTAAAGAGATACCGAGTACAAAACACTTATGATCTCAAAATGATATTTAGGCTGTCCTCAAAAGTGAAATCACAATAAAAACGATTTCTTTTGCAATGCGAACGAGTAGGGATTTGTTGAAAGTGTATTGCGCAATAGTTCTGATGACGTCATGAAGTTGTCCAAGTAAACCTGAGGTGCTCGTTTTGCTGGAAATTCTGGGGGGAAAACTACTCTATCAAAGCAATTTTAATAATAAAAGTGCAACAAACAGGAATTAGAATTATACGAGCAAATGACTGAGCGGTGAGGATTATATGTGATCTCTACTACTGTGACGTCATCAAAACTATTGCGCAATACACTTTAAAAATATTCCCACACGCTTGCATTGCAAAATAAATCTGTTTTATTGCAATATCAGGACAATACAAATATCATTTTAAGATGATAAGTGTTTTGTACTCTGGAATCGCTTTATTAAGTTTTAATAATGGAATGTCTCATTAAATATCAGTTGACGTGGTGGCAATGCCCTTCCAACAAAATAATTGTTGCAGGGAAAAGTTCTTGCAAGCCCATGGTCGCAATGAGAGAAACACTTCTTGCAAGGGAACATCGGGGTATTGCAATTAAGATTGCAGATAATTCCAAAAAGATGGGCATATACTACACATGGTCCAAAGAAAGTTAGTGCAGAGCCTAAGTGGCTCCCAAAAGAATGTACCGAAAATAAGCAGCGTCTGAGTTTTGATGGTCCACCCTTTGATATGCCACTGGCGATGTTATGGACAAGTGAACTGTGATGTGAACATGTGACAAAATGTTCTAATCCTAATATATACTTACTTCAAAAAAGGTTGTCGTGGACCGACCGGAATAGATTGTGGTTATTAACTGAACTACGGTGTAATCCGAACATGGATTCGCAGGAGACCATTAATACTCGTCTTAAAGGTTTTGACCCCAAAAACAAACTATTTCACCAGACTTTGAGCTACAACCACAATCCCTTTCGGTCTGAGGCGCATGCGCATGTTGCCAGTAGTTTAATTCAGGCTGTGTTTTTTGCTGTCTTACCAACGGCAACGTGCATTTTCTTCTCATTAGGACGGCGTCGTGGGTCAGACGTGTAAAGAAGATGGCGATGTGCTCGGTATGGTGTGGACAGGAGAACAGGGCGTTACTGCAGCATTCAAAAACACAAAGGTACCTATCTCCATCGAAACGGTATACCTCGCAGCACCTAAACGAGTGCATCAGTCGGTCTATATGCAACTGCTTCTGAATGGTTATCCGCCCTGATGCATATCCAAAACTACGTTAAAGGCAGTGTTTGACTGGAACTGCTTTCTGGATCCTATTCTTAGTTTGCTCGTTACGTCATCGCCGCCATGTTGGTGGACGTTAGTTCTACCAACAACATGGCCGCCACGGCTTTGTTATTTGAATCTCTGGGGATTGGTTGTAAGTCAGCAATATTTTCCTCTGAGATGTCAGTGATGATTTTCCAAGGAATGGATGTTACTCTCCCACTACCATCAGTTATACCGTATAACACTTTCTTCTTTCTTTACTTAGGACCCAGTACTTTTGCAGTTCAACGAGGACTGGTACAAGAAGCATCGTATTGTAGCCTGGGCTCGAGAGAAGTTCCGAGCGCAAGGAATCATGGGATTGAGTGAGTCTGTGTGCTTTCGAGGTCTGCTGGAGAGACTGCCCAGTGTCATGCAGGACCAGTATAACTACGAAAAGGTTGGTTGGTCCTTTGTGTTCCCATCAGTTGAGGCCTTTTGAATACTAAACACATAGATCAGATTTCGTATGAGTGAGACAAACTACAGCATGTCCTTACCGTAACCGTAACCGTACCGTAACTCTGTAACTTGATTGGATCAGCAGGACAAAAACAATAGGGAAACCATTTCAATGTCAAAAGTACGCCGTACAGTAACCGTGCCTTAGTTTGTCCTACTCATACGAAATGTGCTCTAATATAGATCTTACATAGGGAGAGAACGTGTTTCCGTTCTTTTTGTGTACAAATATGCAGCTGAGGTTGTAGTTGTGCAATGAAATTCAACATGGCATGGAGTTCTGACTGTGAAAGACAATTGTGGTCAAGCAAAGGAGATCTTTTAATCTGTCTTGAACACTTTCAAGCTCATCTTATTTTCGCTGATCCAGTCTTTTTCGGCCTATCAGTTAATGTCGAACTTAACATTTGTCTTCTGCATTTTCTCAAGGCAAAACTTAGCCGAGGCGATCAACTTGTACACAGTCCCTTCCTGCAATCTCTCGCGGCGCTGACAGTAGGCCTGGACCTAGACAGAGTCATCTGCCATGGACTGCGCAGGTCAACCACCCCAGCATGCACCTTGAGCGAAGCTAACGCCCTCCCGGAGTGGTCATGGCTGAAGAGTTTCTGTGTGGCTGTACAGGCGTCAGACGCATTGACGTTTAGGGAGAAGTTCCGTAAGAACTTCGTTGTTCCCAACGAAGAGAAGATCAGCGAGGACGAGCCATATCAACCAATGGTAAGAAATATAAACCAGTGATTCCAACAATTACACCTAGAGTTGTTTTTGATTGAGTGTCGTAAAACCAAAACCAAAATAGTTACAGAGCCAATCACGGGAGTAAATATCAACGTAATGAGCCAATCACAAGTCGCGATTGGTTTTACCAGAAACATATGAGGGAGTTGAAACGTGTAACGCCCATATTTACTGGTTACTTCGTGGTTTTCTATGGAATACGGGCGAATATTTCACGAGAAATTTGTATTATTTGGTAACCAAAATAATATTAATTTCGAGTGAAATATTTGCCAGTATTACATAGAAAACCATGAAATAACCATATTATCCTATTTATAACATGACCTAAGAAATTTCTGCAATCTGATTGGCTAAGAGGAGTGGTATTTCAACGTAATAGTGAAATTACAAACTCCACGGAGTGGTATTTCAAACTGCGGGGGGCCACTCACGTACATGGCGTAAGTGAGATGTGCGGCGGTACCGTGTCCAGGTTTGAGCCCAATTTCGCAAACCAAGTCTTGTTTTGGAGCAAATCGTCTATCAATTCGGGTTGATTTTCATAAATTTCATGGAAATTCTGGTTAATAAGAATTCGTTTTATTTTTTTGGCAAACCGGGTCGGGCTCTGAATACAACACCTCACATACCTACCCTTTATTATGCAAGCGGTGCCCCCCGGTTTGAAGCTCAGTTACAGGTCGCCGAGGGGGTGCAGAAAACTACAAAGCTACGGAAGTTTACGGTGGCAAATGCCTGGCTTTTGATGGCTAAAATTGAAGAGTTTGGTATAGAAATGAACAGCAATGTCATCTGTGCCTCTGGTAATGGAATCTTGTGGTGATTTGAGAAAGTTCAAAGTGATTTTCAAGTCTTCGAGTGACCATGCAGTTGGCAGACGAGGAAAGTTTGATTCAGTGAATGAAAACGGAACCGAAAATTGACGTTCATCTCGCTTAAACAACTGCCCAGGAACAGCTGACATTATACAAGGACAAAATACCAACAAAGTAAGCCAAGTTGACTTTTAAATTTTCTTTTAATTGTTTTCTTTTTAAGCCATTGACAAGAAATATTTGGAAACTCGGTCGCATGTGACCCATTGCCGTGAGACAGTTGATTCAGATATCTTGTTGAAGTTAATACCTAAAGAAAAATACTTGCTTTAACTAAGTTTAAAGAACTTGGAATTTCATTTCCAGCTACGATAGTGTCGTTCAGTTTTCTGGTTTTGAGACGTATTAACAGTTACTGTCTTTTAAAATAAAACAGCGAAGTGACAACTGCTTTATTGTTTGACTCAGTTCAGTTCAGTTGTGCTCGGCGATGAACTGCCTGAAATCAAACTTCGCTCTTTGCTAGTGTCAATGTACCAGAAATTGACTTTTTTCACAGGTTAATTATAGCCATTCTCTCTCAGCTCCAGTCGATTATTAAGCCTTTCTTTGAGATTTTACTGTTCCATTTGGTAAGCTAAATTGTCTGCCACTTACAGGATTTTCACTAGTCATTAGCTCAAACTCAAACTGTCAAAGAAGTAAACAAACTCGGTGCCCCAGTTGAGAGAACATCTGATTGTCTTTTCCAGTAAATTTCTTAGGTCATATTATAAACAAATAATAGCATGATATGTACGTGATATAGCGGCGAGTGATATTACGAATAATTTTGAAATATCATGAGCGGTATTTATGCCAAATATCACTACACATCATGCTATTACCTATACAAATAACAAATTTACGGGAAGGTTTATTACGAAAACAAAGTAACTTACCGGACGATAGACTGCGAATGTTCTCGCCGGAAAAATATTTTTTTTCGAGTGGCGGACGCGTTTGCAGACTAATTATGTATTGAAAATCTTGAATTCTTATTGGCTGATAAAGAAAGGGCGCGAAATTTCCTGCATTTTGATTGGCCTGATCTAGCCATGAAATACCGCTCTGTATTTCATAGAAAAACCATGAAATACCGCCCTGTATTGCATAGTAAAGCTGAGCTCTGATTGGCTGAAATATAAGATTTTAAATGATAATTCGCTTTAGTGCATGCGATGCTCTGGATTATTCAGCGAATAAAAATGATCATATATAGAATAAACTGGCAGCCGGGTTCTGGAACTAGACTAGACTGTATTTTCCAGATATGGTTCTTTTTATTTGCTGAATAATCCAGAGGATGAAGCTATCGTTACACGTTTCAACTCCCTTATATTATTCTGGTTTTACGGAAAAGTAAACGCAATCGTAGGTATCTCTCGCGTGAGCGGTTTTCGATTGAGTGTCGTGAAACTAAAACCAGAGTCAATCACAGGAGCAAGTAAAAACGCAATGAACACGAACTGAAGTGATTCATGATTGGTTTTACTTGAACCAACCACGAGGAAAAGCAAAGGCAATCGTGGATAACTAACCCATCAAATTCAAAAGCAATCACATGATTACTTTTCAACATTCAATCGAAAACCGCTCTAAAACGAAAATGATTGCGTTTGGTTTAGAGCTTGATTGGCTGATAATAGGCGCTTTGCAGGATACAGTCACGTGCTGATATAAGACTTGACGATTGTAGTGCGCTCGTGATCCCATGGGAAAGGCTGTACTGGATACAGTCACGTGCTGATATAAGACTTGACGATTGTAGTGCGCTCGTGATCCCATGGGAAAGGCTGTACTGGATACAGTCACGTGCTGATATAAGACTTGACGATTGTAGTGCGCTCGTGATCCCATGGGAAAGGCTGTACTGGATACAGTCACGTGCTGATATAAGACTTGACGATTGTAGTGCGCTCGTGATCCCACGGGAAAGGCTGTACTGGATACAGTCACGTGCTGATATAAGACTTGACGATTGTAGTGCGCTCGTGATCCCATGGGAAAGGCTGTACTGGATACAGTCACGTGCTGATATAAGACTTGACGATTGTAGTGCGCTCGTGATCCCATGGGAAAGGCTGTACTGGATACAGTCACGTGCTGATATAAGACTTGACGATTGTAGTGCGCTCGTGATCCCATGGGAAAGGCTGTACTGGATACAGTCACGTGCTGATATAAGACTTGACGATTGTAGTGCGCTCGTGATCCCATGGGAAAGGCTGTACTGGATACAGTCACGTGCTGATATAAGACTTGACGATTGTAGTGCGCTCGTGATCCCACGGGAAAGGCTGTACTGGATACAGTCACGTGCTGATATAAGACTTGACGATTGTAGTGCGCTCGTGATCCCATGGGAAAGGCTGTACTGGATACAGTCACGTGCTGATATAAGACTTGACGATTGTAGTGCGCTCGTGATCCCATGGGAAAGGCTGTACTGGATACAGTCACGTGCTGATATAAGACTTGACGATTGTAGTGCGCTCGTGATCCCATGGGAAAGGCTGTACTGGATACAGTCACGTGCTGATATAAGACTTGACGATTGTAGTGCGCTCGTGATCCCATGGGAAAGGCTGTACAGGATACAGTCACGTGCTGATATAAGACTTGACGATTGTAGTGCGCTCGTGATCCCACGGGAAAGGCTGTACTGGATACAGTCACGTGCTGATATAAGACTTGACGATTGTAGTGCGCTCGTGATCCCACGGGAAAGGCTGTACTGGATACAGTCACGTGCTGATATAAGACTTGACGATTGTAGTGCGCTCGTGATCCCACGGGAAAGGCTGTACTGGATACAGTCACGTGCTGATATAAGACTTGACGATTGTAGTGCGCTCGTGATCCCATGGGAAAGGCTGTACTGGATACAGTCACGTGCTGATATAAGACTTGACGATTGTAGTGCGCTCGTGATCCCACGGGAAAGGCTGTACTGGATACAGTCACGTGCTGATATAAGACTTGACGATTGTAGTGCGCTCGTGATCCCATGGGAAAGGCTGTACTGGATACAGTCACGTGCTGATATAAGACTTGACGATTGTAGTGCGCTCGTGATCCCATGGGAAAGGCTGTACTGGATACAGTCACGTGCTGATATAAGACTTGACGATTGTAGTGCGCTCGTGATCCCATGGCAAAGGCTGTACTGGATACAGTCACGTGCTGATATAAGACTTGACGATTGTAGTGCGCTCGTGATCCCATGGGAAAGGCTGTACTGGATACAGTCACGTGCTGATATAAGACTTGACGATTGTAGTGCGCTCGTGATCCCACGGGAAAGGCTGTACTGGATACAGTCACGTGCTGATATAAGACTTGACGATTGTAGTGCGCTCGTGATCCCACGGGAAAGGCTGTACTGGATACAGTCACGTGCTGATATAAGACTTGACGATTGTAGTGCGCTCGTGATCCCATGGGAAAGGCTGTACTGGATACAGTCACGTGCTGATATAAGACTTGACGATTGTAGTGCGCTCGTGATCCCATGGGAAAGGCTGTACTGGATACAGTCACGTGCTGATATAAGACTTGACGATTGTAGTGCGCTCGTGATCCCATGGGAAAGGCTGTACTGGATACAGTCACGTGCTGATATAAGACTTGACGATTGTAGTGCGCTCGTGATCCCACGGGAAAGGCTGTACTGGATACAGTCACGTGCTGATATAAGACTTGACGATTGTAGTGCGCTCGTGATCCCATGGGAAAGGCTGTACTGGATGGCAACAAACTTCAAAACGCTGTTTTAGAAAGATCGACAATCGACTGGAGGTGGAAAATAGCATTTACAAATAGGTTTTGCTAATAACACTGCCTTTAAATAAATGAAGTCAGTATTTTTTGCCATACACCACAGCCACGTGATTGCATTCCTGCAAAGGACGCATTCTAGCAACTTTGATAAAAGTGATAACTTGACTATGATTGGCTGTGATGTACAGGATAACTCGGAGTGGAGTCTAACGATGGACGAACAAGTGATGACGTGGGCCATGCAGCGGCCAGAAGACTGGGAGACTGGTGGCAAGTGTGACGCGTACTTATGGGGAGGAGGAAGACACGGTCAGTTAGCTGAGACGGGACGGGGCGTTAACGTGCCCACCGTTACCAAATCACTAGCCAGTGCACAACAGGTGGTGTGTGGACAGAACTGTTCGTTCATGCTACAGGCCAATGGTACGGTGCTGGCGTGTGGAGAAGGCAGCTATGGCCGGCTGGGAATGGGGAACTCCGATGACCTGTTCTCTCTTACTCCTGTATCAACACTACAAGGTAGGACATAGAGCGGCACATTGAAATGGTTTCCCTATTGTTTTTGTCGTGTTGATCCAATAAAATTATAGAGTTACAGCACAGTACGTTTACAGTACAGTTACGTAAGGCTATGCACATGCCGTAGTTTGTCCCACGCATACGACATCCGCTCTATTCAGACATTCCGAGAGCTACATTCAACCCAAAAAGCGACTTCGTCACGTTTCTCCCTTTTAGCCCCACAGTGACATCCAAATTCTCCTTACTGATATTCGTACATTTCTTGTAGTGTCAGTTCAAAGTGCCTCTATTCGACAGGTCTACAAAATGTGCGCATGTCTAGTCAGCGGTAGAAATCGCGGGAGCAACTCTAAATGATTTCTGTTCAGAAAATCTTCAGAAACTCGATACAGCGCAAAAAAGACCTGGGGTTAAGGAGAAAATCGCAAGAGTTTTATTAGTTTAGTTATCAAGCCAATTAAATTTGGGACTGGTCCATGAAATGACTTAAAAATTGAAGATTGTGCTTTTCTGTAACAAGGCTTTGAAGTCCAAATTTCGAGTGAAAATTTAACCAAAATGCGTGATTTCTGGCAAGAACTTCATGTAAATTCATGCTTGCGCAAGCGTTTTGCAGACCTGTCCCTGTATTCTACATCAAGTGAATAGTTGAATAGTTCAAGATATCTTGATTTGAGTGTTGCGTCTATGAGTTATCAAGGTTTCTATTTCGAATATAATAATCACGTGACGTCAACCAGGGAACGCTCTGTCATTTCTTTCTCCTTGTGAATGAAACAATTTTCTGATTTAGTTTAAATATTTGGTAAAATCGCTGATATAAGCTTCATATATAACATAGGTGTGTATAAAATATCATGTATCTCTTGTTTTTGAATCCTGGGTTGACGGTATAATCATTAGCATATTGGATATATAAACCTCTATAACTCAGATACAACACTCGAATCCAAAAATATTCTACTATTCAACTATTCACTTGATGTAGAATCGATATTAATGATAAGAAAATAAGTGTGAGAGGCATTTTAAGAAAATTTGGTGTCACATCGAAACAATATTTCCCATGTGATCAACTCCAATACATGTATTCTCATGACCTGGCTGCTTCACTTTGTTGTGATATAGTAAAGAGAAGTTAGATGGTGATCACCCTTGGGGCTTAAAGAATTAAACACCACTAACAAAGACCATGATGTTGAACTAAAAATGGTTTGGATCGAATTTGATAGTGCGCATTGGGCAGAGAGAATAACCCGTTGGATATCGTACCGTTTTGCCTGCCGCAGTTTTCTCATAACGTCTTTAATCTGCTCTGATTTTGGTCAAATAAGCCACTTTTTGTTAGTCTAAACTCGTTCTGAGGCTGACCGAGGCTGACCTTGCAAAACCTATTGTTTCTGGGAAAATGGCCGCCATATGAGAAGGGTCATAGTCCCTATGCGTGATGACGTCATACTTTTGTGATCAGCACCAAGCCTCCCGTTTGTGTTGAGAGAACTGAAATGTTGTGCCAAAGTGAGGCTTGGTGGTGATCACAAAAGCGTGACATCACCTAGACGTGCTCCAAGTCGAACTCGCTGAGTCGCTGGGTAAGCGATTACTGGGTGAAAAATCGAGCGCGAGAATCGAAGGGAGAGGCGAGTTCGACTTGTTTCACTTGCAGGAAATTGAATCGGGGGATTATGTTTTGGCGCGAAAACACGTTTCAGGGGCGGAGCTTACATTTCGCGCCTTTGACAAACTCTTTCTGAGTACAATCAAATTGTAAATACCACATCCACGGTCGACTGACTTGACACGCCTCCGGTTGAAAAATCAACCGGTAAATTTGGCGCGCTGTAAGTGGGAAAAGTCCTTCGTGCGGGGGGCTAAGAAGGACTTTGAGAAAGTCTAGACATCACCATGCATATGGCCTACTGAATTGAAGTTCAGGACAAAAACCAACCATTCCATTGTTGGCAGGTTATGTTGTGATCCAGTTGGCGACGTCTCGTGGTTCTGATGGCCACTCGCTGGCATTAACTGACAGCGGTGAAGTATTCAGCTGGGGCGATGGTGATTACGGAAAGCTTGGACACGGAAACAGTGACCGGCAGAGAAGACCGAGACAGATAGAGGCCCTGAGAGGAGAGGAAATCATCCATGTAAGCTTGCACAACATGTAAACCAAGAGGAAATGTTTTAATTTAAAAAATATAAATTTTGATATAGAGGAATTACCACCTACTAATCGGTCATGGGGTGGCGCAGTAAACGCCTTTGTGACCTGTGATCGATTCCCGATTGCCGTGCCATGTGTGAGTTGCGTTTGTTCGTATCTCGCCCTTGCTCTGAGGGTTTTTCTCCAGTGACAACTATAACCTTGTGACAGTAAAGGCTGCTTTCCATATCGACGTAAAGTTATCGCAAACAGTTTGCGATCGTCGGCTACCCATCGCAACGTAACGTAAAGACTGTTTTCCATATCGAGTAAAGTCATCGCAAACAGTTTGCGATCGTCGGCTACCCATCGCAACGTAACGTAAAGACTGTTTTCCATATCGAGTAAAGTTATCGCAAACAGTTTGCGATCGTCGGCTACCCATCGCAACGTAACGTAAAGACTGTTTTCCATATCGAGTAAAGTCATCGCAAACAGTTTGCGATCGTCGGCTACCCATCGCAACGTAACGTAAAGACTGTTTTCCATATCGAGTAAAGTTATCGCAAACAGTTTGCGATCGTCGGCTACCCATCGCAACGTAACGTAAAGACTGTTTTCCATATCGAGTAAAGTCATCGCAAACAGTTTGCGATCGTCGGCGACCCATCGCAACGTAACGTAAAGGCTGCTTTCCATATCGAGTAAAGTCATCGCAAACAGTTTGCGATCGTCGGCGACCCATCGCAACGTAACGTAAAGGCTGCTTTCCATATCGAGTAAAGTCATCGCAAACAGTTTGCGATCGTCGGCTACCCATCGCAACGTAACGTAAAGACTGTTTTCCATATCGAGTAAAGTCATCGCAAACAGTTTGCGATCGTCGGCGACCCATCGCAACGTAACGTAAAGGCTGCTTTCCATATCGAGTAAAGTCATCGCAAACAGTTTGCGATCGTCGGCGACCCATCGCAACGTAACGTAAAGGCTGCTTTCCATATCGAGTAAAGTCATCGCAAACAGTTTGCGATCGTCGGCTACCCATCGCAACGTAACGTAAAGACTGTTTTCCATATCGAGTAAAGTCATCGCAAACAGTTTGCGATCGTCGGCGACCCATCGCAACGTAACGTAAAGGCTGCTTTCCATATCGAGTAAAGTCATCGCAAACAGTTTGCGATCGTCGGCGACCCATCGCAACGTAACGTAAAAGGTATTTCCATTTATTCATCACATCGCAAACACTTTGTGATCAAGCCATCGCAAACTGTTTGCGATCGTTTGCGATTGTTTGTGATGGCTTGACGTCGATATGGAAAACAACCTTTAACTCGGCTGGCTATCACGACTTCATCATATTGATCGGCTTCCATATTAAGTAATGCTCCGGCTAAGATCAGGAGCACTGAACGGCAACGAATATAAAATGGTGTCAATTTTATATTCTTCTTTCTCGTAATTTCATTGGTTCATACTCGTATATTCAATAGAAAACTAGCAAGGCATTTTCATTAGATAATTTTTGATGTTTCAATTTAGTTTTGATGAAACTACTTGTGGTCTGATTTCAAAGAAAATCGCTATTGGGAAAGTTCTCAAATTTGTGATTCAAATATCTTTTGTCTTTCTCCTTTCCTATTGGTTGGATGGTACTTTCTTTCAGTTTTCACAGCACAAATGACCAACATCGTACAGTTCCCTTTATCTTTAGTTTATAACTTTGACTGTGGACATCTCAGACACCACTTAAGGCATATTCAAACACAATCGTTATTGGGAATTGCTCATTGCCGCACCCTATTGTCTTTTACTCCTGTTCTTTGGTGAACCATTACTTAAACACAACCGGGAGGTATTTCCTCGCATGCTCGTCATTGGTCGGTACGCTGACTCGGTTGTATCGTTGCTTCCCTTACAGATGGCGTGCGGGTTCAAGCACTCAGCGGTGGTGACGTCAGATGGCAAGCTATTCACGTTTGGTAATGGTGATTACGGTAGACTGGGTCACGGGAACACCGCCAACAAAAAGACACCAGAACGAGTCATGGGGCTAGAAAAACACATTGTTGGACAGGTAATCAACAAACTCACTTTCTTTCTATGTGATTCTTAACGAAAGTAAATCTACAATAAATTATACAATCAACAGTGGGAAACGTGTACTCTGATTGGTCGACAGCCATGTATCATTGGAGTACAGATGACGTCACGTTTTGCATGACATTATTTTGTATCCCTAATTATTGCATGAAATAAATAGATGTTATTCTGCCGTGGGTTTGTTCTCTTGTTCATACACATATGACGTCACAACGTGACATCACTCGACAGCGTCTCGTGGAGTAGTTTGTTTGACATTGCGCTGATACGTCCTGTATATATATTATTTTGTTGCGGGTTTGTTCTCTTGTACGTACACATGCAGACGACGTGACGAGACGACAGTAACATCACTCGACTACGTCTCGTCTCCTATTCCGGAATACGGCCAATCGAACGCACCCTAGATAGCCGTGCATAGCCTTATTTCAGTCTAACGTAATAACTACTTATTAACCGAGCGTGAGGTCTGTACAGAGAAATATCAGACCGCGGTTTTTCTGTACAGACAGAGACTTTGCGAGGTCTGTACAGAAAAACCAAGGTCTGATATTTCTCTGTACAGACCGAGCAAGCGAGGTTAATAAGGTGTTTATTATTTGGCATATTTTGTTTTAACTTTTTAAGTTTTAATTCGACCGGTTCCTGTACACAAACACTGCAGCGGGAAAATCCGTATTGCCCGTGGGCATTACGGGAGAATTCCGCCCGCTAAACGGCCAATCAGCGCGCGCCATTTGACCGGAAGTAGCTCCTGTCATATAATAAACCAGTTGTATTCATTTGTATTCATTGTAGTACGAAATAATGAACAAATCGCATTCATATTTCCAATATCTATTATTGATCATAGGTTATGTCATAAAATGTTCAAAACTCAAGTGGATCCGTTTTTCTCCTGTGCATGTCAACCTATGATCAATACTGAATAGCACAGATAATGGAAATGATATGCGATTTGCTTTTTACAAATAACTTTAATTGGCAAGCGAGCAGAGCTTTTATTTCGAAAGAAGTTCAAATAGGTGAGATCAATGGTCGCGCGTGCGCCTATCTGAGCATCATTCTCTTTATTGATCATTGTCAAGAGCCAATCAGAAAGCGAGAAACAACAACAACATTTATTTTTATTTACACTCATAGATAGCACGTAGGTTAAAAAAAAGTGAGTGTCAGGATACCTGGAATAGTTAAGAAACCAATCGAGCCAGGTAACCTGAGTTTTGTTGTAAAAAGTGTTGTTGTTGTTGTTGTTTGCCAGTCTTTTTAAACCTCCTGTCATTCACACGTTGTTGAACCTCTTACATCAGGTTGCATGTGGGTTGAACCACACCCTCGTCTTGTCAGCTGACGGGAACACCGTGTGGGCCTTCGGTGACGGGGACTATGGTAAGCTGGGGCTGGGCAGCTGCACGGCCAAAACCTCACCCCACGCTATTGATGTCCTGTCGGGCGTGGGCACCAAGAAGGTCTGCTGTGGCACACAATTCTCTGTGGTGCTTACCAAGGATGGCAGAGTCTTCTCTTTCGGTCAAGGTAATGTACCAGTTTTGTAAATTGACGGCGGTGTTGTTGAAATACGCCTCATCTAGCGTGTGCGGGGTTGGGCCTGGAAGGCCCAACTAACAGGGCTAGAAAACAAGCGAGCTTAGGGTTACATATTGGTTTTTGCATTCAGGCCAAGACGCAAAAAGAATATCAGAATAGCGGTTGAATTGTATAATTTATAACGATGGGGGAAAAGTTATTGTTCAAACAGTGATTTAGTTTATTATGCATGTTATTCTTAGTTCTGATTGCATCGTTTTCTCTCTATTGATGTTATTTAAAACCATGTTAAACTTCTCAGAGCGTCTAACGGGTCAACCAGAGGGTCGTCTCCGTGGCCCTAACAAGCCGCAACAAATCCCCGCCCTCTCCTCCCATTTCGTCGAAGACATTGCCGTAGGCGCAGAACACGTGCTCGCCCTCACCAGCACAGGGGAGGTGTGGGGATGGGGCTCCAACGTCGATGGCCAGTTAGGCCTGGGACACAGCATCACGCAGAGAGAACCCTGTGTTATACCTGACCTCAAAGGCAAGAACATCAGGCAGATATCCGTTGGACGAAATCACAGCGCGGCGTGGACTGCCCCACCCCCTCCCGTACGGACTCCAGGATCACCCCTGCCATTACAGCTGGGCCAACCCGAGAATATCCCGCCCCAGTACCCCTCGTTGAAGGGCATCAGTACGGAGGCCATCAGAGCGAGGCTACGTGTGTTGCATCACTTCTCGGATTTAGTGTACGCGTCATGGAAGCTGTTTAGTCTTGCATCAGGAGAGGTAAATAGTGTTTTTAGAGCAGATTTAGTGTACGCGTCATGGAAGCTGTTTAGCCTTGCATCGGGAGAGGTAAATAGTGTTTTTAGAGCAGATTTAGTGTACGCGTCATGGAAGCTGTTTAGCCTTGCATCAGGAGAGGTGAATATTTTTAGAGCAGATTTAGTGTACGCGTCATGGAAGCTGTTTAGCCTTGCATCGGGAGAGGCAAATAGTGTTTTTAGATCAGGCTACACTCTATTCGTAAAGAATAAGACACGCGTTATCGTTGTGTTAGGTTATTTTCCAAACTAGACCGAAGAGATATTTACCATATCTGAAAGAATACCAAGACTGCCACCTGTCTATCGTTTAAAGGACTATCATGGATAACTTTATCCGAAGCTCCAAAGCAATAGGTTTTACTACCCAACGCCCGCCGCCCGTCAACGCCCGCACTGAACGGAGTCTGAGGATTGTGACGTCATCCTAATTAATGCATACGCCCTAAAGATAGGCGTACGCCCTAAAAAAGAAGCTTAATTCCATGCATGATATACTACTGACACCGAAGGGACGGAGCCAAGTGTCCGTAGTATTGAGGTGTTCGTATTATGTTTTATGTATAACGTTTTTGCCTGGATCGAGATAACTGTTCGTAATAAGGTGTCCTTATTATAGATATGTCCGTAAGGGGAGGTTAGACTGTATTTCAAAGTTTGTACCTGTTAATGAGCATTTATATGTTCTCGTACAGATCGATTCGCACTCTTACAATCGAGGCACAACAGGATTTGTGCGTGGTCAACTGCGGCCTCTGCTGGCCACACGTGTATCGAACTTACCAATAGTACGTGCTATAGGGCGTACCATGGTACAAGGCAAGAATTATGGGCCACAGATCACCGTTAAGAGACTCATAGGAAGGTTGGTACATCCTCTTTAGATCGATTCACTGGGTCAACTGTGCTGCATGCAATTAGCTTACGCCACTCTTACGACATGAATTGCTTCGTGTAAATCAACCCTACAACTTGCTTACAACTGTCACATACAACAAGAAGAATGGCGTACGATAATTATATGCGACAATTGTAAGCAAACATTGTACCATTAGGCCTTTTAGTATATGGTCTAAATTTAGAAGAAGAACACCTGAAAATAAATAATTTCAGAAAATAAGACGGTAACAGACACGTATTGTAGCGTGCCATCACATACTATCACGTTTCATCACGTGCAATCACGTTTCATCAAGTACCATCAAGTGCGAATACGTTTCATAACATACCGTCACGTGCGGACATGTTTTATCATGCACCATCACGTGCGGACACGTTTTATAACACACCATCAATTGTAATCACGTGCGGATATGTTTCATCACGTACCATCACGTGCGGATACGTTTCATCACGTACCATCACGTGCGGACACGTTTCATAACATCCCATCAACTGTAATCACGTACCATTTCATTCGCAGACGTTTCATCGCGTACTATCCTGCGCACACGTTTAATCACTACCATTACGTGCGAACACGTTTCATAACATCCCATCAACTGTAATCACGTACCATTTCATTCGCAGACGTTTCATCGCGTACTATCCTGCGCACACGTTTCATCGCGTACTATCCTGCGCACACGTTTAATCACTACCATCACGTGCGAACACGTTTCATAACATCCCATCAACTGTAATCACGTACCATTTCATTCGCAGACGTTTCATCGCGTACTATCCTGCGCACACGTTTAATCACTACCATTACGTGCGAACACGTTTCATAACATCCCATCAACTGTAATCACGTACCATTTCATTCGCAGACGTTTCATCACGTACGATCCTGTGCACACGTTTCATCGCGTACCATCCTGCGCACACGTTTAATCACTACCATCACGTGCGAACACGTTTCATAACATCCCATCAACTGTAATCACGTACCATTTCATTCGCAGACGTTTCATCGCGTACTATCCTGCGCACACGTTTCATCGCGTACTATCCTGCGCACACGTTTAATCACTACCATCACGTGCGAACACGTTTCATAACATCCCATCAACTGTAATCACGTACCATTTCATTCGCACACGTTTCATCACGTACGATCCTGTGCACACGTTTCATCGCGTACTATCCTGCGCACACGTTTAATCACTACCATCACGTGCGAACACGTTTCATAACATCCCATCAACTGTAATCACGTACCATTTCATTCGCAGACGTTTCATCGCGTACTATCCTGCGCACACGTTTAATCACTACCATTACGTGCGAACACGTTTCATAACATCCCATCAGCTGTAATCACGTACCATTTCATTCGCAGACGTTTCATCGCGTACTATACTGCGCACACGTTTAATCACTACCATTACGTGCGAACACGTTTCATAACATCCCATCAACTGTAATCACGTACCATTTCATTCGCAGACGTTTCATCACGTACTATCCTGCACACACGTTTAATCACTACCATTACGTGCGAACACGTTTCATAACATCCCATCAACTGTAATCACGTACCATTTCATTCGCAGACGTTTCATCGCGTACTATCCTGTGCACACGTTTCATCGCGTACTATCCTGCGCACACGTTTAATCACTACCATCACGTGCGAACACGTTTCATAACATCCCATCAACTGTAATCACGTACCATTTCATTCGCAGACGTTTCATCGCGTACTATCCTGCGCACACGTTTAATCACTACCATCACGTGCGAACACGTTTCATAACATCCCATCAACTGTAATCACGTACCATTTCATTCGCAGACGTTTCATCACGTACCATAACTGCGCACACGTTTCATCACGTACTTTAATCACCAATCTCGTACCCAGATCCCATTTGTTTCTTACTGCGCATGCTCGACGAAAAAATTGGGCTCTGGAATAATCCGATTTTCGTATATTCTGATTGGCTGTTCTGAACAATGCAATTTCACCGGAAGTCAAAGATAAAGCATTTCTGGAGGGTTGATTTATTATTTGGACAAAGGCATTGGAAATTAGGGCCGGGTTATCTAAACGCTAAAAACCGTTGGATTTTACCTAAATGGATGCCGCTAAAAAAAATCAGAGATTCTTAGATATTTGCTTGTATCCACTCGGGCATATCACTTCATCGCAAACACGCATCGCGCACACTACATGAATTCTCAGAATTCGAAAATCGAACTCAACTGGATATAGCCGAGGGATTTACCGTAACAGATAGGTAATACTATACATTCCCATATTAACAACAATGTTCGTAAGTGCTCTATAGGCAGAAGTGGCGTTTTCCGTTTTCGTAAACTTGTGAACAGGCGCTGATCGCTTAAATATAAGCGTTTGTATGGGAATGTAACGAACTCCAGCTTTCAAGGAGCTAAAATACGAGAGAATCGTAAGTAAAAATGCCTTGACTTCCTTCTACCGTGTATTCAGTTGCTGTTTGTGTGGTCATCTGGCTCAGGTGAGGCGATTTCAGCGAGTTTTCGATTCCCATGAATCCTCTTGTGCACTTAGGAATCTGTGATGTCTGATATCCATCGCACGATAAAGAAACACGAGCCAAATGCATGAAAATAAAGCCTTAAAATCCAACCTAAAAACGGCAGATGAAAGAGACTCCCTAAGGCTTGCCCTGACACTAGCAAGCAAATGATCACTATCAAGATACCGGGTGAACGTCCAAATCCAAACCAAAACCTAGGCCTGAGGCGCTGTGCGAGAATCGAACCCGAAGAAACGACTTCTCAGGGTGACGTAATGATAAGCATGCGCAGAGGCAACGGAAGTCCGTGATTCGCGGACTTCCGGAATCGGATTATTACAGAGCCCTATTTTTTCGTCGAGCATGCGCAGTAAGAAACAAATGGGATCTTGGTACGAGATTTTTTAATCACGTACCATCACGTGGGCAGATGTTTCATAACATACCATCAAGTTTAATGACTGCGCACACGTTTCAGTACTTGCGCACACGTTTCAGCATTTGCGCACACGTTTCAGCACTTGCGCACACGTTTCAGCAGTTGCGCACACGTTTCAGCAGTTGCGCACACGTTTCAGCAGTTGCGCACACGTTTCAGCATTGTGCACACGTTTCAGCAGTTGCGCACACGTTTCAGCAGTTGCGCACACGTTTCAGCAGTTGCGCACACGTTTCAGCAGTTGCGCACACGTTTCAGCAGTTGCGCACACGTTTCTTCACGTACAATCAAGTGCGCACTCGTTTCTTCACGTACAATCAAGTGCGCACTCGTTTCTTCACGTACAATCAAGTGCGCACTCGTTTCTTCACGTACTATCAAGTGCGCACTCGTTTCTTCACGTACTATCAAGTGCGCACTCGTTTCTTCACGTACTATCAAGTGCGCACTTGTTTCTTCACGTACTATCGTACGTACTATCGTACGTACTATCGTGCGCACTCGTTTCTTTACGTACTATCAAGTGCGCACTTGTTTCTTCACGTACTATCGTACGTACTATCGTGCGCACTCGTTTCTTTACGTACTATCAAGTGCGCACTCGTTTCTTCACGTACTATCAAGTGCGCACTCGTTTCTTCACGTACTATCAAGTGCGCACTCGTTTCTTCACGTACCATCAAGTGCGCACTCGTTTCTTCACGTACCATCAAGTGCGCACTCGTTTCTTCACGTACCATCAAGTGTAATTACGTGCGAATACGTTTCATCACGCTTAATCAGGTGTTTCCACATCTCTCTTTTCAGGGGTAAGAAGTCCAAGCCGATCTTCGTACAGGTAGCACATCAGGTTGTTAAGCTCAAGGCGGCTGACCTGTGCCTACCAGCCAGGGCATGGAAGGTCAAACTAGTGGGTGAGGGAGCAGATGATGCTGGTGGAGTATTTGATGACACCATTACTGAAATGTGCCAGGTTGGTTTAGCTCATCAGTGCAATCCATCAACGAACAGTATCTTCGTGATTAACATGTTGACGTGCGTCCGTCCTCTTATGCACTGGAAAAAACAACCAATTTCTAAAGTATGGAAAAACCATTGAAACATGGGAAAACCGTGACGTCATCTGTACATCTGTACTCAAATAATACATGGCTATTGACCAATCGGAGTGTGCATTTTACACTGTTTATTCTATAAACGTGACGTCATCTGTGTATCTGTCCTCTAATAGCACATGACTATAGACCAATCAGAGCGTGTATTTCACACTGTTTATTGTATAAACGTAACGTCATTTGTACATCTGTACTCTAATAACACTAGTGATACGCGACTGCCAAAATAGTTCCAAAATTAATGCTTAGTTTTCCGTAGGAGCTAGTTGAAGATGTTGTGCCATTGCTGATTCACACGCCCAACTCTACGTCTGAAGTAGGCTTCAACAGAGATAGGTACTGTACTAACTATACCATGCACTCTAGGAATTATGTTGGAGTTTTTGTCCTAGCTAGGATTAGGTCAGTAGAACAGTAATTCAACGATTTTTGCAAAAGCATTGAACGGTAGGAAACAGAAAAGAATTGGACCAGCATCTTGCCATGTTGAATATCTATCAGACATTTTGGATCAGTCATAGTCCACCGTCTAATCTCAATCCCTGATGTACTTTTTTTGATAACCCGACAACATTTCTAAAATCTGCTCGTGGAAGGTTTTGCAATGCCTTTATTTTTTCGGGATGGGGTTGGGAGTAACTGATCATGACTAACACCGTAATCAAACCAACGTCACTAAAACACGGTTGTACTTTAATGTTGTGCAGGTGGCTGTTAAATCCAGCAGCGACTTCAGAGGACGATCTGATACTTTACAAGTTTCTGGGGATCCTGTTTGGCGTGGCCGTGAGAACGAAAAAGCCTCTTGATCTGCACCTGGCACCGCTGGTGTGGAAACAGCTGGTGGGAATACCTCTCACCCCTGATGACATAGAGGAGGTAGTTTGTTTGTTTGTTTGCACATGCTCGACTTTGCGTCTCGCACGCAATCAAACTCCCAGAGCCCGCGTTCCTTTTTGTCAGCTCAGCCATCGTGCGTTTGGAAGGCTGTGGAAACGAGATTGTGTCTCGCGACACGTCGTGTAAATTGTAGTGCATGCATGCTGTGGCTGTCACAATAAGACTCCTCGTGGATCCACAGCTATCTTGACCATGTTATGATGTAAATCATCATCAATAATAGGACAGACACATAAAAAATGTCTGTTCTTGTAAAAAAAATGAAGTTAATGGTAAATGTAGGCGACTTCAAAATTTTGAAACAAACAAATTGTTTGTCTTATTGATGATAAAAATTAGCCAATCGGAGAACGAGAATATGGGTAGTTGTTGTAAAAATAGTTACTGAAACAGTGTGTCGTCAACAGCCAATAGAATTAATTTCCTTTCACTCCATCCAGGTTGATTTGCTATACATGCAGAGTTTGCGTGGAATCCTCAATATCCACGAGAGTGGCGTGGACGAGCACACGTTTGCCGAGGTCAGTGAACAAGCTGTCTGTACTTATAGAATTATTCTGTTAGTCATTTTTTCTGCTTTCTTGGGTCACAATCAATTCCCAAACATTCATATGACGAAGGCCATGTCAGTTACTCTAACCGTAACCGTGCTGTAATTTGATTGGATCAGCAGGACAAAAACAATAGGGAACCCATTTCAATGTCACGGCATGCCGTACTGTAACCATGCCGTAGAGTAACCATGCCGTAGAGTAACCATGCCGTAGAGTAACCGTATCGTACAGTAACCGTGCTGTAATCAGTGCCGTAGTTTGTCCCACTCATATGAAATCTGCTCTAAACCATTTCAATGTCACGGCATGCCGTACAGTAACCGTGCTGTTATCAGTGCCGTAGTTTGTCCCACTCATATGAAATCAGCTCTAAACCATTTCAATGTCACGGCATGTGGTACGGTAACCATGCCGTAGTCAGTCCTGTAGTTTGTCCCACTCATATGAAATCTGCTCTAAACCATTTCAATGTCACAGCATGCCGTACAGTAACCGTGCTGTGATCAGTGCCGTAGTTTGTTCCACTCATATGAAATCTACTCTAAACCATTCCAATGTCACGGCATGCCGTACGGTAACCGTGCTGTAATCAGTGCCGTAGTTTGTTCCACTCATATGAAATCTACTCTAAACCATTCCAATGTCACGGCATGCCGTACTGTAACCGTGCTGTAATCAGTGCCGTAGTTTGTCCCACTCATATGAAATCTGCTCTAAACCATTTAAATGTCACGGCATGCCGTACAGTAACCGTGCTGTGATCAGTGCCGTAGTTTGTTCCACTCATACGAAATCTGCTCTAAACCATTTAAATGTCACGGCATGCCGTACAGTAACCGTGCTGTGATCAGTGCCGTAGTTTGTTCCACTCATACGAAATCTGCTCTAAACCATTTCAATGTCACGGCATGCCGTACAGTAACCGTGCTGTAATCCGTGCCGTACAGTAACCGTGCTATAATCAGTGCCACTCATACGAAATCTGCTCTAAACCATTTCAACGTCACGGCATGCCGTACAGTAACCGTGCTGTAGTCAGTGTCGTAGTTTGTTCCACTCTTACGAAATCTGCTCTACCATACAGCGGATTTGGTATGAGTGGGCAGGTTACGACAGTGACTTACGCGGTACGGTAACCGTATACGTCGTGCCGTGACATTGAAATGGCTTCCCCATTCTGTCCTAATCCAATCAAGTTACAGAGTTACAGTACAGTTATGGTACAGCTAGTCTCGATGTAATCTATAATCTGCTGTATTTCTTCCTATGACATCTGTTATTATCCTGGAAACGCCCTCCATCGTACCGAAAAAGATGGCGGCTTGTGCTTTTACCTACAATCCTTTGCGCGCGAAGGTCTTTAAATCCGTTATAAATTCGCGGTAGAATCTAAACAAGCCAGTACAAGTGATGTTGCCAATACACTGTGATTGAAGAGAATAGATGATTTCTACGTGTTATCTTCATTAATAACAAGCCAGTACAAGTACTGTTGCCAATACGCTGTGATTGAAGAGAAGAGAGGATTTCTACGTGTTATCTTCATTAATAACAAGCCAGTACAAGTGCTGTTGCCAATACACTGTGATTGAAGAGAATAGATGATTTCTACGTGTTATTTTGACTGTGTTAGGTTCGCAAGGGATCGTGGTCAAATGTGTAGTCGCCGTCTATTTCCGTACGGTTGATTATCTTTTGTTTAATCCATAGATCATTCCTATAGAGTCCTTCGAGACCCAGAGTGCCGACGGCCGCTTCGTACCCACAGTTCCTAGCGGTCACAACATCCGGTTGACCTTCGCCAATCGTGGTGACTACGTGGAGCAAGGGTTGCGGTATCGCCTGCACGAGTTTGACCGTCAGGTGCACGCCATCAGGGAAGGCATGGCGTGGATATTACCTGTACCGTTACTGTCGCTGCTCACCGCTGAAAAGCTAGAACAGATGGTGTGTGGGTCAGCGGAGATTAGCATTGACATGCTCAAAAGGGTCGTCAGGTATGGAGAATTGAAAGGTTCATCACTGGTTCGTTGGTCTTTTAGAATCGAAGAGACTAGGAACGAGTTTCTTGATAATCATTGAGCTAAACTTGACTGACCAGTGCGTGTCACTTCGTCAGACCCGTATTACGCACTATGAATATTGTTTGGTATCTTAATTTTACCTTGGCCCAAGGTTTGTTTGTACTGTTTTTACCTCTGTGTACAAGTAGTTTTCATTCTAAATACTTAACGCGCTCCATGTTTTGAGACAAGAACAATAATTTTGAAGTAGTGGCGTGGTAGTTTTATCTGCTCGAGAATTTCGATGTTTCCCGAGATGAAACTCCACAAATAAGACCGCGCGTTAGATCCCACCGAAATCCCAACTCTATATAACAAGGCTTTTTACTGGTGTATAGGTACCGAGAGATTGACCCGTCTGATACCCTAGTGACGTGGTTGTGGCTTACTCTTGAGTCATTCACCAATGAGGAACGCGTTCTGTTCATGCGCTTCGTGTCTGGTCGATCAAGACTTCCAGCTAACGTTGGGGACATCGCTCAACGGTTCCAGATCGTCAAGATAGATAGAGTGAGTAATGAACCATACCATTCATAATTCCACAACCGCCGCTCCCCTCCCCTCTTAGTTACTATGTCCCACAAGCCATAAACGTTAACCCAAAGAAATTCAAAACAAACATGATGAAAAAAACTCTTCATAACATTTTGAATGATTTATCCATGTATTTCTTAAATCTTTGCGAAGATATAAAGTTTGTGTTTTCATCTCCTTCTGACGAGCTTGTGGAACAAGATGGCGGCCGTATTTTCCCGGGAACATTGCCGCGTTCTGATTGATCTGAAGTGTTTTTAATTGACAGGTGTGAAACTATACGGAAAGCGTTTTCATCGAAAACTACATCGTTTTCGTGTGGATGGTCAAACTCACCGAAACCGCAAACGATTGGTCACGTGATAGATTTCCTGACATGCGCAGTGTGAGGTTGAAAGCATGTATCTAAAAACGATCGGGTGGACGCAGTTATTTTATTCTGTTTTCAGTGACTGTTAGGACTAATGTTTAGTTATGACTAGCCTCTCATTCACGCGAAAACGCTTGATGCGGCCACATCAGCACGAGGCTAGTCAGTCCAGGTCGAGTCGTTTAAATTGGACGCCATTTTTCGAATGGGTCATGTTCATCATGCTGCAGCTCACAATAGAGGTAATCGGCTAACTCTGTTGCCATCCAATTCAGATCATGTGATGTAAACACACATTACTCTGGAGAATTGACTCTGAAAATTAATTCTATTCATATAGGCATGACTCCATTATGATTAGAATGAAAAAGGAATCATTCCCCAGAGTAGCATCTGTTTACATCACATCATCTGAATCATAACAGCGTTAGCCGATTACCTCTATAGTGACATCATTTTAATTCAACTACCAGAATATTTTCAAATTATTTTTCTTAGTCAGATTTTTTTAACTGAGAGTATGAAGACAATAGCCTAAATTAGAGCGGGAAAGACTTCTGATAGTTGTAGTATGTGGTGTCATACGGGCATGCCTGTTGCATGCACACTGCATGTGGCAATATTGTGTGCAATAGGAGTTATTATAGTTGAGTCTACGAATAGCGGTTTCAGCGGTATTGACCCGAACGCCTCACTTCAGTGTAATGAAGCGCTATTCAAACTGTATCTAAATTAGTCGTGCTTGTTTAGAGGGTGTTGGTATCATGCAAGAATGATGGTTTAAATGGCGCTTCATTACATCGAAGTGAGGCATTACGGTCAATACCGCTGAAACTGCTATTCGTAGACGCCACTGTAATATATTATGCATCGTCTGTGAAGTAAAGTAATACGTTTACCAGCTAACAAGTTCAGTAATCTAACATGTGGCCCACTGTTGACTTAGTCCAACGGGTTTATGTCTTTATCCGAGAAAACGAGAACGTGTAACCATTCACTGGTCGATTATATGTAAAGGCAGTACCCAAATCTATGCGTCGTTCAACTACAAGAACAGTCATGAACTTGAACAAGTTAAGTCCCGTGTTGAACTCTGTCTGTCTGACATAATCAAGTGGATGACGCTAAATAAGTTGAAACTTAATACTGATAAAACAGAACTTCTCCTCCTGAGCTCTAAGTTTATTCGTGAACCTGACTTCTCTACGCTGACAATTGGTCCTGATAGCATATCGCCATCGAATGCAGCAAGGAACATTGGGGTCATATTTGACAAGACTCTGACTATGACGTCCCAAATTAATAACACCTGTAAATCTGCATTTTTTCATTTACGTAACATTGCTCGTGCCAGGCGATACTTGTCATTCCAGACTACTGTGACGCTTGTGCATGCGTTTGTTACCAGCAAGCTAGATAGTGCTAATGCTTTACTCTATGGACTTCCTAAGAACCAGACGAAAAAGTTACAGTGTGTTTTTAACGCAGCAGCACGATTATTATCGGGTACACGAAAGTACGATCACATAACACCAATCCTTATGCAGTTACACTGGCTACCAATTGAGGAGAGGATAACATATAAGATTTTGCTATTGATTTTTAAAGCACTTAATGGACTTGCTCCGAATTATATTGGGAATATGATAAGTCAATATAGACCTAATAGGAACCTTAGATCAGGTGGAGTAAACCTGTTGAGGGAACGAAAGTATAATTTAAAAACCTATGGAGGTCGAGCCTTCTCCGTGGCGGCTCCAAAGCTGTGGAATGGGCTACCTGTTACCTTGAGAAAATGCACAACGTTATCCGACTTTAAGACCAAATTGAAAACGCATCTGTTCCATGTCGCTTATGATTGAAATTATTTTTAGTTTTTTGTTTATTATTAATACTTTTTATTATTATATTTTTTATTGTATTTATGTGCTTTTTATTTTTTATTTTTGTTTATTTTTAGATTATTCAGTGATATATTCCATTTTTATATATCTTAGATACCTGTAAAGCGCTTAGATCTATTTGTATAAGCGCTATATAAGCTGTATATATTATTATTATTATTATTATATATTATTCTACTCAGTTGTTTTAAGAGCCTGAGTGTTGGTCCGGGCAGGGTTTGAACCGTCGACCTCCCGCACAACACACTCTCCGACTCTCTGAAAACTTTCTGAATTTCTAACGAGACCTGAAACAAAGCCAGGTCCCACCTAATCCAGGTCCCACCAGGTCCCACCTAATCCACAGGTCGAATTGGAATTTAGCGTGTTGGTTTTTGCGGAGGGAGGTAAACCGGACAACCCGGAGAAAAACCCTCGGAGCAAGGGCGAGATACCAACAAACTCAACTCACATGTGGCGCCGCGTCCGGGAATCAGAGCTAAACGGAAGGGACTGGAGCTTAACCGGGAGACTCTGGTCCTTTAGATCATTCCTCACTTGCTCAGTATAAGTTTAACTCGAGATTTTCACTCACAACCATTCCTTTACCCATTCATCGCAGGAGGCTGACAGCCTGCCCACTACCCAAACCTGTTTTTTCCAGCTTCGCCTGCCACCCTACTCGAGCCCCCAGGCCATGGCGGACCGACTTCGATACGCTATCAACAACTGCCGCTCCATCGATATGGATAACTACATGCTGACTCGGAACGCGGACGAAGGCGACGAAGAAGACGAGTTTTACTGAGCCTACAATCGTGGTAAAAAGGACTGGGACACTTGTTAACACCTTGTGTGCTGTCTCGAACAAACAATACCCGACTCTCTACATTTTCTACAATTTATCAAGACATGAACCCCCCCCCCCCCCCAAATCAATGTTGTGATGATAATTTCATGACTTTGACAAAACAAAAACCAATATTGACTGTTTTTTAATAGCTAAGTGTCCCAGCCCTTTTGACCAGGATCATGTATAGCTATTGCAGTAATCCTGTACCGCTCGAGACCTGTATTCTGATTGCACCATTATACTGTAGCCCTATTGTTTTCGTACTGCACGTTCTAAAGGTTAGGGTGTTTTGTATTGTTGGGTAAGCCAATGCTGTGGCTCGTTTCGAGCGGTACAGGATGGCCCAGCTATTGACCATTTCCTTGCTCATCATGGTTTTCTTGTCTTCCATTCTTGTTGACCTTCCAGAAAGGTATACATAAGACGCAATTTACTGTCAAGACGCCATGGCTGGGTCACACTCGCGAGTTGACTGTAGTAAACAAACTATGGTTAGGACTATTTACTAAGATTAAACTTAGTATTAATTAGTTGACGTCACGTCAATACGAACGGTCCTCAGATCCGGGGAGACATTGACTCGCGGTTTGACAATGCCCCATTCACACAAGCTGTTTAATTAAACAAGTACACGGTGGAAGCTAAACTAGTTGCAATCCGACCTTTCCTAACTAAACAACCTGTTCGAGGTAGTTTTAACCCTATGTAACTAAACACATTCAAGATAGGAGCTAGATCAACTTGTTTAATTAAACAGGTTTAGTTGGTGTAAATAAGTTACTATAATTTTGGTGACGTCACCTTGTTAACTAATTTAGTTAAATTTGACTGATGATGAGTGACTCTATTATAGAGTATATTTCAAATAGTGAAGCGGCTCAAAATGACATGCGATGCATTCCAGATGTGTGTGTTGGAATAAGAAGTATTGACACTTCGGGGACCATTAAATGGTTTAATTTATACCTCGCACATAAAAAGAAAGATGACAAGCTGTCAACAAAGTTTAGATAAACTAGCGATAAACCCATCTTTTCAGGTCGGTTAACTATAGTTAACTTTTCTTTCTTCGTGCCGCCATTGTCGGAGCAACAAAGTTGAGTTCCCTACAGTAAACCGTAAAAAAGTAGCTTCGTTGAGTGTGACCCAGCCATTTTAAACTGCAATGCATTTTGGGTAACCAGGAGTGTTTTTAATTTGCGCACTCCAGGGTAAATATATCCACAATCCCTTGCAGTTTTACTGATTGCGTTTGAAGTGCTGCTCCATCCCTCCACCATTTGCAGTATTTGAATTTTCTTTCTTAAAATAGATATCAAGATTTTAAGCAAAACCCAAGAGAAATAAATTTAATTTCAGTGAATTCTTATTTAATCACAAGGAATAAGTATTGTATGACATTCATACCAACTTGTTTTATTCACTGAAATGTTTGCATGCTATAATTTTTTACATTTTTGGCGCTCGGGGAATAAATTAGGAGTGCTCATTATTTCTTATTTGATGCGAAATTTATATATTGAAGTAGTTATTCGTGGCAAGACGGTAATATATTACTTTATCAAACTCATTAATAATGCATGAGCAAAAACAAAGGAAATCACCGACCGATAAGTGATCTTTAAATCTGATACAGATTTCGTCCTGATTTACATAAACTTTGGTTACGATTTTCTTGGCCAAAATAAGTCGTATCGCCAAAATAACTAGAAACATGACTCTCTACATCTAGACGTTTGATAAGTAAGATAAAGAATTCGTGTCCGAACTTTATCCGATTTACAAACTCTTGCTTTCAGATCGAGTTTGTAAATCGGATAAAGATCGGCCACGAATTATTTATTTATTACTTACAGTGATTAAATCATTCATTTGCACTGCACCTCAACGTGTATATAAGGCCTAGCCCAGGTATCATTGATTTAAAGGTCAAAGTGGGAAACTAAATGACCGACATAGGAAAGAATACTAGCGTCTGGCATTTTCGTATATTTCAAGACGACATTGAAGTCTAAAGCCAATTCTAGTTCATTTTTTCGGTTTTTATGTCTGCTCCACTCATTAAATAGCATTTCAATAAAATTGCAAGGATCAAATGTTTAACTGAAAAAAATTAACAAATTTAATTTAATGCTAAGACTCGATTCAATGTTCAACTCATTAGCATGATTTGATTTAAATGACGTCATTTCAGCTAATTGTAATGCATTTTAAAGCAATATCGCCCAAAAATGGTAGACCAATATTTAAAACACTACTGCACCGAAATCAATTATTTGCGGCAAGGGATCGTAAGCACAACTTGTTTCAGTAAATTCTATTTTCAATAGACCCTTTCAACTCCATTTCAGACCATGTGACTTTTCCCTCGAGTAATGCGTTTTTGTTTTCTGTATCCCAAGAGGAAATGTACCAATTTCTATAATTGGGAAAAAAAAGCACTGAATCCTCTGGAGAACTATCACGTGGTCTGAAATGGGACAACATACCGGCAACCTGAAAGGGTCTATTCAGTATATTCTATTTCGAAGGCAAGTGAATAAGCAATGACTTAAAAATTCTAATTAGTATTAATGCTTTGCAAACCAAATCGTGTTTTCAAACAGTACGAAAATGGTGATTGTAACGGTATTCTATTGTTCAGACATGGGCACACCGAAAGCATTAGTACTGATTAGAATTCTTTAATTAAGGTGTTTCCACTTGGCCATATCATTAACATATGGGATTAGGAAGAATTGTTGTACATACGTAAATGTCGTGTCCTGAAGGGGAGCTACCGCTGGGCTCAAATAACGCAGATGTCATTCAGTATTTTGCGCTTCCTAATCGCCGTCAAATTCTAAGTTTTTAAATGGTCCATTTTATCAAATCCCTCTATTATTGTACGCCACCCTAGTGCAAGGTACAAACTCTTATAATTTTCTAGCTATTTTTGAATGAAGTTAAGAGAATAGTTTAGATGATTTTTCTTGTATGTTCTAATCGCAATATTTTTCTCAGTCAATGTAAAATGAAGTGGAAGAATTGAAAAGTAAAGAAATTAATGTTTGATCAATACATTGTACTGATTTACAAGACTGGAAATCCTAAAGGTGTACTAAAGAGTGGTGGCAAACAAAAATCCGACTTACATTTAAAGCACTTGTACGAGATCGGTAGTGTTATTAGCAAAACCTGTTTGTGAATGCTATTTCCACCTCCAATAGATTGTAGATTTTCTGAAGTTCGTTTGTCGTCCAGTAAAATCCTTTCCCATGGGATCACGAGCGCAACCATTCATTGGTTATTGAAGTGATATCAGCACGTGACTGTTTCCTGCAAAGGTTATCCTGACTTCAGTTTATTTCACACCCATATTCCCAGTAGAGAGAATAATTTAATTGTACATGCAGTTATCAAAAACTACAATTTCGTCACGTTCTACGAGAGCAAACAAGCATTTATGCCAGCTCTTCATAGACGTTTGCACAAGACAGTAAGTATTCACTCAATTTTCACATTTGGTAATACACTTTTTATTTATCAGTAATTTATTAATTCCTAGTTAGCTGGCAGAACGTGACCGAGTGTTGAACAACCGGAATTGCATTAAAATTATTAATTCTTCCTTTGCAGTACTTATTTTAAGTCATGGAAAATTTAGGAAATTTTGATCTCTGTCAGGGAAAACTGGTATTTGATTAGAAGTCGGGAAAAATATTGTTAGAAGGAAAGGCTGAAGAGAAGAATCAAAGATCAACTTGGTAATAAATGGGTAGAAAGCATGGCTGTAAGGGGTTGTTGGAGGCCGTTGTATGGATGTCTTCGTGTATTTGGTCAGGCAAAAGTCGGAATTTTGAAGTCTGCTCTCTGGCAACTATGTATAATCAAATGTAATGTGAAAATACTGTAGAAATAAATGTGGTGGTGTTTAAAAAAGAAAGGCACGCATAAAGGAGAAATTTTAACTTAATCAGTCGTTACTTCAGCTGTTCCTGCACTCGACACTTTTAAATAGCTCCTATAAACAACACTCTACTATTCAAGGTTCACTCTAGTCTTGGTTTCTATAGACTTTGATAGTTGACTGGGCCAACTATTAGCCTGCGTCGCATCCGAACTAAACCCTGTTAAGACGGACTTAACAGGCTTTAGTTCGGATGTGACGCAGGTTAGCCAAAAGTGATCGTGATAGTAATTGCCTGCCGACAACGAAAGACAATTTTGGACGAGGCTGAGAAAAAAATGACTTGTTCGTGGCGAGCTGTAAATCCGATACAGATTTCGTCCTGATTTACATAAACTTTTGCTTTGATTTTCTCGGCCAAACTAAGTCCTATCGCCAAACATAACTCTGTACATCAAGACGTTTGATATGTCCGATACAGAATTCGTGTCCGTGCTTTATGGGATTTACAAACTCTCGCTCTATCAAATATGTTCTCTCCTGCATTGGTGGAATAAGTAAGTAAGTGAATTTAGCTTTGCAGCTAATTGGGGACACTAGTCCTACGATTTTACGTCCTTATCCGAGACTGAAGACGAGAAGGTCTTACCGTTTACTGTATTATGTAAAGGCAGCACCTTCTACTCAGTTATTTTAAGACCCTGAGTGTTGGTCCGGCTGAGGTTTGAACCCGCGACCTTCCGCTCAACAGACCGGCGCTTATCCACTGGGCTAACCGGGAGGCAGTCACGTGACCCAATGACGGATACACCTTCCTACTCGTCCTTGGACATTATTTGTTACTCAAGTGTCGCTCGAACTTCGCTCTCGAAAACTGTTCTCTTCTTGGAACAGAGAACTTTTAAAAGCACCAGATCTTCGTGACTTACGGACGGCAACTGATATTCATCTTACTACCTCGTACACGTCTCTGGCCAATCAACACGGAGGGGAAGACCTACGTGCTAAGACCGCAAATGTGAGAATTCCCTTCTTTTCTAGACGTTAAAGACGTGATGACGTCAAAAAAAGGAATACGACTATCTGAGTGCGACATGTATTTAACATGCCATTGCTAATTGGGAAAACCATTTTTAATGATCTCTATCAACTGAGGTAGTCACTGCCAGATATTTGTCGTGTGTTCTGAATATTTGACTTCTGGTTGCCGCCCGTGACTCACTAACGTCTGGTACTCACCTGACGTTTATTTATTTATTTATTTTATCATCGATTCTAAATCAAGTGAATAGTTAAATGGTAGAATATTTATTGATTTTAGTGTTGCATCTATGAGTTATAGAAGTTTATCTCCACAATGGCAGTGAATACGACGTCTACCCAGAAATGTACTGTCATTTCATTCTCCTTGTGAATGAAACTATGATCTGATTTTGTCAAAATATTTGGTAAACACCACGCCGCGGCAAAACGTTGTGCTCCGCCGGCCAAAAGAACGAAGGCTATGGTTTCAAATACAAGTTTCCGAGGTCTTATACATTTTTAGTAAATAATTTTATGACTTAGTAAACTCACAGCGAATTACAAATTAAGAAAACTTCAACCTGTTGAAGTCTTAGGCTTAGCTTTTAAGTAGTTTTCTTGTTTCTCGCGAAACATTTAATGTCAACACGGAGAAACACGAATACGTACGTAAAACTAAAAACACGGGTGATGGCTTCTGTTTTCTTTTAGATTCGGCGGGAAACTGGGGCGGACGCGCGCACTGGGCTCGTCAAAACGCATGCGCGTGACGTTTTGCCGCGGTGTGGGTAACCCGGATTTAACGTGGATGTTTATTTTTGTATAATTAATTAATCATGGATAGACATCATACATTAGCCTATTGGAGTATTAGTTGAGGAAATTGCATGAACTGTGCTATGTACATGTACGAGATTTATGGACACAGTTCTGAATTTGAGAACTTTCAAAATATCACTCTGTGCCCATAAATCAAGTATAGCACGAGCAGTTCATGCAAATTTTTGTTTATACATTTGTTGAGGGTACGACTGTGCATTCAATAACCTTTAGATGCACTTGTCATTGACCAATTAGAATCCAGATATGTTATCAGTATATCATAAACCTCATAACCCATAGACGCAACACTGAAATCAAGAAATATTCTACTCTAACTATTCACTTGCCGTAGAATCGATATTTGTGATAAGAAAATTGAACGTTAGAGACACGTTAAGTTCTTTGACATCAGTCGACAAACTCATATTTCAATCAGTGTCACAAGTAGATGAAATGTTTCATAGAGTTTCAAATGGGGGGTTTCAAATGCGAGTTCGGGCTCGACATTTGAAATTCTCACGAACATTTAAAACCCCCATAGAATCACGTGACTCTGATATGAAACGGCTTCTACTACTCATTAATTATTACATGCAGGTATGTTTATGTAAGCATTGTTTATATTGTTTGTATTAAGTATAGTGCTTTTCCTCATGAATAATTAATGAGTAGTAGAATATTATTAATTTATCAGGCTATGGAGCGTTTTCACGTGACGTCATAGCCGCCATGTTGGTGTACCTTTAACAATAGATTCTTCGTTCGCTTCTTTTGTTAGGTACACCAACATGGCCGCCATGCCCTTTGTTATTTGAATCTCTGGGGATTGAGTGAAAACCCTCTGTACAATAAGGGTTATAGATAGTTACTTCGGCCGACAGCAATATTAAAAATGTTGCAATCAGCTGTGACCAAAGTAATTATCTATTATAGTTGTTGTTCATCATTCAGTCCCATTGTTCTATCTAGATTACAGCTGCTGCTTCTATACTGTTCTTGCATACACAAAACAATGCCATTATCACATATTGTACATCTGTGATTGCAAGTGGGAATTGCTATACAATAAAACCAATACCTGTTTTCTTTGGTCGTTAGGAAGTATTGTTTGCTGGGCATTTTGTTGGCATACAGTCATTGATCCCAAGGTTTTTGTTTATATTTTCTCTTCCACATTCCAATAAATACATGTATGTCTGATAGTGTAGTGGGTAGAATAGAGAGGATGTAAGAAGTCAGAAGGTTGATGGTTCGTGACACACTTGGTAAGGAAATGACTGAAATAAAAACCAGTGTAGGTTCTCTTAATATAAATCCAATATCATACATCTATTTAGATATAATTCTGATGGCATTTGATCTTACTAATACTGCAGCTAGTCAGCAAGTTCTGGCTGCAATAATAAAATTGTAGTGTAATGGCTGCAATCTCTGATGTAGTGCACAGAGAGAACAATGGGGTTGGAAAAGGAACTATATTAAGCCTGCCATAACTCATGTATTCTCTTCTTGACAGCATCAAAGTATTCTTCAGTAGATAAGTAGTGCTCTCTTTTCACACTGAAAGACAATAACAACACTTTGTTATAACTTCAAAAAAATAATAACAGAATTAAGTCCACTGTTACCGAGTTATCTAACAAAGTGTGTCATATTTTATTTAAATTAGAATACACCTAGCCAGCTTGCCTGTTTGTTGCCCCATTTCAGACAACGTGATAGTTCTCCAGAGGATTCAGTGCTTTGTTTTCCAATTATAGAAATTGGTACATTTCCTCTTGGGATACAGAAAACAAAAAGGGAGAGAGAACGTCTGCATGCAGGCTAAAAAAAGCATTGCTCAAGGGAAACGTCAGGTGGTCTGAAATGAGGCAACAAACAGGCAAGCTGACTAGGTCTATTGTATTAACTACTCAGTATGTCCAGGGGGTGGGGCAGGATTGGTAGATAGGCAGATTTGGAACTGGTAGAATTAATAATTCAGGCAAAGTTTAATATTCCTGTGCTTTGTGGGTGAATGTCACTGACTGGTAGTTTTCAGGCTGCATCTCATATGGGACATTATATTTACCTGGTATTTGTTGTCTTTGTTTGTTTTGTACTTGCTTGACAGTGGCATTAATGCAATCGAACATGAACATTATCTTTCCTCTCCATTTTCTCCTCCTTTCTATCCACAATGGTGTGTGACCCAAGTACAGTATTCTAGGCTGTTTTGGTAGCCTGCTTGCCAAGTCTTCTGTAATTTTTTTCAGTGTTTTGTTTTGGATTGGGCTACCTGTGAAGCACAGTGACAGGTAGCCCAATCCAAAAAAATATGACAGAAAAAAACCAAAAGATCAGATAGAGCTGGCAAACAGTGTACTGTTGTGGTTGGCAACCAAGTACTTCTCAAGTGCTGACCCAACAATAAGCCATGTGCACTCAACCCTAAACTCAATTCTACATAGGTCCACAGGCTTCCCAGACTTGACGTATATTTCCCGCTTAGTAGTCTGTTGGGTTACCTGTGGTTTATCGATTACGTTTGTAACGATCTCAGAAGAGTTTATATAATTGCTCCGTGTGAATTCTCTTTTCCGATTCCTACGAAATAAATCTTCAATAATAAAAGATTGATACTTAATGAACTTGAGTGAGGTTTTTTTTTGGCCGATTTCAGGCCTTCTAAAGCAATTTATTAGGATTCAAAATTTTGTCCGTTGGCCGCGGTTCTAAAAAAATTAACAAGGTAAGCAACTCGACCTCGCCAAAGCACAGACTTACCTCAAAGATCACCCAAAAATCGGCACTTTTTTCCTCGCTCGCTATTCAGCTTTCGGCACAGGAGGGAATACATGTAGTTATCAAGCAACATCTGACCCGAGATTTAGGATAATCCATCAAATCAAAACGGCCTCCTCAAGACCGAAAAAGCGTGACCTTCCTATGATCTGTAAGAATCAGACTGACCTAAGCGGCCGAAAATTTTCGCGCCCTACCCAAAACGATGCAAATCGCCTTTTTTCATGGGGGACCCTCAAGCGTGAAATTATACTTCCGCTCGAGGAACGGAAACAAATATATCGCCAATCAGAGGACCATTACTAGGCTTTTAACGAAACTGGCGGTAATACGGACTAATTTTAAATTTGGAACTCGCGAAAATTTCTCATGTGGAACTGTCATAACACTCGGTGAAGACCCCAGCTCACTATCCTCTGATTGGCGATATATTTGTTTCCGTTCCTCGAGCAGGAGTATAATTTCATGCTTGGGGTTCCCCCATGAAAAAAGACGATTTGCACGTTTTGGGTAGGGGCGGGAAAATTTTCGACCGCTTTGGTCAGTCTGGTTCTTACAGATCATAGGAAGGTCGCACTTTTGGGGCTTTGAGGAGGCCGTTTGGCGGTGATAAATTTGATGGATCTTCCTAAATCTCGTATCAGATGTTGCTTGATAACTATTCCCTCCTGTGCGGAAAGCTGAATAGCGAGCGGGGAAAAAAAGTGCCGATTTTTGGGTGATCTTTGAGGTAAGTCTGTGCTTTGGCGATGTCGAGTTGCCTACCTTGTTAATTTTTTTAGAGCCGCAGTCAACGGTAAAATTTTTGAATCCTAATAAATTGCTTTAGAAGGCCCGAAATCGGCAAAAAACCACTCACACAACTTCATTAATTATCAATCTTTTATTATTGAAGATTTATGTCGTAGGAATCGGAACAGAGAATTCACACGGAGCAATTATATATATACATGTAAACTTTTCTGAGATCATCATGAAAGTAATCGATAAACCACAGGTAACCCAACAGACTAATAAGCAGGAAATATACGTCGAGTCTGGGAAGCCTGTGATAGGTCTACTGTGGAACCACTGTGCTTTTCATCCTTAATTTATCTGGTTTTATTTAAGCAGTGATTTTTCACCATCCAAAGGCTGAAATTATATTTCTGCAGATTAATATAGTCATACATTTTATGATATAACATTGTCAAACTTACTTGGGCAAGCCATGGATACAAGCAGCTAAATCCTTGGTCATATTCCCACTATCGACTACATCCACACATGCCTTCTCAACTGCTTTGCAGAACCTGAGATCATGAGCACACTTAGCATTAGTAACAGTGTGGTGTTTGTTATTAATTTACATGTCTTCCTGCCCACTCGGGTTATTAAATCAGTATTTTGCCTTCTGAGTGCTTTCAGGCATTAGGATCTTCATCATGGTGCTTTGAAGATTCAACAACAACAACATGGTCAAATTAACTGCATGTCCAGTTGTAGACATGATCATGTTGTTAATGGGATACCTGAGTACAAAACACTTATGATCTAAAAAAATATTAATGATATTTAGACTGTCCTGAAAATTGAAATCGCAATAAATATTATTTCTTTATTTGCAATGTTGGATTTTTTTGAAAGTGTATTGTGCAATTACATGTGTACAGTTCTGATGATGTCAGGAAAATCTGGAAAAAAACTTTGAAAGCAATTTGAAGAATAAGTGTAAGAAACAAGAATTAGATAATTATCTAAGAAAATAACTGAGCAGTGAGGATTTTGTGTGATCTCAACAACTACTGTAGTCATCATCAAAACTATTGTACAACACACTTTCAAAAAATTCCTACACGTTTGCACATTTGCAATAGAAATCACTTTATTGTGATTGCAGTTTTCAGGACAACTCTAAATTAATTATCATTTTGAGACCTTAAAGTGCACCTAATGTTTTTCCCCCCATAAATATCGATTCTACATCTAGTTTGGAGTTATACTTCTGTGAAGAACGTTTTATAAATAATAAAATAATAATTTATTTATTTTATTTGTTATAGCAGGCTAAGTATTACAGCTTACAGCTGGTGGGGGCCTGCATTTACTCCTCACACACTTCTCACTACATTAACTGTTTTAGACACAGAACTACACTCAACTCACGGTTGATTTTTATGGAGGGAGGAAAATCGGAGAACCCAGAGAAAAACCCTCGAATGCAGATAAGCAATCAACAACAAACCTAACTCACATATGGTGCCCGAGCCGGGATCGAACCCGAGACCGCAGCGGTGAGAGGCGCGTGTTTTACCACTGCGCCAACCTGCATCCCCATTGGTTTACAGATAATACTCTATCTTCTACACTTGTTTGAAAAAGTGAATGTGACCTTTCATGATCCATGACTGTGGTAGCCTGGGAAACCAGCCGACTCTTATCGCTCCCCACTCGCGAAAGAGACGTCTGGGAAGTGAGGCAGAAAATGCCATACTGATGACGTAGCAGATAGCCGTTTCACGATGCATAAATTAGTTGCAATTCTCAGAAGCCGAATGCAAACAACAGAGTTCTTTTCAAGGAATATAACTACCGTGGCTGCTCGTTTGCTTGGCAGTTGATCACCGTCACGAACAACTCATGAAATTCAAGCCTATTTAGCGTGTGCCGGTGCTGTTGTTGGCTCCTTTGCAGACAGTTCTTTCAGCGGCTAATATATAGCTAGTAAAGCGACTGGCCTCGCGCACGAAGTTGGTGTACACGACGAAAATGGACAAAATTTAGACAAAATTTGTTTTAGAATTGTTGTAACTTTGTCGTTATTTAATTTAATGTTATTAATTTCCAACCACTCTGACCTTAGTTTGATGTAGTTTCTCGAATGTGAATCTTTATCTTCGAAAGAGGGAAGAACGTGGCGCTGAGAATAAAAATATCAACCGTTCTCAACAGAAAAAACGTGAAAGCCGCGTAACAAAACCTCTCAATTTCAGAGTGAATTTTCATCGCGCAAATCGCGCCAATCGTGCCTTCCGGCACGCTCAATTTCTATTTTGCAAATCATGCAAATCGCGCAGATCGCGCAAATCGCGCACTTTTTGCATTTTTGCACTTTTTCCATCGCGCACTTTTGCCATCAATGTGAAACTATTCATTTTATCACTTAAATTTGAGTGTTAACGTTGAATGACAAGATTATTACTTAAATGTATATTCAACAAATGAATGGTTTTTAATGGCTAGTCTCTTTCCGCTTTGTCAGAAATTTTATTATTGCTTTAGGCCATCCCTATTTTTTTCCCGTTTCTCATCGGTGGGGTTTTCAAAAATTGGGTCGGTCGGTCGGGTGAGAAAAAAAAAATTGTGATAAAAAATACGCGGAGAGACTGGAACTAATAAGGCGCGGTTGCACAGGCGAGGTTACAAACCAACATGGACGACGAAACGATCGATGTCGTCGTCCGTATACGCTACAAACATGGAATTACAAATGCACCGCCGAAACTATTGTGTAACCTACCCTCGAGCATGAGCTTCCAGGAGCTGCTCTAGAGTTTTTTCACCCCCACCCCTCCCCCCAATTTTTTTTTTATTTCTACAAAAAGCCACAAAAATGGGTCGGTCGGACGATGAGAAACGGAAAATAAAAAAGGGATGGCCTTATGCAAATTTTGCTATCTTTGTGATCCGATGGAAATCAGCCTTAAAATGTGCACAGATCGACCGTCTTAATTCACAATGCGATGAAGTTCATTCAAGTTAAACTCC
Organism: Actinernus sp. WN-2022; assembly: GCA_030867875.1. Taxonomy (NCBI): domain Eukaryota; kingdom Metazoa; phylum Cnidaria; class Anthozoa; order Actiniaria; family Actinernidae; genus Actinernus; species Actinernus sp. WN-2022. The sequence goes on along the minus strand of JAOWCC010000019.1, from coordinate 12,901,646 downwards.
AGCACACTAGAATCCAAGAAATATTATGTAGTAACTCCAAGAAAGACCTTTCACTTTCAGTGAGTTGATCTTTTGCACGTGCCAATCTAAATTGTCTGTGATGTCACAATACTAATTGAGTTGTTTACAACTTCCAACTTTGAAGAATTCCCACGGGGGTTGAATTTGCTCGCAGTCTTTATGTAAATCGAGCTTAGTTTCTTTTTTTTTTCAAGCGAAACAGAGGAAGTGTGTTTTCCTTTGGAAACAGACGTTAAGTTTTGGAAATATCATGCACACCACAAATGAGAAATCTTTGATACAAAACGAGGGTTTATTTCACTCGCTTTATTTCGCAAGGGCTGTACTTGGGAGTTTATAAAATACAAGCAAAAAAGCCGCTATGTTTTAAGGTGCACATTTTGTATTTACTGTTTGTATTTTACAGACATGTCAGCCTACGATAACTCGGGCGCGATTTGCATGATTTGCGCGATGGAAAAAGTGCGCGATTGGCGCCATAGAAAAAAGGGCGCGATGGAAAAAGTGCGCGATTGGCGCGAAATGCGTGATTTGCGCGATCAAAGGCAAAAAAGGCACGATGAAAACTTGGAACGAGTGTTTTTTTCCGACATTGATTTTTTTCTAACGCTAGTTTTTGACTGATATTTCCTTTGAAGAAAGCATAAAGTACAAGAAAACCACAACGTTTTGTGGCGAATTTCAAGTGCACTTCACCTAAAAGTACATATGCAAATTTTCTTCTCCGGGATTTTTTAAACGATAAAAAATCATTGCGATGTGGAGTAAAAGTCGGGTGGAAAATGAAGAACTTTTTCATACAGAATTCGAACAAATTCGTTTGTTTTTCCAAATAAAACCATTTTCGAAAGTATTTTGCTCGTTTTTCTGTGCACCTAGACTGAAGTTTTATTTTCTGAAGTCCTAGGGTTATAGGTTGTTTAGATTTTGAGAAAAATAATAAAACGTGGTGTTAGAATTTTATGTTACGCTCGTGTCCACCAACTCCGTGCACAAGGCCGACTATGTCGTACTGTCAAAACATTTACAAGAAAGGTACTGACTACTGTCATAGTTGTTTATAATTTCATATCAGTAAACCTACATACACTGAGCTATCACAAAACACTGGATGAGTTGTTGTTGCGGCGGATAAATCGTTCAGACAGTGAATCTGGGCTATGAATAAACATAATATAATACATGTAAGTGTGCTATGAATCACAAACCAAGTGTGATATGAATCAATCACCCGAAGCAAACGGGCAGCCTCGGTAGTATACCTGAAAATAACTGCTGCATTCTGTAGCTAACCTAGCCTCTTCGGCTACTGACCTGACAAAAGAGCTGGCTTGAAAAGTGGCCTGCTGTGCTGTGTGTAGGTTTTGAAATTATAAACAACTATTATGTTTTGACAGTCGTAGGACAAATTCTCTTGACTGGTCCGAGCCGCTGAAAGAACGAAGCAAGCGAGCTACCAACACACGCTAAATATATAGGATTGAATTTCATGGTTGTTCATGACGGTGATCCGGCACTGCCAAGCAAACGAGCAGCCTCGGTAGTTATATTTCTTGAAAAGAACTCTGTTGTTCGCATTCGGTTTCTGAGAATTGCAACTAATTTATGCATTGTGAAACGGCTATATCTGCTATGTCATCAGTATGGCATGTTCTGCCTCACTTCCCAGACGTCTCTTTCGCGAGTGGGGAGCGATAAGAGTCGGCTGGTTTCCCAGGCTATGACTGTGGGTAGGCATCATCTCATTAATGCATTATTGTCCATGGTGCCTTTCTATCACTAACATCCATTTTTAACTCGTGGATGCGCTCAAACCTGGACAGACATAGTAGTGCCCGGTCCCTATCAATCACTTAGTGGTGGTGACGCAACGATGACGTCATTGTCACATGATTTTAAGTACATGCCCATATCTCCCTCATTTCTAATGCCAGACAGTTCAAACCTGGAAAGGCATTAGTAGTGGGTCCCTATCAAGCACCTAGTGGTGATGACATAACGATGACGCCATCGGTCACGTGATTGTAAGTATATGCCCATATTGCCCTCATTTCTAATGCCAGACAGTTCAAACTAATGGACAGGCATGGTATTGGGTCGATCCCCACAAATCACTTAGTGGCGATGACGTAATGATGACATCAACAGTCACATGATTTTTAGTATATGCCGAAATAGCTCACTGACCTTCCATGAGTTGCCCTTAGGGCCCCTATGTTTAGATAATATACACAGTTTGTGATTTCATAAGTACATAAATTTATTCAAATTATTGCAGTCTAATTAAATAATCCCATTTTAGAATTTGAAAAAAATAAACCAGTTTAAATGTTTTGAACTGGTTTAACAAATTTAAACCAAAAAAATATATAAACCACAACACATGTACAAATAATAGATCACTTAATTTTATTAGTACTTACTTTTTCAATGCAGGGTTGTTATCCAGTTTTGCCCTGTGCGACAGGCCCTGGGTCCATGCATAAATACTGGCAATTGGGTTGGTGCTGGTGAGATTACCCTGTGTATTTTATCAACAAACATTACATTGGCATTTTTGGTCTGATTGGCAACTGGTCAAAATGCAGGACAGCTATGAAATAACAAATAATCACATTGTTGAGTACAATAGACAAAAATTTAAATCTACTTAAATTAGCACTGATACTGCTCAACTTTATCAGGCCACCCTCCCATCACCGCCTTTAATAAAACTGACAGCACAGGGTCTCTAGCCATCCAGAAGGCTATGTGCTCTGCGGTCACTGGTGTGCACTGTAGTGTAGTCATTGTTAGAACCACCTCCTCTGGGGTTGGTACCTGATTCGGTGTCTCGTTCAGTGGTAAACGACTTAGTCCATCTGCACTGCCCATCTGAGGCCCTGGCTGGTACTCTAGATGGTACTGATAATTGGCTAGAGTTTGGAGAGTTGTCAGAGTACAGATTGGGTACTAGTTTTCTCATTTGGCAGACCGCTGACCATACGTCAGGGCCGCCATCTTGTTTGGAACTGAATCGAGTGACTTCTCGAGACTTCATGTTGTAACAGAGACATTATCTGAACTTATAGTCCTTTGTAAGTACTATTGTTGGTTTATGTATTGTATTAGACTCTTGATTCATTGTTTCACTGCATCTTATTGCAGGATATTACTCTCCACATCGTTGTTATATAATAAAACTCCAAAACATCGAAGAGTCTTTCTTTAGAGTTAAAGCCCATCGCTGAATCCTGGAGCTTGCCATGGAAGAGATTGCTTTATCCTCTTTCAGCAAACCCAGTAGTGGTTTGTGGTCTGTCTTGACTGTAAAGTCGCGACCATAAATGTATTTATGGAACTTAGTTACTCCAAAGATTAGTGCTAAACCTTCTCTCTCAATCTGAGCATACTGTTTTTCAGCCTGAGCTAATGTCCTCGACGCAAATGCTATGGGTCGCTCTGATCCATCTTCCAGCCTGTGGGATAGAACTGCCCCGACCCCATATGAAGAAGCATCACAGTGTAACAGCTAGGAGGGGCATTGCTGGATTATAGTGTACTAGCAACTGCTGTGACTGAAGAAGTATCTTTGACTCTTCAAATGCCTTCTGCTGCGTTGGCCCCCACTGGCACTCTGCATCTTGGTGAAGCAACTGGTACAGTGGTGCTATCACAGTGCTTAGGTTCTTCAAGAACTTGTGATAGTATTTGAGCAAGTAGCTTCTCAGTTCTGCAGTATCCTTTGGCGGTGGAGCCTTCTCAATGTCCCGCACCTTCTCTGGAGTAGGATGAATACCCTGTGCATCAATCACATGCCCAAGGTATGTAATTGAATCTTGCTTGAAGACACATTTTTCTCCTTTGAGTCATAGACCTGCTGTTTCTAAACGCCTAAGTACCCCCCTGAAGATTTGCATTGTGCTCTTCAGCTGTTCTCCCTGTCACCAAAATGTCATCTATGTAAACAGCTGTCATTGGTACTCCATGGAAAACTTGTTCCATGGTCCTTTGGAAGATCCCAGATGCTGCTGAGATTCCATAAGGAAGTCTGGTATACACAAAGAGTCCTTTGTTTGTATTAATTGCTGTAAGAAGCTGAGATTCCTCATCTAGGGTCAGCTGTTGATATGCATGACTTAAGTCCAATTTGGTGAAGTATTTGCCTCCAGACAGCTTGGCATATAGATCCTCAACATTTGGTATTGGGTAGCTATCGGTCCTCACCGCTCTATTAACTGTTAGCTTATAATCACCACAGATGCGGATTTCCCCCGAAGCTTTGAGAACTGGGACTATGGGAGAGGCCCAGTCTGCAAATGTTACAGGCTTGATGACTCGAGCCGTTCCAATTCTGCATCCACTTTCTCTCTAAGTGCCAATGGCACTGTTCTAGGCTTCACGAACTTTGGTGGAAGTTCAGCGTCAACACTAAGTTTCACTCTCTTTCCAATAAGGGTACCCAACCCTGGCTTAAAAAGATCCGGGCACTGCACTTCATATGGCTCTCTTTCTGTGCTGACTTTGTATACTCTAGTCCAGTCTATTTGCAGCTTGTCAAGCCTGTCTCTTCCTAGTAAGTTTGGTCCAGGGCCTTAAATACTACAAGTAGTGGCAACCTGATGGTTTTTCCTCCTTCAGTGATCTCAAGCTCAGACTTGCCAATCGGTTTGATGATTTCTCCTGAATAAGTGTGAAGGTTTGGTAGCTCAGAAGTGTTGAGTACCAACGTCTCTTTCCCTTCCTTCGAGGCCTGAAATTGCTGCTCGCTTATAAATATTAAGGTGGAAGTTGCACCCGTGTCTATTTCTAGAGTAGTAGCAATTCCATTAAGTTCCAGGGAACACTTATAAGGTTGCACATAACCCTTTGTGCTGGGTGGAGATGCTGTCTGATACAGATCTAGGTAGTAAGCATCCAGATATTGTTGTGGAGTGTCTACTGGATTTAGTATCATGAAGGTCTTGAGTCACAAAGTTAGTATGCTTGTCATCACATACGTGATCTGCATACCTTGGCGAAATGTTTTTTTCTTCTTGCAATCTCTGTACTCTTTACCCCATACTGGACATTTGGTTTTGCTTTCATGTGGCCAATTTCCCCCACAACCATAACAAATTGAGGACTGCTTCTTATCCTTCCGGCTATCAGGGTTTCTTTTTCCGTTGTGTTGTTTATGGAAAGTAAGTTTATTTACCTTAGCTTCACCCGGAGCCATTGAGGACACCATAATTTTTGCCTGAGCAGTAGCTGCCTCCAACGCACATCCATATTTCATCAGAGTCTCTAACTTTAATTTCAGTTCTGTTAAACGCCTTTCTCTTAGTTTTGGGTGTGAGCACTTCTGGATAATTTGAGACTTTATTTCTTTGTCTAAATCAGTAAACTCACAGTTTTTCGCCAGCTGCCTTAGTCTTGCTGCGAACTTGTCGAAGGTTTCTCCTGGAGCCTGGCTAGCTTGTCGGAAGAGATATATCTCGTACTCCACGTTTCGTTTTGGCACGAAATAGTTGTTTAGCTTTATCGCTATATTCCAGCGATAGGTTCATCTCAAAGACTTCCTCTCCAGCGTAGTGAAGCAAGACAGCCTTTTTCCTCTCATTCTCGGAGATACTTTGAGCCACTAAATAATTATCGAGGCGAGCAACCCACTTTTGCCATCTGTTCGCCGCCGACTCACTCGGAGTTGGTTCAAAAGGCTTCAAACTGTGGTGAAGTTCCATATCTTGTCCTTGAAACTTGCTACATGGATACCAAAACTTATCCTCATCACCAATTGTTGAGTCTCATTCAACTGTGAAATCCAACTCCAAGCCGTGTACAAAACTCCACGCCACGTGTCTCCCCTGACCTGAGCCTGCGATACAATCCATGATGCATTGCGCGGCCTGGTAATAATTATAACAGTGCTCTTCTTAGCAGTATCAGTGTATTGTAATGATAATTATGGCAATAGCTACTTTTGATTGGTCTATGTACAAATGTATATTGTACTACATTGTATATTCACAACAGCCAATTACATTTTGTTCATGTAAGAGTACAAAGTACAGTATGTGACGTTTTTTCACCTTCTGGTGCTCCCTGTAATGCCTTGTTACAGTGCCGTGTGCTGCCTCTGATTCAATCGTCTTGCCGTCAGGGCAAACAAGTACACTAGTCATCAGACCAAGTGAACCAAAACCTGTTATTTAAAATATAACCATTGACAGATATAGTACTTGTGTATTTTTATCCTCTCCAAGGGGAGAAACTCATTCACCAAATAGAAATCCAAAATTAATTTAGTCTCGTCTCAACAGATGAGTTAAGCATAAAATGTAGAGTGCTGAGAATATATTATTATGATAAGGATATTAAAATTAACGTACACTGCAGGCCCATTAGTGGATGAAGAGCCATCTCGTGGATATGCCACTGATTAATCCCACTATTACTATCACTATTACTAATCATCTCATTTTTTTGTGCAATAATTTATTAATGATAAGTACATTGTACCATGAGTGATATTTCAAATTTTCATCAAAATTGCACGAGCCCGAGGGACGAGTGCAATTTGTATATACACTGTACATGTATCATGAGCAGTATTTATTGTTAATTGCACACAAAAAAAAACAGACAATTCTTTGTTAATCATTTACCTAAAAAAACATTTCTTGACTAATGAATTTACAACAGCAAGAATGCAACTTAACACTTAAATTTTTTTTTTGCTATGGTACATTTGTAACCCCGAAATTGCACAGAATTTCAACTTCCCTTGAACTGAATTACAACTCTGCACTGAACTAACCCAAAATTGGGCTACTCTCAGCCAATCACAATCCGAGTATAGACATCAACATTTTGTTGAGTATATGATTCATTGACTTACCCTGAGCAAGAGTATCTGATTGGACATCACCATCATAGTTTTTGGCTGCCCAAACAAAGCCACCCTCTGATTTCAAGGCATAAGCCACCTGTGGATAGACAGGTCTCTCCCATCAACATTTCACATTTTAGATTACATTACAAGCTAAAAAAAGAACTCAAATCAGACAATATAGATTTTGGTCTATGGTGTATTATCCCATGTGTTGATTATATACATTGTACATGTATAGAGGATATTACACGGTGATGATAAGATATAAAGTTTATCCTCGAGAGTCGAAAATATTTCACAAGTGAGGAAGTGAGTGCAGCGAACGAGTGAAATGTTTTGGACTCAAGAGGATAAACTTCATATCTTCAAACCACAGTGTAATTTTCTTTTTATTACATGTATATGGACAATTAAACTGCTCTAAGAACAGTCAGTACAAACGTCTTTGTGATCTTTCTAATCTGTTCTGGGGTCAAGTTTCATTGAGGTTTCTTGTCTCTTCGTCGCAGTAAAGAAAATCTTTAGAGTTTTAGATTGTATTTGGCTTTTTGTGCTCACAATAGTCATTTTTACATCTTCCTCTGTGATTTTCACAAACCAGCTGCCATCATTATTTGTACAGTGCAGCCGTAAAATAATGCACATGCAAGAAGTGGCGCAAGTAACTTATTGCGACGCAAGAACACGCAAGTTGCCGCAAGAAGGCCTAAACCAACTTTCTGCGCTTTAGACGCAAGAACTACTGAACTGCAAGAAGTTCAGGCTGAAGCGCAAGAACTAAATATTTTGAGCTTATCCACAAGAAGATGAAACGCAAGAAGTTGAAGTCTTAACGCAAGAACTCAGGTCGCTTCTTTGAACTCGGAAGGACGTGGCTGTTTTCGTTTCCAACTTCGACTTTTATTTCCCTCTTTGATCGAAAGGTTTTCTAGAGTAAGATAATGGAAAAGCGAATAATTATATGTATCTCAAGCACTCGGCTGTTTTAGCAGACAAGTAGAATAAATATTGATACACTCAAGGGAAGTGAAAAATTGTTTGAGATACCACGAGTTCCAGGATATTCATAAAGACTGAGCGGCAAAAAAATGGCCCGGCGGGAATGTACGTCTCACGCTATCGCGTAGCAATGAAACGGTAGTATTAAACTAAGCTTTTGAAGCTATCAGTCTTCAAATCCATATTGAATGTTCCTTGATGGCCTTGACTATCTAATGGCTACCAAAATGTTATAATAAATGGCTCACCATTGACCAAATTAAATATTATCGAAGGGTCACCAAAAGAAAGGTTGCGTGGGATTGCGTTACTAAACACCATCCTATCGTTAGTTCGGTGTTTTTATTTTTTTCTGATAAACTTTAGCTTTTGTAGATTAATAGATCCGTCAATCATTCAGTATTTTTTAAAGTCATCTATTGCATATGTTTTCAGTTCAAGAAGCCAGCTTTTCGGTGATTAACAACGATTCTCCGAGTTCATGTGTGCTTTCAGCCATGGAGACTGATTGTCTGGTTTTTGACACAAGAGTACCGCAAACTTTGCGGAAAGTGTGATTTTATTGCGTTGTAGTTTAAAATGCACCACAAGCTTCTTAGCTTTACTGGGAAATGATAAATTTTACCAAATAAATATTCTGGAGTTTATTTTTTTATTTAATGTGGCTCCGTTTTCAAAGTCCGAGTCTTGAATGTGTGACATTTTTTGCAAACTGATTTGAAAAATGTCAAAACTGTTTGTTTTGCTTTGAGATTGCACTAAAAATTGTTTTCCTACCAAACGAAATGTTTTGAAAGTTTCATTTTACTTATGGATCTGAATAGTTTCCACCTGATGTGAAAACTGGTTTGAGTCTATTCTGTCAAATCGATACACTGGTGAATAAGTTCTTAATTTGTTGTCTGATTAATAATTTGCATGAGATCGTACTGAATCTTCTGGAGTTTTGATTTCAGCTTCTTTGTGAGGAGTTAATAAAATATTCAAGTCTACGGGTATCCAGCTAATCTCTACTTCAGTTTAAGATATTAGCAAACTTTCATGGTTCTCAAAGGTTCCATTTCTTATTAGCGATCTCATATAAAACACAAACATGTTCTCATATGCTACATCTTGCATGTTCTTCAGCGTTCTTGCGGGTCTTCTTACAGTCTTCTTGCGGGTTGATCTTCTTGCGGAATGAACTTCTTGCGGAATGAACTTCTTACGGGTTGATCTTCTTGCGGAAAGAAATTCTTGCGGGTCTTAGGTTCTTGCGTTAGTTCAGTAATTTCAAGCGCAAGCTGCACGCAAGAACCTGTTGGCTTGCGGATGCAAAAAGAAGTTCTTGCGCGTGCATTATTTTACGGCTGTACTGTAGTTCAAAAGGTGGCAAACGTGACATCATCAATATTTTCACTAGTGAGGATATGGAAAATATGCCACTCAATTTTTAACCCTGGCAGATGTACATGTAGTTTCGTATGAGTTCTATGAGTGGTTCATTTCTCAGTCAAATACTATCGTCCATATAATAAATAACAATTTAATGTCTGCAATTACTGAAAGCATATGACAACATACATGTACATGTAGTGAAGCATGTACATGTAACTATGTACATTTGACGAGGATTCCCTTTCAGCCCAGAGTGGAACTTAGATATTTCTTTTTGGGGCCAGCTAGGGTGCTTATATATATGTTAATTGGGTACATGTACATGTAACTTAGGTATAAGTGCAGCCATGGGGTACGTCCAGAGCCAGACCAGGTTTTACAAGAAAATGTTAGCTCTAAACCCTTAATTTCTAAGTTGGTTGTGAAATTTCACCCTGATTGATCATACTCAGTCTGATGCGAGTCATCTACATGTATAACCTGGAATTACACAAAATCCAGACCATGATTACGTCTAAATTACATTCAAACCCTGTACTGCTGCACATTAACTATATATTTGACTGTCCCCAGGTATTTCTCATTTTGAACTGGTACACTGAACAGTCTTACCATGTCATCAATTAGCCGGTGCTCATACCAACTATTCTGGGCCTTGAAATGTGGTTCATACTCTCTGAAATTACAAAAAAACATTCTATTTACAACTAATTGCATGTCAAGCATGAAGCCATATCATCTTTTGCCATTTAAGATTTGGAAACCTGCCTTTCATAAATGTCTTGAAAGATGTCCTTGAACCTGCCATCATATTTCTTGAGGATAGTGTTTTTCGTACTCATGTAGAGTGGAACTTGCTTTGTCAGGGCATACTGGAAGCAGCTGTGTGCAAAGTCACGGATTGCCTGAAAATGTTAACAAATTATACAACAGACCTTTTAGGACACACACATTCAGGGTTGTTGCCAGGAATTGGGTTAAGGTCAGGAAAAATGAGAAATGGCTAAAAAAATAAAAATGGGGGAAATATTCAGGGGTTAAACGTCAGGCAAAGTAAAAAAAAAAATGTTTGAGACTCTGAGGGTGTGTAAATTAACCCAGTGAGTGACATTCAGTGGATAAATTGAATCTGGACTTCACGGGAGAGTGAAGGGAGTGGGAGCCGGCCAAGGGAAGCAGTTCCTTGGGAAAGGCCATTAATTGCCCACCCCCACCCCCATACAACCCTACACCTTCAACACCTTCAATAATCAGCTACACGTAGAGCTAGTAACATAGCTGTAAAATACACTCTCACCTCATCAGTATTGTACATCCCCATCATCACGCCTCCACTGCCAGTGAACTCAAACACTTCTGTTGTCAGCTTTCCACCTGTTTCTGGGGTGAATGAAATCTCAAAACTTCCAGGACCATTCACAGCAAAGTCTCTAGCACGATACTGATCACCAAAGGCATGGCGTCCAATCACAATGGGTTTCTCCCATCCTGGAACAATCCTAGGAACTGTCTTACAAAGGATGGGTTCACGAAAAAGTGTGCCACCAAGAATGTTACGGATTGTGCCATTGGGGCTCTTCCACATCTTCTTCAGCTTGAATTCTAAAAAAATGTTTATCAACAGACCTTTACCATGCACTGGCCATATACATGTAGGCTCTCAGAGATTGAGCCAGAAGGGACAATTTGACCCTTAGTGAGTGATCTGGCATTTACATGTAATTTCCTTTGGAAGCTGTAAAAAGCGGGACAATTTGACCCTTATCATATTTTTCAAGGGACAAAATAATGTGTTTTTAAAGTGGGATTATGGTGCAGCCTAGCTTGTTCCCTGGGCTCTACAATGTACAAACAACAGCTTTTAATTCATGCTTCATCTCTGCCTTAATTGAGTTTGGAAGTTCAAGAACAAAGGTTTTGGAACACAACATGGCTGTTGCATGATAAAGGTGTATATACATGTAAGACCCTTAATGTATCAGTCAATTCCAAACCCGTGCATGACCCCCCCCCCCCCCCCCCCCCTCGCATTTGATCAGAGGCTTGCTCTCGAGGGTGGGGAATTTGACGAGTATCTAGGCCCTCAGGGGCGGGCATTTGACAAATAGTGGGGGTGGGGCATGCGCATTTGATCAGTGTTTAAAAAAATACATTATATCTGTCTACAAATTCGCATTGCTCGCGTCGAAATGGTGAATGTACGTGTCTTCGAGGACTTCCAGGATAAGGATTGTGCATTTGTAGAGGCCTGGCCTGAAAGAGTGAACCTGCCAAATTTGAAGGCCACTTTCAGAGGTAAATTGTTTATGTTTAAACCTATAAACTATGTTGTTTTGCTTTGCTCTGTGAACTTTGACCGACTGCGTGATATTATTAATAGTTGGAAAAGACGGGCCGATTGGAATAACAGGCCGACCCAGCTGATGAGTTGGTCGAACGCTGTTACATACTTTAAATACCAACAACATAAGCCAACATAATATTCAATTTCAAACCATTACGTTTATTATAAAGTACATAACGGAAACCAAGAACGATCAAGCCGGTAGAAATGATTGGTTTTCACCGTCGGTGTTTCCTGTGAATTGCTTGAGTCAGAGTTTGTCAATAAAACAATGATTTCATTTATTTGTCAATAGTCTTTGCCTTGCCTTTGTAGAGATATTTTGGAAAATTTTCTGATCCGGTCCCCGATGGTGGGGCATTAGAACAGCCAGGATGAAAAACTGGTGGGACATTTGAACAGTTTTTCTGCCTTGGTTAGTGGGGCATTCGATCAAATTTTTTTCAAAAAGTTCAAATGCCCGGGGGTGGCCCGGGGGGGTCATGCACGGGTTTGGAATTGACTGATACATAAAAGTTGAGAAATCCAGATCATGGTTCAACTTAGGAATTTCAAGCTACACTGACATATGTGAACATGCACATTTTCCTGGAATTTGGAAGAAAAAATGCAGCAAGCTGATTGGGATTGAATGGGAAAAGTGCACAAACCTTCCATCCTAGCCTCGTCAGGGGTAATGGTGGCACACTTGATGCCAACATTGTGATGCCTGATAGCCTCAGCAGCTTCCACTGTCACCTTATCATCAGTTGCATCACGATTTTCCAAGCCAAGGTCAAAGTAATTGATGTCCAGCTCAAGGTTTGGCGATATAATCTGACAAACAAAATTATAGAAATGTAGGAATTAAACCCAAACCCTAACCAAACTTGTACCAGTACTTTTGACAACATGTCCTTTGCCAGCCACACCACACAGCACATGAGCAAACATTAATTATGACAGCTAAATTAAACTTGCTTATGAACTGTGAATATTGCTATTATTTTTTAAATTCCTCTAGTCTACTTTGTTAATGAGATTACAATCTTCACAGACATGAACATAGTGTTAAATGGTTTTTAGGGTTACTACCATTTGCAAGCTACCGTTAAGCGTGAACCTTTTTCCGCGTTCGTTTATGTTTGAAACTAGACGTCTAGCAGCCCAAACCTTTGCAATTCCTCGGCAAACTAATTAGTTTCAACCTTGATGTTGAAAACCTTTGATATGTCTTCTACCATCATGCAACTCAGCTAGATTATGCCAAGAGACAGTTGTTTGTCTTGTATCTCTCATAATTCTGAGCGTCCAAAACTTTAACATAAACCGACATTTATATGATTTAGCACGTAGCGCGAAGAAAATCTAGCTGAAACGTTTCCAAACCTGAATCCCACTCGCTGAAACATGAAGGCGGGACATGTCAAAGGTTGTCATTATCACGGTTAAATTGCAAAGGTTTGTGCCGCCAGACTCTAGGTTTCAAATATAAACGAATGCGGAAAAAGGTTCACGCTTAGAAAAAGTGCTACTGAAGCGAAATTTCATCATTAAAGTTAAGATCTCACTTGAAAGTCCTTTCGAAATGAGGAAGAACAACATTTTCTGTTTGTCAATATCTCATCTCATTCCAGAGATATTCAGATTTTTGGAATATGCAAATTAGATGGTATGTGACATCATAAGGTTGACACAGCCATGAAGACAAATCACAAAATGAAGAATATCTCTGCAAATAGTGGGTAAAAACAATTGACACTTTTCACACATATGGTACAAAGAAAAATACACGTCATTATGCAAATTAAGATGTTACCATGGTAACACTCTAGGTCCCAGGCTCCTTCAATGAGGAAAATAATTTTCCTAATTTCTCCTTTGCCAAACAATGTTTTTCTACTGTTGGTATATCAGAAGGTCTGGAACAGTGTAGGCATTGTATGTGAGTGGCTTAAAGTAAATTATTTTCTGTAACAGAGTTAAAAACTACAATTTTATGTTCAAGGTGAAAGGAGCCTGGGGCCAAGAGTGTTTCCCATGGCAACATCATGATTTCCACAGTGATGTGTATTTTCCTTAGTACTACACATGTGCAAAGTTTCAGTTGTTTTTACCCACTATTTGCAGAGATATTCTTCATTTTGTGATTGTCTTAATGGCTGTGTCAAACTAAGTTATGACGTCACAGATCATCTAATTTGCATATTCCAAAAACCTTAATATCTCTGGAACGAGATGAGATATTGACAAACAGAAAATGCTATTCTTCCTCACTTCGAAAGGACTTTCAAGTGAGATCTTAATTTTAATGATGAAATTTCGCTTCAGTAGCACTTTAGGGGCCGTCGACATATGACGGACGTTAAGGTCAGACCCCCTCCCCCCCCTCCCCCTTAACGTCCACCCATTGTTTTATGCTTTTTTTTAGGTCAGGAAAAACAGTAATGAAATACACGGGAGTTCACTTATAAACAAAGTATAAAACAAGCTTAAAGCTTTAATAGCTGCAACTGTACAGTCAGTCAGTACCTCAAATTCCTGTACGAGCTCATTTCGGATCTTGACTAAAATACTCATTCGGACACGACTATAAAACTGAGTTTCACTTACCTGGAGGTTTGAGGTATTTCATGTTACTTCTAATCAAAAGACCTTGTTGAAATTTCCGGGAAATTCAACAGAAATTGCGCTCTAATGTAGATCTAGCTGACTATAAACGTTTGATTAAAAAGTGTACTTCTATTGATGAAAAAGTGTTTGTTCTAAATGCCCTACACTAACGTCCATGCCCTTACCCCCTCCCCCCCCTAAACGTCCGCTGTGCGTTAAGGTTACCGTATACCTTCGCGGGTGTCTCTCGCAAATAAAATCGCACGCACATCATTTTAAAGGAAAGTATAGAAACCTATAGATATATCACTGGAAAGGTTATATAATGTAGAATGCACTGAAATGTTTTTTTTTGCACAAATATTACATTTTCAGTAAATGCTAAGGCAACAAACGCAAAAAAGACGAGTCTGACAGAAGTGAATTTATGTCCCTCCGCATTCGCGCCTACGGACAATTCCGCTGCATAATGTCAATCAGCACATGATGGCCTGTCAAAGTGTGTGAGTGTTTTTTAATATTTTACTTTGTTCAAATGCAATTCATCTTCAAAGTTTCAATCGAAATAGTTTCTTTGTTTCATCATGGCAAGTACTCTTATAAGAAAAATAATTAAAATATCGCTAAACGCTTTGGTTCATACATGTATGTAGCTCCTCTAACACTAGGCCATTAGTTTCATCAAGATCTGACAAGTCTTCATACCCTATAAATTCACCCAAAAACAGTGAATATGCATAAAAATCTATCAGCGTTTTTGGCTTCTGAAGGTTAGGAAACACATCACACCTCATCAAAGCAAACGTCAACACTTAAACCAACCAGCCAATTATATGTAAGGATCCCCGGAGCTTATGAATCAAGTCCAGAAATTCGTGGGAAATTAGTATGTGGCTCAAATTGCATAAGAAACATACATACTAGTGTTGTGTCACAAATATTCAAAAGAGCGTTGTGTTGTGGCCAAAACTAGAGATAATGCGCAAAAGGGGAAAAAGAAAGAGGGCCGGATATCGAAAACTAAATTGCGTCGAAAGGCAACGCCGCAAACAAGAGCGAAGGGAAAAGCGAGTGGCAGGCAACCTTGTGCTCCGAACGTTGATGTTGATCCTAAACCAGCTATGTTAGCTGCGATGATTCCTTCAGTTCCGCAAAATCGACCGGCTGAACTTCGCTCAAGTTCACGATTTAGAACTCCTGGATTGACCACGGCCCAGTTTGGAAACTGCGAGTCACCCAAGACATTAGAATCAGAGTCGGATGCGGACTCGCTGCTACTCTCTGAATCTTCCGTCTCTTTTCTTGTACCTGGCAAAAGTTTAAGCCTACTAGCTGAGCAGCTTTCCATCGGAGTTGTAGCAGTACTAATAGAACTCGAAGTGGGAGTCGTTGAAAATGAAGGCTGTTCAAACCATGAGCCTTTGTCGCTTTCCGCGAGCATCACTTTCTTCTCCGTATTGAAACTTTGCTCCTTCTCGAGCTCATTCTCTTGAATCTTCTTGGGGCCTGTCTTCTTTTTTTACCTTTTATCCAAGGATTATTCTTTTCTCTTCTGGACATATCCACGATCGATATACCGGTAAATTAAACACTATAAAATCACTGTGAGTCTGAAGCTCCGGATGTAGTTTCCTGCAAAAATTCAGCGAGGTGCCTGTGGCACGTAATGGGATCAGAGATTTATCATGCCGAAGCAATTTATTTACTTTCCTTCAAATTACGTTTTTTTTCTAATATCTCGCCAACTTTTGCATGTTAAAAAAATTGTTTTCGTAAAGACGAAGATCAATCCATCAATTTCAAAAGAATTAAGAATTTTTTTTTAAAGAAATCATGTTGCGAAGGTATACGGTAACCTTAAGGTTACCGGATACCTTCAGGGTGCGTTTCCAGTCTAAATTATGTAGCGCCTCGAGGAAACATCGTAGATAAATCATCCATGTATCATTTTAAAGCTTATAAAATTGGCTACAAGAATACATAAAAAGTTTTGAGTTCTTTGAAAATCTAGAATTTTCCGCCATCCCGTTTCTCCGATCTAGTGAGATGGCTTTCAGAAGTTCCGACTCCGAAAATATTTTAAAGTTTAAACATCTGTAATGCTTTGTCGCATTTCAGAGGAATCGTATTACAAAACCGTGTCGGGGAATTTCAAAATTCGATTTAGTTCAAAAGTTATCATGCTTTCCGTAAAAAGGCGAAAAATAATCCGAGTAGATATGCGGGAAACGTCATCAAGAGCTCTCTTTTAAGAATTTCCCAATTCCCCGACACGGTTTTGCAGCTGAGATATCAATTGACGTTTTGTGAAAATTTCGCACAAATCGAATAAATTGCTCTTGATTGGGATCTTTTTTAAAACTCTATTTTGATTGAAAATCGAAAGCGAGAAAATAGCACTTCAAAAAATATACCCGTCTGTCGTGCGTGAATCTGAAGCCCCGCCTCTCCAACAATTAGCAAGCTCTTGGCCAATCATTTCTCATCACAGTTCAACTATCTGACAAGATTTCCCGCCAATGTTGATTTCCGATCAAAGCAACGCGCCGATGTTTGTTCTTTTTTGTGTGACTTGAAAAATGGTAGCGGTAAGAGTCAGCTGGTTTCCCAGGCTATAAAAATGGAAAAGACAAAAAGACCTCGAGGGGCAAAGCCAAGGTGAACGTAACACCTATAGAGACGCCTTGAATGCCAGCATAGTTAGTAGAGGAGACAGCGATTTGCAGGCGTCTGAAACAGCACGGCAATAGCGAGATCGTGGTTCAACCGATTCAGGGTCACCGCCAAACTACGTTTCCATCTAAGCTTTCTTGGAAACAAATATTCTCTCGGCTGGCTCTTATCAATTCTACTTTATGTTCAGATTGTGGACCAATCGGCAGTGTCTGAAAGTGAAAATACGAACGCTTGTCGGGTTTTGCGAGGACTCTTATTTGGCTTTGTAATTGTAGTCGTATGCATTGTTTGGCCTCGTTTTGCTTTTCTTTTTTCTTTGTTTTTCAAGCTAAGGGTTTAGGGTTAGGGCATCCTGCTTGCTTTTTGTAAGATATAAGGCCAACATCCGATGGAATTGTGGAATCGTGTGTGGAAAAACTTTTCTCAATAAACGTAAACATTGGTATATGAAATGATTTCCCACACCGTCGTTACGGGCGAGTGAGCACTTGTCATGTGTTTATTGATCTGCTGTCAATCAAAAAGAACCTTTTACTTCCGGTTAAAAACTTCCTTTTGGTATTTCTCCGTCAATATAAAACATTTCTTAACGGAGTTTTTGGTATATGAGACACTACTACTAAAACTACATTTCTGTGCGAAAAATTGTTTTTTCCATCTTTTTCGTTTTGAAGGTATCCGGTAACCTTAAGCGGGGCAGCTTGCAAATGGTAGTAAGTGGCATTGAAACAAGGTCACATGCTAAAATCGAGGCCGAGACTTACTATTTTCTTAATTTCATATTTCTTTACAAACTACAAAATAGATTACCACATGCATGGACTGAGTATGCACTATGTAAATGCATGACATGAAACTTTTAGATACGTCACCAAATTTAATTAAGGATGTTATATGTTCCTGTCCACACAATGTGGAGTTCGTCACGACATACATTGTACATGTAATATTGTTAATAATCGCTCTTCTCGACTTCGGACAAAGTTCTCAAATTTAATGTTTCCCACAGCAACAACAACTTTATTACTATTTATTGCTATTTCTCCTACTGAATAAAGAATTTTGTTTACACATTAACTTATTGCTTAACACTTACTTCGATCTTTCGATATATCCTGGAAACCAACTCGTACATAATAAAGTTATGTACACACTCGAAAAATGTAGCATTTTTACCTTGTCTTTGATCATTTGCCAGATGATTCTGGTCATTTCATCTCCATCAAGCTCCACTATGGCTCCCTCAACTTTGATCTTCTTGCTTGGAGTGGAATCTAATAAAACAGAAACCGAATATTGAATACACACACGTGTTAAAACAAATTTAAGATTACTGTTCTAGCATAACTATCTCCTTGTTTACTCGATTCTGGCAAGAACTAAAAATAAAAAACACCAACTAACATTCCCTGCTTTGGACTTGACTTCCTGCAACCGGAGCTAACACAGAACGAACTCCTTGACGAGATCGGAGGAATACATTCCTGGACAATCGCAATAGGGACGCCATTCGAAGTCTTGCGAAAGGAAAGAGGCCGAGAGAAGGCTGGGGAGATGAATTATGCAGTTCCTTGGATCCAGTTTTTTCTCGTGATTGAACACGCACGGTTTATCGCCTGGCACAAAAATGTAAATATTACACAGGTATTTAATAATGTTCTGTTTGAGACATCTCGGTCGCTTTCCAGCTGCAACAATTCTCTTTAAGTTAAATCCTTTGCAGCATGTGGTTGTACAAAGTGTAACTTCATCTCACTGCTTCGGACCGTTACGTAGTATTTGCAATAAGGACCATTCATTTGGAAAACCTGTTCTGACCTTGTTCACGAAGGTACGTACATTTTGTGGCAAGTCTAGTAAGAGGTATGCATGCTTTGCAAGACTTTTTAAACCTTAATGCGTGCCCCTTGTCCTCCTCCTCCTCCACCCCCTGGGAATTGAGTTGGTTACACATGACGATCCTTTGACAAGTCTTCATGTAGCCTGATTTTCAGACGGTCGAGGTCGTCCGCTCACTTCCTCCCACCTCCCCGTCTGATGGATTTTGACAGAAACCGTGTTCTGGTCATTGTTTCATTTCGACCAATCAGAGCGAAGGTTTCATTTTTAGAGAACTGAGGTATGTGTGGAATGTCTAGACAGATAGGTTGTCAAATGCCCCATCTTGCCTTGGGGGGAGGGGGGGGGGGGGGGAGGGGGGAGAGAATGGGTGGGCTTGGAATTGATAGAGACATTATCACGATATATTTTTGCTATGTTTTTATATACATTTCTAAATAACAGTCATTTCATAAAATTATGCCATATTTCTTAATCTTCCAATTTAAAGGAGCAGTGTCACGATTCTGATTGGTTGTTATAGACAATGGCAAAATCACGCTATGTCACGCGCCGCTGCAAATTTCTCTTTCGATTGAAATAAATAAAATGCTGCTTTATCAAAATATAACATCAAACCTAACCATATAATACTGAAGTATAGTTTTAAAGCAATTTCGGCTCGAGATATCGTGCAAATACGCCGATGCAAGCGGATTACTCACGGACTTCTACTTCTGTCACATCTTTTGATTTCTTGTCCGCCTGACACATTTTCAAAACTTTGGGCATGAATACTAATCGTGACACTGCTCCTTTAATACCAAACAACGTCAAATATGACTGTTGGTAGGATTGTCCCGGGGGGGGGGGGGGGGGGGGGGGGGGGGGGGGGGGGGGGGGGGGTACTTACATGAAAAATGGGGGTATGTATGTGAGGCCAAGAGACTCAAACCCTGACCCTGTTTGACCCAATCCGAGCTCCAAAACCCTGATTGCCCCCTTTTTTGAAAAAAACACCTTATTGCCCCTTCTTTAAATTGTTTTCAAAACACGGTCGGATATATATCCCGTCCGGTATACCGCGTACCGGGATTGCATGCAAAATACGGAACATTTCAAGTCGGGACGTGGTATTGGGTAAACAAATCAGCAGATGGAGTACATAGATAAGTACTGAAGTACGAATTAGCGGCGTCACAATGTAAGGGACCTCAGTGCTTGCATGTGGACAGGCGATCAAAATGCGGCAACAGAATGTATTTTTTTCGACATAGTAGCTAAAAAAAACTGAACCCTAACTGCCTCAAAAATACTGAACCCCGACCCTGACTGCACCCAAATTATACTCAAATCCTGACCCTGATCTGCCCAAATCAGGTCAAAACCCTGACCCTACCTGCCCAAACTGAGCTCAAAACCCTGACCCACCCAGGCGGCACATACATAATACGTCACAAACAGGAGTACCCCCCCCCCCCGGGGGATTGTCAGGTGACCAATGTGCTTGTGCAGCTTTATAATTATGATAAACTTAAGGTAGTTTTAAATGTTTATATGATTAATAGCAGTGCAAAATGAAAATCATGTTGGCTAACTTATGCATACATTCCAGGGGTTATTTATCTGATTTATACAATTCCCACCAAGCACCGCTGTCACTTTGATACTGGAGGTCCTCCCTAGACATTTCCCCATGTAGGTTCATTGTCAAGAACACTGTAAGTGGTTGGAAGACCTTTTCAGTTTATATATCAGAAGATAATTCCTGCAGTTTGTACTAAAAATTGATCCAACAGAATGAATGTTCTCTTTGTGATGATGCCAAGATTATCCTAGAGAAGTATAAGCACAGAGTAAGTAATAATTGTACATTCCAGGGTTGGGGTGTCATGTATAAGGTCAGGTAAATTCAGAAATGGGAAAAAAATGGGAAAACATTTAAATATGTTGGGGTAGGTGATCAGGCAAAGTCAGTAAACAAATGAGGAAAAATGTTTGAGATTCAGAGGGTGAGTGTGTTTATATTGTAACCCAGTGAGTGATATCCAGTGACTAAATTTAATCAGGACTTGATATGAGAGTGAAGGGAGTGGGGGATGGGGCAGTTTGATGGGGGGAGGGGGTTGGGAGCATTACCTTGGGATTGGCATCTGGACATCTGCCCCCCCCCCCCCAAAAAAAATCCTAATTTTGTGACTTATTATATGGCTCTGTCACTTCTTGCATTCTGACTGGTCAATAGCCGGTCGAAATATTTCCAATTTGACCACGGTCAATATGCCTTTGTGCTCCGGGCCGGGCAATTTTTTTTTTTGGGCCCCAGTTCAGATCAATAAGCAACTTTACCATGAGGCCTTGCGCGCCCAATCCAAGATGGCGGACAAAGATGGCGGACTTGGGGAAAGGAAATTGTTATCGGGGTGGTGCTAGTAAACTTTTGACAACTGGGTTGACGTAATTCAAGAAACCACGTGATGTTGCCATAATAAAGGGAGGAGTGGGTCAGTCAGAAATAATACGCAGTGGGTGGCCGGCGGCAACTTGTAGTTCATGTTTCATTTCGGCACCGGCTTAAATTGCACGGGATCGTGGGATTTTCAGTATTCTTTAATACTATTAAACCTGGATTTTTCTAACCGCTGGAGCCGAATAAGGGTTTGAAAATTGTTTCCTGAACGGTGATCATGCAAGTAAGTGCAATTCAGTACTTGCTCGTAAGCGTTTATACCTTTGATACATTTTTGCGTAGTTTCCGGACAAGTTGCAAGTTGATGAAAGGTGAGAATTTTAAGTTTCCTTATTAAAAATTATAAGACCTTGTAATCTTTAATTACTTATGATTTTTTTCCCGATTGTGCAAAGCGATTATTCTCTTCAGAGGGATCAATAGGATCTTCTCAAATATGAAAGATAATAAATACCCTAATTAAGTGCTAAAACAAAGTGAATGTTAAAAAAACGAATTTCCCTACATAAGGAAAAAAAGGAACACAGTATATTTTATAAACATTTTTTCGTAATTTCATAAGAAAATATTATTTTTAATTTGTACATTAAATATAATTAATATAATTTTAAAAAGTATAGTACCCCCCCCCCCCCCCCCCCCACCTCCTTAGTTCTTATATATATTTTTTACTTTTCCAATACTAATTTATGCATAGTTATATAAAAAAAACAAATTCATATATATGTACTATGTACTATGTATGCATTGTTACATATGTACCTGGTAGAGAAAGAGTAAGGGTATTTTGATTGTAATTTTGGGTGACTTTAACAATTGCACTTAATCATAACTCTACCCTACCCCTTCCTAGGTATGCTGATTTGTTTCTGTTTAACCCCTTTCCTTAGTTGAAGTCTCATATTTCTTTACTGAGTAACAATATAATTACAATAAATATAATAAAATGTACTTACTTTAATTATTAACCAACACAGGCTTGAACCCATTATTTTGTGCCAGCCAACAAGAGGATGTAGTCATGACCTCATGACTTCCTTCATAAATAAGCTACCCCTTGGAGCTTTTGAACTTTTCTAGTTGTGATATTGGAATTTGAAGTACATGTAAAAGGTAAATTAGGTGGATTAAAGAAATAAAAAACCCTAGCTGTAATACTGTAAAATTGTAATTGTCAGAAAACATATTAACTATTAAAACACAGTATTTTTCAAGTGTTAGTAGTAGGCCAGTCATGCATGTACATGTATGTTGCCCATTTATATATAATATTATAATATACTGAGCACACACTTACATGCATTTTAAATTTAAAAGTTGTGTTAAATAATAATGATCAATTCATTGGTAATTAATCAAATTGTTGTTTTATTTCCTATATTTTACATACATTTAGCAGTATAATTTGTTTCCCTTAGTTAATTACAAACTATATATAATTATATATATATATTTGCTCCCTTAATTAATATCATTAACTAAATCAGGTATACCATGCAGAGGTCTTGACATGCATGCATGTGCATTATTATTTATAGATTATATACTCTGATAACACTATTATTTATTAAAGCTTAATTGACTAATTAATCAGAAGGTTGTGCACTAGCTGTTTATTGTAGAAAAAACCTTTAATCACAGCCAAAAATTATTGTAAATGTGAGTGTTTCAAAAGCGAATAAAAATGCATGTACAAGCATAATTCTGAGCTAGCTTTTATATAACAATTAGTGTGCTAGTATATATATAATTTTATGTAAATGGTACAATTACAAATAATTGGTATAGCCTTAATTCATACTGCTTCTAAACACTTGAAAAATACTGTGTTAGGTTTTCTGATAAAACAATTGTGACAAAATTGGATCCCAAGAATTACAGGGTTCTTTTTATTCCTTTAGGCTGTATTCATAATATGTATACCTGACGGGGAGGTGGGCAGGTGATTTTTAAGGGAATCCCAATTTGTTTTAACAGGCTTTACAAGGGGGAATCTTAAAATTTACTTATGAAAGGTTGGGTGGATTAATGTTAATTTTTTTAATGTTTGTCAAACAAAGGCCTACGTATATACACTTAAAATGGTAGGTGCACAGAATGGCTAATTAATGCACTAAATAGAGCTAGCTTATAAGAAATGCAGGAGAATGCACTTGCAATAATCTAAAATCTAAAAACCTTCCCGGTCCCCCCCAGAACACTTTTTCTTAAGGTTACATGCAGCTAGGAATGCCTGATGTAAGGAATTAATGATAATGTTTTATATCAATTAAAGGACAATATATTCTTGTGTAGTTTTGGAATACCATGCAGCAACAAATAGTCTTTTTACAGACACCAAATTAGTGGTAGTTATAATAACAGTTAATTTTATGGTTTATTCTTAGCTTTTCTACAAATTGTAGTATTAAACAGAGTTTCACGGCCCGAAATGACAGTTCTGTAAAATTAGTATGCTTGTTAAATAATGCTAGTTTGCATATGGAAATGGCCTGGGGGGAGGGCTACGGACGGTGGTGTATTAAATTTTTGAAAGGATGGAGGGGGTTGCTAAAATTATTTAAATAAGCAGTTTATTCTGGGGGGAGTCATAAAAATATGACGTAATCTGAATAAATAACCTGCCCCCCTGCGAGTGCTAAACAAAGGACTTTTTATTATAATATAATTTACAAATTAAAAATAAAATATTTTATTATGATATCACGACAATTTTTTTATAAAATATACCTTGTTCCTTTTGGGGATTCTACCATTCTTCCGAATTTGGAATCTGCCCCTGAAGTGTGTCTTCCCTTTATAAATTGAGCTACTTGCGGTCCAGAAAATATTTATTAGCGCGCGAAAAGTCTCGCTAAGTTCGCGTAAATCATAAAGTCGTGAAAGGCGAACACGAAACTAAGAGTAATGCGTTGATCGTTGTGCCTTGCATAAGGAACTTTGTTTATTTTACATTAGCACTTAGGGGTATTCATTACCTTTCATATTTGAGAAGATCCCCTTGTCATCTCTCTGTAAATACCGAGATATATATATAATCGCTTCGCACAACCAACAAAATTATAAAAACAAAGCCTAATGTTTTTGTTTCGGGAAAAGAATCATAAGGGGCCGACCATTTGACTTTTGAGGGGGGGGGGGGGGGGGGGGGTGGGTGTTTTTGAAAAAAAATAACCTGCAAGCCAACGGTGGCGAAAAAAAATATCCTGCAAGCGGAAAAGCTTTGTTCTGGCTCCGCTTTTTTCGCAAAAAAAAATTCGTGCAACAACACTGCTAAAGAAAAAAAAAACGAGCACAGACAAGAACACCCACCCCCCCCCTCAAAAGTCAAATGGTCGGCCCCTAAGTAGTTAAAGATTACAAGGTCTTATAATTTTTAATTAGGAAACTTAAAATTCTCAACTTTTCGATTGATGTCCGGAAACTACGCAAAAATGTCTGAACAAGTACTGAATTGCACTGTTCAGGAAACAAGAGTTGTCGAGATTTTTCAAACCCTTATTCGGCTCCAGCGGTTAGAAAAATCCAGGTTCAATAGTATTAAAGAATACTGAAAATCCCACGATCCCGCGCAAAAGCCGGTGCCGAATTCGTAATCTTCCGCGAAAATGAAACATGAACTACAAGTTGCCGCCAGCCACCCACTGCGTATTATTTCTTACTGACCCACTCCTCCCTTTATTATGGCAACATCACGTGGTTTCTTGAATTACGTCAACCCAGTTGTCAAAATTTTACTAGCACCACCCCGAAAACAATTTCCTTTCCCCAAGTCCGCCATCTTTGTCCGCCATCTTGGATTGGGCGCGCAAGGCCTCATGGTAAAGTTGCTCGTTGATCTGAACTGGGCCGGGCAATTTTTTTTGGGGGGCCCCAGTTCAGATCAGTGAGCAACTTTACCATGAGGCCTTGCGTGCCCAATCCAAGATGGCAGACAAAGATGGCGGACTTAGGGAAAGGAAATTGTTCTCGGGGTGGTGCTAGTAAAATTTTGACAACTGTGATGACGTAATTGAAGAAACCACGTGTATTGCCATAATAAAGGGAGGATCGAGTGGGTCAGTAAGAAATAATACGCTGTTGGTGGCTGGCGGCAACTTACGGTTCAGGTTTCACTTTATGGAAGATTATTACGAATTCGGGACCGGCTTTTGCATGGATCGTGGGATTTTGAGTATTCTTACTAACCTGGATTTTTCTAAATGGAGCCGAATAAGGGTTCGAAAAATCTCTGAAACTTGTTAATTCCTGGACAGTGCAATTCAGTACTCAATCGTTTATCTGGTTTATACCTTTGAGACATTTTTTGCGTAGTTTCCGGACATCAATCGAAAAGCTGCAAATGTTAAGTTTCCTAATTAAAAATTATAAGACCTTGATTCTTTTCCCGATACAAAAACATTAGGATTTGTTTTTGTTGGTAATGTGCGAAGCGATTTCTATATCCCGGTATAATTATTCTCTTCAGAGAGATGACAATTAAGGGGATCTTTTCAAATATGAAAGGTAATTAATATATACCCGTAAGTGCTAATGTAAAATAAAGTGAATGTTTAATTAAAAACCGAATTTCCTTAATATGCAAAGCACAAAGATCAATGCAAGTTAATTTGCTTTCAGTTTCATGTTCGCCTTTCACGTCTTAATTCACGCACTTGACGTGACGTTTTTGCGCGCTAAAATTATTTTCGGGGTCATCAACAGAGAGTGAGTGCCCAATTTTTATTTATAAAGGGAAGACGCACTCCAATGGCAGATTCCGACTTTGGAACAATGGTACAGCCCCAAAAATGTATAAAAATTGTGTCGTAATTTCATAAGAAAACATATTGTTTTTAATTCGTAAAATATATTATAATAAAAAGTCATTTGTATAACACTCCCAGAAACCCCCCCAACAGCACTTATGAAGCCTTTTTTTACTTTCCCAATACATGGTGCAGTTGTAAAACAACATTCACATATATTTATGTATTTGTTACAGTTGTACCAGGTAGAGAAAGGCAAGGGTACTAATCTATAATTTAAAATTTCTTCCGGGAATATGGGTTATCCAACAATCTTTACATTTTTTGGTAGTCATTTTCAATCAAAATATTTGAGGTGGAGTACTTGTAAATTTTAGACTTATGAATATATTTTGAGTATGCTTTAGGAATATTTTATAAGGGTTGGGTGGAGATGGGGTGGTGGAGAGAGGGAGGGTAGGGTTATGCAGGTTATGTGTTAATTAGACTACCCATTCCTAGGTATACTGATTTGTTTCAGTTCCACCTCTTTCCTTAAGAGTCATTGTCTGAGAAAACCGGGCAGAACCGAAAGATGGGGGTCGGCCGATTCCCATAATTTTTTTCAGCATTTAGTAGGTACCTGATAAGATTACGAACGGTGGTATTTAAAGTTCCACTCGTCTTTTTGTTTCTGAGATTGACCACCCCCTCCATTTTTGGCCTAGACAGGCCGTAAAAACAGTAAAATCTGGGCTAACTTTGAAAGGCTATCAAAGTCACTACGCACAACTGACGGCTTTGCTACATTTTGTGTGTATTATCTACCATTTAAATAGCATGTTCACGTTTGCAAAACTCTAGTCGGTGAAATTCTTTCTTTTTAATATTCGGATAAAATTCGGTATTTTAGCTTATCACGAAAATCACCAGAATGGAGTCATTTTTAAGGGGCAGTTTCTCAAAAGTTTCTCAAAATTGTCATCAAAAATCTGCAAAGTATTGATTGGCACTACTCAATGATTTAGCGTGAGGCCTGTGAGAAATAGCTGAAAATGTGCATATTTTAACTTTTTTCCCGCCAAATTTTCAGCCTTAATATCAATCCGGCGTGTAAATTTGTCAAAGTATTATAGCATAACCTAATGAAAATGGCTCAGAAGACTATTACTTTACATCGAAACATTTTAGGAAGAGGTAAAAGTGTAAATATTTGATGTTTACACAAGTAAAACTCGCTGACCTTCGAAAGACCCAGGTCAATTTCCCGCGAAATTAAGTTATTGTTGTCTCGCTAGGGCAGTTGTGCTTTACAGTGAAATAAGGAATCTACGATTAGCAGATCTATTGAGTTTGATGATAGCAGGCCGTGCTATGATTATACATCCTTATAACCAGTAAAAATACATGTAGCATTGGATCATTCTCAGAGAGGGTAACGTGACGTGTCACGCAAGACCGGCTGAACAATTTCTTCAAGGCGAATAAACAATAAATCCGAGGTACATATTATATACATTGCAGATGTTTTTCCTCAGAGACATGCCTCATTTACATGTAGCTTGAGGGAGGAGGATGAGAAATAATGCAGGGAATTGTTGGGATGTTCGAGTTAATACACCAGAAAAATGCTATTACAACTGAAAAACCTTGCTGTAAAATTTAATCACAAAATGCAGGAGCTCATATTAAACCAGGAGCGTCCTTATCTCCAATACAGCTGTCACAGCGTTTTCACAGGTTGGGCTCTTATTAGATCATTTTTCCCGCCAATTAGTGATTTGACGATTAGTGATTTTATTCCCGTGGGAATGATTGCAACCCAAGAATAGCGGGAAACCGTTATAAAAATAATGTAAATGCACTGCAATGGCGAGTTTAATAGTTGATAGATTTCCAGGGAGAGAATATTCTTTCCTTGTATGGTTGTATCGTTAGAAATTCAGAGTTTGTTTTGCCCGGACTGCGAATGCAAAATCCTCTCACCTTGACACACCCCCTTTAATATATCACAAGGTGTTTTGTTTTGTTTTGTTACGATTACAAATATAAGGTACAGGGTGACTAACCTAGAATAACTAAAAAAGTTCAACGAGCTAGGCCACCAACAATAATAAATTTATTTATACTTTTTTTAAATTTATGGCCAGGAAGTATAATTGTAGTGGATGATATGTTTTAAAAGCATGTCGAACAAGCATACATGTTTGCAAATTATTATTGGATATTGAGGAAATTATTATTAACGATTAGTTATAATTAATATTTCTAGATATATCCTTTTCCTTAAATGTCTTTATTGTAAGCGCCCCACAGTTAGCGGCCCTTTCGTAGTATCCGCATCAGTTTACTACGAACATCGGAAGAGTGCATGCCTCTTTTCAGTGGAAAGGGATTAGTTCGACTGCAAAGCCGAGTTAGACTTACTTGTAGCTGCATTCAGAGGGAGGGAGGCAAGGGGGGGTGGAGCAGTTGCCCCCCTCCCTCTGCCCAGTCCCAGGAGATTGACAGTAGTCATCAATAAAAATGTCCCAGAATTCATGAGTTTGCCCCCCCCCCTAGCAGAATGGAAATGTCCAGAATTCATCATTTATGCCTGGGGGTTGCCCAGGGAAGGAGGCATGCACGGGTTTGGAATTGATTGTAACATTATTGATAATATGAAGAAATTGTAATTCAAAACCTGCTACAACTCAAGCATTTAGCAATCCTTGTTTTTTTTCTATTTGAAAAACGAGCACTGAGTTCGCAGTATTATCTGGCATTCAAGAGTAAAATGCTCGAAAGAATGGCATTGGTAACTGTCAAAATGCGAGACGCTAATAAACTGCCGATCGTTATTTGGTTTCTTAGTGGTCGTTTATGTTTTGCTTGACATTCTATTCAGCTATCACGACAAATTCGCCTTATCCTGGTTAGATTCCAGGTTTTCCAAACAGAATGCTCACTTTTTGGTCTGATGACATGATTTCATGTATATATTATTGTCCTGGGTTCGGTTGTTCGAAGCAAGGGTAACTTTATCCCTAGGATAGCGCTAAATCTATAATTGTATTCTGTACAGTTACGTTTACCCTCGGGTTGGTGATTTAATCCCGGGGTCTGGTGTATAAGTAGTACTATAGGGACGATATAGACAAAAGTGAAACAAGGTACGCCGTGAAACGTACATGTATGAAGTATTTGCTTACAGCTATAAATCAAATCAGTGAAGGTATCAGGATATACTTTTTACAATTAATAAAGGCCTGTAGCTATAACCGATGCTAAATTACTGGAAGACTAAAATACTACTGAAATAAATGCTAAGATAATGGAACACTGTGGACCTTTGCCGCGCGACCTGGTTGCGAATTTATCGAAGTATCATTGCTTGTGACGACTTCTAGAACTGTAATTCACGTCTCAAAAATGGACAATAAAGTTATCTTGCTGTTAAATAAACCCAATAGTCACGGTTGGCACAAATGACCCTAAAATCGATCACTTTGCTTTATTTTCAAAAGTTTCCAACGTAGAAGACTGATTTTTTATGGGAGGATTAAGACCGATGACCAAAACAAAATTCGATGTTTCAACTACCGTAGACATCTTTATGACGTCACAGTTACGTCGTGTGTCCATTTAGAATAGGTTTCTCGATGTTTTCAATTACCTTTAACATCAGTAAATTTTATATTTTCGATTTCCAATCATGTTGGCAACAAAGAAACCGAAAACCCGAGTTCGATTGGTTACGGAGGGAGAAAAGTTATTAAATTTTGAATTTTGGTAATTTTCCCGCGGGAAATATTCAATACAGAACCATTTACAAAATAACTTCTTCATTCATCTTTTAGAGTTTAAAATATTTGTTTACGACAATCTAGCAATCAAAAGAGTAAATCGGTACCCACAACCGTATGTTTTTAGAATTTTCAATTTTTGAAAGGAAATACTTTAAAATTCACAGTGAAAAAGAGGATACGTCATTATGACGTCATATATGTTTCGAAACGTCTTTTAAAAATAACTATTCGAGTATTTTTCGGGTATACTTACTGTACACTGAATAGCCGCAATATGGTCTTTTTTATGTTTCTTCAATTTAGAAAGCATGACTAATGTCAGACCCATGACGTCAGAAAATCTGACGTCACAGGAATCTTCAGTTCTTAATAACTCAGCATATATTTATCGTAGAGACTTTAAATTTGCGGCAATCAAAAACACATATTTATGTTGTTGTGATAGCATGCTTTATTTCAAACCTAACGCAGAATTTAACCTTAAAAGGACTCGTTCTTTATGACGTCACAATAACGTCAATATACAAACATGTTTGATCCTAAAGACGTTATTTCATTTTAATATCAACATACAAAAATTTCGTTAAATTTGACATTATATATGTTTGGCTCGCTTCGTAGTGATCGATTTTGAGGTAACTTATATGCCATGCGTGAGTTGTGTAGCTGTACATTTTCCAATAACCTGAATGAATAGTATCAGTATACCAAATAACGTTTTTGGGTGGGAGTGTTCCGCCCGGTTCTCAAAACCCTGACGCTATTTCAGACCAAAATAAACGATTTTCCATACCATTTTTCAGACCTGTACTCTATTTTACAACAAGTGAAATATTTAAAAATGTGCAGTCTCATACTTCCCTGTGAAGATCATACCCTATTCCAAACTAAAAATGCGAAATGTATTACCCTATTTTACATTAAGACAGCTCGAAACCTTACCCTTTAGGTTATGCTATAATACTTTGACAAATTTACACGCCGGATTGATATTAAGGCTGAAAATTTGGCGGGAAAAAAGTTAAAATATGCACATTTTCAGCTATTTCTCACAGGCCTCACGCTAAATCATTGAGAAGTGCCAATCAATACTTTGCAGATTTTTGATGACAATTGTGTAGGCTACTGAACAATGATTTTAGTAATAAAATAAACTACCGCACTTTTGAGAAACAGCCCCTTAAAAATGACTCCATTCTGGTGATTTTCGTGATAAGCTAAAATACCGAATTTTATCCGAATATTAAAAAGAAAGAATTTCACCGACTAGAGTTTTGCAAACGTGAACATGCTATTTAAATGGTAGATAATACACACAAAATGTAGCAAAGCCGTCAGTTGTGCGTAGTGACTTTGATAGCCTTTCAAAGTTAGCCCAGATTTTACTGTTTTTACGGCCTGTCTAGGCCAAAAATGGAGGGGGTGGTCAATCTCAGAAACAAAAAGACGAGTGGAACTTTAAATACCACCGTTCGTAATCTTATCAGGTACCTACTAAATGCTGAAAAAATTATGGGAATCGGCCGACCCCCATCTTTCGGTTCTGCCCGGTTTTCTCAGACAATGTAACAACATTTGCAAAAAATACAACGAAATGTACTTCTTTATTATCCAACACTGAACTGATTATTTGTGCCTGGTCAACAAGAGGATGCATGACTTCATGATCTCTTTATAAATAAGCTACCCTGTGGAGCTTTTGAACTTTTCAGTTGTGATATTTGAAGTAAATGTACAACATGTAAATTAGTTGGCCTAAGACAGGGGTGCAGGTGATTTATTCATAGTAAACCCCTCTATCCTTTCAAAAAAATAATACAACCCCCCCTGGCCATTTCCATATGCAAACCAGCATTATTAAAAGCATAATTTTACAGAACTGTGATGTTGGGTCGTGAAACTCAGTTTGATACAAATGTAGAAAAGTTAAGAATAAACCATAAAATTACTGTTATGACTACCGGTACTTTGGTGTAAATTATTGTAAAAAAGTATTTGTTGTTGGTATTCCAAAACTACACAAGAATATATTGTTCTTTGATATAAAACATTCATTAATTCCTTACATCGGGCAACCTAGCTGCATCTGTGCAACCCTAAGAAAAAATGTTTTTAGGGAAGGCGGGAAAGTTTTTACATTTCAGATTATTGGAAGTGCATTCTCCTGCATTTCCTAGCTCTATTTAGTGCATTTAGCCATTCTATTCACCTACTATTTTAGGTGTAGGTCTTTATTTCACAACCATGCATTTAAAAGAAATTAACATGGGTAGACGTCATCTTGACGTCATATAATTAATTCGGCTTTGCAATCATTTGAAGAAATACTTAACACGTTCACTAAAACGACTTTTTTCTTTACTAACAACTCATAAACTGTGTATATTTTCTATGCATCGATGTTGTTGTGATAAAAAGGCGCCATGGAGAATAATGCATTAATGAGATGACGTCTACCCAGGTTTCGACCCAGGCTTTTACTTACGCGGTCATGGGTCAGGAAAGGTCACATTTACACGATTTCAAACAAGCGTAGAACATAAAGTATTCACTTTAAACCAAAACTTTCTTCACAGAAGTACTCAAAACTTTTCGGAGGTTCATAAGCTATCAAAATTGCAAAAGGGTGATAGGCACTTTAAAGATTACAAGGTCTTAAAACTTTTAATAAGGAAACTTAAAATTCTCACCTTTCAACTTGCAGCTTTTCGGTTGATGTCCGGAACTGAACGCAAAGAAATGTGTCAAATTATAAAACTAGGTATCGCAACCCGAACAAAATTGCACTATTCAGGAAACAAGAGTTTCCGATATTTTTCAAACCCCTTCTTATTCGGCTCCATTTAGAAATCCAGTTTAGTAAGAATACTGAAAATCCGCCCACAATCCGACTGAAAATTCGTAATAAATCTTCCGTGAACTATTATGTTCCCGCTATCCACCCACTGCGTATTATTTCTTACAGACCCACTCCTCCCGTTATTATGGCAATATCACGTGGTTTCTTGAAGTTGTCAAAATTTTACCATGTCCGCCACCTTTGTCCGCCATCTTGGATTGGGCGCGCAAGGCCTCATGGTAAAGTTGCTCACTGATCTGAACTGGGGCCCAAAAAAAAAAATTGCCCGCCCCGGCTTCGTGTAAAAATAAGTGGATAATGTACCGACGCGAATTTCAAATGGGCTACCGAGAACAAATCTACAAAATTAAAGCATGACAAATAAAACCGACTGTTAAAAGATACAAAAACAGAGCGATGAGCTACCAAAAACAAAAGATAAGTTCTCAGCATGGACGGATAAGTAATGACGAAATTCTCGGAGTGAGTTTTTTAATATTACCCAAATGAAATAAAGCGACGAAACGTTTGCCAAGACAATGAAAATAAAGAACAACACGAAAGTTTAATAGGACAAAGAGTTTGTGAAGTCAGTGAAAGTCCTAGCGGTGATCATGAACTGATGAAGTGAAAATCAAAGCTGTTTTGGAATGGAACGTACAGTCTACCACAGCTTACCAGAGAGAAACAACAAAGATAAATGTCACTGGAAATGAACAGGTACCTGCAGTGCTCAGCAGATGGTGACCCCCCATGTCTTTAACTTCATCAATAAATCCATGCAGAGTATAAAGTTAAATCCGAGTCTGGAGAGTGGACTCTTGAAGACTCTTGACGTACATTTTCAAAGATTCATCTCAGACGTTAACCACATCAGAAGCTGGAATATTGTCGTAAACTTGTATCAACAATTACAAAGATTGATCCTCGCAATTTTGGACTTCAGTAATAACAAAATAAAGCCATCAAAGTCGACAATCTTTTGTTTGATTCTTCTCTTTCATTTCGCGTAACTAAAATGAAAATGGCGGGAAAATGCACGTTCGCGAGCGCGCTCCCAATTCCGGAAATGGGAATATTGGTAACCGGAAGTGACCAAACATTATAAACAATACAAATAAATGAGCCATCGGCTCGCCTAACGGCTCGGTCTGTACAGAAAAGACCTCGGTCTGATATTTCTCCGTACAGACCTCGCGCTCGGTTAATAAGCAGTTTACGGCCCCGCGCGCGCTTTCCTTTCAAAACCATTTACAAAAGTCACGTGATGAGGACCGAACGTGTATGGCGTGAGCGGGCCGGAAAAAGTTTCCGGCCCTGCACAATTTTTTCTTGCAGTTTTGCGGTTTGTTCTACAAAAGAATATGGTCATATGATAAAAAAAAAACTGTTGACTGAGTTAGGTCGGGCCGGACGGAAAAATATTTGGCTCTCGGTCATTTTGTACGCGAGGTCATGACGTCATGACCTCGAGCCAAATATTTTCCCGTCCGGCCCTCCCACTCAGTCAATAAGTACCTATTATGGGCACTGAGCGATATTTTGTAAGTTCTCAAATTGCACTTGCCTAAAGGTTCATGCAATTTGAGAACTTTCAAAATATCACTGTGCCCATAAATCAAGACTATAGTACGAGCAGTTCATGCGATCTTTTGTTTATAATATACTGAGCACACATTTACTGAGAGCATGCGATTGCGCACTCAATAACCTTTTTATGCACTCATTTTTGACCAATCAGAATCCAGATATTGTGCTGAGTATGCTATAACCTCTACATATTGCATGTATACTTATGTTAAATTCATTTTACTTTTCAGTACAAATTTGAGGAGGTGTATATCACTGAAAAAGGAAATGAACAGTGGTACAAAGAATACAAGTACGACATACCTGTCTTTCACCTCAATGGTTCATTTCTAATGAAACACAGAGTGAACGAAGCTCTTTTGGAACAGCAGTTGAAAAAGTTGGAGAACAGCCAAAAGACTAACAATTATTAACATTGTTTGAACCATTTTTTTCTAGTACTGAAGAAAATTACAGACTGCTGGAATAAATAGACCCTTATTTTAACACGGTAGTGTTTAAAGCTAACAGCTTGTAGGGTCGTGTATTAAACAGAATAAGAATCGCAGTCGATGAGGAGGAAAATCGACTGGCTATGTAGTTCACGTGACCTAAATTAGTGTAACCAATAGACCAATGGTCACAGCGAAATTGCTGAATGTAAACTACGATTCGAAAATGAAACCGTTGGTTCAAACAAACGTACCCACCATTGGCACGTGACATTTTTTAGGTGACGTCATCTAACTAAATTAGCACTAAATTTAGTTATATACCCACCACTCCCAAAATCCATTGTTCTATGCAGGTCTTTGGAATCCAGGGAAGACCTTCATTTGATTGTTTTAGGGAAGAGGGGGGTTGAATTCATAACCCTGGACAGGTCTTGAATTTCAATGAAAGACCACACTACGTTTTTAACCTTTATTTAAAGACTTTGTCTCCGTTACGCTTTGCGCGACTCGAGCGAATTCCTATGATATAAAATTCCCAGCTTGAATGCGTAAAAACAATAGCGATATAACAGTTTGTTTTTAGTATTCCCAGACGGTACGTAACAATAGTTACACACTCGCAAAGTATAACGGTCAACAGGAAGTCTTTAAATCGAAATCGTCACCACCGACATTAGAGCGACTCTATAGTGCATACTGACTTGTTAGATGTCTGGCTATCTTAAGTGTTCAGTCCCTCATGGCATTAAACAACGCATCCTCGCTCTACAATTACCAATAATCAGTATAAAATGGCAAACACGCTTGAAATACCGATTATTCAGTGGTTGATTCTAAGACAAATCCTAACCCGAACCACAAACCTAACCCTGTTCACGGGTAAACGACGGGTTCTCACTCACCTAGAGCTAGGGTTCACAGGTAAACAAGAACAGAAGGTAAACGAGAGAAAATTGTTTTTTGAGCTGTCCTACTCGGGCCCGAACTCGCCGTAACCATTTGCGTGTAGTGCAGACGTCATGGACGTCAACTGCCGTTCGGAATTTGACAAATCTTTATCTTTATTCTTGACTGGTTTTAAGAATGTCATTGTTTAATTTACGTTCTAGAATTAGCGATTATTGATAATTGAAGAGCAAAAGCCAATTATACTGATTATTGGTAATTCTAGAGCGAGCGGGATATGTTGCATTAAAACAAACAAAAAATGCCTGTGGAAAGCCTCGGCCTACTGGCTAGACAGATATAGCTTAGAGTTGTGGGGTATTCTATACGGCCTAGGTATTTTGCAGTTTAGTCCTGTGGAGAGTTATTTCAGTATGGGGTTTCAAGGTGAGACGTACGCCATGAATTAGTCATGATTTGAGAAAAAACCTTGTAGTTAAACATTGAAAATCAAATTAAAAGCGAGTTCCGAGTGTATGACCATAGTTAGTGTTTGGACTAGCTGGAGTGATCTTGATCTGGGCACGGTTGTTCAAAGGGTGGATAACTTTATCCTTATCCAGTGGATAAAATAAGCTAGTTTGATTAATACTTACCCACTGTATAAGGATTTATCCGCTGGATAAAGTTATCCACCCTTTGAACAACTGAGCCCTGGTGGACATCAAAGCCACTGAACTCTAAAGATCCTTGGGGTCACTCTGGACCGCAAACTTTCATTCAAGGCGCACATTGCAGAGCAATTGAGGAAGGCTGCGAAGGCTTCGCAGATTCATTCCCCAAGACGTTATGATTCGCCTCTACAAAGCTTATATTCTCCCCCATCTGGAATACTGTGGTCCACTCCTGTTAGGAATTGGAAAGGTTGAAACTAGGAAGATGGAGGACACTAACTACTACATACTAAGGACTATTTTGGGTTTGTCCAAGTCATTGTCATACGATTATCTTCTCAAATACGCCGACACAGGAACCTTGGCTGAACGTAGGAACCGTCAATCTCTAATTCTAATTTTTAATTGCATGAACGATCGGGGTCCAGCTTATATAAATGACTTTTTCAAGCTTAACTGATGGTAAGCTACAACTTGCGCGGAAATGGTACCAGACTAGAACAAGTGTTCTGTGGAACAAAATACCTACTAAAATAAGGGGTGCAAATAAATTATATCTTTTAAAAGCGCTTTACGATCTCATATGTTATCGTCATAAATAATTACCTCGAAATTTCTAATATAAATTTATTATAATGAGTATATATGCATAGTTTAATATATATTTTAATATTGTAATATTTCAAGACTCCGTGATATTTTAAGACTTTTTAATACTCTTAAACATCAAGTGTATCTAAACATTTTAAAACTATAAGTATGTATGTATTTTTATTTGCCTATTTTTTGTTCACGTTCACGTTGAAACGAGTTGTATAAGCTCCTAGGTGACACGTGGTTGAATAAAGTATTGTATTGTAAGATTTATCCGCCTGACCGAAATGGGATGACCTGATTGGCTGTTGGTAATAAATTATTCATGAGTTGAGCAGCATCGTAATTATAGTCGAGGCCCTTTCAGGGGGGTGTGCATGTCCTCTGTCTGAGTTTTAAAACTAGTCGTGTTGCAGTCTCGGAAGGTGGGCATGTCGCTGCAGGAGCCCATAACAAGGAACGTCCATCCCGCACACTAGGCCTATGTCACAGCGTTTTCACAAGTTAGGTTAGTCTTAGAACGGTTTCCCGCTATAGATGGTTTTCACTCAATCCCC
The DNA here is from genome assembly GCA_030867875.1 of Actinernus sp. WN-2022. Taxonomy (NCBI): domain Eukaryota; kingdom Metazoa; phylum Cnidaria; class Anthozoa; order Actiniaria; family Actinernidae; genus Actinernus; species Actinernus sp. WN-2022. The sequence continues at coordinate 12,864,408 of JAOWCC010000019.1, read as the reverse complement.
AGAGATTCAAATGACAAAGGGCATGGCGGCCATGTTGGTGTACCTAACAAAAGAAGCTAACGAAGAATCTATTATTAAAGGTACATCAACATGGCCGCCATGTGCAAACCATCTATTCTTGGGTTGCAATCATTCCTAAGGGAATAAAATCACAAAAGCGTAGCAGCCATGTTTTTGGTATAACAAAAGTAGCTAATGAGGCAGTTTGTTCCGCCACTGGTGCAACCCACTTAATTGGCAGCAAAAATGATCTAAAAATAGCCCAACTTGTGAAAATGCTGTGACCGCTATAGTAATCTATTCCAACTGCATCCTACTCCACATGGGCATACGGGTTAGTTACGGGCAAAGCGAGTCCGTAAGCCAGTGGAGCAGGAGGCAGCTGTCCACCGGAGCAGGGTGGGAGGGAGGGTGAACGTCTATAAGGCCCCACTCTTAACTCAACTAAATACACAATACATACTGAGTGGCGGCCGGACCGTACAAGCGCTACCCTCCCGCGTTCCGTTTAACAAACTGGCCACGATTGATTGAGTGCTCCCTTATTTATACCCATGTTACGCACGGGTGCATTTGGAATAGTAATCTATTCCAACTGCATCCTACTCCACATGGGCATACGGGTTAGTTACGGGCAAAGCGAGTCCTATGTCAGGGGCCGGGCCCCTTAGACCCCAACTGAAAGTATCCCACAATATGGGTAATTTCCCTATCCACCTTACCCGTAACTCAAATCCCCTACCCATAACTTCCTTCCAAAATGGAAGAGATCATCCTGTCGAGCATGCAAACGGTAACCCATAGATAGAACTAAGCTGTGAAAAAAGGCTTAAAGCCCACTACGTTGTTCAGTTTACGAAACCTAGCACCTAGGGTCTCTGCGGCTATCTTGCCTCCCTGTGGCAACAAGCTATTGCTAAGTCTCTCTGATGTGTCCGTGACTGCTTGATCAGCAGCTAGAACCTTGTCGGCCTGCGTGTAATGGTCCACCATAAAGGTAGAACACCAACCCATATGTCCAGCGATGTCCCCTTTAGAAGCACCCAGGAGACTTAGGAGGATTGCTGTGCCACCACGAAACCCGTGGATGGACTCGTTTTCGTGGATGCCGAGGCAGGTCAGGTATGTACGTAGCCTAGCCTGGGCCGCCGACGCCAAAATTGGAGAGCTGGATACCAAATTCTTTTTGGTAGTTGCGCGGAAAAGGAAGCCCCGGCCCAGGTCGATTCCCATTGCCTTACAAAGTTCCCTGTAGAATTGGAGATTCCCAACTGGGCAGATGGCGGGGTTTTTGCATTTTCTGACCGGGAAAGGCCTGGAAGCGTTCCCCCTGAGTGTCTTACCGACCCTTTGGTGGATAAGCAGACTTCTACCGTCTGGATTCTGTAAAATGTCCACAGTTTTTAGCCTTCCTAGGTCTGAAGCCCTCTGACCAGTGAAAAACTCGAGAGTAAGGAAGGCCAAATCGCGGGCGTAAATGTACTTCTGTATGGCCGATGTGGAGCCATTCGAGAGAAGGGCACGTAAATGGTTCACAATTTTCAAAAACTTGTCGAAGAATACCGGGGTTGCCTGCTCGGGAGAAATTCTTGCCTCCGCTTGCTCCTTTTGGATTGAAGATACTGCTTGACGGAAAAATGGCTGGCTGGGTTTCCCCACCCCAGACGATTATCCCATTCTCCCGATCGGTCGAAGCTATTAAATATTGCACGGAGTTTACCAATAGCCGAGTCAACAGTTCCCGCGGCCAGGCGGCTAGGGCACTCGCAAAGTCCCCTAGTCCTCAAACCAAAAAATTGGCAAACCTCCCTGTGGATCTTTGTTCTCCCCTTTTGATCTTTCCATACCAGGAAACGAACAATGTCTTTCGGGCCACAAGACATGAGAGTCTTTGAAGAGCCAAGGGTGCGCAAAAATAATTGTAGCTCTAATTCTAGCTGTGATTTTTGCCTTCCATACTTTGATGTCATTCTGGCCACCTCGAGTTCGTGGATTCGCTTGTCAATGGTTTCCAGGCTCAGTTTTATTCGCTTTGCAGCCGAGCCTTCTAAGTTATCTCTCGGGAGCGCTTCTTGGGCAATACCACAACGTTGGCAAAATGTTGCGCAGTCGTCATTAGGGTAACGGCATTCCCGACAGGCCCTAGCAGGGCGCCATACCCGCGGGACAGTCTAAAGGAAGTCAAAACAAACAAAAGGATTGGATTAAACGCTCTGGCATCTAAAGGCCAAAAGGTCCCATTCCAGAGGCTTTGGTTTAAATACCCCCTCTCGGGTAGGATAAAGAAGCATATTGTCCTCACCCTTTGACCCCAGCCGGATAACATCCGAGGCGCGCCCATTGACCAGAGGCCACCAGAACCGTCTCGGAAACACATCTGGGATGACAATCGTGAATGCGCAATCCGTCCCGGATAAAAACCGGAGGATCGGGCCTACCAACACTAGTGGTGGGAAGACGTATGGATTATCTGGAGTGTGGAGGGCTTGGGTGAAGACGTTCACACCGGCTGAGTTAGGAGTAGGCCAAGGGGTGAAATGACGGAGCGGCTTGTTATCTTTACCGGTGTGCACGTTGGAGTCTAATGACATGAGATCGACAGTGTGAGGGCCCCAGCGTGTTTGCAATTCTTGCCATGATGTGTTGGCCAACATACAATCTGCTGCACACAACACCCTCGAAGGGCGATCTGCCAGGTTCGCTTGAGAAGGTACGTGACACAGAGATAGGGCAATGTTGCACCGCAGCGCCAGTTCGTAGATGTCTTTCGGATCGTTGCCGTGAGCTCGAGACTTTTGCCACCCTGGTTGTTCCAGGCTTGGACGAGAGTAAGGCTATCCGTCTGGGCATCGACTCGCCGGTTACAGAGTGACTGAGAGGCTGTGGAGAGTGTATTCAGCAGTGCAAGAGCTTCCTTGATTACGATAGGCTTCTCGGACTGTTCGCGACTCCAGTAATCGCGCAGGTGCACTGGCTCACCTGCCGGGGAAAAGACAACTCCGCCCCACCCAGAGTTGGAAGCGTCAGCGAAGAACTTGACCACCTGATGCCTTTCCTTAAACCATGGTAAAAGGCCTTGCCAGTTGTCAAGAAATCTCCAATAGGTAATCTCTTTTCTCAGGTCACCTGCGATTTTTATGGGCTTGTGGGGCTTTCTCCCGTGCGCTCCGATCGCGCGGAACACGGTGCGCGTATACAGACGCGCTGCCGGGACGGCTATCGAAAACGACGTTGTTTTCCCTGCAAAACGTTGAAGTGTACGGAGACTTATTTCTGTGTGGGCTAGTATCGTTTCTCTCAGCTCACGGAACTTTTCTCTCTTGTCCTCAGGTAATAGGAAAGCTGTGCACTTTGAGTCACACAGGTAGCCCAAAAACCGGACGCTTTGCGAGGGATTTAGCGTAGATTTCGGAAGGGCTAAAGTGTACCCCAGAAACGTCAGCACTGAAGTTGCGATGTACGCTGCGGCTTCAGACTTTTGGAAATCATTCCAGTCGCACGTGGCAGGCGTAACTAACTGGCCCATATGGCGGTCGTCAATATATTGACTACAAGGGACGTTAAGGCTACGGATGTAATTAGTCGCCACCAAACCCGTAGAGTGATACACGTACGCACTTGCTTTCCATCCAAAAGGTAAGGACGCGTACACAAAATAACAATCGTCCCAACGTAGGCCAAACATGGTTCTACTGTTTGGAGTCAGCGATAAGTGATCGTAACCGCTTTTATCGTCGCAGACCGTTTGGTAATGGCCCTCCCCAACGTAACGCGGCAAATCCGATAGGTAATCCAGCGAGAAAGGGAGGTCGCGTATCCAAAGATTTAGGAACCTTTCATCGTGGCACATACGCGGTTTTGTCGGTTCTATTGTTATAGGCATCACCAGGTGGGGAGGCTCGACCTGCCCCACATATCCCCAGAACAATAAGGATCCGGTGCGCACTCTCTCACGGATAGTCGCATCAATAAAATCCTTGAATTTATAACAAGATTCGCTGTTTGGAAATTCACGCGACGGCGGATATGGAGCGTCATAAGAACGACCACCAAATGCTCCTTTATAATGCGTCAAATATGACCATACATCTACGCCATTCTGAATAAAAGCCAAAACCTCACTCGCCTGACCCGGCGGGATAATTTCTTTCCATTTACTATAGTGGTTGTGGAGCTCTCCCGGGATAAACGATGATGGGTCACGAAAGATTACCTCGCTCGGTTTTGCGAGAACATCCCCCCTAGCCACCATAGCCGGGGGTGGCCTAGGCCCGACAATTGTGGTGGGCAAGCCCTTCCAATCGCACCAACGAACAACCGGTCTCCTCTGGCCTTGGCTATAAAACGACCGAGGGTCTTGAATCTTAAGGCGCTTGGCGGTGGGTGGACCCTGACAAGGGAGAGTTAAATCAGGAGACGTGCGAAAGATACGCCCACCAAATTGTCGAGCCTAGGCAACCCCATTGGGGCATAAAAGGCATTAGACGCCCGCACCTAGGAACGACAAAGGCGGGGGAATGGTAAAGGTCCCCCCTGAAACACCAACAAAATCGTGACCCGTAAACCTTTCGTTAACTTGAAATTAAGTCTCTTTATTCCCTAGCTAGCTTACAATTTTCTTAACGTAGATACCTATACTACGACTTAGGCTTACTTGAGCCCTGCTAATGAATAAAGCCCCATTCCCAACAATGTACTTTAAAAGGAAAATCCAACCAATATCCTAAAGGAATAATTATAATTTCTCTTTGTTACATAATCAAAATATCCTAGTCTGCCGACTGTTCCCTTTTACTTTGCGAAAATTGTGTAGGAGTGAGCCGAGCTAAGCGAAAAATTACCAGTACCTCCTCCGGGAGGGCGTTTAGATACAGATCAGCGCCGACAAGCCTGTGAGAGTACAACAAAGCGTCCCATTAAATATGTTCAACTTTATTTCCTTATGCAATTATTACAGGTTATCCAATATGCTCACTTGTTGTCATAAGCACTACAAATTAATACTCCTTACATGTGCCAACTTTATGATCTTGTTGAGTTACGCGTTGTTAAATCTATTAGCATTACACTGCCTTTGAAAATGACCCGGGCGTCCACATGAAAAGCAGACCCCTCTGCCACGCCCTTGGCGAAAGCCCTGACCCCGGCCCGGCCGCCTGCAGGCCGACGATACGGGTGCATAAACGGTTGAGCCGACGGTTGCGATGCTCCTTTTGCCATCTTTGCAATCGTCGCTGCTACTGTAGTTTCTTCCTTTGATCCCAGCAATCTGATGAGTACATCTCCGAAGTCAGGCCTAAACATCATGGGTCTTGTTTGACGCAGTATCGCCTCGTACTCCGCCGCTTTAGGGTCATTAGCACACCTAGCCTCATCTGCCAAGGTTTGGAGGGCGGACAAAATCATCGCCGGGTCTCCGAGTCTGACTGGGGACGAGGCCAACTGACGCACTAGTTGCAGCGAGGCGGGCACTCCCCCCGTTTTCAACTGCGCAGCCTTCAGCTCTGCCAAATCTTTCTGTAGAACCTTAACCTGATCCGCGATCTGCGAGAAGTGCAAGTCAATAATTAATGACAAGCAACCCGAATGTTTTGCCACTATACCTATTATAAAATCCAGGCACTACCAGCATAGATAAAGTGCAAACCGAACCATTATTAACATTGAATAGGTTAAAGGCGTAACTTTACTCTCTTATTGTAAAGGGTAAAACAAAACAACAAACAATTAAACCCCTGCCCGAATTCCCTCAGGGCCAACAGACGCTAGCTAGTATGGTAATCTGTAAAGGAATGTACCGTTCTCTTATGAAAACAGAGATAAATCTGCATACTAACATACGCACAGGCGCGTAATTCAAAGTACTGCCTTCTTAGGCAAATATATCTACAAGCCTAAAATTAAAAATTAAATATATACACTGCTATCTCTCGGCCCCGACCGAGAATATATCTTTAAAATCGTTTCTACGGAACTCCTTGCAGCCTCCACTGCTATCTCTCGGCCACAACCGAGAATATATCTTTCAAATCATTTCTACAAAATTCCTTGCAGCCTAAACTGCTATCTCTCGGCCCCAACCGAGAACATATCTTTTAAATCATTTTCCCAAAACTCCACGCAGCTACAACTGCGGTCTCTCGGCCTCCAACCGAGAAAATCAACTTGCCAAAATACTGTAAATGTGTAGTTCACCGTTCCGGCCACTACCAGACCTACACAACGTACCTAGATGTTCAACAGCGTTGGTAATAACCGGACTAAATGACTGAGAGCTAGAAACTGTTCTTACACGATGTAATTTGTATAATACTGTTATAGAATGACATACAAATGTAACAAGACAAACACATTGCCACTCGGCCGATAAAAAGAAACTAACTAGGTTTTATACCTCAAGCGGCTGGGCTTGCTGGCCGTTTCCTTGCACAGCCTCTTGATTATCTTGAGGAGCGACTGGAACTTCCGCAACATTAGCGTTCTCGACGGGAGCCGGATCTTCTGGTGGTAGAACTACCGGAACAGCAACGGGAACTTGGTTGTTAGCCATGAGGACGATAGATTCGCTTTCGCGGAGAGTTTAACAAACTGGCCACGATTGATTGAGTGCTCCCTTATTTATACCCATGTTACGCACGGGTGCATTTGGAATATTGGAGATATGGACACTCCTGGTTATGGGCTCATGGTCGGAATTTCGTCGATTGTTTTCTTATTTCTCTCTGTCGCGTTCGCAATTTCAGACGTTCATGAACTATGTCAAACACGAATTGGAGTCTTTCATCAGGGGTTCCAAATATTGAGAAAACAAATGAAACCCGAGAGGCGTAGCCCCTGATGAAAGACGAACAATGAGTGTTTGACATGTCTTCTCATGCGAATGCAAAACCGACAATTTACATACGTTTCTTTTCAAACTTCATTAGCAAGTATTGTTTACCATTTGACTGTTTTATCTAATTATTCAATAGATGGCTTATTATTCTTTTTTGATGGCAGTGATTTCAACTAGCGTACTAGTGGAGTAGTGGACAAGAGTTCGTGGACAAGAGTTAGTACAAGCAGTCGGAAAAGTCGTGGTTCGAACTCCAGTGGAGGCAGACTCTTTCTTTCTATGTCATTCTTTATTTCTTTACTTCTTCGCTCCTTACTTGTAGTTTATCAGTATGTAATTAGTTAGTGGTTTATGAATATGATGATTAAGAAATATTGATCACTAGGCTTGGAAACATGATCAAACACAAGGGTTTCACCCGGTATCAAGACCCATGCATGTGACCAAATACAGTTCCTCCATTGGATCACTATCTCATGAATTATTAATGAGTTTGAGAAGAGCTATGTCAAACACGAATTGGAGTCTTTCATCAGGGGTTCCAAATATTGAGAAAACAAATGAAACCCGAGAGGCGTAGCCTCGAGGGTTTTATTGTTTTCGAAATATTTGGAATCCCCTGATGAAAGACGAACAATGAGTGTTTGACATGTCTTCTCATGCGAATGCAAAACCGACAATTTACATACGTTTCTTTTCAAACTTCATTAGCAAGTATTGTTTACCATTTGACTGTTGTATCTAATTATTCAATAGATGGCTTATGATTCTTTTTTGATGGCAGTGATTTCAACTAGCGTACTAGTAGAGTAGTGGACAAGAGTTAGTACAAGCAGTCGGAAGGGTCGTGGTTCGAACTCCAGTGGAGGCAGACTTTTTCTTTCTATGTCATTCTTTATTTCTTTACTTCTTCTCTCCTTACTTGTAGTTTATCAGTATGTAATTAGTTAGTGGTTCATGAATATGATGATTAAGAAATATTGATCACTAGGGTTGGAAACATGATCAAACACAAGGATTTCACCCGGTATCAAGACCCATGCATGTGACCAAATACAGTTCCTCCATTGGATGACTATCTCATGAATTATTAATGAGTTTGAGAATGTTATTTCATGTCCTTCATGTCGCTGTTTCAACGCCGTGTCGCTTAGTCGGAATTGCTGGTTTTCACTCAATCTCTGACAAAGGGCACCAACATGGTAACTATGGTAACATGGTAACTATGACATCAAGTGAAAGCCAGCAATTTACCTTAAAAGGGCCTCGTAGTCGCAGTTCTCCCGAATCGAACATGAAACGCTTGAACATGAAACGCGAAGTGTAAAATAAAACATAATGCATAATAAACGTGCTGCACATATCCACGGGTTCTGTAACCCCTTGGGATAGTAATAAATACTAGTATACCTAACAGGTAGTGAATGCTGCTCTGCTCAGTTAAGGAATTGTATTAGAAGAGAACCTACAGTAGCACTTTGGCAGGAAAAATAGATTACTGGGTGATAAAATGTCAAGGTGTTAGATGAATATATTTTGTAGTTTTGGGGCACTGAATCCTGTTTGAGCTGTGGTGTGTAACTCAAAAGTTGTCGCGATTTATTTTCGTTTTGTCCCGACATATCAACGATCTCCCGGTAAATTCCCTGAGCCTACCAATTCCCAACATGTTCTTAAGATTCCCGGCACAAAAAACTGCTGTTCTCCCCGGTGAAGTTTAAACACCGGAAATCGACTGTAATAATTGTAAATGCTAATTGACAATTGTATTTTGAACCGGCTGCTTGACTTTATCGAAGCCAATAGAAGAACATTATTTGCTGCTCACCATCTTGATAACAGGAGAAATCTTGCTCTTTGGAAACTGATAGTTCACACAGAGTTAAAAAGAGTTCGCGGATGAGTTCGCCTACACGTCTACACTTGATTACACAAGAGGGTCTGAATGGGGTTAACTGACTACTGACAAACGGCCTTCAAAATAACTGACAACTGACGATTTTTTTACTGACAACTGACAACAGAAAAATAACTGACAACTGACAAATTTGTTTTTTTGTGGGTCAAACATAGTAAATTTTCTCTAGTAATGATTAACTAGGGCTAACTGACAAATGGCCAACATTTTAACTGACAACTGACATGTATAGACCCCCCATTCAGACCGTCACACAAGGATTGCATACACAACGGTTGAACGTAGTTAGCTCAAACAATGCAGATTCCACCTCGTGTAATGTCACGTGATGATCAGATCCGTGCAAAGCAGTGTGGTAAAAAAAGGCAATAGAAGTGATGCATTGTGGTAAAAAAAAGAAATCGAGATTTGGACCCGCTTACAGATTAGAACTGCTGCCTTGCTCGCTCGCTTCAGGCTCGCTCGCTGCGGCAGCAATTAAGTGTGTTTAGTATAATTTCATCAGTGAATATAGAGATTCCCGTGCTCTGATTGGTCGAGAATTACGTCATACGTCGCTATATTCACCTCCAGAGCGCCTGGAGGTGAATATAACATACAAGGCATTTACCAAAATGGCCGCTCGCATATTTACTGATGTTTCTCACGAATAAATAAATAATATGAAAGAAAAAGCTTTTCCAAAACCCACTAAATAAGTATGGCTAAACTTGAAGCTTATTTTAATCCATAAGCCGTCACAAACAAAGTTTACTTAGAGTTTTGGCCGGGGTTGAGTTTATTCGGTCCTCGTGAATCACAACTGAAATAACGTCTACTTAGAGCAATAAATAACACAACGAGACTTTGGAACTGTTCGACTTAAAAAGAGTGTACTTACTTGAGTTATTTTCCCCGTGGTTCTTGATAGAAAAAACAACAAGTTCTAGTTTTCATTCAGGAAGCCGGTTGCTGTTATGCTCTTCTCTCGCCGCTCTCGGTGTGTTTTCAAGTTTTATCTCATACCGAAATCATTTGTCTCTTGATTTACCATTGTCTTTGATTCTGTGATGGCTATAATCCACAAAACTACAGCAAATTTGTCCTTTGAAGTGAACTTATGAAAGCGGTTCCTTTCGATAAATTTGCACTCGCCGTGGCAGATTTTCAGTCAGCCGAGTTTGCCCACTTCCACTCATTTTCGCTGCATTTCCTCTCTTTGTAACACGGTTCGAGGACTCAAAAGTGAGAACTGCTGCTTCAACTTGAATTCTAGTGTGCATTTGGACTGCTTTTCGGTATTTCTCTTCTTTAGCAAATCCATTCTTGTAGTCCCTGCAAGTCTCCTGTCGAGTCGGTTTGTGCAGTGAACCGTAGCTGCACGTGATTATGCAAATGTTGTCACAAAACTATCCTGTCACGCGCGCTTGTAAAACTTATAAAAGGGTCGATAGTCAGACTAATAATTTCTAGTTTTAATTTCTCTGATATTCACTGATGAAATTATACTAAAACAATTATTCACTTCAGTCTCAGTGACTATTGGTGAATATTTACCTCGACTTCGTCTCGGTAAATATTCACCAATAGTCACTTCGACTTCAGTGAATAATTGTTAAATAGTACGTTATCCCGCTCATGGATTATTAGTCTTTTGGGGACTGGAGAGTTCAACAAGCGACTCAGTAGTACCAGGAGCGTCCATCTCCCATACCAAGTCTGTGAGTCAGCGTATGACCGGATTGAGCTATATTTGGAACATATCTCATGGGAGTTCTCGTGCCCACACTTTGAGAATCCAATCAAATCATATTCAGTACAATGCAGTGTTAGTAAATCACTTCAAAGAATAATAGATCATTCTAATCTCGATAATGATGGCAAGCGTGCACGGATCGCAGCGGAGTCCGAAGGCAGTTACCCTGGAAACATTCTAAAAATAGCTCAAACCGGTCATACGCTGACTCACGGATATAGTACATACTGGGATAGCTGCTGGGACGCTCCTGGTAATGGGCTCCTGGTAGTACAGTACCGCCTCAAAAACCGCATAGTAATGCTCCGGCTTAGAACGATATAGTTAACATGAACCGCATAGTAATGCTCCGGCTAAGAACGATAGTTAACATGAACCGCATAGTAATGCTCCGGCTAAGAACGATAGTTAACATGAACCGCATAGTAATGCTCCGGCTAAGAACGATAGTTAACATGAACCGCATAGTAATGCTCCGGCTAAGAACGATAGTTAACATGAACCGCATAGTAATGCTCCGGCTAAGAACGATAGTTAACATGAACCGCATAGTAATGCCCCGGCTAAGAACGATAGTTAACATGAACCGCATAGTAATGCCCCGGCTAAGAACGATAGTTAACATGAACCGCATAGTAATGCTCCGGCTAAGAACGATAGTTAACATGAACCGCAAAGGGATGTAAAAAGTATTAATTCAGGCTATTCTTCTTTCTCGTAATTTCATTCGTTGATACTAATAAATTCAATAGAAACCTACCGAAATAAAACATTTTCATTCAATGATTTTTGAAGTTTTCATTTCTTTTTGATCAAATTAACTATGGTTTTATTTCGAAGAATATCGTATGTGAGGAAAGTTCTCGAATTTGTGATTGAAACATCTTTTGTTTTCTCCCTTTCTGATTGGTTGGATGGTGGCTCCTTTGAGTTTCAATAGCATAAAAAATACTTTATTTTCTGGATGTAGTTTAGATTGTAGACATCTCATACAGCACTTCAGGCACATTCAAGCAAAGTCGTATGTGGGATATGCTCATTGCCGCAGCCTATTGTCTTGTGCTACAGTTCTGAGCTGAATCATTGCTTAAAGGGATACCCGAGTGAAAAACACATTGGGGGCTCAAAAGAATCTTCAACATGTTCTTTGTTCAGAAAATGTATTAAAATTTGATCAAACGTTTTTAGTATTAAGAACGAGCACCTCAAAGTTGGCCCCGCGAAGACATGGGCGCCGCCATCTTTGTTACGCATTTACGGAAGTGACGTCACTTCGTCCCACCAGCGTATCGCGGCTACTTGTCTTTGTATGATTTTCACACGCTCGGAATTAAAGTGGATATATTTTCATCGAGATTGCAGAGGAATTCTTACAGAAACCGGAATTATGATGAAGACGACATTATGAGAAAAGTTCAGAAGACTGGGAGGAGGAAGAAAAGCATTGGGAAGGCGAGAAATTATCAGACGAACAACAAGGTCTCGTAACTGCCATTTAATAACAGCAAAACAACATGGCTTAAAAGACTCGAGTGACTTCTGAATAAGTATAAGAACTACAATGTATGTGAGGTACAGTTAAGGCGTTTATCATCCTAAAAACACCTAATAAGTGAGAGAGTAGAACGCTGGTGGGACGAAGTGACGTCACTTCCGTAAATGCAAACAAAGATGGCGGCGCCCATGTCTTCGTGGGGCCAACTTTGAGGTGCTCGTTCTTAATACTAAAAACGTTTGATCAAATTTTAATACATTTTCTGAACAAAGAACATGTTGAAGATTCTTTTGAGCCCCAATGTGTTTTTCACTCGGGTATCCCTTTAAGGTGGCTCGCCTGGATTTTCCAGGGACGCACCATACCCACTTTTAACGGCTCATACTCCACTGTAAGAGCACGGTCGGGCTAGCCACTTCACCCATTTACTAGAAATAGAATACACTTTCCAAAAATGTAGGTTCGTTTGACATCGGTGTTACCATAGCAACACAGCGTCGACGTCATGTATTTTACATATCATCAATGTTCTCGAAATCTAGACCTAAACTTTTAAAACGGCCTAGTGTGCCTTGTAGTCTAAATGTAGGCCTTCAAGGCTGCAAAGTTTGAAAAAATTGTATGAGAGCGTTTTCGGAAAAATTGGGTTGAATATTTTCATTCAAAAAAATAGACAATTCGCCTTACTTCCTGTTTAGTCGTCGAGAACTATGTTTTCCGGACCGATTCAAGCGATGTTTTTAGCATATTTCATACCTGTGGCATAGGACTACTTCCCATGGAAATTTGATTCCATTTGCTTTATTCGATTTCGGTTTATGGAATCATAAGTAATGTCATAAATATGCTCATTTTACTCAAAATAGTAACGTATTTGCTTAGGAAACTGTAATTCGAAAACTAGTCGATAAATATTTTTTTTAATCTTTTCACCTGAAATTCAGCATGTACTCTCCGGGCCCTGTAAATTTTAAGTGCATTGAATCATTTTAATGGCGCAAAACAAAAACATAGGGAACTTTTACATTCATCCACGCAAGCTTCATTGCTGTATCATTTTGTTTATAGCTTGTGCCTTTCCGAAATTTCTCTTTTGTCTAGATTCTACATACTTGTATGCTTTTGAACTAACAAGTTTACCATGCACGCTTGCTACGCTTCGCTACTGCCAGAACGCTCGTGCAAATTATGTTCTTAGTACAATGACATGTAAATTAGCTAAACCATGAAGCTTGGTAGTGCGGGATGATGATGTGTGTTTTTAGTAACCAGATCGGGAAAAAGTGCCCGTGACGTCTAGACCACATTTTCTAAATATCAAATAAAAACGAGATTTTGTATTAGTGATATTATAAAACCTTTTGTAAATAAATATTATAAGTTATATATTATAGGAACCAATGGATCTCTGGTTGGCACATTAATGACAATGGATGACGACACACGAAACATCGCTATAACAGCGTTACAACTGGCAGCGTGACTATTGTACTAAGAACACAATTTGCACGAGCGTTCTGGCAGTAGCAAAGCGTGCATGGTAAACTTGTTAGTTCAAAAGCACACAAGTATGTAGAATCTAGACAAAAGAGAAATTTCAGAAAGACGCAAGCTATAAACAAAATGATACAGCAATGAAGCTTGCGTAGATGAATGTAAAAGTTCCCTTTGTTTTTGTTTTTATTTCGCGCCCTTAAAATGATTCAATACTCTTAAAATTTACAGGGACGGGGTAGTACATGTTGAACTCAGGTGAAAAGATTAAAAAAAATATTTATCGACTAGTTTTCGAATTACAGCTTCCTTAGCAAATACGTTACTATTTTGAGTAAAATGAGCATATTTATGACATTACTTATGATTCCATAAACCGAAATCGAATAAAGCAAATGGAATGACATTTTCATGGGAAGTAGTCCTATGCCACAGGTATGAAATATGCTAAAAACATCGCTTGAATCGGTCCGGAAAACACAGTTCTCGACTACTAAACAGGAAGTAAGGAGAATTGTTTATTTTTTGAATGAAAATATTCAACCCAATTTTTTTCGAAAACGCTCTCATACAATTATTTTAATCTTTGTAGTCTTGAAGGCCTACCTTTAAACTACAAGACACACTAGGTCGTTTTAAAAGTTTAGGTCTAGATTTCGAGAAAATTGATGATATGTAAAATACATGACGTCACGTTGTGTTACTATGGTAACACCGATGTCAAACAAACCTACATTTTTTGAAAGTTTATTCTATCTCTAGTAAATGGGTGTAGTGTCTATCCCGACCGAGCTCTGACAGTGGAGTATCAGCCGTTCAAAGTGGATATGGTGCGTCCCTGGAAAATCCAGGCGAGCCAACACTGTAGATGGTAGAGTTAATTTTAGCATAAAGCTTCCCGCGAGAAGAAACAAAGGCCGTCACTTTTAACCAATCAGGATGCGCTGAAAAATTGTAATTAACACGGTTCAAACTGCTAAAAAATAATAAAGCGCAAGAGAACAAAAGATAACGTAATCGCATACCAGAACTTCGCGACTATAAATAGACACCATCTACTGTGTTAGGGGCCAACACAAGGGCACAGGACCACTCCTGTATATGTGTAATATACTCCTGTGCAAAATTAACTTGATAAAAATACGTTAAACTCTCCCAAACTGACGAACAGAAAATTTTAAGGATTTTTTTTTTACCAGCCAGCCATAGCTTTTTAAGGGCCGGTACTAAATATAGTACTTTACTAAGCCGATAGGCCATCCCTACTTTATTCTCCGTTTCTCATGGGTGGGGTTTTCAAATTTTGGGTCGGTCGGTCGGAGGAAAAAAAAACGTCAGGAGCCTGGAACTACTGAAAGTGTGGTCACTCAGCATCATGGCCGTGGAGGTCTGGAACTGACAAGGCGTGCTAAAACAACATTGACGACGAAACTATCGACGTTGTTGTCCGAGTACGGATGAGAAATCGAACAACTTCTAATGTACCAAGAGTTATGTGCGACTTACCGTCGGGCATGACCTTCCAGGAGCTTCTTGAGGAAGTTGTTGTTGATGTGTCCAATATGTGTCCAAGTTGTCGAGTGGGCTTCTAAAAGCCAGGGGAACAGGTGCCTCGGGATTTTGTGGAAATCGGTTTAACGGATTCTTTATGAAAAATACGCATAGTTGGAGGTGTGCTGATAGCGACAACAAGCCAGTAGTTAGCGCAAAGAAGAGTCTTGTGGCCAATCGACTAGGGAAGAAATGAGTTTGAGGTCTTATTGAAGGGCAGGAAAACTGTGAGAATCACGAAACGCACACATTGAAGCTGAGATTTTATCTTTTCCATTTTTGAGTTCAGTTGTTACTGATGAAGTTGCCATTGGAAGAGAAACCATGATGTACAAATAAAAAAGCTCAGTATTCCAGAGTCTGTACATTTGCATTCCTGTCTTCACCTTTTCCCCTCGATCCCTCCCTCTGATTGTTAGAAATCGATCCCACGCGTGCGCACTAGGCATCAAATTACGACCGTAAATAGACATTGTATTGCTCAGAATTTTACAGTACTTTGTATGGAAGTTTGTGTTTGGAGTCCAATTGTGAAACAGAATTACAATAAACCTTCAAATGTATCGTTTGCATCGTATTTTCTAGCATGTTATTGACTGTAAAATTGCATGTAATCGAGTTGAAGCGAATAATTCTAGCTTCCTGAGCTTCCTGGCCTCCATGTTCAATGTAATTTCCTTCATTTTAGCCAAAGTGACGGTTGCTTTGATCAACTTTGGAGAATAAGCATAAGCGTTTCTTAAATCGAGTAGCTTAAATGTCATTTTATCACACAATTATATGCAAATGTGACTTAGTATTTACCGACAGCTTCCCAGTGAGGTTAAATTTGAGTGATTTTCAGGTATCTGTACACTACAACAGCTCGAAAGAACATCAAAACGGGCCGTCGACTTCTTCCCATTCTCTGAACCTCGTCATATTGCCATATTGCTCTCGATAAGCCTGTAAGAACCTGGTAACTAGTTTATTCGTAACTCAGTGTGATTGGTTGAATCTGACTTTTAAGTTTTGTCTTGGCTGTGGCGGGAATTTAAAAAAATGGAAACAAAATATCGAGTGTGTTCCCGGTACATGATAACAGCTCTCGGTCCTCGATAAAATTGTTATTCTTCAGGTAGCTCATTCCATGATGTCAGAACTTCTGCAATACTTGCCTGAATATGCAGTGAATGGGTGGCAAGAATTAAAGCGCTAGAGAGCCTGAGAAATAGAGATTTATGATTGACAGGCGCTATTGCATAATTTTAAGCCTCGCTCACAATGGAATAGATTTCTGACAATGTCTGCTTTTTTTTTTTTTGCAAAACGCAAAAAATCTGGACGGTAGGACGATGAGAAACGGAAAATTAAGTAGGGATGGCCCGCACTATAAACAACCGAGAAACTGTGACTAGACAAATGGTTAGGACGTCAACAGCAAAATAGATTATTTGTTTTCCGTTGTTTCTTCGACATAACAGAAACTAAACTCCGGGTCGCACCATAGTTAATTGGGTGGAATGGTTAGGAAACCCGGCAAACTTCGAAGGGGCTAACAACTGAAGGCACTGCGATTTAGGTTGGAAGGGGTAAAGACAAAATATTGTGCACGGTCATAGTTCATTAGCGTCCCCTTAACGACTGAACCCACACGTTTCTATTGGCTGATTGATTAACATATTCCAATATCTATTGTGTTTTGTGCACGGTCACGGTTGAAAAAAGCGAATTCAGGAGCCCATAACAAGGAGCATCAATATCTCCTATATAGGTGTCATGGCGTTTTCACAAGTTTGGTTCTGTGCTCTTTCGCTGTGCGCCGCCGCACAGAAAACGTTTATATTGTATATTCTCCATCAATCAACACAGTATAGGAGAGGCGCGAACCAGATATGTTTATTGGAGACAAGTGTACTAATAAAACGTTGTATAATTGTGCTATTTATTGAGCAAGGAAACACCAATGTGGAAAAAGCGAAGAAGCATATGATACATACTTACAAGCACAACGGGAAAATAAGCTCACATAAAACGAGCTGCGAAAACTGGTTGCGTCAAGTGAAGAGCAAAACGAGTAAACAAGTTTAAATACCGACGCTAGCAATTACTTTGGGAAGGCGCAAGGCGCTAATTACGAATGCCCAATATAAACACATCTATTTTTCAATTATTTCTCTCGCTAATTGGTAAGGGAGAGGAGTAGGAGTCTTGGACATCACCTACTTAGGTTTTGAGGAAGTTGGTTCAAATTCCGTTGGAGGCAAGTTTATTTTCTTTCAATAGGTCACTTTACTTCTTTACTGTTGACATATTTGTTTCCCAGTAATTGTTGAACCGGTCTGTTGAGCGGGAGGTCACGGGTTCAAACCCTGGCCGGACCAAATTCAGGGTTTTAAAATAACCGAGTAGAAGGTGCTACCTTAGTTTGTGATCGAACTGCAAATGGTTAGACCTTCACGTATTCTTGCATGGAACGGTAAGATACACTGTGTTGTGTTTCTCTCGTGCCTGCCCTTCACAGTAGAACATATTTTTATCCATAAGGAGATATTGAGCAAAACAGGTCACGTGACCTAGTACTCGAGTTATTGTTTAGCGGTTTTCCTCTTGCCAATACAAGCTCCTTGATATTTTTAAAACCAAAAACGATGTTCTCATTTGGACGACAACTCCTGTGTCAGTGCCATAGTAATATTTTTTCTAATATTATATTATGCTACGAAGGTCATGTGACATCACATCAGGAGCGTCATAGCTGTCACAACGTTTTCACAAGTTGGGCTATTTTTAGATCATTTTTCCCGCCAATTAGTGGGTTGCACCAGTGCGGGCGGAACAAAAGATGCCTCATTAGCTATTTTTGTTATACCAACATCATGGCTGCTACGCTTTTGTGATTTTATTCCTTTAGTGGCAACCCAAAAATAGCGGGAACCGGTTCTAAAAATAATCTAAATGTGAAAACGGACGGTGGCCCCTAATACAAGGGAATTTTTTTAATGACCATGTGGGAATTTTTGGTCACGTATAGGGCTCTCAAAATCCCCCCCCCCCCCCCCCCCCCCCCCCCGAAAAAAAAATATTGGGGGTAACCGTGCATTTTTCAGAGATAATCAAGGTTAAATGTCGTACTTGTTTTCCAAGAATCAAGCTATGAATCAGAAGACTCGAAATGGGGGTGTCCTCACTACAGATAACAGCTTAATTACCCAAGGTCACGTTAATGTATTATTTAAATAAATATTAATTGTGTTAGGGCCATAATCGACTTTGAAAGGTATCCAATTTTGGTTAAAAATTCAATGATAATCAGTTTTCTCTCTAAACTAAAATATATCCAAACGCTAAATTGTCTTTCTGCTTTAATTTTATAACATAAATAACAGGGGTCATCGTGCGTTTTAAAAAGTTACCAAGGCCGGATTCTCATTTTTGCCGCCTATTTCTATTTCATTTTCCAAGCCACTGACAAAATGTTGCGATTTGTATTTTATTTCCACAATCAAGCTTACGTGACTACGAGTCGACTCGCGGGGCACCCGTATTGAGGCTTATGCGCAGAAAATATGCGCACTAGCAATAGGGGACACCGTCCTTAAAATGTCAATGTTGACGAATGTGCCATTTGGTAAATATTGGTTTAAAACAAATTACTTTTGGGATATCAAATGTTTTAACTGAAATAGAATTTTGGGCAAAAAAAATTCATTACCACCAGATTCTCATATAAACACTATTCCGTCATCACTGGAAAATCGAACGATTTACAGATTTTGAAGAACTTGTAAAATGTTTCTAAAATGTGAGCATTTCAGAGTTGGTACATTATAAGAGGGGCTGAATGGGGGGGGGGGGGGGTACCAATATCAGTTATCAGTTAAATTTTGCTGTTATCAGTTAAGTTATATAAAAAGACTACCCTAACCTGATTTGAATATATATTTGCTGGTATGAAATGAATAATAACCGCTAATTCAACATCAAACACTACATTTTGTCTATTCAATAGATTTTTCTAGTATCAGATAACTCTGATGTGTCATGTTTAATATTCGGACTATTATCAACTGGATCAAATCTGTCGAAAACCATCCGAAAAGCCAATAATAGCATGTGACGTTACGTCATTTTAATAAAAAATAATGAAATATCAGGTAACAGCTATCTCACAAATATCAGCTAACAGCTAAAAAAAGGTAAAATTCTCAGTTAACAGTAATATTTTTGGCCATTTCTCAGTTATCAGTTAACCCCATTCAGCCCCTCTTATAATGCACTTTACCAGCGGCCATCCCGGATGGTTAGCCCGAAGACATAAGCGGGCAACCCACGGGATTTGCTCATTTTTGTAGATGGTTTTTAGCCCAGGACTAGATCCTCTTTGCACTTGCCTCGCGGATCGACCAGCGGGATTTGTAAGAAATTGGTTAGCGGTTTCATCTTCCCGCAGAACACATGGAATCTAATCAGACGTCGAACAATTCAGAGTTGGATTATGGAGCAGTTGGTTGCAGTGGTTGTGTTTGCTAAAGGCCGATTTCCATATAATCGTCCGAATCGTCCCGATCGCCCCGATCGTTTGCAAAACTGAATTGACGCGATCGGGACGATTCCCGGTTTCCATATGATCGCTTCAATCGCTCGTAAAGCGGGGAAGGCCTCGGTCCAACAACACTGGTACTTCTCTCTGCCTCAGCAGCATCAAGGCTAAATTTCTCTCTAAGTCTTTGTCCAGCAGTTTAGTCTTTTAAACTATAGTTCTTGTAATCTCGGCTGAATTTATTATATAAACAGTCGTACTTCTGTATCTCTTCCATAAACACGACTGTATTTAGTTCCACGCTCGCCGCCATCTTGGAACAAGGTGACAGAACACTAGAAAAAGGTGAATTCTGGGATAGCTATCGATCGCTTCGATCGTCCCAATCGCCCTAGCCTGCTTGCAGGCGGTGGAGGGTGTTTTTTCGCGCAGCAAACGGATATCATCGAAGCGGCCGCCATATTGGCCGAGCACGATTGAGACCTGCGATCGAATGACAAATGGAGGAGGGACGGGGGGTGGGGGAGAACGAGCAGATCTGAAAGACCGCCTGCACGAAAACCCCTGGTTTCTGAATATCCGCCCACCACGCACATGATTTCCGTTAACTTGTAACCCATTCTTAATTGACCAATAGGAGTCGACGTGTGACAGCCTGCCAATTTTGATTTGGTTTGATTGAAATGCGTGCAATATTCAAAACAAACTTCGCTCGCTGTCAAATGCAATGCAAAATGCTAGTAAAATTGTCAATTGGTTCTCAGATACGGAAATTTCAATAAAACCAGCTATTTTTGTTCAAACTTCTCCATGGAAAGGACTGCGACAGTACCACTTTAGATATATATGTAGACAGTTCGGTTTTAGCTTGTTGCGTTCGCCCCATCAGTCTCTCAAAGAGTTTGCAAATCCTCCAAAATACATACATTGGTTTCCATACATTTAATACAAGCTGCTTCACAAAGCCGTCCAGCACCGCAGACAGGTGCCATACAAGCGGCTGCTTCCTTTCTTAAAAGAACAAGAGCCCATCTGGGCTTTCACTCGGTCCACATGAGATTGAAGATGAAATACACTTTCATTTGAAATTCTCTTAGTAATAACCAAAGGGAAGAATTATTAGCTGAATTTAGCAGTCTTTAGGAGTGGCCGGTAGCGCGGTGACTTTCATTATCTGCTCCCCTAGTATATATGTAATTTAATATTTTTGTTTTTCTCTCGTTTGACACAATGCATTTGAGCAGGCATATATTCATTGTTTTGAACCCGAGAAATAACCGTACTACCGTACTTCATGGTCCCTTTCTTTAGTAGTGGGTTGTCGGTCAGGTGATTGTAAACTCGTCGTCATTTAGCACAGAAAATGCATTCTGATTAATAGGGATCGGGTTGTCATGTAAGAAAGATGGCTCTTGAACAAACTGCTTCAGTAGGTTGGGTAGTCTCGGAACACTGGAGACCTTGGTCTTTCATTGTCTTCTTTTTAGTATTCTTGATTTTTTTTTTAAAGTTTGAAAGTCGGATCTCAGTTTTATTATATCCGCTTTCAACTCGCCATTTTCAACTTCTAGGTCAATAATACGTGATGACAGCATCTTGATTGCGGTCTTGTATATATTATCTTGCTGCACTAATTTGTCTTCCAAATGACTGAGTTTCGTTTCTTGATTCGTGTTTTGATGTGACGAGAGTAAGAATTCATTACGCATATCAGTTAGGTCAGCCTCCATGTTACAAATCAAGGTCATTAAATCAGCGAGAGAGTTCTTATTGCGGGCTAACAATCCTCGTGAAGAATCTAAAGAATTTTGAATTTGACTCATGTGTATCTTGCTTTTGCAGTTTCAAGGATATGTTGATCCAAAACTACAGGCTCTTGGGGTTTTTCATTGACTTGTGAACTTGCAGGCTCTGTAACTTGTTTTGTTTTCTTAGTATAACATAAAGTGTTGAACATGTTCTCAAGCATGTCGCGCGTGACCTGTTTCTTCATTCATTACTGAAGTTCTCTACTTTCATCTGTAATCTGGCTAACTCAATCTTTGCCCATGCCTTGGCACATAACTATTCCTGTTGTTAAGTAGACGTGGATGGTTATAAGTAAAATCCTTCGACAGCTTGTACCGTTTCCGCTAGGTCAATATCCTCGCTGGAACGAAATAACTTGATCTCAATACTCTCTGACTGTGTCTCTGTCTCATTTAAGTGGTCGATCCAACTTACGGTAAATTTAAATCTCTGACAGTTTTTAAGAGACTCATAATATTGGTATTGAAGTTGCCTTCACCCAAAATAAGATGTTCTCCTCGGATGTTTTAAATGCAGCACAGCGAGCCGATGGCTTATGCACTAGTCAATTGAAACCCCGGCCCCCCGCCGGGACATAGCGGTGCATTAACGGGGACATGGCCGTGGAATAACGCACATTTATCGTTGCATTTCTCCGGTGTAACGGGGAAAGTAACGATTTGCAAAGTTTGCGGGGATTTTAGCGGTTGTAACGACAGCCACGACAGAGCGGGACTGATCCCGAGCATCAACAACGTGTATCAAACATGAAGGAAGGGACACAGTCGCTGGAAAAGGCAAGTTGCATCCTTTGATCAGTATCATCCCTTTTTTTACCCGTCGCTATGTTTACTCCTAAACGCTTGGTTTATTAATGCTTAAATACTGTATTTTCCCGATAAACATCCGACATTGTTTCCGGAAATCCCGAGTGTATTAATCGGAAAACGAAGTGTTGTGATTGTTTAGCGAATTATTTGGAAACTATTTTAGTGCTACTGAAATTAACGTCTCACTTTGGTCAAATTTTGCTTGCTTGAGGTGTTGTTTGAAAGTATACGTAGCCAATGTAAATTTGCATCGAATCCCGTAAAGACTTCGGGAGCGGAAGACGGGCCGGAACTCAAAACGAACAAAACAGACGTCACGCTGATTCAACTCAGTTCGGTGTGATCACGTGCAAACTGTTTATCAATTTATCAATGCCTCATCCCAATCACATGCCGGGGCCATAGGGGCGGGTATTGTAACAGCCAACTGTCCCCCGATGGGCGGGGAAAAGGTCAAAATGTAACACTGTATAAATGTTACATTCTCCGCTATTTGCCAGGGGTCGACTAGTGCATTATAGATTCCAATATCTATTTCTTAGAATTTTAGCTTTCCGGATCCTGGCCCCTTCACTGGCTTCAGGTCGTCGTACGTGTCGTATATAAAATCACTGGCCATCTGGGTAAAAAACGCGGTCCTTCGGCTCCGACAATAGCGCCAGTTGAAATATCCTGAGCCTGTTGGAAGGCTTTCGCACGAGTGAAGTTAAATAAAACATTAAACAGCTTACATTTGAGAGATGGGACTCCAAATTAGAGAGAAAGTTCCTCGCGGGTCCTCCACCATCTTGATTTACTGTATTAAATTATGTAAATAAATTAACCTGGCGATTGTTGCGTGACCAGCACAGTGCAATCTGATTGGTGTGAACTTTAACTTTAACGCATGTTCAGAAATTTTGTTGCACGAAACAAAACAAAAACAAAAATAACGGCTTGCATTTTAAGACACAGGCAGCCCGAGTAATTAAGCTCTCATAAAGATAAATACAGGATCGAAAAAATCTCTAAACTTCAAAGAAAACTCCGATGGAGACAATGTCGATATTGAAGAACTCGTGGACAAACAAACTACGAGTGCAAAGTACACAGGTAAATGTTGTGATCATGGACGACCGTTGCATAAATGTATTGAGGCGGATTTCTGATTATTTCCTAGTTCAACGGCCGTGAAGTCAATAGCCGGATTGCATCTCTGCAATTTGGTCGACAACAATACTTTTCAGTGGCGAATTAAATTACGGTTCGTTGTCAAGTTCTCTTTACCGTAAATATCATACTCTTTCCAAACCTGTCGAAAGCACAGCCAGAACGGCAGGTTTAGTACAGGTCACAATTCTCAGGTCAGGTTGTTAAATTCTAAGGCAAAATAAAGGCTCTGTATACTAGCTTCCTCCTGCTCTGTTTTCAAAGTACCTTTTACAGCTGGTGGGGGCCTGCTTTTACTCCACACACACTCCGCACTACATTCATATATTCTGTACATACTACTCTCGACTCACCAGTTGATTTTTACACAGCGAGCAGCTGTGTTCTCTCTAGAAAACCTCTGGAACCAGGGTTAAGGCGAAGGAGATAACTTTGAAAACGGAGCAGGAGGAAGCTATATACAGAGCCTGATATTTACGGTTTACGAACTTGCGAAAAGAGAACTCGATAACAAACCTCTCGCAGTTCGCCGATCGCCGCCTTAGCGGCCGTCTTTCTCCGTGGCTGTTCTCTCTAGAAAACCTCTGCAACCAGGATACTTCACCTTAGTCTTCAAAAAAAGACAAAGCCTTTTGTATTATTCGCCATATTTTATCAACTGCAAGCTCACTACACAACTCTTATTCTAGTTAAAGCTACACTTATTCCTTTCAGTTCTTGCTTTCAACACTTGCCGCGATAAGCTTTGATTGACACCGTTTCAGCCAATCATATACCCCGTCCGCTGGTGGACGGGATTCAGAAACCAGGGGTTTTTGTGCAGGCGGTCCTTCTCCCCCACCCCCCTCCATTTGTCATTCGATCCCAGGTCTCACTCACGCTCGGCCAATATGGCGGCCGCTTCGATGATCCGTTTGCTGCGCGAAAAAACACCCTCCACCACCTGCAAGCAGGCTACGATCGCCCGGATAGAACCGAGTTCTATCCAAGCGATCGCGATCTTCCCGATCGTTTGCGATCGTTTCTATCGTCCCGGTAGTGTTTCCATATAATCGCCCCGATCGCTTGAACACTGTTTGGAACGATCGGAACGATCATATGAAAACCGGGCTTAATTTTGCACACTTTTGAAGCGATTTTATAGTGGACTACAAGTAAGTAAAGAATGTCTTTCTTATATATGGATTGCATTTTTTCCCCACATGATTGCTAACAAGACCAAAGTATGGTACGAGGACCATGTGTTGCTTTTCGTTGAAAAATACTGTCTTTGGGCATGGGGGATTTGTTAACATCATTGTACGAATGCCCGGGGATTCTCTCCGTGCCCCCCCCCTCCCCCCTCCCCCCCCCCCCCCCCCCCCCCACGGATGGCCACTGATAAGTGCATAATGAGTCGCCGAAATTGGAAAACACCGACTTCCGAGAACAATAGCTGATTACGGCGCACGTTTGGGCCTCGTACAGACATCAGTTTAGGTCGCACCGTTTAGGATTTTGGCTTAACTGGGGCCATTTACACTATTGCAGAACGAAAACAAAGCTGAAATACTTTATTCTCGTTCTGCAATGAGTTCATTGGAATTGCGACTGATTTGACAACTGTAACTGCGACACTTTGATGACACATATCGTCGTAGATTTGTATATGACAAATCTCCCGATACTCCAAACAGTTGATACCAAAAAATGTAAAACTTTGGGAAGAAAAAGGATGCGCAATTGAAAATGTAAAAAAAATGCAAACTAAAAATCCATGTACCGTTTTGCACAACTTTCCATATGTTTATATAACCTCTAATTATTTTCGGCATCGAGCAGCTGAAAAGAAGGACAAATTAGTCCGCCCCAGAGTATGGAGGTGCGTCGATATCACTTCGATCAATCTCGTTCCCATGTGAACGGAATTTTTTTGTCTATGTTCGTCATAATATTTCGGACAGGCCTGGACACATACTAAGCCGACCGAACGAAATCTAGCAGGTTCAGCACATATCATCCTCTACATGCCGTAAGTATTCTACAGTAGAATTCGATTGCTTTTTGACCCAGGATCACAGTTCTACTCTCAACTTGCAACGTATGACATTTTCATTGTGTTTTCTTATGGAGCAAGAATATCACTTGGTAAGCAAACATGTCAATTTATATTGTAAAGTGTGAAGCAATTCATGTATTGCCGTCGTATCCTGGAACAGTGGTTGGGAAGATTTGAGGGATAGAACAGTCGTGAACTGGAGTGTAGCATCATTGTTTAACTCTTGACTGACTCCTAAAAAATGAAGCGGTTGCGAGGAGAGTCGAACGTAGTCGACATGAGCTGATTCCTTTAAAGTCGTACTCGGTTTCCGACACTACAAATCCATGCAGCTAACATGAATGTCTAAAATGTTTACCTTGATCGGTCGCAAGTTAATAGCACCTGAAACCTGTACATTTTCTCATCTTCAGCTCGCTCTTAAAACCACTGGATAATTAGTACATTTTGGAGTAGTTTTTCTGGTACAGAAGTATAAATTTTGATAAATGTAATAACTATGGTGATAGGGAAGCTGTCTGAACAGGGAAGTATTATTGGTGGTCCCTTCATGTAGGCAACACATGAATTGCTATCAAAATACAATAGAATTAACACAATACAAAACAATAGAACGAAATAAATAGAACACAATACACAATACAATTTGGTAGTAATTCATGTCATGTTTTCTGTAGATGGCGATCATCCGTAGGCCTTTTGCAGGAAAGAGTCACGTGCTGATATAGCACTTCAATAACCAATGAATTACGCTCGTGATCCATGGGAAAGGCTTTACTGGATGGGAAACAAACTTTAAAAACGCTGTTTTAGAAAGGTCGACAATCGTTTGGAGGTGGAAAATAGCATTTAATACAAACAGGTTTTGTTATAACACTACCGATCTCGTACAAGTGCCTTTCAATGAAGTCTTAAATGAAGTCAATTTTTTTGCCATCCAGTATACAACCACGTGATTGCTTTCCTGCAAAAGGCCAGAAGGCCCATTCCATCTTGTTGCGAAATTCCATCCTGTTGCGAAAGTTCACTAATTATTGTAGCAAAACATAACTAAGTATTTTGAATCTTCTCCTTTCAAGTTATTTCTCCGTACGTAAAGAGCCGTAAGACAGTACTTGTAGTTCCCCTTGCAAACGAACGCAACATGTTGGCAGAACATCACCCAACATTGTTGGGTAAATGGCTGAGGGTGTTCAAACGATCACAACATTGTTGCGTGTACAGTGATACCGCAGAGGAGTCTGGGATCGATATTTACCCAAAACTCTTCACTTTCTGCCATCTTGTTTGTTGCATGAAACATTCAGTACGCACGCGCGAGCCCAACAATGTTGTGCGAACCGTGCAAACGAACCCGACAAAAGAAATGTTGGCAGATGTTAGGCAAAAGTTTGACTGGTTTCAAATTTCACGCAACATGTGCCAACATCATGCAACATTGCCCAACATGGTGTACAAACGAACGCAACATGTTGTGTCCAACAGTGTTGGGTGATGTTGTGCCAACATGTGAGCATTTGGACTGTTTTTTCGGTATTTCTATCATTTTAGAAAATCCATTCTTGTAGCCCCTGCCAGTCTAGCTAGTTCTACCAGGGTAGTCTAGTTCGTGTGGCACGTGATTATGGATCATTACGTTAGTGTTACGTGATTGTGCAAATGTTGTCACAAACTATCCTGTCACGCGCGCTTGCCGTAAAACTTATAAAAGGGTCGGAAGTCAGACTTGTTGTCTAGTTTTAATTTCTTTGATATTTACTAATGAATTATACTAAATTATATACTAATTATACTTCGTCTCGGTAAATATTCACCAATAGTCACTTCGACTTCAGTGAATAATTGTTAATCATTGTTAAAATGCAAGCCCGCAAAGAACGTAAGTAAGTAAGTAAATATTTTATTTCAATTTATAGTTCTATCAGTCTAATACAACACTGTTTTCCATAAAAGCTGTGTATAAAAATATTTAAATATTTAAATATATAATATATTACGATATAAAATGATGGTATAAAAAGGATAAAATGCTCGATTTACAGGGCATCAAAGAAGTAGTGGGGTAATTTGTTCAGCTTATTTCTAAAATTAGTAATTGATTTGGAAAGTCGTATCTCTTCAGGTAACGAATTCCAGACAAAAGCTCCTTTGTAGCCGAAACGCTAGTTTGTTTTTGGGAGAGGCAATTGTATTTTTTTTGTCGAACCTCTTATATTATATGGCGTCACAACTTTAGAAAATTTATTAATTAGATATTTATAATTAGGCGCTTGATTATTATACACTTTGTACATTTCGATGGCCAATAGCTTACTTCGGCGAGTAGATAGTCGGTCCCATTCTAATTTTTCAAGAAGAGGGCCAGCACTATCATCGACTTTTGAATTTGTAATTATTCTGGATCGATTTTGAAGTTTTTGTAATTTTTTGGAAAGCTCAGTGCCCAGTCCATCCCAGACTATACTGCAGTAATCAAAATTTGGTTGGATAAGCGTTTTATACATAGTTTCAAGGGAGGACATTGGGACAAAGGGCTTTATCCGTTTAAGCGCGTCGCACCTGCGATTATACTTGAAATCTTCTCGACATGGCTTGCCCAAGTAAGTGATTCGTCAATATAAACCCCTAGTGACTTTGCCGAGGCTATTCTAGGGACGACTTCGTCTGCAATCTGTAATGTTGGGCAAATCATATGGGAGGATCTTTGTCGTGAGCCTAATAGTAGGTATTCCGTTTTTGTCGTGTTTAAACTTAATCTATTGGATTGTAACAAAGAAAACAGATTAGCCTGCAGAACAGGCGCTTTTCCGATACGAGCGGAGCAAGTTCTGATCAGTACCGATCCGAGCGAAATAAGCGCCTGCCGCCATCTTACGGAAATTTTTCCGCATGGATTAACATGATTATTAAACATGTCAATCAAACTTTGTGTGTTCGTACTTTGTCGATATCTTGTGTAGTCAAAACATTGCACAGTTCATTGATATTACCTTTATTTCTCCTGTCCAAGTCTCTACAGTGTGGGATTTATTCACGACCACGGCCTCTATAGACCCATTCGAAAAATGGCGTCCAATTTAACTAACTATTGTTTAGGACTGACTAGCCTCGCTTACACGTTCAAAAGCTTTTGTGTGGACTGACTAGCCTCGTGTTCACGTTACCAGGGCAATAGCATTTTTAATTGGACGCCATTTTTCGAATGGGTCTATAAGTCGCTCAGTCTCCGCACAGTTTTTCCTTCATCAGTTCAT
Source organism: Actinernus sp. WN-2022 (assembly GCA_030867875.1). Lineage (NCBI taxonomy): Eukaryota > Metazoa > Cnidaria > Anthozoa > Actiniaria > Actinernidae > Actinernus > Actinernus sp. WN-2022. Next base: position 12,835,799 of record JAOWCC010000019.1, on the reverse strand, counting down.
TTACTAGGCTCAGTTTCATGATCAGCCGTTGGGGTGTCGTTTCTCCAAAGCCTCCCCCCACTAACGGCTGGGCGCGCGGTCAACACACCGTGTCCTAGCCTGCGTGCAGACGTTCTCTCTCCGCTAACCGTGTCCGTGACGTCATCTGATTAACTTCAATATTATTTCATTTATTTGCGTGTAGCGTAGGTTCGATTCCGCGTAAACTTTCAAAACACATTGGAATTCTTTAATCCTTTAAGAGGGCATCCATGTGAAAACCATGCACCCTGAAAAAATGATGTCTACATGGTACATCTCAGATTTTGTTCATATTTTGCACATATGTTACTATTGGCCTGGCATTAGACTTGGTAGAATATTTTGGAAAAATTCCAAAAACTGTAAGAGATATGGGGGTTAGTACGAACTGCCTCGGTTTGAGGGGTATTTCCACTATGTATTTTTAGTCATGTTTACAGAATATTTTTGAACAAACCATATAAGCTATATACACAAAACGTTTTTACAGCATAAACACGACCAATTGCAATCTAATTATGATATAAGTGGCAAAAAATATTCAGTATTCAAAGAGTAAGGCTTTCATGTACAAGTGACTTCCGAAATTATTTTTCAAAAAGTCAAATTTTAGGGTAAAATGACATTCGAATACTATCGATGCGGCGAAATTGTAGAAGATGAGAGAGTTATTATTTTGTAGATCAGTCATTTGGAAATACAACTGGGGACTAAAAAGTTTGTAAAGTTTATTCAGCTTAGGAGCAGTGAGGCCAAACTAACATACTCCCAATGCCCGGGTCCAACGTAAATAAACAATCAACGCCAGATGCAAGCTGTATCGTGTGCAGAATAACGGAACAAATAACGGTCAGGAATGAGAAACATAGCCCTAAAATAACTGGGTGATAAATTTATTTGTCACTTATGCCTATGGTTTTGCAATAAACAACAACTAATTAACGGACGGAGTAAAACGCAGGGTGCAGGGCACGCAGGGCATGCAGGGTACGCAGGGCACGCAGGGCACGCAGGGCACGCAGGGCACGCAGGGCACGCAGGGCACGCAGGGCACGCAGGGCACGCAGGGTACGCAGGGTGTTAAAAAAAATTGAGTTACATAATTTAGTGCCTTTGGAATATCAGATTTATTTTTCAAGAATGAAAGTTTTTACATTTATAGCGAGTTTGACTTGTGGCAAGTCTAACATTCTTACTTTGTGTTCTGGTGACACAGACTGTTATCGTAGTTTTGCCTTTACTTGCTGTTGCATTAAAGAGTATCTAAAAACCTACGAGGCCTTGACTTACCTTACCTATTCCACTACAAGTAAAGGCAAGGAACTGTTTTTCGAGAACCGGAGCGCCATAGATATAGGAAGAAAGAAAAACTTCTGTCCCCGAAGCGCATCTTCTCTACATATATTTTATTTCAATGCACTAAATTCAATCGGTAGTTGAATGACCGAGTGGTTAGAGCGTTCGTCTTTTAATCCAGAGGTCCGGAGTTCAATTCTCGGAGCGCACAAGTTTTGTCGATTTTTTTCTTCTTCCTCTTTTTAAGTTTTCTTCTTAGCGTTCTACCTTCCACACCAGTAGTATTCTTTAAACCCACCATCAGCCAGCTACAAAATTAATATTCGCTCCTTGCTGAAGTCTTTGTTTACCTGATTTCTGCCTCGCCTACATCAGTCACGGCGGGCACAAAGAACGTCAAAAACGGCATCAATAAATGTGACCAAATAATTGAAATTAGCACCATTTCTTTACTTATAGTTTAAATTTGAAGAAATGTTGGTGACTTGGTAACAAAATGAAACTACATATTTTAGGTGTTTTATGTTTGTATGATGACGTCGTTGTGACGTCATAAGAGATGCCTCCTGTTTTGGTGAAATTCCCCCTTTAACAAACGTTACAAACAGACTACTCCATAAAAAGGCCTTCGTTACACACATTCATTTGGTGAAAATTTGAACATTCTACGACGATTACAGCCAAAGTTATAGAGGAATGACTGTTGCTATGACGTCACATTTAGTGACGTCAGGAGTCGTACCTAAATAAGGCTGCCTATTGTTAAAAAATCAAGAAAAGAAAACAATGTGACTTTTGTTTGCCAGACTAGTACATTTCACCATTAAAACTCGAAAATCACTCAAAGGCTTTTTTTCTAAGGGCATGTATAAAATAATATGACGTCATAATGACGTTGTCGAAAATATGACTTCCATTTTAAGCCGGTTATGGACAAAAAAAAACCAAAATTATAAAAACATACGATTTTAGCCACCAACGTATTTTATGGCTGGACAAAATGTCATGCAACATTATTTAAAACTCTGAAAGATGAATGAAGCGATATTTTCATAAATGCTTTTGTGTTGTTTATTTCCCGCCATATTTTGGCGGGAAAATTAGCAAAATTCAAACTTTCATAACTTTTGATTTCCTTAACCAATCGAGATCGGGTTTTCGTTTCCTTCATTCTCATCACGAGGAGATTTTAACAATATACGACATTCCGTTTTTAGAGGTAATGAACAGTTATAAGAAACGTATTACAAATAATCAAATTACATCATTGTGACGTCATAATAGTACTAACATAGCTTAAATTATCAGGTTATATTCCTTTTACGATTCTACGCCAACCTACCAAAATTCAATCGTCTGCGTTGAAAACTTTTTAAAATATATAACTCATGCCGTTTTTATGGTCGTTTGTGCCCACCGTGAGTTGAAAGAAAATTTTAAACTCAGTAATCACCGAAAATTTTAGATTCATATGTTAAATATTTATGGTGAAATTGACTTTTTCAAAACTGTTAAATGGCCTGGGTGACAGTTATTCTTTATAAATTTTGAGATTTTTAATCGCTCATTCCTCAAATTATTTATTATCACTCTCAAATTTTCGGTGATTACTGAGTTTAAAATTCTCTTTCAACTGATGTAGTCTGTCTGTTTTAGCTTGAAATTTAATTTACGCTATTAAACGAGGCAGAAATCAGGTAAACAATAGCGAATATTAACTTTGTAGCTGGCTGATGGTGGGTTTAAAGAATACTACTGGTGTGGAAGGTAGAACGCTAAGAAGAAAGCTTAAAAAGAGGAAGAAGGAAAGGATCGACAAAAATTGTGCGCTCCGAGAATTGAACTCCGGACCTCTGGATTAAAAGACGAACGCTCCAACTACTCGGTCATTCAACTACCGACTGAATTTTATACATTGAAATAAAATATATGTAGAGAAGATGCGCTTCGGGGACAGAAGTTTTTCTTTCTTCCTTTATCTATAGGCGCTCCGGTTCTCAGAAAACAGTTCCTTGCCTTTACTTGTAGTGGAATAGGTAAGGTAAGTCAAGGCCTCGTAGGTTTTTAGATACTGTTTAATGCAACAGCAAGTAAAGGCAAAACTGCGATAACAGTCTGTGTCACCAGAACACAAAGTAAAAATGTTAGACTTGCCACAAGTCAAACTCGCTATAAATGTAAAAACTTTCATTCTTAACTTTCATTCTTGAAAAATAAATCTGATATTCCAAAGGCACTAAATTATGTAACTCAATTTTTTTTAACACCCTGCGTACCCTGCGTACCCTGCACCCTGCGTTTTACTCCGTCCGACTAATTAACAATCAACTTCAAAATAAGAGAAATTAGTAATACGAAGGATGAATCAGCAATAAATGCATACCTGATTCTAGCCTTATTTGTGCTCTCCTCCACAGCTCTGTCATGGTCTCGAAGCCACAACTTACGATAATTATCTTCTTGTCGATTTTACACCGAAAGAACATTTATTTTTATGATCCATGGTAGCATCCGCCATTTTATTTAGGACTAGAACCCAGTCTGCTGTTGTGCACCACAGGTAGCCCGAACACAGATGTGTACATTCCATGTGGAATATTGGAATAAAAAACTCTCTACCGTTGAATCAGCCTTTCCTTTCTTGTCTATTTATCTTTACATATTGCTGATCAGATCCCTACACGCTAGGAGATCCGGTGTTTTATCATTTCGTCTGTGGTGCCCAACATATATACCAGAGTGGGTAATTTATATTGAAATATTTATGAATCTCATGAAACAGAACTGAAAATAATCATAATGCACTACTTAATACATCTACATAATTTTGTTTGCAAAACTTTATTTTTTTTCAAACTGATTATAGGTTAAAATTACCCATGATGCACCTGATATATGTAACTGTTATGGGGTCAAATGTTTGCATACATTCATACACAAGGTCACAACAATGAATTATAAATGATTTCTAACATCCCGTGCATATATCCTGTATATTCACACGACCCACATACGGCCATCCCAATAAAATGTTCCGTTTCCAATCGCCAGACCGACCCATTTTTTTTGGGAAAAGTTAACAAAAATACAAAGCTTGACATTGACCCAATTTTTGGGAAAAGTTTTTAAAAAAAAATTGAAGAACATACTTTCAACTACACCTCTTTTCCTAGCTCTCTACGTATTTGCATTTTATTGGGATGGCCTAATCAGCTGTGTCGGTGCCGAACTGGAGCGCAATGCCATCCTGGAAAGCGAAGTTCAGAAATGTCTGACGTATGTTGCTATTGCTACAAACTATCTTAGAAAAGGTTTCAGAAAACATATGGGTGAACGATGAAACATATTGTGTGGATCGTGACAGACTTTATCCAGACCTGAATTACGCTGGATTTACATATACATGTATGTGCGGGGCGCTTGTTCAGACACACGGTAAGCCACGCAGTTTACAAGCATGAGTAGTTATCTTAGTTATCTTCCCATTAATGCGGCTGACCAACACTGTGAAGCACTGAGGGTGGTCACTGCCAGATATTTGTTTAACGTCCAAAGTGGTTCCTTAGCGTCCTGTGATACACAGCTGCTGATGAATACGAGCGTCGTTAGATGCAATCTCGTTCCCAGAGCCCGCGATCTTTTGACCAGCGCTAAGATACTGGCCAAAAGATCGCGGGTTATGAGAACGAGATTGCGTGAGACGGGACCGCCATTTTACGTGATCATCCGATCGAGGTACGAGGAATCGAAAAGGCGTAGGCGCGAACACTGCGCTTCTCTGTTTCTCTTAATGTTGCCTGGGTGGCTAATTGAACGAGCAGGAAGCATACAAATGTTTTGCTGCACGGGTGGATATACGAGGAAACGTTGTTGCAGAAAAAAAACTAACGAATGCGCACTGTGTCAAATTGTCTTGCCGGTGGGGTCTGGGTTTGTGTTGCTAAGAAACACATATACTGTGTGTCACTGGAGCCTAGTAAACATTGTTTTCCTCCATAGCCAACGTGAAAACATTGTTGCGGAAGCAAATTTTGCCTCATCGAAACAAAAAAATATCTTTGAAATGCTTCTGAAAAATGTTTTCCTTCCTGGAAGATTGATTTTTTTTGCGCAAATTATCCCGCGGACTTTGAATCGTTTTTACAGACTAATGTATGGAAAACTAAATCCACGATTGCATGCTTCCCAGCACAGCTACATCCCTCAAATTTCGATCAATTAATCTTTTACCTGGTATCTTAAGTTTGTATCTGAAGAATATTTCAGAAATTCGATTTTACGGATTTTATTTGTCATCGGATTCCCATACAAACACTGTATTTCGCGCCATGTTTACACCCCTTTCAAAATGTCGGAATTATAATAAACCGCGAACTGGTCTATTACCTTAAAACTGTAAAGAAATACGTTATTCTTTGTGTACGAGGTTTGTAGTTTCTCAGATGTAGGATGTCCGGTGTCCGCGGGGAACAGGATATCAGGACACGTGACTTGTCCCTTCGTGTGTACCGACCTTTACGTCTGCGAGCGGGCGAGGCGCGCGGCGTGATTTTTTTTTCACTTGTGTTGGTTGTTCGTTTATCTTTTGTTTTCCATATTGATTTTCTTTGTTTTTTTTTATGCAACGAGCTCCGCTATAAAGAGATACGAGGACGACAGTAACAAATCGCATACAAGTGTATCACAGGCAGCTTTAAGCAGAGAGTGAGCCATTATGCACTAGTCTAAATAAACCCCCACCCCCCCTCCCCCTCCCACCCTGTCCCGGGTTGGGGGAGGAGGAGGAGGAGGGGGGGTTTACTTTGACTAGTGCATTACCACCCCGCCCTAAAATCAAAAATGAATAAAATACCCTGTCTAGACAGTACAGTACAGGTGAAAATATTTATAGATTTCATGATAATTTTACTTCACACGCGCCATCAACAACATCCGCGCCAAGTGCCAAGGCATTTCATACAATTCTTAGTAAGGGGGTCGGGACATGCCTTCAACTGTAATATAGTTGTTTTTCCCTGGTAACGCCGAGAAGATATGCCATATTCCCTCGTTGAATATACACAAAATGAGCACTTGATCAAGTCCAAATCCATCTCGTGGATAGGGCGGGAATTACACGTGCAGACGTTACACGCAGTTCCTGTCACGCAATTCTTGAGATATCATTATATCACTGAAGGGATTTCATCTATTTCGGTGATACCACATTTGATTTCATGGTTTATACACACATTTTGGTATTTCAACGGAACGAACAGAATATTATGCACAAGATTGAAACAAATTGAGTCCGTAACAAGGTAGTAACGACATCAGAATGGCTTCCCGTTGCTGAATCTAAACGGTTCTAACTTGGCCAACTATTCGATGAGCATATAATAAAGGGCTTCCAAGAAAACGAAATCATTAGGTTTTTTGAAAAGAAAACATCGTTTCTTTACAGAATAAAAACTAAAAACTTGAATGGAGAATCGGCTGAAGAACCTAAATACGACTGTACGTGCATTTGTACTTGTCACTCATTCACCCCGCTACAGGGCTCGCAAAATTCATAGTGACTCGCCGGATTAGAAGCTGTATTTAAAGCGTAGCGTAGTTTGAAATCCTCTACATATCATATTCAAAGAAAATTTATTGTCTTTGATCCAATCAAACAATTTTAAACAAAGATACTGCCATAAACTATGAGTACCTAATTTTCAGCTTTGACTCCGTCAAATTCGACAATAATTCAGTCACTTTAGACATCTGCATATCGGGTGATCGACTTGGTCACCCTTCAAAACTAAAATAATATTGAAAATGAATGTGCATTCGAATTCTTAAAGAAATTATTGTCAGAAAATATGTGAAGTTCACCGTATTTTCGATTTTAATCGAAAAAAAATCGCCGTGTCACCATATCGTCGTTTGTTTAATAACTGAATATTGCGGATTTTGAGAGTGCGTACTCTCTAACCCAGCATTAACTTTACAGAGATTTTTTTTACCAGATGCAAAGATCTATTGTAAGTCAATCTAGAAATATTTCTAAATTCAAAGAAAAGAAGGCCGCAACTCTGCAACGGCCATTGCCAGACAGCATTTATCGGGTTTTAAAAAGACCTATTAAAGTAGCGTTAAATAAAAATTCGACAGAAGCGACAAAATATAAATAAAATTAGTTGATTTTGGTTTTAATATGCTGACGGGACTTAGTACTAAAGCAGGTAAAAATATTATCTTTCTACTTAAAATCATTTGCGATTGCGACATGTTACAACATAAGGTATGTTTTGCTCTGATTTTGAGCATTTCAGGGGGTCAAACAGTTTGATTGTCATATCTCAAAGGCCTTTTACATTTCAGCCAAACTATTTCATATGGGACATTAGCTAGTTAAGATATAAATGTGTGCCAAGTTTAAAGGAAATCGGAGGTGCACTGTAGACTCGTCTGCATGGTATTCACATGGATCCTCTCTTAAACTAAAACTCCAAGTGTGAAATTAATTTGATGTAGGTAAAGGTTTTATTTAATACCTGTTATTATTAGCTCTCATGTTCACAGTCCAAGGAAAGCTTAGCCTGCTATGCAGACGTATTTTTTCACTCTCATAAATTCGAAGAAAAAAGTAACGTCTGCTTACCCGAGCGCTTAATTAGTTTCCAATATGCAAGCAGACGTCAGCACGTTTGTTTTATTTTTCTGCCCAATCAAAGCCATTGTTAGAATTTTAGTGAATTGGCGCGCCAGTGAACACTCCTATGTACATGTCAATGGCAAATGTATTGTCTGAATTCCTTTTAAATGTAACATTACGTCACTTTCCACGATATGGAAGGTAAAATCTGATTGGACCATAACACAATGAGGTGTGCATATTGGAAACTACTTAAGCGCTCGGGTAAGCAGACGTTACTTTTTCTTCGAATTTATGAGAGTGAAAAAATTACGTCTGCATAGCGGGCTAAGGAAAGCTCGGCTGTTGATAAACCAGGCTACTTTATTTGTTACTCTTTAATATTTAAGTGCCGATCAAGACACTCGCTGACAGAAATTAAAAGCCGAAATTTATATGGGGATAAAAATTAAGTTCAGATGTTATCTCGGAACTCTGAGCTAGAGTCGAGTATTCCCGCTTTATAATACTTGTGTAGAGTATGTCTTGGAGACATAAATTGTACAAACTTAGGGAGTAATTGCAGATTACCCCCTCATTTGGTCATTAATAATTCATTTCTCAACTTTTTCATACTAAAAATCTAACCCTGAAATCTTAAAAAAAACCTAACCATTTCGACCCAAAATCTAGCCTGAATTTCAGCCGTCTCCTCTGGTTCTACAAGTTCAAGTTCGTTTTATTTTGCACTATTTCTTTTAAAGATAACTACACAAGAAAATAATTGTAGAAAGAAAAAGAGAGGTACGGTAATAATAAAATAGTTTTGAATTTCAAGAATGTGCATAGAGGTCAAAGGAGCCATAGGCTTTCTAGTTGACCTCTATCACAAGAAAAATAAATGAGGATATTTGGAGCACAGAAAATACATAAATATCTATTGTACAAATTTTCTTGGGTGGTAAGCGGCTAGAATTAATACTAATAGGAAGAAGAATTTATTTACAATATTGATACATAATTATATGGAGACGTTGACAATATATTTATATATATGCAAAGAATAAAGATGGTATGAATATATTAAGTCGATCTTAGTTATTGTTCTATATTTACAATTTTACACAGTAACTTAGGCCTGGTTTTCAAGTAAAAATAATTTGTATTGTTTTTTAAAACTATTGTGTGGGAGGGATTTTATTTCTAACGGTATTTTTTCCCATAATCGTGATGCAAGAGATTTAAATCTCGATAGACCATAATTAGTTCTGGAAGCTGGTCTGTATAAGTTTTGGTTAGTAGCATATCTAGTATTATAATTATGAATATCAGTTGCAGAGGGGACTAAGTCGAAAAAAACAGGTGGTACACCTATTTTAACATATTTTATTTTGTGAACAAGAGTGGAGATTTTCAGATTAAAGGCATTGTCAAGTTTTAGAATTTGCAAAATTCTATAATATGGGGTGGCATTTTCAAATTTGCTAGCAAAGAAAATGCAGCGAACACATTTATTTTGCTTTGTTTTAATTTTACTTAGTCTAGTCTTAACAGCAGTACCCCAGGTCATTAGGCCATAACTCAAATACGAATAGATAAGAGTATAATAAAGTTGCTTTAGAATAGTAATAGAAATATGGTATCTTAGCTTACAAATAATTCCAATATTTTTGGCAATTTTATTATTAACATGTGTAATTTGAGTGTCCCATCGTAAGTGTTCGTCAATAAAAACCCCAAGATATTTAATATATGTTTTTTGCTCAATATTGCAAGCAGTTATTCTTATATTAGGGTTCTTCTTAGGGGAGGTTATCAACATATAATTTGTTTTTTTTAAATTAATCGATAATTTGTTTGCTGCACAATATTTTAAAACATTAGCAAGCTCTTCATTAATAACTCTTTCTAGTTCTTCAGAGTTATTTGAAGAATATAAAATATTTGTATCATCAGCGAATATTCTGAAAAGGAGTTTTTGAGAGGAGTTTGGAAGATCATTTATGTACAATAAAAAAAGTAAAGGGCCTAAAGTTGATCCCTGTGGAATGCCACAGGTTATGTTTCTTAGACTAGATTCTGTATTATCAATTTTAACATATTGTTTACGATCTGTTAAATAGCTTGAGAACCAATTATGTGGTAAACCACGAATGCCATATTTATACATTTTTGCCAATAAAATATCATGGTTAATCGTATCAAATGCCTTCGAAAAATCTAGGAATATACCACAAGTTATTTTGTTTTCATCTATAGCCGTCTTCAGGTTTTCTATAGTTTCAAGTATTGCATATTCTGTAGAGTAGCCTTTCCTAAAGCCAAACTGATAATTAAATAGTATATTATATTTTTCAAGGAAGGACATCAGTTGGTCATATACCATTTTTTCCAGAACTTTACTGAATGATGAAATAATTGCTATAGGTCTATAATTACCTAATTCTGTTGCACAGCCACTTTTGAATATAGGGGTTACTCTCGAGATTTTAAAAATATTTGGTACAGTCCCTGTTAGAATTGATTCATTGATTCATCATTCTACCCAAAATCATTCATAGAACGAGTCTAAATACACCTGAATTTAGCGCAGTTTTCAAGCGATCTTTTGAGTGGAGGGGTATTCTGCAACTAAGCCAAACTTAGTACATAGGACTTAAAGAATTGTAAAACTCATTTGATCATAGTATGATTTGATGCAGCGATTTTCAAGTGAATTGTGATTGTAGAGTTAAACGCGTAAACATGGCCTGCGTCAGACGTGATTTCCTCTCTTCTATAAACTCTTTTAATATGGACTTGTCCGTCTAAGGCAGCACTAATTTTCTTTGAAGTAAGAATAGCCGGGCTACCTTGGTCTTGCATCGGTGAAGTAAATGAGAAATGACTGAACATTACGATCTTCGCGACCTTTGAGCTGACGGTTTTCCAGAGCCAGTGCGTTTACTGACAAAGTGTCTTCACCCGAAGACTAACTCTCTTACTTTGTGTGAATCCTTGAATTCTTCGAAACCAAACTTTTCCAGAGCAAATTTAAACGCATTTTGGAACAGCAATCGAAAGCCTTTGGTCCGGCTTTCAAAAGTTTACAATGTAAATTATGCAAATCAATTCAGCGACAGGAATTTGATTGGCTAAAACCCGACAATGTCTCAGCTCGCGCGCCCAGCCGTGAGTGGGGAGAGGATCGCGGGCTCACGAAACCCCCACGGCTGGAAACCGCATTTACTCGACCCTGACTGACTCTTGAACTCGAACAGCCTCTGACAGCAGAAGCGAAAAAAATTATTTAGGGAACTTCGTAATTTCCTTCAGTTCTACGTCTCGATCGTAGAGGGAGATGGCTTTTAAGTCCCAGTGTATACACGACTTTCATAATGGCCGCCTCCTAATTTGCATAATTTGGAAGATAAATCTGTAGAGGGAAACCAATGCTACCATATGAAAGATCGCATTAAAACTAGTAATTATTTTGAGTTTTAGAGCAATGTGGAGAATTGCTGTTGAGCTATGACCATTTCTAATGCAGAAAAACATGAAAGCGAGGCTAGAAAGGCGTCCGTTGTTTTTCTCATACAAATCTCTCTAATTTCAACTGGCTGCAACTTCATTGCTTTTTAAGCTACATCACTCAACTTTCACAAGTTCACTAATGTCGACATGCTCTTTCACATGGCAATGTTCATATTTTCTATAAATGTGGATAAACAACCGAAACGGAAAATCACATATGCAAATTAGGAGGCGGCCATTATGAAAGTCGTGTATTTAGTTTCGATTAACTGATCCTTCACAATGCTTTGCAAATAGGACAATGCCGAAGCGCTACGTCCTGTCTGACTCGACTTCCACGGCAAACAGTTGGAAAATAAGGCTTTCACCTGTTGATAAAACCGCCAAAATATCTCGCCTAGAAAGTACAAATGTAGACTATTCACTGCCTGCTTTGTTCATCTAAATACTTTCCTGGATTAACGCTCAACCGCTCGATCACTTCTCTCTTGTCGTTCAGAACTGTACGGGAAATGAAAATGTATAAGGATGGCTGCAGGCCCTCCTTCTTCTCTCTCGTGCCAGTCTCCTTTTTCCATTTTCACGCGGCCAAATCATTTTATCACTTCCTTTGCGTTGAAATAACACTGAGGGCCTGTTTCGCAGGCTAAAAACAGATAGCACACGTGCACTGACTCTACTTACCCCACTCCCTGATCTTTCAGCGTCCCAAATATGGTGGATACCATCAGGTTTACGAAAATCCAGCACGACTTCAACAACCTTCGCTAGCCCCACAGCAGCCTCACCAGCCACAGTTCCACCGAACACAAAAACCCACACAAGATACTCAAGAGAATACTAACACATATGAACTCCTAACAAAAAGAGGGATTTTTGTATCAAACAGACTGTTTATCGGAGGGCTTCCAGATCCGGTTAGTATTTTTTAATGATTCCCAAATCATTTCAGTTCAACATAGAAAATGTTTTCTGCAGAAAATGCTTTCATAATAAATGCATCCTATGTTGTGACCAGTTACTGCGACGCAGTTGTAACGTTAGACGTTCTCAAAGTCCTTAGGCCCTAACTGGCGCCAAATGAAACGGGCGAAGGGACGGGCGCATGCTTCGCTCGCCTGTCGCTCAGGAAAAAGAACAAACCGGCGCAATCCACACATCTTCTATGGTTCCATAACGATCCGCTTGTCCCTTCCGCAATAGTTCCATTTTACGCTTTAAGCCCCAGGCACCACAAAGTAAAGCAGGCTGATCAAGAGAATATTTTCCGGTTCATCTCCAAAAAAAGATTGGTTACTTTATATACTGATTACCTGCATAGACTATAGGTTGGTGTGTTAATTCTCTCTATCGGCACAAACACATCTCGCTTTAGAGAGGGTCGAAATCCCCTGATGGACATGACTCGACGCACATAGAGGTAACTGCCGAATTATTCATTTTCAGGTCACGGAACTTGAACTGGAAGTAGCTTTCAATGATTTAGGCTACCAAGTCAAAGACGTACGTGTTATACAGGATATGTACACGGGATCTTTAAAAGGGTAAGATTTGCACAGTCTACGTATTTCACTCCGTTGTTTAATCTCGTACCCAGGCCCCATTTGTTTCTATGAAAAAAGTTGTCCAGAGGCTGCAAATCGCGTTCCCGCGCGTTTTTCGGCCATCAGTGACCAAACTGAGGACATGCGCAGTAGGACGGTATATGACTGCACTGCTCTGTTTTACGCATGCTTGAAGTAAACTCAGTTGTGGTCAACAAAAAAAAACGTCTCAAGCGTTGGTTCGGCAATGGCTAGCACTTCCGTAAAAAGAAGCTTAGAAACAATGCTGGATAGTGGACAGCTTGAAACTTAGCAGTCGGCTCTATCAGGAAATAAATAAATGTTGTAATACTGAGCTGATCAACTCTTTGTTCTTTGACAGGTATGGATTCGTGACATTTCACACGACAGAAGAGGCTGTCGCTGCAAGGGAAATGGTACGAGGCAAGATGATGTGGCATTCTCGTTCCCAGTGCCTCCTCAACTAAATTGATTTTTCAGTCAGTTGAGGAGGCACTGGGAACGAGAATGGATGATGTGGCTCTTCGGAGCATGCGCGTACGCGCGTTTTCTTCTCGCAAGAGTAGACGGTTTTTGTAGATTGAATCCGATGGGAGGGTAGGATAGGGGAGATAAGGACAATATGAATATCATTGACCTTATTCTCCTGTGTTGATTAGTACATGCCTAACATTTCAAACCCATTTTTAGGGGTCTATTGACTTTCACGGGAAACGTTTACACTTACACAAGGCATTCAGAAGAAAGGTATGTAGATGATGAAATCCTCAACGATGAAATACTAAAGCGAAGTCATCTCGAAAGTGCTCAGCTGTTATAGGCTTTAAACTTTTTCTCTCAAAGCGCATTCTCGCCGACTTTGTTTGTTTTGTTTGAGATTCTGGCGAAGAGAAACCTATGCTATAAGAATACTGACACTTTCTCTTGTAAATTCGTTTTTTCCAGTTTGTTATAGTTGAAAAACAATGGTACACTTTAAAAGTGTAGTAAACGGGCAGAGGTTGATCATCGGAGGCTGGAAAATCTAAGATGAGGGTGTAACAGTTGTTGATAACTCCGTTTCGCATTAAAAATACCAGCTGACTGTTTGTGCGTGACTACAGATCCATTTACTCATCACCAGTTTCATTCTGATGTAAAATATTCAGAAATACCAGCAAGAAGGCGAATAAAGTGAAACTATTACATGAAACAATATATGGTATTTACGAATATTTAACACGTACCACGATGAGGCTAGTGTTGAGTAAATGCGCCTGTAGTCATCACATCCAGCGGTAATTATCGATATTCAAGTAAAACTCTAAATTTCTTATCCTGTACGAAAAAGCATGATTCACACGATGTCACAGGATGATTGTCCTATAGTGTACATCTATACAAAGTTGAACTAAACACGTAAACTCAAGCATGCTAAGGCCTGGTTCATTTAACCAGAGTTATGAAACCCAGCGACCTTCTTTGTTAGCTTTTTTCAACCGTGACCGTGCACAAAACACAATAGAAATTCCAATGTGTTAATCAATCAGCCAATAGAAACGTGTGAGTTCAGTCGTTCAGGGGACACTAATGAACTTTGACCGTGCACAATCTTTTGTCTTGCCCCCTTCCAACATAAATCGCAGTGCCTTTGTTAGCCCCTTTGAAGTTTGCTGTGTTTCATAACCATTCCACTCTATTAACTATGATTTAACAGAAAATAGATTCACCATAAAAAATATTTTTGAACAGGAACAACTGTTTATAACTAAATCTATTTACACCACAATACTAATATCCACTTCCTTAATTATAAATTCCTTAAAGGGATGACTGTCGTATCACGTGATCGATGCTGTCATAATTACTGACAGTAAATCGTTTAAGTGAAATGCAGTTGCGAGTATAACATGAATAGAAAGTAACCCTGCTAAGACATTCCTCATCCAGCAGTGTTTTAGACCACGCTTAGAAAACAAGACTATCATGTAAAGACAGAGAAATATTAAGGGTACAAAAAAGTCACATGACCTATTTTGCATATTTTCACCTTAATAACTCGTTAATAAAACAATGTAATCAACTTTTCTACGTTGAAATAGGTAAAAAGCTTTAACCTTAACCACATCCACTTATTATCCTTAGTGTTTCTGTTAAACTCGCAACCGCATTTTTGATTAACTGATTTCGTGTTCTAAGTCACTTGACAGGACACGTGAGAGAACTTGCTTTAGACTGGCTAACATTTGATCACAACAAGCACTACGCCTCCCGGTTATCTCAGTGGTTAAGTTCCGGTCTGTTGAGCGGGAAGTCGTGGGTTCAAACCCCGGCCGGACTGACCAACACTCAGGGTCTTAAAATAACTGAGTAGAAGGTGCTGCCTTTACATAATCGAACAGTAAACGGTTAGACCTTCTCATGTTCTCGAATAAGGACGTAAAATCGTAGGATTAAAGTAAAGAGAGGGCCACGTGTTAGATAACTGTTACCGGTTAACGTGTTTAAACCCTCTATAAATAAAGGTTACTTTACTTTTACTACTTATAAGAATACTTGTATTTCTTTTATTTCTTCAGGCTGCCGATCACTGGATCTCGCTAAGGCCGCTCCATAATCCTTCAATTCGGTTTGATCAGTTGGGCAAAACTATCGGGGAAACCGTACCGTAGCCGTACCGTAGCCGTACCGTAGCCGTATTTTGCTATGCTCTTGTAAAATCGTTTAGGTTATGTCTTCATAACTAATTAAACATGTTTCGTAGTTGCAAGTTCATGCTTTCCCGATACAAACAAATACAAACATTTGTGGACTCCAATATTAGCTCATGAAAAAGAGACCCAAAATAGTATTGATTGTAGGTCATGTAACATGGTTAAAACACCAACCGTGAACTCTCGATTGTTGGGTTAGCAAAACAGTATGATTTCTAGAAAAAAAATGAGTCTGTACTAAGAAGGTTTAGGCAAATTAATAGGCAGTAGAAGTCTTAGTAAGACTGCTGTTTGGTGGTTACAAGGAGGCCTCCCCGCCAGCAAAACAATCTTACCAATTGAAATTGATGATTGAAATGAGCCGTAACAACCTCCTACGCGTAGGAACACCCACTGTGTTTAGTTGTGTTTGCTGTTGGTCGTTAACCATGCTGCATTTTGTTTTAAAGAGTGATTATTTAGCCGTAGGACACAAGTTGTCATCATAAGACGAGGCTTCGCTTTTAAAACAGCACGCAAAGGCTGCATTCAAGCTCAGAGCATTTTAGAAACTTTATTTCTCAAAAAATCGAGAAGGGTTCTTTTCACAAAGTAAACTTTTCAGCCACGTGCGTAGCTTCTGAAGCAAGTAGGCTCAATGATCGTAACGAAAGAGTGTTTCGTTTATTGTTAATAATTTTTAATTTAATTGCTTTCGGAACTTTAATCAATCAAAATTTTTAATGAACATTTTATTTATAATTAAATGTTTCTGGCGATAATTCAACAGGTGTGCTTGTGACTGCTATGTTGTCATGTCCATAGTCTTAAATTTAAGATTACTGGTTGTTAATTTCAAACCCAAGTAACTTTTATTATTAATCGAGGGTTGTACGTTTAAGTAATATACCATCGATCTTCTCTTGACTTATCACATTGTCTTATCCTTACTAGAGTTTGTCCCTACACGTTTCTCACGCCTACTGTTTGGGTTAATCTTTCTGCTGGCCGCGGATTCGCACGGCTCAGTACCGAACCGGGAGGAGATTCCGGACACGCGTAACAGCTTCCGGTAGCTAGATCGTGAATTAGGAATACTGTGTGCGAGCATTTTCGTAATTGTGCGTGATTGTCAAAAGTGTATGGTCTCAAGCAGTCCGAATTACACAGTAGTTTCTGGAAGCGAGTCGACTGACAAAATTGTTAAAGAAATTTAAAGCCGAAAAAAATGGTAATAAAAGTAACTTAGGGCCCGTTTACAAGGAGATAGGGTTACCCTAGCAGTAGGGTTACCCTACCACTAGGGTTACCCTAGCGCTGGGTCATTTCCTCTTATTTTTAGCGATGTGTTTACAAGCAGGCGGGACAACTCAACTCGGCTGCCCGGGTTACCCTAGCGCTAGGGTTACCCTGTCTGAGAGCTAGGGTGACCCTAGCACTAGGGCTATGTTTTGCCCTTGTAAACGGTTTGCTAGGGTAACCCGCCTACCCGGGTCAACTCTATTCTAGAGCCAAATTTCACATTGCAAGTTTCTGAAGTTCTCTAGCAATTAGTAGGTAGCATAACAACATTCTAGGATACTATACAGCTGCAATAAAGGGCACCACAGAAAGAAGAATCGACGTTAATCCACCAAAACCCGCCAGAACTCTAATCGTGTCCGCCATGTTGTTTTCTATGCTTGAATGATTTTGGCGGCCGCGATCCTAGCGGTTCACAGGCTACCAAAAAGTCAGTAAAATCAAAATCACTTCCACAGATCTGTTTGAACCGGATAAAAATGAAAAAAAAAATGGAAGAGCAATATTAGTAGCACATGTTTTTATTCATTAGTATGACATTTCATAAGAAACGGCTTTTCAAATGAATAATATATTTGAAAGAGACTTTCAACTGGCTTGTGTTGAATTGGCCCGGGCAGTAGGGTAACCCTACCTGAATCATTTTGCTTGTAAACCCGGGCTATCTTTGACCCTAGTGCTAGGGTAACCCTAGTGCTAGGGTAACCCTATCTCCTTGTAAACGGGCCCTTAGTTTCGTGCACAGCAATTTATAAATATGGCCGGATTGCTGTTTTGTAGTGGGTTTGATTCTAGAAAAATATTGTAAATAATACATTTTGCAGCTTATTTCTTCAGGCAGATACTATAAAATTGTCCAAGTTGACTTTCTCGTTGACAAATAATATATAACGCTAGCGACGCAACTAGGACGATCAACGACTGTACAGTTGAGTTACTTTTTATACTCTGCCATTTTCTGGATCTTGTTATTAAGGCGAGAGAGAGAAGAGAAGAGAAGGAAAAGAAGTCCCACGTACTAGTATTTTAGCCTGCGTATGGATGGATTTCGATGCGCTACACATCAAAATGAGCTACGAAAAGTTAAGGATAATAACTAGTAATTAGTATTACAGCTAGCTATCGAGAATTAGTTGCGTGTTCTCAGCCAATCAGAATCGAGATGTGAGTATTAGAATGAATATTAAATGCATCTGTCCGGCCCGGACTGCGAATGTAAAGGCGCTTCACAGCCAATGAAGAGTGGATCAAGCTAATCTCTGGATATTATATACATGGCATGGCCATATGCTCTGTATACATCTTATCCGTAAACCTTTGCGCTCAAGAAAAAAAACACAAGAAAAACAAGTTTAGACTTGGACTCGTTATTCACGTCTCGTCGTCCAAGGAGGGGTTCTTGTGAATGTCATATGCTGTGGGTTTGGGTGGAATGAATAACCAGTCCTGTTACACTACACTACTATTTCAAGAAGAATTAATACAGTTGTCGTTAAGGGGATTTTTTAAAACAAAGACTAGTTTTCCAAAAGGACATCTCCCTCTGTGGCGGAATATAGTTCTTATATGCCGGTTTCAAATTTTCTCTTCATCGTTTAATTTTTCTTGGCAAGAAAGATAAAATGTGAACAGTGGCAACGATTCATATTTTCTCAGTGACCCTTGCCATATAAGCCTTTGGCTTGGGCTTTTCTAATGTATTTTTGTAAAATGTATTTATGGCGCAATAAAATGAATGTAAATATAAAGAAACTGCATGCCTATCACACCGCCGATCCTCTAACTCTAACCTAAACAACCTAAAAACAGCATAGTTACAGAAAACATAATCCACAATATAGGCAAACAAAACAGGCGCATAAACAACTTTAGTAACCCTCGCGGTTTTATGCTTATGCTCCTCTACATTATTTGTTCTTGTATTCAGGGCGTGTGTAAATCGTGTCACGGTGTGGAAATAACTGACCCTTGCCAACCTTGACTCCTTAAACAATTTATCGTGTTAAACTCAAGACCGGCTCAGATCAAGTCCAGTTTCCTTTTCTTCCCAGCCAGTTATTGTTTCCAGCTTTCAAGAAGCCAATACTAGGTTTTATCCGAACGACAGGGCAAGTTTGCCAGCAAATGCAGCCGGCGGCACTAGGTTCTTTACAGAAAAATCGGTTATCCACAGACGCTGTTACATTGATACCTTTATTTCGGCTCACTTGGTTCAGTACAGGGTGTGGAAAGTGTATCTAATCTTTTCCACACTCCATTTCTTTACTTTTCCACCGTTGCTGAGCTGTGCAATCCACATTCACGCGCGCCCCGCACGTTCTTAACTATAAATTTCCGCTATAAAATCGAAACTGCTCCTGTCGTGCATAACATACTTGATAACTTCCATAGCCCTTGGCGCTGTTTCACTAGTCTGCACGTGCGGAAACCGCCGTCTTTTCAATCTCAAATTAATTTCTTCACGAGGAGGAAGGGGGCTGCGAAGTATCTAAACATTCAATCAGGTCAATTCATAGTCACAGTTTAATAGCATAATGAAGATCGGAGGTAAAGGTCTAAGACCTCCTACTAGGGAGTCCTTATTTAACGCGATTTTTCCCGGGGTTGTATTTAACACTTAAATGCGTCAAGAAATAAACTTTGATGCGATTCTCATTCTTTAATCATGATCTGCACAATGGTTAACTTGTTGCATCTTTCTAGTTTATGAAAAGATCACTGGAACGCCGCGTTATTTTCTTGTTGTTGAGTAAGACGGCTGGCTGTGCCCTTTTGTTTTGCAGTTTAATTTGTTCTTGTCAGGTCACGTATCTTAAAATGAGAGGAATTAAAGAACCTTTCTTTACGAATTTCTTTGGCCACAGGATTCTTA
Source organism: Actinernus sp. WN-2022 (assembly GCA_030867875.1). Classification (NCBI taxonomy): domain Eukaryota; kingdom Metazoa; phylum Cnidaria; class Anthozoa; order Actiniaria; family Actinernidae; genus Actinernus; species Actinernus sp. WN-2022. Next base: position 12,815,957 of record JAOWCC010000019.1, on the reverse strand, counting down.
ACTATTTAGAAATAACGAACAATTTAACAGAGCAAGCTTTCGAGTGAACTGACCATTAGTTATTTTTATTTAATATATAATTATCGATGAAATACCAGTGTATATTTTGTTCTAAAAAGTAATATCTTCACAGTCACGTAAATATATCACTTTTGAAAACTTATGACTGGCTTTCAAAGATTTCTAGCTTTTTTAGTAAGAGATTGAAACTGGTATTTCATCGATAATTATATATATTAAACAGAACATTACTTGTCTTAGTGGAGATACGAATTGTATCTTTCGTCGTGTTGACGAAATATCTTACTCGTTCGCTGCGTTCACTCGTTAGATATTTCTTCAACACTCGAAGATAAAATGCGTACCTCCGCGTGGCCATCCTCTATTTCTTATCTGGAACTTCGATTCACAAACACATCTAGGATGTTGGAGAAAGCATTCTATACTGAACCAAGCTAAGATAAAATAGTTTTGACTTGCATTGTTTGAATATATGAAGCCGCTATTTTCTATGTCGAGGTTAAAAAACTCAGTTACTTGGTTTATTTTTTTCTGGCTGTTGGACAATTACCTCAAATTAGCCTTAAAACGTATCTGAAAATAGCATTCAGATATAAAACAAAACAACATATTTGGAGCAACACCATTTTGTGGTGTGAAGTGAGACACATTCTAAGGCGATTTTTCATTATTTAATCTATACCATCTAACATTTCCATCTACTTCCATTTCCTTCAACAAACTATTTTTTTTAACTAGTAGTGTATTAGGTGCCAGTTTTTTGGGGTAATAAAGTAATAAGCATTGTTCCCGAGTCGTAGAGAGTTCAGTGTGCAATTTGCTACACTGTGGTTTATTTGGAAAGAAAATAGGTGTTCATTCTGCTCTTGTTCCCTAAAACAGGCCCATGGTTCCGTTCAGTCCTTGAAGCCGGTGAAAACAAACTGACGCCAGGTCTTTGTATATTAAACAAGACACCATGTTATGAAAGCATTCCTTTGAGAGCCTTGTTTGGTTATCCTTACCAGCCAGCAATTTGTTTTCCGTTCAGTCAATTGCAATAGATGAATGGCAGACAACAGAGGATAAATCTGGTCCGTTTTCCTAACTTTGTATAGTATATGAGCTAGATAAAGATCAATATTGGCATTGAAAACTTGTTTTTAGCTCTGTCCCTTATTGAATTAAGTAAAAGTTCAATACAGACACTTTAATACATACGAAGTCTGCAAATATCTTCCGGGCATTAAAAACAAACCGCGTGTACTTTTATATTGTGTCCTGTAGTAGAATTAATACCAGGTGCTGGGGAACAGACTGCAAATATTCATTAAAAAAGAGAGAATAATCCAAACGATGATCAAATCTTGTCAGTAGTATTATGAAGTTTAAAAACAAGTTTATAATTGTTGATAGAATTATAAAGAATAATAAAGGTGCTCTATAATTTGAAAATTTATGGACCACTCTTACTAAGCGAAGCCGGGCTGTGACGACGGACGTAAAAAAGTTTTCTCGCGAAATTTGGGCTTTTCGCATCCAGATTTTCAATTTTCAGATTTTCGAAAAATGTGATAAGTATAGAGATCCGTTTACGCCGAACGAATATCGGAGGTTTAAGTTTATAAGTATGTCTTGTTCTCTTTAAACGCGAAATTTGTGGTTTTCGCGTTGTGTTTTTGAGAGAACGGTGAATTAAGGCTGTTGTTCACGCCGTCGCCTTTTTAGGGACTTTAAAGAATCACGACGGCAACGTCTAGGAAGACGGCATAAAACAATAGTCTTAATTACAAAATACAATAACTGCACATGCAAATACCGCAGTCGCCACATTTTCACCATTCTCTGCAAAAACAAACCGCAAATTGTACGTTTTGAAGAGAACGCGAACATAAAAAAGTAAATCAATCTGTTTTTCGATCAGCGTGAACGGAACTCTATACTTATCATATTTTTCGAAAATCTGGTTGTGAAAAACAATTCAAGGCAAACATGGGAAATAGTAGACACCGTCCTGGTTGTAGTCCCTAATATCATCGATGTACGGATTGTCAGGTGTATTTCTTGCTGTAAACTAACGGTGTGTCCAGCACAAAGTTGCCCATACCTGGTGCCCATGCAACTGAATAAAACAAAAGAATTTGCAAAATTAGTATATAGTTATTTATCATATTCGGGAAGGTATATTAATCGAATGAAGCTAATTTTACTCCAACTTCTTTTCATAAAATGATATTCGAGGAGAAACAGGTAATGCTAATTTCGTAGAATAAAATTCATATAGCAAAGCTGTTCTAAAACAGTTAAGCTGGCTCCCTGTTAAATCGCAACTTTATTATCGTAACACTATATAGAATCGCATAGCCAAAGCTGAATCGCACGGTGCATTTGCGAAATCAGACGCTGATTGGCTGAGACGGAGTGGTGATTCAGAGTGGAATCACCACTCCGTCTACGCGCGCTATTTATAACTTAGCAAAATATCAACAAAACTACTAAATCTTCAAGTAATTCATCGGACTATGCGATTCAAGGAAAATCATATGCCTGACTCGGTAATTCCTCGTTAAATTGCACTCGAAAAACCGATATCGCCCTCGTCGAAGCGACTCGGGCGATATCGGTTTTCTCGTGCAATTTAACGTGGAATTACCTCGTCAGGCATGTGATTTTCCTATAATGTCTTTCAAATACATGACTGGTTGTGCCCCCCATGCAGTACCACTTCACAATTTGTTAAGCGCTGTGATATTTGTAAACGCGCTAGGAACTCCCAGAAACTGATATACCTCTCTTTATGAAAGAACCTTCTATTATAGAACTGTTAGTCTCTGGAACACACTTGATTCATCTCTGCCAGATGGAATTATGTAGCTACGTTGATGTTTTTAAACGTTCTTTGAAACTTAACTTTTGTTGAATGACTTTTTAGACGAACACTAGCATTTACTGTAAGTTAATTTCTTATATTTTTAGCTTGTGTTAGTGTGTATATTTAATCTATTAGTGTGTATATTCGATCTATCTGAACAGTTGTCCTCTGACTGTGATATAGATATTTAAATTTCTTATATTCTATACGATTATATGTGTATGTATATGTATTTTAAGCCTTGTCTCTGAAAAGCCTCTATGGGGAGTTGGCAATAATAAACGATGTATGTATGTAAGATACTTCTGTGAATATTTGTGACTTATTGTACACTGGATTTGAGACGAAGCAATTCCTATTATTTTCGTTGCCACACCCATGGTGTTATGAAGTGTTCAAAGAGCTACCCCTTCAACAATCACTCAACACGGGAATTTAATACATTAATTTCAGCGTTACAGTAGCAAGACATTCAAATATCCTTAAATCCGATCTGCAATACCAGGCAGTATACCACAGACTATCGCCTACATGCTGTATAGTAATCTGTTCTTTTGATATTTAATGTGCGTGGCTCAACTTTTCTTATATCTAATCGAATTGTCGTAAACCTAAATTAAATATTTACCTTTTGAAAATATTTGTTTATACTATATTTTTAAAGTCGTTCTGTGATTTATTAGTGGAAAAATTGTATACTGTGATGCGTGTATCGCATTTCACTGAGTAGAGAGGACAAGCTATCAACCGTGACATTTCGCATCGATTGGAATTCTATCAATTTGAGGATTCAAAACTCGGGTAGGTCTCAGAAGGTCTCGCAACTTTGGGAAAGGTTAAAGCTTTTCTTACCGGTTCTCGCTGAGCAAATACTGAAATGAAATCAAGAAAAGGAAAGTGGTTAAAATACTTGTTATTGCGTTGGGGTTTTACAAGGCAAATTCAGTCTCGAATCTTAAGGTGTTCCCATTTTTTAAATCCCCGTTTTGATTTGTTCAACTTTCTTTCAGTTAAAAGTGAAAAACGTACTAAACCGTAAAGAAAACTTATTTTTCTCGGCACAATCGCTAACAAGTGCGACAATTATATGTATCATAAAGGCTGGTTCACACTTGCGACATAAGCATAAGAGTATTGGCAAGCGCAGATTGTACTTTATGGTTAGATGAATGCTCAGTTGTTCCGTGGAAGATCCTTCATGTAAGGCGCCAGGAAATAAAAGCATCAATGATTTATAAAATTCTTAATAAGCAATTTGCCCCAAATCTAAGAACCAGTGGCAAAATTTGACGAGATTCTAAATAAATTTAATCGAGCTTTTGAAAAGTACGCGCAATTTATTGGAGTTTCAAGACTCCTCCATATCTCGGCCATATTTGTATTTCGTTTTGGCGTTCCCATGGAAACTTTGATGTCAACCGAAATGCTAGTATCTGGTGTAAAGTTTCTTTCACTTGAGGGTGCGTTTCTTTGGGAGAATCTATGATGGATTCTATATAATCCTGGATCACACGGTTTTTCATTTAATACCAAAAGAAACAAAGAATCAGACTGGATTAGTTTCGCAGTTCGCGCGAAAATGGCGGCAAGCTTGTTTTTGTTTTTCGAGTAGATATTTTCCGGCAGTTTAACTCGGCAACATATTTCTCGAGTGTTGAAAGACAAACTCGCCAGTTCTCGTTAATTCCGAAGACTGCTTGACACACTGTACCGTTTTCGAATCCCGCTTGGATCGTGAATTCTAAGAATCGATTTTGGATTAGCCGTCCAATCCATTCTCACTACGGATCGGAAGGATTTTAGTAAAGAAACACAAGATCTATTTTCGGATTCAAGAACTGATCATGATCCAATTTCGGATTCCCCAAAGAAACGCGTGCACCCTGGGTTACTTGTTCTAAACTGATGACCATCATGGTCACAATCTTGCCAAAATATTTTTTTTGGTTTCAGAAAGTCCTAGTTAAAAGTCTCGATAAAAAATGAGATCATTTGAGAAATTAGTGGTTGAGATACGGACCTTTAATTGCAAGAAATATCCCCATACTTTTCACTGCCCAAATGCTTCGGAACCAGTGAAAAATTACAGATTTTGTACGGAAAATAATGGTCGTAAGAGCATTAAATAAGCTTGCACGTTTTTGTTCAGTTTTGAAATCTGTCATTAAAAGATATGCTTTCTTAAAACAACCAAGTTATACTGTCATCTGTTTCCATCGATCACAAAAGGTAAGAAAGTGTGACGTCACCATTTTATGAAGTCGATAGAGGGCACTTGACTCAGTAGGATATGTCGCACAATTTCAAGTCTTTATGTCAGTCTTAAAGTATTGAAATAGCTCGTAAAAATAATAATATCACTTTTGAGTTTGAATGGTTGATATTCATCTTTTGCTCAAGATTACGACTGCTTAAGAATAGTAAAATCAGATATGGACCATCGTGATCGCCGTTAAAATGTTGAAAATGGGGAGAAATGCTTGAACTCAAAAACAGAAATTCAATTCAATTTAGTCACACTGGACAAATAACACTGAAGGTAGTAATAAGAAGTCTACAGTTCGTAGTTCTTAGATAGATAGTTAGTTCTAAGTTCTTAGATAGATAGTCCGGTTAATCATAGTTAATAGAGTGGAATGGTTAGGAAACCCGGCAAACTTCAAAAGGGCTAACAAAGGCGCTGCGATTTAGGTTGGAAGGGGGCAAGACAAAAGATTGTGCACGATCATAGTTCATTAGCGTCCCCTGAACGACTGAACTCACACGTTTCTATTGGCTGATTGATTAACATGTTGGAATTTCTATTGTGTTTTGTGCACGGTGGTGGTTGAAAAAAGCTAACAAAGACCTATAACAAAGAAGGTCTCCGAGTTTCCTAACCATTCCACTCTATTAACTATGGGTTAATTGACTGATAGAGAGAGGAGTGAGTGAGTGAGTGAGAGCCGACTAATATAATGTCTGTGTGCAGCAACCAAAGTAGCACAAGGATTTCGAGTTGGCTGCTGAAATCAAAGAAATTAAATAACCGATTATATACAAGCCGGATCCGAGAAGTGAACAAACGAATTTGAAAGTACTATAGACATATACATCTATTATAGACAAAAAAAGATTTTATTTGAAATGTATAACTACAAATAATAATAAGGCTACTCTATAATAGGAAATACAAAGTTTGTTAGAGAAATATTGAAGAAATATAAATGACTAAGAAATAAGAATGTCAAGAACTGATGATAATTATTACCATGCTGTTACTGAAAGGACAGACTTACATCATGTATTTATGGTAGAGGACTTACATAACCACATGTATACTTGTCTTCATGAATTTAGCACCATGATATACAAAGTATGGGATATACATCTCGTTCTTTATTATAGAAATTATAGAGTCCTAAATTAAATTGCGCGTTGATACTTAATGGTGCTTGAGAGGTTTTTATATTCGCAGTACGAACCGGATAATGCAGTTATTAGGGACCTCGAGCAACCAGACCATGCAGTTATTAGGGACCTCGAGCAACCAGGACGGCAACGGCAGTGACGATCGACGGGACGTAGAAAACAATTCTCCCGAAATTTGGTGTTTACTATTTCCCTTGTTGTATATTATTTCAATCAAGCATTTAGAGAGGAGACTTTTGTGTTTGTAGCCAATTAACAACCACCAGTCCAATGGTGACTCCGTATACATGTGCAATATCATGCTAGCTCCTATCAAGCTGCGGACCCGGAGACTCAAGCTCAGTTGGTCAGCCATTCAATAAATGTACTAACTTTATTACTAATCAATTGAAACTATGAAACGTTTTTTTAGAAATCGTATCTTTTGACCAGTTGGGCTTTAAGATAATTAGTTTCGCTTCCGTGGGAGAGATTTTGGTGGTAATACACTCGACAAAACTAAAATAGTTTAATACCAGTGCAAGGAACACTATAACAAAAGCAGTGCACAGAGACATAGGGGTCACTGATTTATCGACCAGTTAAACGATTCAGTTAAACTTTTAAGATGAACGGACGAAAAAAATATTTGATGATGATTTTCCACAACTTGGAAATCTGAGTAATCTGAGTTTTATTTCCTTCAGTTTTATCACAATGCATACAGGGCACGTGGAGTTCTGAATGCCAATACCCGTAAGAGTTTATACAATCTCTGAAACACCTTTTGTTACCGAACATTAAAAGTGCTGTGAGTACAATTTCGAACGAAAAAAATGTACGAATTCTTAACAAATTGTGAGTTGTATTGCTAAAGTTTCACCCAAAGCAGCTTGAAGAGTCTACGAAAGCCACAAATTTCAGGGTGGTCGAATTTAGTATTTGAGACATTGAATATGGGTTGAAGAAAGGCCGAACAAAGGATCCCTTCGGCTGTTTTGTGTAACCTGTACATAATGCGAATTTAAGAGTTCATTGATGAACAGCAGGTCTGACAGCAGGTACTGCATCAATAGATAGGTTTTCTCAAATCCACATGAGGACTTTCTCATGATGTTAGCTGCACACTTCTGACTTCTTATAACATATTCATAATCCTACTTATCTATTAATCGAGGTTAGGAGTAAAAGACCTTGGAATCACCCGAGCATTAATTGTGAATAGAAACAATAGAGAGTGGAGCAAGCTGACTTATTAAACTACTATCTGGTACTGTCCTGCCTTCATCCGTAGGACAATACCTAATTAGTGGGCTAATGTATAAAAGTATTCGAAAGAACACAATGAAATAATTATACGTAGAACAGCACTATTTACTGCGTACATGATCCAATATAGTTAATGGTTTATGCTGAAATCCTTAAATTGGATGATAAGTGAAAATTACAGGGTGAGCACAATAAACTAATCTAGGTCTAGCAATGTTGGACAGTGTTCTTTATCCACTGCTTTCCAGATAATGCGAGACTTGGTTTTAAGTGCTGATATGGGCTGGTCCGAATTTGTTAGAGAATAATCTCAATTGAGTGAAGTTAATGAGCAAGACAATGTTTCACACCACTGTGATACCATTCATTTAGGTTGACAGTAATTTCTTGTCGCTCATACTTGACTGATTGATAACTGAACAGTTACTTATTTTAGTAAAGTCAAACCCACTCAAAGCACTTGAAGCTGTATTATTTTCACTAGTACTGTTAACGTTGCTTAGGTACAAGAAAATGTCCATTCTTTGTGAGTTACTTTTGCTTTACTTAACTCAGCGAAAGATAAGATGGAAAAAGAATAACCGGAAGGCAGATGATTAAAAAGAAGTCACCTCTCTGTGACGATCAGCTAAGGCAATAATCAGGTTCATCAGTATTAGTTTTCTAGCTAGAAATTGTGTTTCAGTCAGAAAAAGAAACCGGCTTGAAGGAAGCAGGACGGAAAGCGAGTACAAACAAGTAATTTAAACAAAATAACCGAACTGTTTAATATTATAATACAGTACACGTATGACCTACTGTTTGACTGCACATAAAAACAGGTTTAAAAATATTTATTAAGTGATGTATTAAATAATTTTGTTCGGTTTATTTTTCGCGTGGAGTAAAGGAGAGCCAATCTTCCGGCGCTTAGCAACTTCTTCACTAACACTACTGTAGTGTGCAGTGCTTACGCGACTGATCAAGCGTTTAATAGGATCAAGTAATCAGGTCAACATACGTTTGCTGGTTTTGTGTTTATGGAGTGATTGTTTGCCGTTATCTAAGTGATAAAACCACAAATAAATACTACAGAGCTTTTCCTCTTGAAATAGCCTCTAAAACGTTCCCAAAACATTCCCGTTTTAAGCGTGTTGTTTCATAAACTTTGTGCAAATCGTCGCGAAAAAATCGAGGAAGTCAAAACGTGTTGCACTTGTTTAAAAGACAGATGGATTTGTTTGAATTAATAGAAACACTTCTTGTTCCACTGACTCTGCGGTGTTCTGACGAGGGGGGTTTCGTCCCTTTCTTTGACAAACTCCAGGGGTTCAGCCACCGCTGCGACGATGTATATTAGTGTCTCGAAATAACACTGTGAATAACAACAAAGAGACCTGTGATGGTTTCTGTTTGCTGTTCAACATTTCAAGAATTTGACACAAGCCGCTTCGCCCGAGGGCTTTAAGGCAACCAGTATCGAAGCAAAACAAACTAGCTGTAAAACATCCGAAGCATTTTCTTGCGCGATCCCCCACAGTTGGGAAAATGACAACTCCAGCGGAGGTAAAGGAATCAACAATTTACTTCATGGGAAGCGAATTTGGACTAAATATGGCTATGGCTCGTGTTGTGGCAATGTTTTGTGGTGGTTAACTCGTCGTTCTCTTTGGGTTATATGACAATCGGATGTGCTTTTGTTCCTTATCGCTCTGGCTATCTATATTTGCAGTGTTTTAGAATCTTTAACGTAGTTTATCTTAGAGGCATTCAAAGGGGGTTTACAACCACAAAACGGCAGGAATTAGTTCTTCCGTTGACTGCTGTGCACGTCTGATATCCCTCATTCATTTCAAAGAAACCCCCACATCCGTTCCATACACTGAGACACTAAGAATCGTCCCAAGCAAGAGGTTTATTCAAAGCCTACATAAATTAATATGAAATGGTTACATCTGTTCTAAAGTGCCAATACTTTTCTATACAGTATTTGTTACAGCTAACGGAATATATAGACGCTAAATTGATTTATATTTACAATATTAAAGCTGTTTTTCTTTCTATGCTCTTGTGATTTTGATTCTATTTAGTTACATATTTATACGGTTGTGGTTAACTCAATAATAGACATTTCTGATCTTCTTTCCTAAAGGCGTAATCCTTACAATGTGCAATATGAAAATCAGATAATTCTCTGACCAAAAAATTAAAAGATGTTAGATCTTTCGAAAATGAAATATATATGTATAGGAAATTAAACCCTCATAATCAACATCCCTTAAATATAAACTAACGCGTTCTTGGCCATATCGTAGCGTGTTATCTTAATAACTAGTTTTGTGTACATCTTGCTGACCTAGGCTTCTATATTAAAATATAGGAGGAAAAACTAATATATCGATGCCGTTATAAATTCAAAGTTTGATTCAAACTAAAACCGTTACCTTTTCCTTTTTCAGAAATAACATCTTTTTATGTCTTAGTTAAGAAAATTTTGCTCGACTACAATGTCCAGTTTCTCGCTTCACTCAAGAGTTTTTCAAGAATCTTAGAGATTCACCCTGTTCAGTTCCAAATAGCCGTTTGGTTATTGTACTCTCAGCATGGTAAGCATTCTTTATCTCATTAACAGTCAAGCACTTTTTGATTGAGTGTGGGGCCTTAAACTATGCTATTGACTTCCCGATAGATATTGAAAAAATGATATTAAGATGAGGTAAAAGTCCGACAAGAAATATCAACTGAAGTGTTCACAGTTTCTCTCCCAGTTGGTGTTCTAAAACTATCCATTCATCTGAGTTCTCAGTTTATACCCACTTTACCAGCAGACCTACGATCGAGGGTTTAGATTCGAAGGTATGGGTTCAGATGCTTTGGTGTTTCACACAGAGAACACTGCTGACAATTTAAGTGTTGGTAATAAGGCGGTAGGAGGGGTAGTTGTGGTTGGTGCATAAACATGGGCTCTGAGTTGTTTATCTTGGTTGGGTTATAGTAGTGTAACGGTAGGTATGGCGGTATTGAAGGCAGCTTGGGTGGTTCAAGAGGATTGAACGAATAGGGAGATGGCAAGAGTGGACTTCCAAAGAAGCAGGATCGCATATCTAGCGGTGCATTAAAACCCTGCCCGCTATCCACTGCTAGCGCTTTTGCTTCACCTCTGGCCCTCTCTTGCCTTTTGAAGCGGGTCTTCCTCCGTAAGAAGCTCCCGTTCTCAAACATATTGTAACTATCGGGGTCAAGTGACCAGTAGTTTCCTTTAAGGGGTTCGTCGGACTTGATGCCAGTTTTGATGAAGCAGTCATTTAGCGACAAATTGTTGCGGATGCAGATTTTCCAAGAAGGGTACGTCTCACGATAGAACGGGAACCGATCTCTGATAAACTTGCAGATCCCATCTAGTGTTAGCCGTTTCTCAGGGGAGTTTTGGACCGCCATGGCGATAAGCGCGATGTAGGAGTAAGGGGGTCGGCGACGGCACTTGCGATGGGCGCGTGGAGGCTTCTTCCCATCAGTCCCAACTCCAGGTTGCTCTTCCTCGTACTCTTGCGGAATGCTGTTTTGGTGTTCTCTGTCATCATCGTGAAATCGAGCCCGCTCGCAGGGAGCTATCGCTTTAGTTACAGCATCTACTCTATTAACTTGTTTCCTAGTGTTTTCCACCATGGGGTCCACTGGCTCTTTACAGCTCGCTATGTCCTTCTGAAATCCAATGCTGTCCATTCTTAGACGAATCCAAAGATCTTGACTGCTGTTGATACTTGAACTTTGATCGGGAAACTTGGTTGAATTGTTTTTGGTTTGTGCCTCAGAGGTTGGCCTGTCTCTCGGCTCAGCCTGTGGCAAATATGAAATCACAGTTAAACCGCAATCCTCGTGGTCAGTTTGAAAGTTGTGAATACCATGTGTGCAAACAATAATTAACTGCTAGAGAACAGGTGTAAATAGCGAAAAGGCAGGACACCCTTTATAATGCATCGTTTGTGTTGGAGCTCCCCCCTTATAATAGAAGAATAACAAATGTGCTTACCGTTCGTCCCACTCGGCTTAGCGGAGTGATTCAGGGTTAATTAACACGACGAGAATCAGGACTGGGTTTTGGAGCCGAAGCGAGTTGGAGTACCTTGCTTCCGGTGATCTCTACAAAATAAACCCGATATACTCGCGTATACCCAGTGGTCAGTCGGTAAAGTTCACATAGGATCTCGGTCTGAATGTAATTGTATTTGCTTCCTAACCTACGGCTATGCCTTTTTGATTTCAAGTGTATAACAACTACACTAAAATAGTCAGAGAGCTCCTGCCAACAAACCAAGAACAACATCTATTGTCTAAAATTCTAAAGCGTTTATTAGCATCTCGCTCTACTTCTCGGACAATAACTCGATTATGACTATTTAGGCATTGTTTTACCAAAATATTACTGAGTATTTGTTTTGTTATTTGCCTCGCCAGCTGTGTCGGCCGTTATGAGTAAAGAAGGGAATTTTGGAAACAATATGAATCACTCCCAATACCTTCGAGTCATGCTGTGTCCACTGAATGGCTTCGAAATGTTGTTTGCCTTTGTAGCAACAGGCCCAAATACCTAACTCTAAGTCTGGAGGTTTTTTCCTCTCATGGAGTCACTGATTTCGTCCAAGAAAAACCCTGTTTAAAACTACATCTTGGTGCCATGGGAACTACTCTGAAACACAAGAGGCTGCGAGCCTCTTTAAATGCTTTGGGCGATGATGCCAGTTGTTATTACTCTAACTTATGAGTTATGTTCCATAACAACAGGAAGATTCCATTTTCGTTTTTTTTTCTAGTAAAGTATGTGTCTGCGGATTTTACCTTTCGAGGTTTTAAAGTAACTTTATCAACAAACACACGAATAGTGATTAGGATCTCTTAAGATTATCCGAGTTTATTATCGAATTCAATAAACTCTTGGTTGTTCCACGGTTTTATTCGTTTATCTTGGTTTCCAATAACCTCTTCTTTTGTCTCTTTATCACCGGCAGAATGACTTGGTTGCGCTCAGCCACTGTTACTATCCACTGCGCCATGGCTCCCGCAGTGACAGACAAACCCACTTGATAAATTAGCCAGTTTCTTGACAGTGCTGCTACGATAATTGAACAGACTTCTAATGAAAAGACTTCCTGTTTAGTACGTAAAACAAGGGTCCAAAGCGCTCGCTAAAAGTTTTCTAACTGCAGACTATTGTCAAGGTAGCTTAGTATGTTTTGTGTCCTAAAAATTGCACGTTGTAAACTCCACAAAGAAGGAAATAGAAGTGGTTTGCTCATGCTTTTGTTAATAAACTGAATGGGCAGAGTGTTTACACACGATTAACACATCTCTATTCATAGTGAACATTTTATAAAGTGATTACCATATGAATCGCTAACTTTGAAAGTAACTTATTTTAGACAAGTGACTACAAGGTACAGCTAAACAAATTAAATAACTTTTAATCTCATCGAAACAAGTACAAACTTCTCGTACATTTTAGGAATACCAGTTGTCAAATGTTTCTAAGAAGCCGCAAAACATTTCTCAGCAGGAGGTTGAGCTCTTTGCTATCGCCTAAATTGGGAAAAATTGACAATCGAGTTTGTTTACGAGTAACGGCGAGCGCGCCTAATTTCAGAGTAAACTTATCGGCGATACCTCTCGATATAAAGTCATATCCATGGTGATGATAATGTGTTAACTAATCAGTTATAAGCGCATTAACGGCACTGTACTAACAGGCTATGATAACAGTATTCACATCAGTGATAGTATAAGTAAATTTATAACTCGTTGAGCTGACGTTCCCATTCAAGCGTATGATAAAGACCCTGGGGCAAAGCCGATTCGGTTCTTCGCACTCCACAAGTTGACCTTGGTTTCAGTTGCTGTCTTTGATCTCTTGGAGGTCTTTATTTGGAAGTATTACAAACTATTTAATAATTATTTACTTCACGAATATCACCTTGTAAGGGCCTATTAACACCGTGGTCATCAATACACTGTAATTAGAAAGTTTGAAGATGAAGTAAATAAATGCAAGACACCATTAAAATAGAAACGGTTATAAATATATATTCCTAGAAATAACATAAGGTGTACTTCATCCCAAGCAATTCTAAGCTAAAATGTTGTTTATGGTTGCTAAAGCAGTTCTAGGTCGTTCGGTTCAAGTGCCGTGAAATTTCCAATTTGAGTAAAATATACAGTAGTTTTGAGGCCCATTAGGTAATTGCACAAAACAGGAAAATGAACTTTGATTCTTCGGTTGATAGCAACGGTTTTTTTAATGGCTGGAAAGTTTTTCTGGCTGATTTGGGTTACCATGCAACAACTAATTTCTAACTGGTTTGATACCAGTAAAGGGCGGTTTGTTTTTTCTTGACGTACATGCCAGTACCATCAACAACAAAGTTTTTACAGATGAAAGTACTACTCATGAGAAAAATAGGGTGTCCCGCATTACAAGGCCAAAAGAATGTACCACATTTAAACTTCTTATGTTGAAATATGTATACTATGAGCTGGAGTGTTCGAAGGAAAGGTAACTTTATCCCAGGATAGCGCTAAATCTATATACTGAATACATATTAAATTTACACGTTATTACTTGACCCGCATTTGCAAAGGCTAATCGAGGCGGGCGGTAAGCAAGAAAAAATAAGCTAAATAACAGAAAAATTATTTACATATAGGACTGTCTATAAATAAATAGGAGAAAGAGTGGGACTGTTAATTATATTAAGTTATGTACCTATGTCAAGTTATTGTTACTTTACACATGGGAGATATTATAGTATGTATATTGGCTTAATAGCATGTTTCATTGGTTATATAAATTTTAGACGAGATAAAGCTCGTCTAGTGACTTAAACTAGTTAATTTTAAACTAAACTAGTATACCTAACAGGTAGTGAATGCTGCTCCGCTCAGTTAAGGAAATGTATTAGAAGAGAAGCTACAGTAGCACTTTGGCAGGAAAAATAGATTACATGAATATATTTTGTAGTTTTGGGGCTATCGTGCGACTGAATCCTGTTTGAGCTGTGGTGTGTAAGGCCCTGTTTATATGAAGGAAAGTTGGCTCGGGGGGGAGGGTGACCCTCTCCCCCGAGCCAACTTTCCTTCATATAAACAGGCCTAGGGCCTAACTCAAAAGTTGTCGCGATTTATTTTCATTTTGTCCCGACATACAACGATCTTCCGGTAAATTCCCTGAGCCTACCAATTCCCCACATTTTCTTAAGATTCCCGGCACAACAAACTACTATTCTCCCCGGTGAAGTTTAAACACCGGAAATCAACTGTAATTGAGAATGTAATTGTAAATGCTAATTGTATTTTGAACCGGCTACTTGACTATCGAAGCCAATAGAAGAACATTATTTGCTGCTCACCATCTTGATAACAGGAGAGATCTTGCTCTTTGGAAACTGATAGTTCCCACAGAGTTAGAAAGAGTTCGCCTACGTCTACACTTCAACAAATTCATGATTACACAAGGATCGCATACACAGAAATGCATTAAAGTACGGATGAACGTAGTTAGATCCAACAATGCAGATTCCACCTCGTGTAATGTCACGTGACAATCAGATACGTGCAAAGCAGTGTGGTAAAAAAAGACAATAGAAGTGATGCATTGTGGTAAAATAAAGAAATCCAGATTTGGACCCGCTTACCAGATTAGAACTGCTGCCTTGCTCGCTCGCGTCAGGCTCGCTCGCTGCGGCAGCAATAATTTTGAGACCATCTGTATAACGTTTGGGATTTCAACCATCCTCTTCTGCAAGTATATTTAAGAGTGACTTTTTCAGTTCTTTTTTGAATAATTTCTTTGTAAAAGTCTTAAAGAAGAACTGAACCCTAAATCAATGCGACGACTATACAAACTTGTATTCAAGACAAATAAGTTCTGCTATTTTATTTCTTTGTGGTACACGTCTAAAAAGAGGAAATACTTTTGAAGGTCGAAAAATAGCCGAAGCTAGTTTGTGTGGCGGCTCAATTCAGTGCTTTTCCCCCCGTATCGTACGTCATGCATACTAAGGAAACAACCACACCTTCAGCACAAAGAAAGCACAAGAGTGCGCAATTATGAGTCGTTAGTCCATCTATTAAAAGCCGAAAACAACATGACAAAACTAATTTATTCCCCGTATCGTACGTCACAGATTACAGGAATTGAGCCGTCTGTACTTAGACGCAAAACACAGTAAAATATATTTTGGTATGAGTCTTTTCATGTTTAAATCTACTCATTGAGCTAAAGTTGATTTTAGGCTTCAGTTCTCCTTTAATAAAATTGGCATATCCTAGTTTATCCTCGGGGTAGCGATTTAACTTGAGAAATGGCAAAGAACCGTGGACGAAAATCCTGCTGATTGCTACATTGGATCTAAATCAGATCTAATCAGCCAAAATGAAAATGAATACGAAGTCCAAGGACTACGGCAAAGCTGACACAACGTAGGATTTTATATTGAATATTACAATATTTCGGCTGGCCAAACCAGCCTAGGTACTAGATGTTACAAGCGAAGAGCTCTAAGGTTATAATTGAGAACTTGAAAACGGGAAGTGACGTAGACTAAAATAAGCACTATGTTTCATCACGTATATTCATACCATATGGTTCTAGAGTATTAGCTTTTAGCGATTTAACCCGGGGTAGCGATCTAATCCCGGGTAGCGCTTACCCTTGCTTAGAACCACAGGGCCGCAGTATATTTAATTTCCATGTCTCGTCAACAATACTTTTTTACGGAACGAATGAGAGCATACAGTTCGCGGTGCAACGGTACTGGGTAAACTTTAAATTTGTGGAATAAAGCGGCCCTCATTTTTTTGTTGAAGCCCAGAGTCTTTATCAAAGGTCGATAGAAACCAAGAACGGGAAAATGTTTTTAAAGATTAATTAAGCTACGGTTCTTTCCAATCTAGCCATCTAAGCCGTGAAAAACTTCGAGATAAGCAGTTTCCTAGGTGACTTGTCTGCGCACGCTCATTCTTTGTTGTAGTTCGTACGATTTTCCGGCCCGCGGGGGTCGCTACACGGGACGATTTTCCGCGCAACAAAGTTGCGGCAATGGGGGTGTTGCACGGGACGATTTTCATCACGACATCGTCACACGGTACAAAGGAAAACATGGCCCCTCACCAGATAGTATAGAAAAATATATGGACAAGAGGTGCTTTCCATATCAAAGTCATTGCGTACAAAAGCCTACATATCGATAACCGGTGACTCACTTCCGGTATCGGCCCAGTCATTTCACTCAAAAATACATGGATTTGGGAGCTATTTTGCTTTATAAAACAAATAAAATGATATATGACTTCCACTTACCTTCAAATCAAAGTTAAGTAACATCTAATCTGCAACTAGTAACTGTTTGGAGTGATTATATTAAGATTTCGATCGTACAAATTTGAATTTGCTTTCGCGAGTGAAGTGAATTTTTACAAGGCGTTACTGGTTTAGGAACTACCAAGCAGAGGAAAACTGACTACCTACCGCTGAATTCAGATAGAAGAATAAATTTGCAGTATTTTAGTGTATATAACATTGAGGTTTCTCAAGTTTAGAGTGGGTATAAATCACTGTTAAAGTTCCACTTTCCTTGTGTGGACCTTTGGTATGGCGGAGCATTTGGAGCGTTCAAACGAAAGCAGAGAATTCTGCTTCGTATAGTTCCGGTATCAACAGGTAAGCCACATTATAAACTTGTAATGCGACTGAAGTTGTTATCTCTCTCAAATAAAATCGCATTTACTTCAAAGCGATGACCAACAGCAAATGTCCTCTTCTGTCAGTGTGCAATGATTTTGATATGCAGCAGCTGATCTGCGAATTAGCATGCGAAGACATGCTTCTCTGTCCCGCCATCTTGTTTGTTGGCCTCGTTCTCATGATTGAAAATCTTGACAAATTGATGCAATATCGTTGCTGGGTTTTGAGAAGAGCTGAAAAACCTGCACCATGTTGCCCAACCGATTGCTGCATCATCAATATTAGGCGATCACCATGTTAGTGATGCTACACGTATCGAAGTTCAGCGCAACAAGTGTTGCGTGGAAAATCATTAGCGAAAGTAGGGATCATATTTTTTTCATGTGTCTGTTTTAAGGGGAGCACTCTTGTTTATGACGTCACTCTTGTTTATGACATAATATATATATATATATATATATATGTGCGGCGGCGTCGGGTCCGGTTATGAACCTAATTTCGATTCCGGTTCCGGTTTTTTCGTAAAAATATGTCAAATTCCGGGTTATAGGCGATTCAGAATAATCAAACAGAGAGACAATACGGGTTCGTTTTCACAATAACTTGGAAATCTGGGTTTTGGAGCTGTTTCTTCTCGTAAAACCAGGTCTGGTTCTAGTCCCCATGGCCGCACATACAAGTGCCCCCTCCCCCTCTCCCCTGGGGTCGCACTTTACGTGAAGCTTGCGTCGGGCGGTTGAGTATAGCCAACATTAATCAGTTTGCGCGTTTGCTGAAAGTCGGTCGACTGGACCGTCGGCTGACGGTTACTAGCTTGCAGTTATATAACATACACATAACTATCTTTGTATTTCACAAAATCATTTATTCGATTTGCTTAGGTATTGCTCCATGGACACTTATTCTGCATTATCACATGCGAAAAATCAAACAACAGCTAGCGCTGAACAAGTCAAAACACAATATTTTTAGAATTCTACTTTAAGGGTTTTGCTACCTGGTCACGTTTACACGAGAGTTCAGGGCCGTGTTTTTAGTAGGACACCTGTTTTGAAGGCGTTCTCGTGGTCCAGTGGCGTATCAGAAAACAGCCAGCATCCGAGTATGACTCAGAGTGATGGTAACGAGTCCCGGATGTTTGATCACGCGTTTGTGGATCGGAAAATCAACCCGAGGATGGCAGCCAGCGTGCAACGAACTTTTCTCCAGTGCACTGAAACTCCAGAGCATTGAGACAATTTGGAGAGCGTGAATCTATAGCGACATAGACAATGCTAGGAATGTTTACAGTAAACTTGATGGTGAGGTCTGTCGTTTATCCCACGAAGATGCAGCATTCCATAGTACTTTGGGGGGATATCGGCCATGACGTAGCAGTTGCGGTTTGTACTGAACTTCTCACCTTCTCTAACCATACTCTGACAGAGGCGTAGAACTTGGAAATACACCTTTAACTGAGCACCAGGGCTGATCACGCGGGAATCCCGCAAGAAGATGGCCTTCATGCGGGAATGCGATGCTTATCACAACCGGGACCATGTGGTGTTTTGCTCTCGTAAATGTAAAAACGGCGTTCGCCTGTGGCATCCCCCAAGCATCAGGTGATCTCCAGTCTTGCGAAAGGCATTGCCATGGATATAGGGGTATACCTTGAGTCAACAGCCAGGTAAATCTTTACCCGGAACATTCACACGCATCGCAATGTTACCTACCTTGTCGTTGAGGCCCGGGTGTGAGTCATGCCGTGGTAAGAAGGGGTGATGTCCTCGAGAGCGTAGCGCTTCCTATTAGTTGCGTATTTTTTCTCCATGTCTTAGCATAGAAATCTGAAGTGGATCGTAGTTGGGTTACAGAGAGGGACGCATCGCCTTGACATCCGACGAAGAATATCACTAGCAATCCATAACCCAAGAGTGTGGTTCTCATCTAGGTTAACATTTTTTCTCTGCTACTCTAGTTTACCAATATATTCGGCGATATCTTTCTGAAAGCCTTGTTAGAGTAGAACTAACGTGCGATGCAGGATCTATGTTATTTATAGTTACCCAAGTGAAGACCTGATCTTTTGTCCTCAATCATGAAAGAGAGCATGATGTCACGGAGACTGAAACGTAACACAGCTTTAACAGTATAAATGTAGTCAGTTTTATGTTTGTAAACTTAAGCCATTAATCTTTGTGTTTATAACCGATTACGTAATTTCGTGTACTATCTATTGTATCGTATCAGTTCTAGAATTTATTGTAAGTACCGTTATTGTTGTAATGTTTACTTTAGTTCACTAGTATCTAAATAAACCGTGTGGTTTTCGAGTTAAACACGAACAGACATAATTTTCACACTAACAATAATAAGAAATCACAAGGCGCGTAACGTTTTGTCGCGGTGTGGGCCAGGAGTTACAAACAAACTTAATAACAAGCTCAGGTATTCAGTTGTATAATGATATGTATATACTTTTCTATTCTGCTTCAAATTTTGATATGGATAATCAAATAAAAACGATCAATGAAAATATTCAAGTAACACTGTTCGACATTTTAAGTTCAATTAAGATATCATCTCATTTTAGACCTTTGCGTGTTATATTTAACAATTAAATAAAGAAGCCGTAGCCATATATTATACTTGCTGATGATATAGATTTAAGCGCGCGAGAAAAGCAACCAATTATTCGAAACAATAAAACACGTTCGAGCATGTTATATACTCTAATTATTTTTACTCTAATTATAATATAGTATGAGTTCTCAATTTAATTAAGTGTGCGACTTGAGGTGAAATTGATACTCTGGTTGTGAACAGTAACACGTCAGATCTGTGCACGAACACATGCTAGAGACGTCAATCGACAGCGTTTTTATTTCGAAATTCACGAACGAAGAAACTTGCACCCTTGTAGCACAGATGATCACTGAGTAGATATTTAATTTGGAGGTTAAATTTATAAATATTTTCACTTCAATCATAAAGTATATTTTAATGAATCAGCAATATGTTTTTAGTTTTTCGAAGTGATCCGACCTAGTTATCTATCTAGTTATCTATCTATCATCTATCTATCTATCTAGTTATCTATCTATCTATCTATCTATCTATCTATCTATCTATCTATCTATCTATCTATCTATCTATCTATCTAGTTATCTATCTATCTATCTAGTTATCTATCGTCTATCGTCTATCGTCTATCGTCTATCGTCTATCGTCTATCGTCTATCGTCTATCGTCTATCGTCTATCGTCTATCGTCTATCGGTCTATCGTCTATCGTCTATCGTCTATCGTCCTATCGTCTATCGTCTATCGTCTATCGTCTATCGTCCTATCGTCTATCGTCTATCGTCTATCGTCTATCGTCTATCGTCTATCGTCTATCGTCTATCGTCTATCGTCCTATCGTCTATCGTCTATCGTCTATCGTCTATCGTCTATCGTCTATCGTCTATCGTCCTATCGTCTATCGTCTATCGTCTATCGTCTATCGTCTATCGTCTATCGTCTATCGTCCTATCGTCTATCGTCTATCGTCTATCGTCTATCGTCTATCGTCTATCGTCTATCGTCTATCGTCTATCGTCTATCGTCTATCGTCTATCGTCTATCGTCTATCGTCTATCGTCTATCGTCTATCGTCTATCGTCTATCGTCTATCGTCTATCGTCTATCGTCTATCGTCTATCGTCCTATCGTCTATCGTCTATCGTCTATCGTCTATCGTCTATCGTCTATCGTCTATCGTCTATCGTCTATCGTCTATCGTCTATCGTCTATCGTCTATCGTCTATCGTCTATCGTCTATCGTCTATCGTCTATCGTCTATCGTCTATCGTCTATCGTCTATCGTCTATCGTCTATCGTCTATCGTCCTATCGTCTATCGTCTATCGTCTATCGTCTATCGTCTATCGTCTATCGTCTATCGTCTATCGTCTATCGTCTATCGTCTATCGTCTATCGTCTATCGTCCTATCGTCTATCGTCTATCGTCTATCGTCTATCGTCTATCGTACAAAGAATCGTCTGTTTTTTTGGTGCAATTAACTGCCGATAAATACCGCTCATAATATTTCAAAATTGAACTCGCCTGTGGGCTCGTGCAATTTTGGTGCAATTTTGAAATATTACTCACGGTATTTATATACTTATTGACACTTCCAATGGCCAGTTGTCATAAATCGTTTTGAAGTTCTTCAAATTATCAATATTAATTAAGTTAAATAATTCGGTCTCGTAGCATGAAAACACAACACTATCAAGTAATTATTGAACAAATACAAATTCGCAGGTTTTTATCTAGTTTCATTCAATGGCATTTTTTCCTGCTTTAATCTTTAGTGTTAAGCCTAAATTAACGTCTGTTATATCTATCCCTTTAAATATATATTACTTATCGTTCAATTTATTTTACACAGCTCTGTTTTACCCTGGATCTAAGTAATAAACACCGTTTGACTTCCCGCCAGATCTCATGCATCAGCACAATTTCTTCCAGGCCCATGGCTTTCACCTTAGGGAAAATGGTTAGACAATAAGGATCATTATGATATCCGACATAACGTACCGTGAACATTCGTTAAATGACCAATTGATACAAGATCAAACTGGTCACCAAAGTATCTTCGTTATTTGGAGCCGTTTGTCTACCATTTAGAAGCACCACCGATACAGCTGAACAACAATTATATAATATGTATATTGGACGTTTTTTTAAGAAAAAAACACTACAATATTCGAGTCGTCCAGGGCGCGGTTTTCTCAAAATGGATAGCTTGCTGTCCACCGGATAAAGTAATGATTCACGTAAGAACTATAGGAAAAGACAATATACTTCGGCAATGAGTATGTCTTCTCGCACGATTTTGCTTGAATGTGTCTTAGGGGGCCGACCATTTGACTTTTGAGGGGGGGGGGGGGGGGGGGGGGGGGGGGGGGGGGTGGGATGTTCTTGTCTGTGCTCGATTTTTTTTCTTTAGCAGTGTTGTTGCACGAATTTTTTTTGCGAAAATAGCGGAGCCCAGAACAAGGCTTTTCCGCTTGGCAGGATATTTTTTTCCAAAATACACCCACCCCCCCCCCCCCCCCCCCCCTCCCCCCCCCCCCCCCCCTCAAAAGTCAAATGGTCGGCCCCTTAAGCCGAGTGCTGTCTGAGATGTCCTCAGTCAAAGTTACGAGCAGAAAATAAACTCCCGGGAAACTGTGTGCAGTTGGTCATTTCATGTACTGTGAAAACTTAAAGAAAACACCATCCAACCAATAGGAAAGGGGAAGACAAAAGATATTTGAATCACAAATGTGAGAACTTTCCTCACGGTTGATTTCATTGAAATCAACCATAGTTAGTTTGATCAGAAGTAAATTAAAACTTCAAAAGTTATCTAATGAAAGTTCATTGCTTCGATGGGCTTCTATTGAATTTATGAGTATCAACCAATGAATTTACGAGAAAGAAGAATAGAAAATTAACACTTTTTACATTCCTTGCGTTTAGTGCTATCGTTCTTAGTCGAGCATTACCTTAATAAGGTTTGTCCACATGCCATCATGACAATTAAATTTCGAAGAACTGCTGGGGACATTTGCTTTTGCTATGTCATGCTGATGAATCCTGAGCCGAGGACGAAACAGCTGTTCATGACTGCGTTCTTAGATAGCTAACCGTTGTGCTGAATGTGTGGAAGAGTTTGCTGATAGTTTATATAAATAGAATGTATGTAGGCATTGGCTCTAAAAGTTCCCTCCTCACAAGTAAGAGATCTTCCGCATTTGTTCAACTCTTGAGCGAATTTACGGCCGAAGTCAGATGATCTCGGTGACGCGGCTCACAGCATTAATACGAATTCACCGCGGATAGAAATTCTCTGACGGAAGACGAAGAGCAGCGAAAATGAAACGAGTGCGAACTTCAATAAAGCTGCCATTTCGGAATTCAAAAGCATACGTTGCACACCAAGAGAAATAAAATCATCAAAATGTTGATCACGAATAATGAAAACGACTGGTGAAGTTTATTTTAGTGACTGCACATGTTTTTTCCTTGTTTTATTTGCATTTGTTTATTGAATCTTTTTTGTTAATGTAACTAATTTGCTATCCAGACGGGTAAGTACAAAACACTGACCCCCGATCCATGGACCCCCTCATGGACCCGGTCCATGGACCCCCTATAAAATTTTCTCAAATTCTAAAAAAAACATAATTTTGCGAATGTACGTTATCCTTTCCTTACGATTTTCGCTTCGGTGAAAATGTTTCGAACAACAACTATAAATGGTCATGCTGACAAATAAGTCTGATGACGAAGTGCGATAAGGATCGTGAGAACATGTTATTTTGATTGACAACGGAGCGGTGCTTCTTTGCATACTTCACTTACTAGACGAAAATGATTTAGCGAATAATCACGGGCTGCCGTCGCTCTGTCACGCAACGCTCGACTATGAGCATAAGTTGCAATTTTGCACTGCGATACATTGCGTTTTAGACATTTTCACGATAAAATTATAGAGGAAAACTAAGCTTCAGAAAGTTCCCATTGTAACCTAATTGTCCTTAACGAGGCAGGACGTTTGAAAAGTGTTATTCTTCCATTCAGCTGCCATAAGCAAAGTGACATGTCGAGTTTCGATCGGGTCAGTAAACTCCTGTTTATTCGTCGTTGAGTTTTGGGAGCATAATTGTGAAATGATTTTATTACAAGTCTAATTTTACGCCACTGCTTGTATATATTTTTAGATATTGGATATTGGTTTTGTTGCCACGTGTGATTCTATTCTTGATCTGCCATGACCTGATTGCCAGAGCTTGTATATTATATTATTGAATGTAGCTTACAGTACTTTGTAAAAGCCTGTAAGGGTTTCTTTAGCCCTGATTGATTGATTCAGCGCAATATCCGAAAATGAAGGAGGCTTTTAACACCTCATCATCAGACTTATTTCTCAGCACGACCTTATTTCCTGGCCGAAGCAGAAACATTTTTTTTAGAATTTGAGAAAATTTTATAGGGTCCATGGACAGGTGGTCCATGGACCGGGTCCACGAAGGGGTCCATGGACCGGGGGTCAGTGTTTTGTACCTACCTGATCCAGACAGTGTTTGACTTCAGTTCAGCGTATTATGGCTTTGTCCTGAGTAAATCTGATTTCTATATTGAATATGTAACAGAGCTGCGACTGTTATTGACAGGTATTGGCTTAGGAACCTTATCTCTGCCGATCGTTAACCAAAGAAAGTTTTTTTTACATTACTCCCTGTATTTGTCTCTTCAATTTGTTGTTTGAGTTTCTTGAACACTCTTGTTCGGCTCTTCTGCCCTGTGACAAAGCAATTAACTTGGGACTGAAGGAAATGTCTGCCTTTATACCTATTTGTATAAGTTTCGGCGGACTTATATGTCTGTGCGTTTGTTAGTTCATTGTGAGGTGTCGATTTGGGTCAGTCTATATATGGAAATTTTCCTTACGACCTTTAAAAAAAAGTAGACCCTAATGATATGCCAAATGTCTTCTCTCACCGGGATTAAAAAGCCTCTGGTTTGAACCTGACAAATAATCCAACATCTCAGTTGATCTGAAAGAGAACCTTATAGCTCAAGCAGCTACCGCCGTACACTACCCATATGACATTTTACTTGATTTTTGTTGGTTCCTATATGATATGGTCCAATCATGAAATTTCCCTTCCTCTCTGTGTATATTACTGGTTCATTAATTTCAAAGCAATAACAGGTTTTTCCATCCCTCACCTCTGAAACAGAGAATCAGCTGTCGTGTATCAATGGGGGTGTCTACATGTCAGTTGTCAGTTAAAATTTTGGCCATTTGTCAGTTGTCAGTTAGCCCTAATTAATCATTACTAGAGAAAATTTACAATGTTTGACCCACAAAAACCAAATTTGTCAGTTGTCAGTTATTTTTCGGTTGTCAGTTGTCAGTAAAAAAATAGTCATTTGTCAGTTGTCAGTTATTTTTAAGGCCGTTTGTCAGTAGTCAGTTAACCCCATTCAGACCCTCTTACCAGGCTCCTTTGATGTGCGTATTTTCATGCATGATATGTCGCACTTATCCGTATCGCTGGTAATTTTTTATGCTCTATACTAAAATCATTTATCACTGTCAGGGACCTAGTACAAAAGCCCCGAAATCATCTTCGTTCTGATAATAAATAAATGATATGATTAATTAAATTAAGTATATTTTTTCCACGGCTGCTGAGTAAATTAATGAGGCAATGCATCTGTATTTAGTGACCGGGAACGGATACCGGAATCCATAACTATCTAGATTTAATTTCAATAAGTCGTAAAGTCGCTACCGGCTACCGGCTGAATTCGATATGAATGCGACTGAAATATTACATAAAGATCTACTGAAAACAAAATATAATAAAAAAGTATTATAAATCATCGAAAAATGCCTAGGGCCTGAGTTCATGCTTCAGTTGAAGTTTGAAAAAACACACAGAAAAGACATGTAAAAGTTAACCTTTTGTCTATAACGTTTAAAATGATGAGTTTTGCATGCAAATAAAATATAAACTTAACATGATCGGAGACGTCAAAAGAAAACGCGGTCCGAAACTTCGTCGGCTTTTTAAAGATAAACTTTCTCATGATAAAAGACAAAAATAAATACTCATATTAGCAGAGTATGCTTTCCAGGTATACTGGAGAACATTTCAGACAATTTTGACGAAGTATGGCAAAGATTCGAGTGGATGAAAAATACTGATCTTAAGAGAAATTTAGAGCAACTTGAAATCGGTTCACTGTAACCGAATCAAGTTTATAGATCAAGCTTTTGTGATCCACTTTAATCTTGGCTATCCTCAATCGAAAAAGGTTGAATTTAAGCATATCAAGACATTCACATGGTATTTCTCTTTTTAATATATTTCAGGGTGTTATTTTTGTAGTTTTGTTTTAAGTATACTTGAAGTTAAATTCGATTGACTGTGCCCTAGGTTAGCTTTAAATACATCATTAAATTTTAATGCATCCGTAGTAAGGGAATCTTTTCAGACGATTGGCAAATTTTCTCGTCGGAAAACGGGGCGAAAACATATAAACGAGACCAATTTTAATCTCATCGTGATCTTAAAATTCACAGAAAATGCTTTTACCCAGCTTTACTGTAATAGACCAGTTCGCGGTAAATTCCGACATTTTGAAAGGGGTGCAAACATGGCGCGAAATACAGTGTTTGTATGAGAATTGATGGGAATCCGATGCCACCAAATAAAATCCGTAAAATCGAATTTCTGAAATTTACTTCAGATACAAACTTAAGATACCAGATAAAAGATTAACCTATCGAAATTTGAGGGATGTAGCTGCGCTGGGAAGCGTGCAATCGTGTCTTCAGTTTTCCATACATTGTCTGAAAATTTTCACGCGAGTTAGAGACTGACGTACGTGTTTTATTGACAAAAACAGGCACGCGCTGATTGTACGATGAACGAAAAATAAAGGATACTGTATGGGGCCGAAGGCCGAATGCAGTATGAAGAAATTTTGGCCTTTATTTTTCATTATCAAACTTATTCACGCATGGCATAAGTTACTTCAAAATCGATCACTACGAAGCGAGCCAAAAAAATATAAACCAGCACATTTTGTTTAATTCGCTGTCAAATTTAACGAAAGTTTCGTATGTTAATATTAAAATGAAATAACGTCTTTAGGATAAAACACGTTTGTATATTGACGTTATTGTGACGTCACAACAAACGACCGGCTCCTTTTAAGATCAAATTCTGCGTTGCCTATACGTTTGAAATAAAGCATGTTATAACAACAAGATAAATATGTGTTTTTGATTGCCGCAATTTTAAAGTCTCTACGATAAATATATGCTGAGTTATTAAGAACTGAATATTCCTGTGACGTCACATTTTCTGACGTCATGGGTCTGACATCAGTCATGCTTTCTAAATTGAAGAAACATAAAAAGACCATATTGCGGCTATTCAGTGTACAGTAAATACATTTCCTCTTTAAAACCCGAAAAATACTCGAATAGTTATTTTTAAAAGACGTTTTCAAAAATATATGACGTCATAATAACGTATCTTCTTTTTCACTGTGAATTTTAAAGTATTTTCTCTCCGAAAATTGAAAAATCTAAAAACATACGGTTGTGGGTACCGATTTACTCTTTTGATTGCTAGATTGTTATAAACAAATATTTTAAACTCTAAAAGATGAATGAAGAAGTTATTTTGTAAATGGTTCTGTATCGAATATTACCAAAATTACCAAAATTCAAAATTTAATAACTTTTCTCCCTCTTAACCAATCGAACTCGGGTTTTCGGTTTCTTTGTTGTCAACATGATGGAAAATCGAAAATATAAAATTTACTGATGTTAAAGGTAATTGAAAACATCGAGAAACCTGCTATAAATGGGTACATGACGTCATCGAGATGTCTACGGTAGTTCAAATCATCGATTTTGTTTTGGTCATCGGTCTTCATCCTCCTACAAAAAAAATCAATCTTCTACGTTGGAAACTTTTGAAAATATAGCAAAGTGATCGATTTTAGGGTCATTTGTGCCAAGCGTGATTAATAATTCATGAAGCAAAAACAAAGGAAATCACTGAGCGATAAGTGATCTGTATTTCGTCCTGATTTACATACATTTTGGCTTCGATTTGCTCGGCCAAAATATGTCGTATCGCCAAACTAATTAAAAGCATGACTCTATACATCTAGACGTTTGATAAGTCAGATACAGAATTCGTGTCCGAGTTTAGCTCGAGTTTGTAAATCCCATAAAGCACGGCCACTCATTCTGTATCTATTACTTAAAACACAAACACAAGGTGTCTCTACTGAATCTTTTAATATTCCAACCGAGCGTAGGCGTGCTGTGGTCACCAATAAAGTACTGTCATTAGCCAATCACCTGCTTGGATTTTATACTGTGCACGAAGTTGGAATATTAATTAACAATTAACAAAGAAGCCTTAGCCATGTTTTATACTATCATAAAACATGATGGTCATTTGAGAACATGAGAGAAATGTTAAAGCACAAGCCGAAGGCGCGTGCTTTCAACATTTCTCGAGTGTTCTCAAATGACCAGAGTGCTTTATGATAGTATAAAACATGGATTTAAGGCTTCTTTGTTTACTTTATAATATAGATTTACTCGCGCGATGAAAGGAAACCGCCAGTTAAAAACAATAAAACACGGCAAACCATGTTATATACTCTGATAAAACATGGCTTTTTTAGCGCGTACCGATCGTATCTATATTATAATTTAATATATAATTTTCTATGAAATACCAGTGTATATTTCTTTCTAAAAGGTGATATCTTCATACGTGAAGATATCACTTTTGAAAATACGACTTATTTTCAAAGATTTCTAGCCTTTTTAGTAAGAGATTGAAACTGGTATTTCATCGATAAGTAGTAGTTAAAATATGAGCGGGAGATCTGTATGGGCATTTACAATGGCGAGCCGCTTCGGCGAGCCATTGTAAAGCCCATACAGATCGGACGCGAATATTTTATCTTACTTGTGAAATGAATAGATAACTAAAAGCCATTGATATGCACAACATAAAATTTTAACCTTTGATTTCTCCCACCCTGCTATCGATGTGGGATGAATTAGTTTCTCACAAAAACATATCCCACATCGAAGAGACAATGTGTATGCAATAAGAGAGCAGAGCGTAGCATGCAGAAAAACAGGTCCCACATGGAATAGATGGTGTGTACATAATAAGAGAGCAGATGTACTTTGCCATTTCACCCGTCCCGGGATAGGGGTAGTCAGTGATCGGTCGTGAGACTTTCCTCACTAGCTTAGCTAGTATTCTGTACCTGATACAGAATACTACTAGAGCTATTACGGACCATGGTGTCTGTATCACGGACCTAAGTGTCTGTATCGCGGACCATGGGGTCTTTATATCGATACAGAACCTGAGTTTTATTAATCAGGTTTCTACGTGGGTATACCGAGGCGATCATGTGGTGTCATTCAGCACATGGGATTGGCTAGTACCCTTATGAATTATTAATGAATTTTACAATTATATATTAAACAGAACATTACATGGCCGTTTGGAGATACAGATTTTATCTTCTCGTGTTCACTTGATGAAATATTCATCAGCACTCGAAGATAAAATCCGTATCTCCGCGCGGCCATGTAATACCTCTATATATCTAATATTTAAAAAACAGAAAACAATATTATTTGATGTTTCTCCCATGCATAAGTGACATATGGTCTACATGGCTGTTAACAAAAATTATTGAATTTTTTTTTTTTCCTTTTCGTTCAGAATCGCTGTCCGTATTGGATATATTAACTAAGTAACGAATTATTTGACCAAGTTATGTGGTGTAGCAGATCATGTCATTGGATGCATAAAAACCCGTCTCCCAAAAATAAATTCACATTCACTTGAATATACATATGCTGCAATTAAATTGATTTTTTTAACCACCCTCCGTCCATCCTTGGGTTTGGTTCTGGAAGTGTCCGAAATAGGAGAAGGCTAGGGAAGTACAATTTTGCTTATATCAGCTTGTAGTCCATAAGTAAGAATACTGTTTTCCACCCAGAGATAACCTGTAAAAAAATTCCTCTCCAACATACAAAATCGTTAAGCATGGAAAATGTAATTGTTGCTTCTTCTCTTTCAAATATATTTAATCAATCTTTATTGCTGGGATTCTTTTCTTCGGAATGGAAACTAGCTAGAGTATCCCCGTACATAAGAAATGCCCTAAAACCGATCTAAATAACTATCGCCCGATATCGGTCATACCAATCGTCGCCAAAATCTTTGAAAAATTATAGTCTATGATCAGCTCTAAATTACGGGACTCCGAAAATAAACTCTACCAAAACCACGTACCAACTACATGAAACGTTCCTTCAGCTATATATATATATGTATATATATATATATATATATACAGCCGTTTGCAAAAATTCTGACCCCCCTCACCATATATAAATATATATCAAACATATATCTAACATTATGGGATGTCATCGCTGATATTTTTTTCAAGTTGCCTATCATCAAGGGCTTCAGAAAAAAATATAGGAAGAGGTATCCCATAATGTTTGATACATTTTTTATATATATTTATATATGGTGAGGGGGGTCAGAATTTTTGCAAACGGCTGTATATATATATATATATATATATATATATATATATATATATATTTAAGCAAGCTCTCCAATGTGTCCAGTGCCAAGCTTTTAGGCCTTGAAATTGATGAGGAACTTTTCTTTTTACCGCATATCGATAAACTTTGTAAGAAACTCTCGCAACGTATAGGTATCTTAAAGAAAATTAGAAGCTGTTTACCTTACAAACAGATAATCTTATTCTATAATAGTATGATAAGGCCTATAATGAATTATGTAAATGTTATCTGGATAAGTTGTGATAAAGTAAGTTTAGGCAGAGTGCTGAAGTTACAAAAGCGAGCCGCGAGGGTGATCCTCAATGCTGATCATCAAGCACCTTCTGTTGCGCTTTTTGACCAGCTGAAGTGGCTACCTTTCTATGAGGATGCTAACTTAACTAAGTGTCTTATCGCATTTAAAAGGCTGCAGGGTGAGGTGCCTTTATATCTGACAAATCTACTCAAATTGAACAGTGATTTACATGAGCGACATACAAGATACTCTAATTTTAACTTAGTATGTCCTAGATTTAATAGATAGACTGAGGGAGGAAGGACTTTTAATGTTACAACATGCCAGCTTTGGAACCGTCTACATTTATCGTTAAGACAGAAAGAATCTATCAGTTCCTTTAAGAGTTCTATATGGAGTTTAGCCAGCAACAATCTCTAAATCATTTTATTGTATAGTTGGCAGTCTGTCATTTTCTATTTTATTATTAATATTTTAAGGTATTGTACAAAGTATATATATATATAGCATAATAATATTTTAATGAAGTTGTGTATTAATCTCGTTTTTATCTTATATATAGTTTTGTAATTTAGATTTTTATATAACTAGTTTGTATTGTCAGTTATTGAGGGCCACAAGTTTGTTAGCTTTGCTATTTAGTGCTACCCTCTTTAAATAAAGACCTTTAAAAAAGGCACATAGAAAAGCATTTTACCAAATCGGGCTCCCACATGGCAATTATGTAAAACAGTTTTTATTACAGTTATAGTGTTGTGTAAATATTATAGATCTTTATTTGTAATGACTGATATTTTTACCGTGTATAAATAAAGTATATGTATGCGTGCGTGTGTGCGTGTATGTATGTATGTATGTATTATTCAACTACAATGGATGCTAACATCTAGGCTGTAAAATAAGCATTGCATCACAGAGAAGTTCACTGAGAAGTTCAGTCCCATGGGGTGGGGGGAGGGGGTAGCGGTGTGGGTGGAGGAGGGGGTGGGCGCTTGTATGATACTGAAGTGGGTAGGTATGTGTAACCATAGGGTTCAGAACCGAATCCGTTTTTACGACTGAGAAAAGGTAGTTCCAGAACCCAGATTTCCAAGTTATTGTAAAAAAAAACGAACCCGGATTTTCTCCTTGTTTGATCATTCTGAATCGTCCATAACCTAGTAAATCCAACAATCTGATTCGCTAAAACCATATTTTTACGAAAGATCCGGATCCGCAATTTAGGTTCAAAACCGGACCCGGTACTCCCCCCTCCCCCCGGACGTTCAGTCCAACAACAACACAAATAAACATTTCTTTATTGGACTTTAATATTTCTCCAAGTATATCCAACAAGGTTAGGTTTAAAGTGTCTGTGAAACGAAAATTGTTTTCACTTAATTTTATAAAACAAAGTTTAAGTTATCGGCTTCTGTTGTTAGAACTGAATATCCTACCCTCCAAAACTGCAAAAGCTCAGTTGAACATGGCAAAATTCATGCGACGAACTTCGCTTGGTCAGAAGCATGTAAATTAGGCATGTGACGTAGATACCTTTGCACGCGCTTTTGTTTTCAAGCTCTAAACAAAAGCGACTGCAAAGGTATACGTCACAATTGTGTTCCAGGCCCCTTAGAATCTGTCGCACAAAAGCTTTATTTTGGGTCAGGATTTTTTTTTTTCCATTTGAATTTTTTGTGTATAGTTATGTAATTTAAAAAAAGTTCCCTTAAAAATGTAAAAATAAAAATCGTTTCATAGACACTTTAAAGAAGTGAATTAGCATTAAGAATTGTTATTGAAAATGACTGCACGTTTTTTGAAGCATAAATTTATATAATTACTTATTTTGTGGGCAAATTGTTTACATGGATTCAGCCAATCTCGTACCCAGATCCCATTTGTTTCTTACTGCGCATGCTCGACGAAAAAATAGGGCTCTGGAAGAATCCGATTTTTGTGTATTCTGATTGGCTGTTCTGAACAATGCAATTTCACCGGAAGTCAAACAGCTTTTTGGGAGTTGGACAAAGACATTGGAAATACACGCCTTTCATAAGTTTTACTTCCGGTTACGAAAACCAGGCTCCAGGTGGTTTGAAATCCAAGATGGCGGACAACTGCATAGTCTCAGCTAGAAAGTACCTCCGAAAATACTCCCAAAAGTATGTTATTCAGTAAATTATACCTGTGTTTGGTTTTACAATCACTGTATTTATGTCCATGTGTAGTCTGCATTATTTTAGTATATTGTTTAGCGCACAGAAAAGTACTTTTCTACTTGATCAAGTCATCAGTCATTTCCGAACAAATATGTACACCCGACAGGTTGCAAATCTAAAAAACGTTTGCAGCTTACAGAGGACGATATTAATTATTTCAGGGGCATCTTTCCGTCGAAGATATCTAAGCTAACTTAAAGGAGTCGGAAATATCTAAAGTAAATTAGTATTTTTTTGAGGCAAAGTGATTTATGAGGTGCAAAGCAAATTTTAGTTTATTTCTGATAGGCTGTTTAATAAGCTCATGTCATGATATCTAATCTCTTTTGCTATTTAATACAGCAAGTGAAGTGCTATCGATGGGAAATGTAACTACTGTTCACCTAACAGAAAACAAACATTGGAAAAAGCTGGAGTCAACTGATAAGATGCAGGCAACGAGTATACCGAAACAGCAGCCATTATACTGGATAACCATCCAGACATAGTTCCCCAAAGCCGTTTTCACTTAAATTTTGTACAGAACTTTTACATTAATAAAGAATGATAGCACGTTTTCCTTCACCTATCCCTACCCATTATATGGTAAATTCTATTTTTTCATACCCTTTTTTCACATTGTATACAATTCATACCCTACCCTTCAATGTGTATTCCCTGACTTTGTATCACTTACATTATTGTGTAACAGCATACGGTATTGATTTTATTATTCATATACCATTAAAATAAGTTTATTTGTAGTTAGAATATATCTAGCAAAGGCTTTTGAACACTGCTTGGGCTTTTTGAATGGAATTCAAATTTCTAACACTACCATTTTGTACAGAATATTCTTTTGTGCAATTATTGATAATTTGATAATTATATATAATGAAAAGCTTAGCACAAACCGATCGTAATTAGTAGTGGTTCCTATTCACCTATCCCTGCATGCTCTGTGTGGTATATTAGCTCACCCTATCTAGGGTTTTAGCCAGTCAAATAAGGGGAGATGGGGCGGCGTGTCTAAAACGCAGGTAACGGGTAGCGGGTAACGGGTAGCGGGTAGGAGATAACGGGTAACGGGTAGGAGGTAACGGGTAGCGGGTAGGAGGTAACGGGTAGCAGGTAACGGGTAGCGGGTAACGGCTAGGTTAAATTTATTTGTTTTAGAACAATACAAAAATCGTCCGGTGTTATTTTTTTTTTAAAGAAGAAAAATACTCGCTTTGATATACACCGTTATCCTGACCAGTGATAACCATGATCGGAAATGGATGTGTGGCTGAGGTAAGCAGCTGTTAGTGGGGCGGCTAGCGTCACGCGACGACCCAGGCTAAGAACGGCTCTGAAGGAGTTACAATCATGGAAATTTTTTTTGGGACAGTCAACAAAAATTACTATTATACGAAAATAAAAATTAATATCTGACGCAAAGTTAACACAGCTGCAGCTTCCCAAACCAGTGAAACAATTTTCAGATTGAAGGTGTTCAAAGGGGGGCCGGAGTGGGAGTTAAATGAATGGACGGTTTATTAAACTGGCGACCAGAGTAAGAAAGCTAAGATACGGATTTCGACGTAGATTGTTATAACCAATTCTTGCATCGATTAACCACATACTTGGGCACAATGTCCATGGATAATCTATCTTCCATATTCCCGAAGTAGATATTAAGCAAGCGATTAATTTAATGATAAAATTTTGGGAGACGTTTTGGTGATCTTTTAAAAAAAATCCCCCTACTCGCAATGGATCGCTTTAAAATGCATCGGACAACATAAAGACACAGAGACTGATCAATACAATAAGTAAACTTTATTCTGAAGTTAATAGTTCAAATCTGCCTTATCGATTTGAGTAAAACTCGTCCAATCACTGATCATAATATATCACTGGAAAAATCGAACCATTTACGTCCTTTTTAATACAAACATTTTAGAGTAGAACATTTCTCTAAATGTATTACTCTGTAAAATGGAGTGTTTGTAAAAAAAAATCAATTTATACATTCACAGACATTTTGTAAAAGTTTACAAAGTCTGTATATTGCTCATATTTTACAACTGACAGTTTACATAGCAGTCTTAAAAGTCTGCATGTAACTGGGCCGGTTCGAGTTTTCCAGTGCATTTTAAAAAGTGTATGTTCCAAACTTTTTAAAAAGTTACAGTTCGATGCTCAAAGTAAAAAAGCCACTTATCCAGACGTGTATTACATTCATGCACCGGCTATATTTACGGTAGATAAAACTAGTTCTCTTACTTAACAAACCAAACGTGATATACGTTAATTTTACTCAGTCGTCAACGTTCGCGCGCTGTGTTCACGCTTTTTGCTTACTTGAAAATCACGGACGATCCAATATGTAGTAATTAAACTACCCGTTACCCGCTACCCGTTACCCGTTACTCGCTACCCGCTACCCGCTACCCTTTACCCGCGTTTTAGACACGCCGGAGATGGGGCAGGTGTGCCAATGCCCTCCTTTCCCCAAGCAACTTCCCCCACTCCCTTCACTCTCATATCATCAGGCCACCACATTGTTATATCAGTTAATGTTTATTTAGCAGCTCTCACTTGAATATATATGCATTCACTACTCATAATTTTCCTTTTTTTTAGTGTTTTTCTCATTTCTGATTTTGCTTCACCTTACCCCAAACCTTCTGGGCTAAAACCCTGCTATCCATACACACATTATCACTCATCTTATGATTCCCCCAATTTCATGTGGACTAATTTTAATATCACCTTCAAACACCACTTAGTTAACACCTATTTTACCAATTAATAGTTTTAATATGTTTGTTACAATTTATTTAGTACTTAATGTTTTCATATTTTTATTGACCTGAATTGCTTGTATAGCCACTGTTTATAAGTGGTATTCCCTTCCCATATTACTGCTAGCCTCAATTAAACATTTATTTCATTAAATGATATTTCTCCCTTCTCTCAAACATTATAAAAATCATACTAGACCTGAAATATTTTAGAAGATGAGAATCCTGTGTAGAAACTAATATTATTTTTTATTTCCTTGAAGAAGAAAAACAAGCAGGTTTTTCAATAGCAGTCGGTTGAATCTGTATTTTCATCATTTGACTGATGCCCATTGATTGAATATCATCAACAGTCTTTTCTTCATTCTGGTAGCTGTAGCTATCATTGTTTCCAAGAGCCAGAATTATGCTTGAATATTTCTCTTCTCTTAGGTACATTGACACCAGTAGTATATAAAGTGGGGGGACTGGTGCAGTTCCAACAAATTTCAACGAACAAATGCAACAAAAAAGCAACAAAGAGCAGCAAACGGCTGGGACACGTACAACAAATTTCAACGAACCGATGCAACAAAAAACAACATATGACACAAGAAAAAAAAAACATATAATAAGACCCTCATTTTTTCGTTGTATTTTTTACATTTCAACACCTATTAAAGGAATGATTAGTTTACAGTATATCCACCCATGGTACTAACATACATTCTCTACTTCACGATATTAACGTATGCTGTTATCTTAGTACGTATTAATACCACACAGATTAGACAAGTGCGTATAATTGAAGAACCTCAACGTAGACGTCACAACTAAGATACCAATTAGACATATAACATATTTAACAAATAAAGAAGCCTTAGCTATGTTTTATACTATCATAAAACACGATGGGCATTTGAGAACATGAGAGAAATGTTAAAGCACAAGCCGAAGGCGCGTGCTTTCAACATTTCTAGAGTGTTCTCAAATGACCAGAGTGTTTTATGATAGTATAAAACATGGATTTAAAGGCTTCTTTATCTGTTTTATAATATAGATTTACGCGCGCGATGAAAGGAAACCGCCAGTTGAAAACTATATAACACGGCTAACCATGTTATATACTCTGATAAAACATGGCTTCTTAGCCAATCAGAGCGCGCGTACTATCGTATATATATTATAAATAGGTATATTGCACGATGATTGAGACAAGAACTTGTGATTGGTTGATGCGAGGGAAGACCGCGAAATGTATAAGTAAGTGTTCAAAGACGTCAGAGTATTGCTCTCAACATAACTTCCAGATAGGAAGAGGATGTGCTATATTCGTTCCATGTTTAACGTGTGGTCGAGGCTGTCGTACTACTCACAAACTTTGTGTAAAATGTGGTGCACCTCAACGCCGTACCATTCGCAATAAGAAGAACCTTGATAAGAAACGAGCTAACGAGTCGGCGAATATCGCATGTTCAAATGTAGTAGAATCGGAGAAAGATCTAAATGTAGTGGAATCGGAAAAAGATCAAAATGTGGTGGACATTCACGATCTCGATAATGCATTGGATGACCTCTCCATCGGTGAGAAAGATCTAAATGTGGTAGGATCGGAGGATAAGTAGAAATCGCAATACGAAAAAAGAAAAAAGAATGAAGAGAAGTTGTTATGCGACCTCTCTTCATTTTTTTTCTTTTTTTAAACAAACAAACAATTAGACAATTAACAGGCACGTGGTATACAACTAGTATGGATGATATTATCAGATTACTTGGTCCAGAAATTTGTGCAAGCCTACATATCAAACCATTGTCGCATATCAAACCATTGTTACATATTAACACTGGTGAAACATGTTCCGAATGTCTATGCCCGATGGAAATGCAAGGAACGGAATTCATATGTCCCTCCTGTGGTCTTATTTCCGAGGCTGAATCATGTGAAGAAACAACTACCAATCTTACTACTAGGTTACACATAGTAGGGCCGGATAGCTTTCGGTATCAACATGATCTAGACCGCACAATCCCAAAGCAAAGCGATAACAAAGAATTACAACTACAAACGATTATGCGAGAACTACAGGCATACAACACTACTTATAAACAAAATTACACCCTCTCGTTTCCCACAAATGTATTAGTAATCGTAGCCGATACGTTCATTCAAGTACAGAAAGTTTGTATCAAACGTTGCCATGCGAAACGAACTATTTTAGCTGCTATACTTTATCAAGCATGTATACAATGTGGGTTAGTTAGATCTACAGGAGAGGTCGCTCGTTTTATGCAACTAAACAATAAGAGCATATGTCGTGGAAATGTCTTTATACGTTCTCTACATGATGACGATAAGATCGATATAGATTTAAATACCGATCGAATAGCTCCTCACATTACAACGACTTTTGTTAAACTCGACCCCCAAGGAGTACCTAAGAATGTCCAACAAATAGTCTATGAGATTGTTCATACAGCAATAGAAAACAATATAGGTATCAGCTCTATACTTCGAACTAAAGTCGTTGGAGCAAGTTACGAGGTACTACGTCGTTCGGGATCTTGTATGTCTCTTATTAACGTTGTTAAACGGTGTGGTATACATAAGGGTTCGATCATACGTTTTGTCAAGGAGTTTATTGCTTACCATTCCTACTTTGAGCCCATCTATAAAAAACACGGTCTAACTAGTGATAGGGTTTGATTTCGTAAAGTGAAAATAAGAGCCACATTCGATTCTTATCCCACTAGACTGCCAAGTTTTTCTCGCATTTCCTTTTGTACTTCTTGTTTGAGTTCCATTCGAATCTGTTCCACGTTTTTTTCACCACCTAAAGTCTTACGACGAATTTCAGACCTCATAATCTCGTATTTATCTGCTTCGGCTAGGATTAGACTGTATTCAGAGTCGGATATATTTTCATCACGCAAGGCTTTCGATACTAGATCACGAATCGTATTAATTTTCGCTTTTGCTAACATAGTGGTTTTCTCATGCTTAGATACTTTTATTCCTAATTTTTTAGCTCCAATGGTCGTAGATGCTGAAATTAATCCACACAAACCACCAATAACACCAAGTGGTAAACCAATCACTATTCCAAAACCAGTTAAAGCTACTCCCAATCCAGATCCAGATAAAATCACAGATAGACCTCCTGTTACCACTGCGATACCATGAACTATTCCTTGAGAACGCGCATATTTCTTACGTACGCCTTCATAGTGTTTTTCTTGAATTTCGATATCCGAAAGCGTATCTCTGATTGTTTGTAGTCGAAAATTCTTTCCAGTGAGCGACGGATAGAGTTTTGGTGCTGATGGAAAAAGTGGTTGAATTGAATCACCATCCATAATATGTATATATACGTATGATTTACTCAAGCTTCAATACGAAACGTAGAGGCTGCTTGTTGAAGTCTATGAGATTGCCTTTCTCATTGCAAACTGTGAGGTGAATGTAGTTCCGCATCGTTCCTAGGGCTCGAATGGGTATGAGGGTTGGTGGAAAGTAAGTTGTTTCACCAAAAACGTGTGATGTCGTTTTAAAAGTATGTAGGATTTTAGATGGCTTCCCATCAAGAAGTGAGAAATCTGAATCCACCACATCGCAGTAGATAGATATGTGATTAATATCTTTTGGCACCAGGACGTATTTTCCTTTATTGATAGTCACATAATCTGTCACATCTTCATTTACTTCGATACCAAACAAATCGCAGACATTCTTAGTGAATTGGATTGGTTTCTTGACCTTCATAAGCCAATATTTCCTAAATGGATAGTCTATGAATTCCAAGTAACCAGCCTCAACCGCGGGATCTAAGTAGGTTATCAAATTTTCTATCTTATAATGTCCCGCCTTAATTTCGTATGGAAACGTCAAACTATTGGGGGTAATCCACTTAAAGCCCCCTTTCTCAGCTAGGTTCCACCAATTATGACTAATAGTGACCTCAACTAGCGAAATATTATTGATAAGAATAGGGTTATTGAAGTAGACCGTATGGTCAGACGATGTGGTGGTGACATTAAGGATCGTCATTATATGTTGAAGGTATAACTATATATACGTATAGCTTCAACATGACAGACGCATGGCGGCAGTTCAAGTACCTATTTCCAAAGGCTGTAACCGGATGGTTCGACTCTTTCGTGGGTCGGGATGGGGTGTGGAACATTAATTTATTTTTTCACGGGGAAACCTACCAGGTGTTCACAGATGCAGGCCTCCCTACGAAGGCAGGTGGAGGTCAGCTAATGGTCTTGCATGGGCGCGCAGGCAAGGCGCTTGACCTAGCCCTTGGCACCAAAACAGTTTATGAGGGGGTACTATTCGCGCGGAAGCACAAAGGTCTTTCCAAGCATGCTTGGGTAGAAGCTGAGGAAAACGATAAGATCGCAACCTTGAATGCCAATCTGTTGGTGAAGTTCAAGAAAAGATATCCACATGCAGATCTTCACAAGTTCTATGCCTCTACGGAAGTGAACGGTCCAGGCAAATATTCGACGAGTATTTGGTTTCGAGATGGAGATTCTAGCTATGTCGTTTACGGCGATGATGTCTCAAAGTTATCTGCAGTCACTCAAAGACGCATCGATGACGCATTGCAGGGAATGGTTGATGGCTTCCCATCTACGTTGACCCTAGATAAGAGTGCTAAATATCCTATTACAGCAGTTCCTTCTACTGAACTGGCACAAGATATTGATCTCACTAATCTATGGATATATGCCACCCCAACGAATAAGTTCAAAGCTGGCGTTCCAAATATATTCAAGGAGACCGTCGTAAAGCATACGACAGCAAATGAGTCCTACCATTGGTTACATGGTCCGGATTTCAAGTACTGGCCTCAGCAATTGAATTTCGCAACGTGGTGTGCGACTTCAGGATGTGGAGTATCGTTGTTCGATCCTACTTTCAGAAAGTATCCACCAGTCGTTCAGGGGTTCCTACGATTCCATGTTTATTTCACGATACGAAGAATTCTACATGAACTTGGTTGCCCTCTACCTGGTGATAGGACTTTCAAACAACTCGATAACCTCTACAGCAAATCGGCTCTTGAGAGATTGTGCATCGAATTCGGCATATCTCGAACACCAGACTTCCGATGGCACGGAGGTAGGAATCGCGGATTAGGAGATGTATTCATGTTATACCCTGGACCAACTGGCTACGTAAACGGATATGTAACTGCCCATGGCCGAAGTTACGACAAAGCAACCACATGGCCCGAGGACTCTACTTTGTTTAAAGATGAAGGAGGTAAGGAGGACAAGGGAACTCTGATAGCTATAGGTGTGCGATTATTGCCAAGCAATCTAGTGTACTATCTTGGTAAGAAAGATGGCTATAGGAATCCAACCCCGAAAGCCACGAAAGATATGTCGCTAGGCACTAACAACGACAATGCAGAAGTCAAAGGACGCCCACCTCTTCCTATGGAAGGACCACCAGATAAGAAATTAATACCGCCTCTCGAGACGCGCAAGAAACGAGTTCCTATACCAAAGTCTATCCCAAAACATGAGATTAATCTCGCAGTGACATCTATTACCGCAGCTGGAATCGCATGGACGTTGTTTCGTTAACGTCGTTTGTATTGCTCCACTACGAAGACCACTGCTGCTACGATTAACAACCAAACGTTGTTCGCTAAGACTCCAACAACGTCGGCAGCCATACTGAATACGAAACTCGCAATTGGCCCAATCATCTTAGGTAGAATCTCCTCTAACTTCTTACCCATTGCTTTCAAGGTCTTGGCAGTTGTTTTAGCGACTGCTTTGGCAGCGTCTCCCAATCCTGGTACTATCGTGGAAACTGTCTTTGTCAGATTGGAAACTATTACGCCGATCACAGTACTTACCGCAGCTACCACGCTAATTATGCTGACTCCATACTTCTTGAAGATGGTCCTTATACGATCCCTAAGTGGTATACGTTCTGTCATGGCTTCTTCTATTTGGCCTAGGACTGCTTGTTTCTCCTGATCGGTCTCTATTTTATTAGTAGCGTTTTCTTTCTGAGTTTCGGTAGAGGTAGGGTCTTTGAGTATTTCCTCATTTAGTTCGATCCTCTCACTCAATTGGTCTTTAGCTACTACGACTTCTTCTAGTGCTTTTTCTAACGTAGGCCCTAAAACTCTTTTGAGACCTTTCCCAATCCTCGTATATAACTCACCCTTCTTGGTGAACAAAGGGATAGGTTTATTCGTACTTCCATACTCGTGGATAGCGACTCTACCATCAGACATGGTTGCCATCTCGAGAATGCCTCGAATTCCTACATCTGGATATTGTTCCCAGACGATCTCGAACATCTCCTGTTTTGCCTTGTCTGATAATCCTTGTTTGAAGATCACACCTCTAGCACCGAATTTAGGATTTTCCAGGATTCTTTCGGTCGAGTCTTTCGGGTCGATGAGTTCATCGATGTAATCGCCCATAGAAAACGAGGTTTCCTGATTCTTTGGTTTAGCGCCTTCCTTCCCGTAGTCGCGTAGGGTTTTCATTGCGACCCTTTCTCCTGGCTTTTCTGAAAATGTCGCATTCCACTCCTCCGCATTGATAGCATCGTCATCACCGTAATCTTTTCCTCTTTCAGATCCACCAGGTATTTCCTCTACAGCATCACCTTCCATGTTAAACATAACTATATGTATAGATATATTCAACATGATATCGTCAAAGTTGATTCCTAAGAAGGCGCAAAGAGAGCCTCATGCACTCAAAGCTCAACGAACCTCGTATAGGAAAACTTTCACTCCATCATCTGCCAATCCAGGTGAGACTCTATACGTAGATGTTCCAACGCTAGGAGAAGGCATAGTACTAGTACCTGGTAGCTTAGCGCTATTGGGCGACCTCGTATTATCTGGTGGACATGTGAATAACAGAGTCGTTTCGAACGTTGGACGGTGTTTGGTCATACATAGAGTCTGTAAGATGGGAGCTGAAATAGTAGAAAATAGGTGGTACTGCATTCCTATACAACCACGCCATTCGCTTCAAGACAGTAAAGATCGCTAAAGCTTCCGATGCTTTGATATCTCAGAACGTCAACGTTCCACGACGATCATTCGCTGGACTACTTCTACTATTCGTAAATCCACACACTGCTGGTACGCGAGATAGCGAAGCGTTTTCGAATCCCGATATTTTGAAGGTAGAAGTAGATGTCAACGGAATTCCCAACAGATTCTTTCCAAGCGGTATGCTCCCCCCAGATTTCTGGGAGGCTTCGAAAGGGTGGTTTGGTACATCCGATACTTCCATGACTCCAAAGAAGTTTTACGAAAGTAGATTCGCTATCCTAGTCGATTGTCGCACAGCAAAAGATTCCACCGCTCATGGTGATGGCTTGGCACAAACTGGCGGTGGAAAAGATATCGACATTCGCATACATAGAACTGCAGGAGGAAGTGGAAACGTAAACATGCACATCTACGTTCTCGCAGATGCT
Organism: Actinernus sp. WN-2022; assembly: GCA_030867875.1. NCBI lineage: Eukaryota > Metazoa > Cnidaria > Anthozoa > Actiniaria > Actinernidae > Actinernus > Actinernus sp. WN-2022. Next base: position 12,772,869 of record JAOWCC010000019.1, on the reverse strand, counting down.
CAGCTCATGATATTGAACAGATCTCTGTATAGTATAACGTACTGATGGATTCCTTGGTAGAACACATCCCATTCAACTCACTCATAGTAGGTCCAACGAATTGTGGAAAGACTGCATTTCTCATAGAACAACTTCGTGGACCATTTCGTGGTAAGTTCGATTACATAGTACTGATTTGTCCTACGTATGCCCACAACAAGACCTATCGCGGATTCGCAAATCGAGATCCTCGTTTCTTCGTCATATCACCACCGCAGGATGCCATCGATGCTACGTTAAGTATTTGCGCGACCTTTTGGTCGGGTACCAATACTCTATTGATTCTCGATGATTGCGCCGCATCGAAGGACGTCAAGAAACGAACTGACAAACTAGTAGATTTAGCATTCTCTGCTCGACATATAGGACTATCTATTTGGGTACTATCCCAACAATTAACGAGTATATGTAAACCTTTTCGTGAGAACGTAGCTATCGTAGTAGCGTTTCATACGGCATCGGCTATAGATGGAAAGAGGATATTTGATGATTACGGAGGCTCACAAGAATGTAATAAATTACGAATGATACTTCGATCTCATAAGTTTGCTCGCATATGTTTCTGTTTGCGACATCCTTTTGCAGTAGTGTTAGAGATACCCGCACCTATAACATATTATCATGGATGAATACGTCAAAGAACTGGAAGGTGAGGATTTAACAGGTCCACCACCCAAATTGGACTTTTCAACCGAATTGGAGGATATAGAAGAATATCGGGAAGTACTTAAGACCTTAGCTGTATTGGGTAAAACGAAAGAATGTCTAGGACAGAATTTCTCCCTAACAGATATAACTAAACTATCTGAGAAGGACGTAAAACGCTTATATAGTAGATACCAGGCCGTAGTAGCGAATCAAATAACGGTACACTTAGTAGATGGTGTACTACGTCAAGTTACTCGCGCAGTCTCATACGTAGCTACACTAGACAACCAACAAGCACTGTTTAAGGATCTACAAGAAAACCAATTAGCCCGCCATCAGATATCTATGGCGGCTGGTCGATTAGCACTTAAACACGGTCGATTTGTAGCTCTAGCTAGTGTCTTGTTCAATGTAGCTGATCACATAGTCATTCCTGGTACACCTATTAAACATTCGCAAGTAACTACTATATCAAATCAAGATGGAGGAACAGACGGATCAGATAACTGCGGAGACTCAAAAGAGAGAGATTACATGTGAAAGTGAATTACCTAAAGAAATCAACGTAGATGAAAGTTGGACTACGAACGTATCTACTGCTGTAGCAGCTATTGGTATGGGTGTCGTATTGTTTGGCGCATGCTATCAAATAACAAGATGCTTAGTAAATGGTGCACTACGTCTAGCTACTCACGCAGTTGCATACGTAGTTCCACTAGATGACCAACAAGCACTGGTTAAGGATCTACAAGAAAACCAACTAGTCCGCAATGAGATATATACTGCGGCTGGTCTATTAACGCTTAAAGCAGTTCGATTCGTGTCTCTAGCTAGGGCTTCGTTCCACGTAGCTAATCACATAGTCGTTCCTAGTACTCCTATTGAACCTTCGCAAGTAACTACTATATCAAATCAAGATGGAGGAACAGACGGATCAGATAACTGCGAATCCACCGACGACTGTACCAACTAAGAAAGGAAAAGATCCAAAGCGTGTTGCAGCAGGAAAATTAGCTTGGGAGAAGGTCACTGCCCGTGCAAAAGAAGCTCAAAGGATGGAGATAGAACGTGAAAATGAACCGTCCAAAGAAACTGATGTAGAGAAAGGTCGGTTCGAAAACCTGGCTATCCTCACAGTCATCGGTACAGGCGCTACGTTGGTTGGCACGTACTATGCATACAAAAAGTACGTAGATGGTGCCGCCATTAGCACGACACGACCTGCAGCTCCGACAAAGCCAACGGTACCAGACATGGAGTAACACTTAAAGACTAGAGACTATACTATACATATGTTAAGATGGATAAAGAATTGATGAAGACGGCAACCGATGCATCTATAATTGTAGGACTCGCTGCTGGTATTGGGTGGATCGTAAAAAAGACTACCAAGGAATCTATGCTTAGCGATCCTTCTTCTTCCCTAGTAAATTACGCAAAGTGGACTGCCGTGATAGTTGGTAGCTTGTACGCGAAACAATATCTTGAGAAACAAAAGATCATACCATAATGGCAGCAGCAATTGGAATGGCCATTTTCGGGGCTATCTTGAATGCAACGGCATTTACTGGTGGTGGTATACTAGCTAGAATGATTGGAAAGGGTAATGTAGATACAGAACGAGAGAGACACGATAGGGCCATCGAAAGACAAGAATCTGAAATGGCAGCATATAGAATCGAACGTCAAAGATTATACGACTTTGCACAAAATCAGGAAGGTCTTGAACGTGACGCATACAACGCGCAAAGAGATACCAACAAAGCCTTCGTGCAATCCGATAAGTTACGTAAGGCGCTTAAACGGCTCAAAGAAATGAAAGAATCCCGCTTATCTGACCACTATCGACCCTCAAACAATCAGAAGACTGGTGAGTTGCTCTACGTCGGTGGTGGAATGTTAGTTGCTGGATACGCTATTAGTAAATGGCTATAGAAACGTACTAGATACTACTACTAAGCTACTACTAGCTACTACTAGCTACTACTAAGCTACTACTAAATTACTACTAAGCTACTACTAAATTACTACTAAGCTACTACTAAGCTACTACTAAGCTACTACTAAGTTACTACTAGCTACTACTAAGCTACTACTAAGCTACTACTAGGTTACTACTAAAAAAACGAAAGAAAAAAAAGAAGGAAAAAAGAAAGGAATGAGGCCTGGTTCTTATTCTTTTTTTTTTTTTTTTTTTTTTTTTTTTTTTATCTGTTGAAGGTTAGAATGTATAGATGTATGATGGATTCTAAACTTGCGAATATCTTCTATGGTCCTATGGGCTATTGGAAAGGTCACTCTGCAATTGGTAAGCTATCGGTAGCAGCGAAAGCATCAGAAGACGTAGCTAGGAGTTGGTTGGAAAAGCAATCTATGTGGCAAATATATCTACCACCACCAAAACACATTCCACGACCGCATGCCAGATGTTTCACTTACTGGCGAGAACAAAGTGGCTCTTGCAAATGAAATTAATCACTGTTTCCTTGAACCTCAACATGACTTTAAACCCCTTCCTGCTACCTACCGCTTGGATACATCTAGCCACTCAATCCCAACTGTGTCCCTGGAGGCGGTAGCCACAAAGCTTAGCGCCGTTAACCCAACAAAGGCTGGAGGCCCAGACAACATCCCAAACTGGATTTTGCGAGATTTCTCACAAGAACTAGCTGATCCTGTGTGTGCAATAATTAACTCCTCCCTTCAAGAAGAAGTCCTACCGGATGTTTGGAAACACGCCAACGTTACGCCACTGCCTAAATCTTCAAAAATCGATGATTTTTCTAAGGACCTTAGACCTATTTCTTTAACACCGACGCTGTCTAAAATAGCCGAAGACTATGTAGTCCAGGTTCACGTTAAGCCGGCAATCCTGGATCATTTAGGGTCAGACCAATTTGGCTGTATTCCAAAATCATCTACTACACACGCCCTAATCAACATGCTTCACAACTGGTCCAAAGCCACTGACGGAACAGGTGCTGACATTAGGGTCTTTGTCTTAGATTACAGAAAGGCTTTTGACTTAATTGATCACACCCTACTTATCACTAAACTATCTAAATACGGAATAAATCCTTTTATTGTAAATTGGATCTGCGATTTTTTAAGCAATAGACTGCAGAGAGTGAAACTCGCTCAAGATTGTTTTTCTGAATGGGAGTCTGTGCCTGCTGGAGTCCCACAAGGGACAAAGCTTGGACCTTGGCTGTTTATTGCTATGATAGACGACCTCCAAGTCCCCTCTGCAAATGGAACTTTTAAATATGTCGATGACACCACTATCTACGAAGTAATTAATAAAAAAGAAACCAGTTTGGCTCAGACGCCCATAAATGAAATTCAGAAATGATCCACAGAAAACAAGTTCCAGTTACATCCAAAGAAATGCAAGGAACTCCGTATTTCTTTTGCGCGCTCGGAAAGATTTCATAACCAAGTCTACATTAATGAAGCTCCAGTTCAGCCTGTAAAGTCGATCATGATCCTTGGTGTAACAATACAAGACGACCTTAAGTGGAACTTGCACACTGATATCACCATCAAGAAAGCCTCAAAAAGACTGTACTTCTTAATACAACTGAAGCGTGCAAACGTTCCAACTAGTGAACTACTCCAATTCTATATAGCCTGTATTAGGTCCGTTTTACTTTACGCATGTCAAGTCTTTCATTATGGTCTGCCAGAATATCTTAGCCTTTCTTTTGAGCGTGTTCAGAAAAGAGCAATGAGTATTGTCTATGGTTACGACGTATCATACACACGCGCTCTTGCTCTTTCTGGTCTTCTCAGTTTATCTTTACGTAGATCAGAACTCTGCCACACTTTATTTCGAAAGATTTCTTCCAATCATAAAAGTAATTTATACAATCTATTACCACACAATGTAAGTAATTCCACCCCTAACCTACGTCAAAAGAGACCCTTTACTCTTCCGCTCTGTAAAACAAATAGGTTCTCTAATACCTTTATAAACTCAAGTGTCAAATATTATAATTCGAATTATAAATGTTAGAATTAGCGACCAAGCGAAATATACGTTAGTGTGTATATTAGCTACTTTTACTCTTAATCAATACCAATTATTTGTTTTTTTCATTATTGTAAACCTTAGTAATTCAGTTTATGACTGCAATTTTGGTTAAATAAACTATCTATCTATCTATCTATCTCATTGGACTGTATCGAAACCAAATGAAGTCCACCAAGCTGATTTGATATTCTTACCACACGATCGACCTGGACGTGGGCGAAAGCTATACAAGTACGCATTGGTCGTAATCGACGTAGCTTCTCGATACAAAGAAGCCGAACCTTTAGCGTCTAAAGATAGTGGTGAAGTTGCTGCGGCATTCGAACGAATCTACAAACGTAGTCCGCTCGAATGGCCAAAGACGTTGCAAGTAGATCCTGGTAGAGAATTCATGGGACGTATGTCTGAAACGCTAGAACTACATGGTACGAAAGTTCAACGAGGTGAGGCTGGTAATCATAGAGCGCAAGGCTTCGTCGAACGAGCAAATAGAACTCTAGCTGAGAGATTGTTTGGGTACCAATATGCACAAGAGATGGTGCTTACTTCGGAAGGATCGGATGCGCGTAGTAGAGAATGGGTATTGAGGCTTCCTGATGTTATCAAGGCTATGAACAATGAAGTTACTCGACTTACTGGTAAAGAGCCTTCAAATTCTATAGAGACACAACAAGTAAACATAAAGACTCCTACATATTCTCGAACTATTGGATTGGATGAAAAGCGCCTACCATTCGACGTTCTAGTTCGATATCTCTATGCACCAGGAGAATTGGAAGGTGGAACTAAACGAGCGACTGATCCTGTATGGAGTTTACAGACATATTATATTTCTCGAAGTGTGGTATCATCGAATCAACCTGTTCTATACTATTTAGGAAAAGATGCACCAAAGCGAGGGTTCGTTCGTGAAGAGATACAAGTGATACCACCAGATACAGAACTACCACCAAAAGGTATTCTAAGATAGAAGCAAGTCACGAATAAAGTCGTCCATATCTTCATCCTCTGTAATGACGTTTTTACGGTTGTAGGATAGTGTATCGATTGCGTTCGATATTATATTGCTAATAAAATCGGCTACTTCTTCATTATCTGGAAAAAGTCTCCATGACCGTAGGCTATCGTATCTATTCCGTTTGCTAAAATACATCTCTTACTATCGAATGGTGATAGAGATACTTTATTCATATGCATGCCATACATTCTATGACCTTCACTTTGAAGCATATCCATACCATGGCGGAACGCTTTCTTGTCTAGTAAGCACTCCTTGTATTGTTCATGTCGAATACGATGTTTCACAACTGCCTTCTTAGTACCTTTAGCTTTCCGAATCTCCCCACCATCTACTTTCAAGATCGAGTAGAGCTTTGATCGTAGTCCAACGTATTCAACAATGGGAATACCTCCACATTCGTCTTTCATTTTACCAAGTACTTTCTTGTTGGATACGTCGTATGATGGATGGTCTTTACTGTAGTTGCTCGTATCGTAGAAACGTTTATTGGCTTTCATGTCTGCATAGATATCCTCAGTTTCGATGTGTAGCAATAGGCTATCGGTATCTGTATATAGTAGATTACAACGTTGTCCATACTGCCGATTGAGCTCGTTGTAGTAGAAGTCATACATTAAATGTTTTGAGAGATCTAGAATCGACATTCCAACATATACTGGACGGTTCAGTAGTAACTTGCTTTTGTAATTATGTACGGCGGCTAGATCATTGTCAAAGATCGTAGAGCGAGCATAACTAGGTTTATTCAAGAGACGTTGTAGTCTGATTCCTTCTGAGGAGCGAATTAGTTTGATATCTACACGCTTTCGTAGATTCTCCATTGTCTTACCAAATACACTATTGTTCATTAATTTGTAGAGTTCCTGCTCGAATGGGCTCTTCGCTTGTTTTCGTAATTCTGTATTCATTCGTATGTATGGCTCCATCCATGGTGATTGATCGAATCGTAGTGCTCTATGGATCTTTTTCAAACGCATGCCAAGAGATAGATATAGTTGTAGATTGCGGTAGTGGAGCACGTATCGTTCTTTGTTATACAAGTTAGGTACAAGCTTTTCCACTTTCAAGGATCCATTTCCTTCGTATAGCTCCTCGAATAGATTTGTCTGATACTCTGAGAACCAAGCTTTATTCACTTGCATTCTTTCAGGAGCTAACGGATAGCTGTTATGCATATCGTGAAGTTCTCGAGGGTATTCAAGGTCAACTTCGAGGATGTAACCTACATCGGAATCGGTTGCAAGAATGGTGATTTGCTCTTCTGTTGGTGTACACCATTCAAAGCCCCCCGTTGGTAGTGGCTGACTCATCGCCCATCCATATAGGTTGTTGGCATCAAGATAGAGTATATAGCTATTTGGCTTATCGGGGTCGAAATCGGGCACGTTTGGATTGTTTGCCTTGGCCTTGCGTTGAGACACCATGGATATACCACCACGTAAACCTTTCTCAATGAATAGATGCATGTCGTAGTCGGTTAATAGTTCAAGCTCCGCTCCGGTCTTCTTTAACAACGCATCCCACGATAGACCAGGACTCGTATAGTAGTGAGCTGGATCTAATCCGTAGTTTTGCATACATGTTGCACGAAAGGTCTCAAATACATCTGCTAGAAGAAGTACGTCAGTTTGGAGGTAAAGATCGTGGTAGTCACCTAATGTCTTACAATCAAATACGTTCCAAACTTCTAATGCGTGTTCATAATCTTCATCGGATATATCCTCTAGGCTTAGCTTGCTATAGAATGATTCTTTCGGTGGAAGAGAAGTCTCAGTGAATCTATCCCAAGAGTCCATGTACTCATATGGATAAACGCCTTTGCGTAGTAGCAACTTGTTTTTCTCTGGGTCTGGTGTATGCTTTGAAGTTTGTTGAAAGGTGTCTGGGGTAGAACTTGCTACCAACTTGTTAAGAGAGGATGGTAGAAATTGTATGCTATCGATGAACCGTAGGTTGCCAAGTGAGAATGAAATGTATTTCTCCATATTATTTGGAATGCAAGAGATATCGCCCTCTGTCTTGGAAATAGATTGCATCAGTAGGTGAGAATCGTATCCACGTAGATTGTGGAATACAACTGGGATGATAGGTGAGATACGTAATTTGAGATTACATACCTTATGTGCTGCGCCTCGAAACTCCCCAGTGATGTGACAATGATCTCGTACTCTATCTTTACCAAATAAAGGCTTCTGACAAATATGGCAAATCCTTGCTCGATCGAAATACCTCTTGTTTTCCAACGACATACATAGTGGTTTGGCTACTATGTCTTTGATCTTTCTTTCTTCATCTTGTACACATCGTAGAAAGCGCTCGATCGTATCAGGACCTCTATAGAAGACTGGTGGTTCGCTGTGACCGTCAGAACGTACGATGATGCAACAAAATCCACAGGGAATATGTTCTTCCGTTTTAAGTGTATTGCTTTTCGTAGGATCTTTAGCGTGTCCTTCGATCTTAGTGGTTAAAGCCTCAAGGTCTGCATAGATGACATAGGGAACTTTGAGCTGCTTGTGTACGTTCTGAAATGATAGTTTGTTGTTTTCCTCGGTAGGCATTTCAATTCGAATGGCTCTGTCATCAACACTATCGCACTCTGGGATGTGCTTCGCAAGAAGAGCTTCGGTAGTATATCCATGTAGACATCGTTCGCAGAAGTGCTTCCTACATTTATGTTTTGTCTGATCGAATAGTAGGCGGTTGAAGTCCTTGATCCAACAGTAGTGTTGCCGACCACTCTTTGAGCACTCTATTAGCAGTAGGTTAGCGCGCTCTAAGAAGGTCTCCTTCGAGATGTGGTGTACGATCATACACTTTTCCTTATTGTCCCAACCAAAAACATTGATGGAGATTTCGTTCTGCTTCTCGAAGCGGGGAATTTGCGAGATTGGTGTTGACGAGTCATCTACCTTATCGAAGTTAAACCCATCATCCTCTTGATACTTTGATGTCCTTTCGGGATTTTGTTTGATCTTACACTTCCAAGCGCGCATTGACCATCGAAAGCAACGGTTGTCATAGTTCATTACATTGATCACAGCTTTCTTATTTGCAATTTCTTTGGGTAGTGGTAAGTGTGAATTTCCACGTAGTGGCTGGTATCGGGCAATGTTCAACCATAGAATGTTGACTTTATCTACGACCCAGTTTGATCCTCGACTGATCCACTTCTCAATGTAGTTATAGATCTGAGCATGTGCTTCTACTATTACTCCACGAATTCCAGCATCGTTGGTCAAAACGGCTTGCAAACTACGAAAGGTGACTATCTCGTATACTGGACCCTCAGGTTTGTCAAGCCGGAGCGTGACGTTCAAAGCTAGCTGAACCTTAAGGCTATGGAGGTCTTGGAGCTCTTCCTCTATCTTTTCAGTAGTCTGCTTTCGTACGCCGGTTAGGAAGGCGGCTGGATCTGCTCCTAGGGGGTGGTCATCCGGAATGTCGATCTTCCATCCCCGTAAATATCCCTTAATGGTCCTGGGTGTTCGTCTGAACGTTAGTATATGTTCAGCCATGGTATGATATAATAAACTTGTAGCCACACTCCTCTAATAGGGCTGTGAAATGTAATACCTTGATCTAATATGGTATAGAAGTATGAGTAGTAAATAACGATTACGATAATATATGTTATGATACCTAGTAATCACACTCCTCTAATAGGGTTTTGAAATGTAATACCTTGATCTAATATGGTGTAGAAATATGATGGATGGACTATAATAGTAAATAATGATTATGACAATATATGTTATAATACCTAATAGCAACACTCCTCTAATAGGGTGTTAGAATACAATAAATTCACTATAAACCAAGTGTTAGAACAAATGTTAATATATGCTTAGCCATGATATAATACCTATAACTACAATCCTTTAATGTAATGCATAAATACGATAGTAGTAAATAATACCTTATAAACACGTTTCTCTAATAGGATGTTGAAATGTAAAAAATACAACGAAAAAATGAGGGTCTTATTATATGTTTTTTTTTCTTGTGTCATATGTTGTTTTTTGTTGCATCGGTTCGTTGAAATTTGTTGTACGTGTCCCAGTCGTTTGCTGCTCTTTGTTGCTTTTTTTGTTGCATTTGTTCGTTGAAATTTGTTGGAACTGCACCAGTCCCCCCACTTTATATACTACTACACCAAGGGAACATATTTTTCCGGGAATGCCTCTGTGTGCCTAATACGACGCCTGATGCCCGCATACTTCAACTATTACTTTTCTGGGTGCTTCTTGGTGAAGCAGATTCATTGTTTGATTCATGTTTCTGGGGATAGGGTTCTTTGTATTTCAGGGTATTGTTTTGCTTTAGAAGACAATAGTTTTCTTTGTGTTACATATGTGATGATCTGTAACACCAAGAAACCCCCACTTCCCTCAAAGTTATACGTTAACTGAACAACCATATTTCAAGCATGTGATTTAAAGTGGTATGCTGTAGTGCTATGTGTGCACGCCCTACGAGGGAAAGAGAACAAAATCTCTGACCCAAGTGGGACTCGACCGTATCAGCCATACACTTTCTCAGTTTTGGGTCGGCTTACACTACAAATCACATCTCAAGAGTTATTCCAGTACATAGTGTACACAGCAATGTAGTATTTCATACGGCGTGTGCATTTTGTGGTACTGATCTGTGGAGATTTTCAACAAAAGTTAATAGTTTAAAAGTTTCATCCGCGCTCTTTCGGTATTTTGCCCAAAACGTGGACGTTTTTCATGCAAATCATCAGTTAATATACGGTAGACTATACATGAACATAAATACAGTGATTCTGAAGCCAAATTCAGGTACGATCTACTAAATAACACACTTTTCGGGTCGTTTTCGGAGGTACTTTCTAGCTGAGACTGAGCAGTTGTCCGCCATCTTGGATTTCAAACCACCTGGAGCCTCGTCTTCGTGACCGGAAGTAAAACTTATGAAAGGCGTGTATTAGGGGAAATCTAAACGCTAAAAACCGTTGGATTTTACCTAAATGGATGCCGTTAAAAATCTTCAGGGATTCTTAGATATTTGCTTGCATCCTATCGGGAGTTCATATCACTTCACGGCCAACACACATCGCACACAGTACATGAATTCTCAGAATTCGAAAATCGAACCCAACTGGATTTACCGTAACAGCCGGATAGGTAATACTACACATTACCATATTAACAACAATATTAGTAAGTGCTCTATAGGCAGAAGTGACATTTTCCGATCTCATAAACTTGTGCCGACAGGCGCTGATCGCTTAAATATAAGCGTTTGTATGGGAATACAACGAACTCCAGCCTTCAAGGAGCTAAAATACGAGACTCGTAAGTCAAAATGCCTTGACTCGCTTCTACGGCGTATTCAGTTGCTGTTTGTGTGGTCATCAGGCTCAGGAAGGCGATTTCAGCGAGTTTCCGATGATTCCACATGAATCCCCTATCTTGTGTACTGGAATCTGTGATGTCTGATCATGAATCCACCGTACGATATTAAAGAAACACGAGCCTGATGAATGAAAATAAAGCCTTAAAATCCAAACTAAAAACGGCAGAAGATGAAAGAGACTCCCTAAGGCTTGCCCTGACGCTAGTAAGCAAAAGATCACTATCAAAATACCGGGTGAACTTCCAAATCTAAACCGAAACCTAGGTAGGCCTGAGGCGCTGAGCGAGAATCGAACCCGAAGAAACGACTTCACAGGATGACGTAATGATAAGCATGCGCAGAGTTGCCGGAAGTCCGTGATTCGCGGACTTCCGGATCGGATTCTTCCAGAGCCCTATTTTTTCGTCGAGCATGCGCAGTAAGAAACAAATGGGATCTGGGTACGAGATTGGGATTCAGCAAATTCTTTAGAGTCATATGGGACACACCGATTACGTTTTGGAGAGCTAATCTTTCCTCCGTGTATAACTTGCATTTGAGTAGAAAATGTTCCTCATCTTCAATATCAGTTTTACAGAAGAAACATTTTCTATCTAAATGCGGTACATGCGGCCTCTTATACCGGTCCTTTTCGATTGCTAAGTCGTGATTACTGATTCTTAGCTTAGTCAATGCTATTCTATGTCTAAGGTTTTTTTATATTTACCAAATAGTTCTCAAACTTGTATTCTGTCCGTAGTTTATTCGCTGAATTTGGATTTGATCTATGATCATCGTTTATGGCCTAAAGTTATATATATCGACATACGAAGCAATAAAATAATAGCGAACGAATACAAACAAGAATACACTATTAAACAGATTACTTTCTAGCCTGAATTTCAGCCGTCTCCTTTTTTTATGGGACATAATGAACCATACAAGTCGAGTAAAAGTTGTATAACTGAGATAATAAAAATAATCGAAGACTCTACGAGGTTACAACTGACCTCTAGGTTCCCCTTTTAGACCGGTGTCACAGCGATTTCGCCCCCCCCCCCCCCCCCGGGGCGAAATCGCTAGTGAATTCGCCCCCCCCCGGGGCGAGATCGCTAGTGAATTCGCCCTCCCCGGGGCGAGATCGCTAGTGAATTCGCCCCCCCCCCCCCCCTCAGTGAATTCGCCCCCCCTAGGGGGGGCGAAATCGCTAGTGAATTGTACTCATAGTTCTTATAGAAATCGCCCCGCCTCAGAAAATAGAGGCAGTACATGTCAACGCAAGGAATAAAAAGTTTTTTTTAAAGTCTTTTTTAAATAAAATTAAGTTTAAGACCTCTTTAGCTACTATTTCTACTACTGACTACAAAAATATGCGAGTCGGTAACACTCCTTTTCTTCCGAAGGTCATTTCAAATCCTTTCCGAATTTGAGTTAATTACACTGCTAGAAACTTTCAAAACTTACCGCCGTTTTATCTTCTCATTAGAGTAATAAGCTGTTTATCCAGAAAGGTCTTCCCAGTTTGAACTGATCTAATTACCAAATTAACAAGTGCCGTTAGCTCAACTGAATATAGAACAAAGCACTCAAGTCGATAACGCTCCTTTATTCGGCAAAGTTCTTTCAAAATAGATGGATCGACGCGAGCATTACTAGTTTTAGTAATATACGACTTGGCGGACCGTATGGTTTTCATGCATGTAAAAATCATAAGGCTATTTGGCAGTTGTTTCCAAATATGAGCTCCACTCGCTACTAGCTAAGGTAAGTTTTAAAACTTCCCGCCGTTTTCGATCTTAATTAGTTTATTAGCTTGTTTATTCACGCGAGTCGGTAACACTTCCTTTATTCGGCAAAGTCTTTTCAAAGTAGGCGGATTTACGGGTTATCAAAATCCTTTAAGTATCCACAATAATTACATCATGTACCTGTTGGCTTCAGGTAAGAAATACTAACAACTAATCATTCGAAGATTGACAAAGATTGTAGGTGGATTGCAGAATCCCTTGTCGAGTTCTTGTTGCACAGCTCGCGCGAATGAAAATTGCAGCATTTACCGTAGCTTACCAACACGAATTTTGTCAAAGAAAAACGAAGCGTGAATTTTAAAATAGAATTGAATTGAATGCCTTACACATTACTGATAGCTTTTTTGCATTACTATTCTCCACGTCCAATACATTACAGTAATAATAAGAAGGAAAACATGTATTTATAACCTTTTAAAAGGTTGGAGGGGAGGGGGGGCGAAATTGCTAGAGGGGGGCGAGGAAAGGGGGGCGAATTCACTAGCGATTTCGCCCCCCGGGGGGCGAATTCACGGGGGGGCGAAATCGCTGGTACACCGGACTTCGCGTTTATTAAAGTGCAACTAACCCCTTTTGCAATTTTTATGCATACGAATCTTTGAAAGGTTTTGAGTACTTCTTCGAAGACATTTTTGGCTTACAGAGAATACTCTATGTTCTATGCTTGTTTTAAATGGTGAAATATTGACCTTTCCTGACCCATGGCCGCGTAAGAAAAAGCCTGGGTCGATTCTTGATCTTACGTCATCCAACTCATTCGACTTTGCAATAATTTGAATAAATATTTAGCATTTACTCTAAAATAACTGTTTTCTTTAGTAACAACTCACAGACTGTGTATATTCTCTATATATCGATGTTGTTGTGATAGAAAGCCGCCATGGAGAATAATGCATTATGAGGTGACGTAAGATCAAGAATCGACCCAGGCTTTTTCTTACGCGGTCATGGGTCAGGAAAGGTCAAAATTTCACCATTTCAAACAAGCATAGAACATAGAGTATTCTCTGTAAGCCAAAAATTTCTTAGCAGAAGTACTCAAAACCTTTCAAAGATTCGTATGCATAAAAAATGCAAAAGGGGTTAGTTGCACTTTAAGCACACTAACAAAACAAAAAGCTTTCATTTGACATATCTTCACAACATGATCTCAAAAATGTAATTAAACCATTCACTACCGGACGTGTTTGGGCCCCTAGCTAATCGCGCCTATACGGCGTGAGGTTCATAGCCTGCAATGCAGGCGTTTTATTTGGGGACCCGCAATATATTTGGACGAGGGAAGAATGGCTTCCTACTCGTCTGAAATTTGTTCGCGAGCGGAAACGTCCACGAAAGCGGGGAAAACCACTAGAAACGCCTGCATTGCAGGCTATGAGGTTCAGCTTACGCCGCACTTTTACAGCCCCCTCTTTCTGCATTTCATGGATCCGCCCCTGCTGAGTGCTAACTTAACCCTCCCCCTCAGTTCAAGTTTGGCTAGCCTCACACAACGGTCAAACGTCTGCGCATGCGTCAAAAGTCTCGCAACAACAATATATTCCAAAACAAATTCAAAGTGAGCCGGCGGCCGTCACTGTTCACACACCGGTTTTCAAACCTTGATAACTTTTTGGGTAAATTACGAAAAAAATTGGTAAACTCACAGTTTGAAGTTTGTTCAATTTCCCGTCGACTGTGAAAATAGAAAGCTTAACTTTCGCATATTTTTCTTAACTTTGGGGGGTAGAAGTTCACAAGCGGATTTTATTTTTAAAACGCCGGGTTGCTGTAATATGTTTCAAGGTAAATTTTGCGCGGAAAATTCGCGCGGCCGCCCACCAGACTGACCGTAATACGCACGCGCAGACGTTTGACCGCTGTGTGGGCTAGCCTGGGTGTAGTTAAATACTGCTAACCTTTTTAGCCAAAGGCTCAAGCCTTCCCCACAATGCCATTCGGGAGAATTCTGCGTGCTCGTCGACGGTAGGTATTGCTTCTCCGGTAGGGCTTTGAATGAAATCTGCTCTACTTTTGGACAAGCCACTGTAAGCGGAGAGCTAGAGGACATCAGAAAGCCTCGAGACGGCTGTAATCTACTTGGCTTGCATTTAGAAGGCTTTGTGAGGGGATTTCACTGGGTTTTCTATTGTGTTTTGCTTTGAGACACATCAAAACATTGTTCATTGAAATTTCTGAATTTCTGCAGTTTATGATCTTTTCCCCCTGCTAAACTATTAGGATGTGTTTGTGTCACTTTAAGTCTTCGGCTTGTGTCAAAATCACCGCTCTTGGTACGTCGTAGGGGCAAACGGCTTATAAAAAAACCTACAAAAGGAGTCCCACAAGGGGGAACCGTTGTGAATTTTTGGTTAATTACCCAGCATGCGGTGTGGGTGTGGGTCACAGTCGCTTGGTGTGTTTTATGCAAACGAACCTGGTGGTTGGAAAGGTTAAAGAAGGTACTGTAACCACTGAGAGCTGATTTTGTACTTGCTTTCGATTTCAAGTGCGAATGAGAAGGGTTTTTAATTTGAGCCGATTTTCAGCTCCTCGAAATTCGTGAAAATCGAAGAAACGAAAAAAGATCTCCAAAACAAATGAGTTTTCCTTCAAAGTGGAGAGTCAACCGATCCTTTCGGTAGCTCTGGCTTTTAAGTAATTCATCCCTTGAAATAATATCGCAACATCGTATTTCCAGCATGTCTATATTTGAAGCAATATTTTTTTCCAGTTACATGATTCCTATTATCCGGTTTTGGCCGGTTTGGTAGTGAAAAGGGTTAATAACAATGAATTTTAGCAGGAAAATTGGAGGTACCACAGACGAAATGATAAACAACCGGATCTCCTAGCATGTAGGGATCTATTCCTACAACGGTGTTCCTAATAACAGGTTGAAGATTGTATTGTATTCTTGACGAGAAGCGCTACATTTCATTCCTAACAATAAATGTCAGTTTCAAGAAATTGACAACAAAAATAAGGGGTGAAATTTACGTGATTTTGATGCAAGGGCCCGATTACAAATACGACCGCAAAAATTAGGAATCCTGTCAGAGAGGATGATTTTGATGTATGACATTCATTTATACCTGCTGGCATTAAAGAGTAAAAATAAAAATAAATGAACAAGATGATCACTTTTTGGGCAAAAAATATATTTTCTGCAGTCATTCTACTCCCCGTAAGCTCATAATATGATTTTAGTAATAGTACAAGTTACACCTTGAACAATCGTCTGATGATAAGGAATCATTTGCGCCTGCTAAAATTGTGATCACACCCTCGTGTAAAAATATCGTAAATTTCGTCTTCGATTTCACTGGTCAATTTCATGAAATCAGCGCTACTTGTTAGTAGCATGCACAATGTGGCGCTCGCGATGCATATTGTAATCGCACCACAAGTATAAAAAACATGGTACAATTGCAAAATATATTTACATATTATATTGTCCGGGCCCTTTTTGTCTGACGCGGCCCATATCATATGAAACAAAAATAATAAAAAAGTGACGTGATGATGATTATGAAATACAAGTTAAGTTTCATTTTAGCAGGACTTGAAACAACCATAGGGTTGATCAAGTCAGGACCTGGCTAAACCACAGATCGAATTAACGTGTTGGTTTTTGAGAAGGGAGGAGAACCGGGAAATTCTTGGAGCCAAGGGCGACCAATGAACGCAACTCACCTTTTACCGGGCTCGAACCCAGGCCACAGTGGTGAGAGCCAGAGCGCTTCCCACTTGTACCACCCCGGCTAGTCCCCATTTGTAAGGTTTAAACACTCTATCAGGGAATTATTATCCCAGTCTCTACTGAAAAGGGTGACCGAAAGTGCGCAAACAGTTAATGTCGCATCTCCCTGCTGAATATCACTGGAAAAATATTCATGTATACTAATGAGAGGCTGGTGGTTTGGTCTGAGAAAGAAGATATCATCTTGGAGTACCAAGCAGGTTTCAGGAAGAGACTTCAGGGTTCCAATTTATTTTGAGTGTTCCAATTACCCCAAGTTTCCAACGGTTTTATTTGTAAACAGTTGATGCACCTGAAGGTATCTAAAGCCTTACAGGACTTGATTGGGTTCCTGCCAGTACTGAAGGACTGAGCTCTCCATATCTGCGCTCCATTGACATATATCGTGAATTGATCCATATATACACAGTGTATACCCCATGAATGGAAACATGCTAAAGTGATCCCTTTGTATAAGGATGGTACACGTGACGATATGGATAATTACGTCCCAATCTCGATTTTGCCGGTAACGTCTAAGATATTGGAAAAAGCGGTACAATGCAGCTGACTGACCACATGGAGAAGACTGAACTCTTTTCTCGTTGTCAATGTGGCTTTCGTCGTCAGCACTCTACTCAAACAGTCATAACATATTTAACAGACACAATACGAAGAAACATGGACAGTGGACTTATCTTTGCAGATTTCCCGAAGGTGTTTGATACTATTGATCACAGCAGACTTCTAAAGAAATTGGAACTATTCGACATTTATGACAAAGAACTTCAATGGATGTGTGATTATCTGTCTAATCGAAGTCAATCTGTTTCCTTTGGTGGTCTTTCATCTTCTGCTCAGCCAGTGCTCTCGGGTGTGCCTCACCGTTCTACTCTGGGTCCCATACAATTCTCCATGTACATAACAGATCTGCCAAACTGTTTCCAAGCTGCCAAGATTTTAGTTGTATGCAGATGACACTGTTATTTCACCCAGTTCTCGGATTCTAAATGGGTAGCACGCGCTCGTTCTAAGTTTAAAAAAGTGGGTCATACCCAGGTAAGATGATCACCTCTCCCTGTAAAAAAAAAAGTGCTCTCATTACAGTCAGAACATGTTGTCTACCTGTGAACCCTAGCTCTATGTGGGTGAGACCTGTGAACTTGTTTACTGACGGTTAGGGTTAGATTTGTGGTACGGATTAGGATTATTATTTTTAAAAGTAACAACCGTTCCATCGCAAGTTTCTGTGGCTCATTGGGAAAGTTCTGGTCTTGAACACCGAAGGTCTCTGGTTCAAACCCCACGGCGGGAAATCGAAAACTAAGATATAAGATTTATTAATTAGACAAATTGAACTTAGAGAGGAATAATGCTGAAAGGGGTTAGGATCCTACGAAGGGAAAAGGAGATCATGAAATAAATTAAATCTATTAAGAGTATTTTGATATGAGAGATTGCTTAGATGATCATCTAACCTGGTTCAACCCACTTTTTACTCGGGCTGCCTGTGGCAGCACCGAGTCTTAATCTGCAAGCGGTTATTACTCGGACTGCCTGTGGCAGGCACGAGTCTTAATCTGAAGGCGGTTTTTTTTTTGTTTCGTGCAGCAAAATATTTGCGCAGGCGTTAAATTTCAAGTTCACCACCAATCAGATTGCACTGTGCTGGTCACGCAACACTCGCCAGGTTAATTTATTTACATAATTTAATACAGTAAAATCAAGATGGTTGACCCACGAGGAAATTTCTCTCAAATTTGGAGTCCCATCTCTCAAATGTAAGCAGTTTAATGTTTTATTTAACTTCACTCGTGCGAAAGCCTTCCAACAGGCTCAGGATATTTCAACTGGCGCTCTTGTCGGAGCCGAAGGACCGCGTTTTTTACCCAGATGGCCAGTGATTTTATATACGACACGACGACCTGAAGGGGCTGCATGATAAAAGCTCCACATATCGAATTGGAATTTAGCGTGTTGATATGCTGCTGAAACCAAAGGCTTCTTCGATAGAAATGGCAAGATGTTGTGTTTTTATAGGAGAACAAAATATTTCTCGTTTAAGCTTCTCTTCCTCCACGGCTTTGTTATTTGAATCTCTGTGGATTGGTATACTCAAATATACTGCACAATACCATACAACTGAATAAGAAGTCTTTAACAAAGCCAAACTCGACTTCAACTCAAGAGCAAAGCTGAGAGGGAAAGTGAAACTGAACAGTGTCTTGTCAGGTCATATAAAAAAAGCGATATAAAAAAAATGGAGAAATAATTTGTTTGTAAAATCACGTCGAAAAGTCTGTAGGGTAATGCATGGATCAATGTTAAGCCGGAGGGAGGGGGGCTCGGGCAGATGTGCGGCATTTGACTTTTTCCGAGAATTTTTGGTCAAATTCCCCACCCTGGGGAAAGAAAAAAATGGTCAATTGTGATCAAATTGCCCCACCTGGGGCAATGAAATTCCCCCTTAAACTATATATATACAGCTGAGATAATGGGGGAACTGGAGGTGATCCCAAACAAATGTGAAGCGTTCTTTTTAACTTAATGAAAACAAATGAGAACGCATTTTTGAAATTCATACCTTCCAACATGGCGACTCGGGAAACAAGAGACTAGGACACAGTCCTCAAGCGGTCGAATTCAAATGTCCACACACTGGGGCAAAGCTTGTTATCAAATTCCCCAGGGTGGACACGCCAAGATTGATCAAATGCCTCACATCTGCCAGAGATCCCCCCCCCCCCCCCCTGCGGCTTAACATTGATACATGCATAACTAAAAGCCAAAGCAAACCAGAGGAGAATGTAAATTTCATACTGCAGTACATCTCCAATCATTTCACATACCCGAGTAGTTCTCTCCTAAAATCTGAATCATAAAAAGTATCACTGCAAAATCATGCTCTCTAATGACATTGAACAGGTCTTTTTGATTCAATAATAAGTGCTGATATATTTAGGTTAACAGCCAGATTCTCTTGCTTGGGATTAAAACCGTTAGATGTTGGTGGTGGTGGAGAGATTACAACAACAATAACAATTTATTATACCCTTACAAAGTTTACAAGTGTGACAAATTAATGGTAAGAAAAAATACATATTTACTGAGGGTACTGGCTTCCTGAAATAACTGAGAAGTTAAAAATGCCAGGAGCCAGTTTACATGGAATTGAAATTAAATTACTAGGTCGGAGGACATGAACAAATACATATACAAACTATTCCATTTGGTCAAGTTATTTACAATATTTACGCTGGCATATATATAGTAATACTATTAATACAGTGTTAATAAATAAATTAATATGAAGAGAAAGAGTACAAACTCTTTTTACTTTAAAAAAATGCATAAAAGCTAATATTTGCCGAGAAATACGTCCTATCATCTAGAATGAAAGTAATACTGATCAGTCCTGGTTACAATAATAGATTAACAACACCCCCCCCCCCCCCCCCTCCTCCCCCGGGCAAACGTGGGGCATTTGCCAGTTGTAGTTCCTTATATATCCATTATCACTTATCGCAAGAGCATGGGTAGTGAACCAGTATTATTCTCTGGCTATAATAATAATATTTATTTATGACAAAAACTATGCTAAAACTCCATGGACTACATTTATTCAATGTCTCAGATGTATTTATAATTTTATTTTAATAGAATTGGATTAATTTTATCTGAACAAAATTTGGCCCATCACAGAACCAGTAAGCTCAGTGGTTAAGTGTCAGTCTGTTGTGCAGGAGGTAGTGAGTTCAAATCCAGGTAGGACTTAAAATAACTGAGAGAACTGGTACTGCATGCATGCCTTTGCTCTGACATCTGCAAATGGTTCTAAAAGCTTTGTGTCTTCTTGGATCACAATGTTAAATTGCAGGCCAACACTGAGAATGTAACCAAATCTCTGGTAGTGACCACCCTCAAGTGTAGTGGAATTATATAATCGTATAGATCGATATAGAGTAAATGAATTTGTCCCCAATTATAGCAATATCATGCTAAATACATTGACTCTCTCCTCTGTTAGCAGTAGTAGTACTAGTTCCCTTGGTGCCACTATATACATTTTATATATTATAAATATACAGGCTAAATCTAGTTTTTGTTTTTGTTTCATGCAGCAAAATTTCTGCGCATGCGTTAAATTATGCATTAATTGTGTGCGCGTACCTCGTGGCGCTTATAGATTTCTCTTCAGTCCACGCCAGTCGCCATCTTGAGACGGAAGACTGTACACAGGCGAGTTTGAGCTACGTTTGGTGGGTTTTATGCCACATTTCATTTTACTCTCGGTCATAGTACATACCAGCGCAAACACCGTGATCGGTAGGCCAACACTAAAATAATTTTGACCGTGTTTTTGGCCGGTTTACCGATCTCGTATCAAGACTTGTACACGTACGTTATACTATACAAGTATACTGAATAGCTGATTTATAGCCAAATATAGCGATTTACTAGCAAATATATATACTGTGGTTGAGCAGTTATAGCTTACTCTACTCTATCGAAGTCTGAAAACATCTGAACTCCTGAACTGTGAGAGCAACGTTAACACTGTCACTCGCCAACACGAAGCCAGAAATATACACATTCCGCACATAATTATGATGAGACAAGCACTATTCATGATCAACTCTCAAGGTAAACTTAAGTTTAAATTAAAGATCTACTTTGGTCTTTTATTGTGGATTATTGTGTATGATTGTAATGTGAGTAATCTGTACAGGGTGTACATGCTCAAAGATATTCTAGTATTCTGTACGTTGTGTTTTTTAACAGCGATTATCTGTTTGAATTTAACGAAGCTTTGCCTGGGAATAATCTTAACCTTATGGAAAATGCAACTTGTATATATTTTAAATACCAACAAAACATCCGGATCGGAGGCTGAAGAAATGGTAAACACAAATTTATATGAACACAAAGTGGATAATGAGCTTAAAGAAGACTGTAGATCTCGCTACGCGAAATTCATTGCTAGTACTAGTTGTACTGAGAAATTTAAAAGGAGAAAACAGGTCAGGTCACGTGAACCAAGTCGTCTGCCACTGAAAGGTCTGAAGCGTGTTTTTCACAAAAGTAGAAAGTTGATCAGGAAACCTGTTCGCGTGTACATAGCAAAACACTATCCAAAGTCATCAAATATTCATCAATACACCAAGGTTTGTAAACTTAATAGAAAGGAGAGTTTTAATAATTATTTCTCGAGCTCTCATCAGAGAATTTCGAGAATGAAGCAGTCAAAACACAACAAGTTTAAGTTGAAAGGCACAAAGGTTTTTATGAAGACAAAGCATACAAAATCGAATAAGCAAAAACTAGTCAGTTATGTTATGTTTAAACAAAAGTTAAAACCTTGCATTGAAATGCATCATTGTACTAGGAATACAATACTCTATATTTACAAAAGTAAAAACCACAAGCAAAATTATTGTAAAATTTTATTATGGCATGACATTGAAACCGATCCCAGACCTGTTCTTATACACCAGATATAACTGTTGTAGCTCCTTATTGTCAAGGGAATGTTTCAGTGTTTGGTCATTATACTGGCTATAAGATTGATGCAGGTGATTTGTCCAGAAATGTAGAGTGTGAAGCTTCCAGTAATAGCAGTTTACAAGTAGCTGTTTACAAGAATCTTAATCACAGAGTGAATTATTGTCACTTCAGTCTTTCTAGAGATGTAGAAAAAAAACCAGGTCCTCATATTAATCCTAGCAAGACAATTCATGCATCTTACTGCCAAGGTAATGTGTCAGTATTTGGCTTCAATGCAGGACAACAGTGTGTTGCAATGACTTTATGTGCTCTTATCTACAATAATAGATATTCAATCACCTCGTCGAAAGACTTAGATCAGGTTATGAATATCGGTAATGAGTTATATTCTAACTTATTGAGATTATCCCATCAGTCATATTTAATGCTAACATAATTACCTACTATATATGGTAACAATGTCTGACTCTAACTATCGACTTCAGTACAGTGAAAGTTATACAGGAAGGTTACATGGTGTTTCTTGAATCCCACACTTTCCATACTGTATGCCATTGGATTGTGCTTTGCATTCTTTAATCCAAGAAACTTTTAATTCCTTTGTTTTAACAATAGGATCTGTGGCTGTTGGTATTTACTGTACTTTAGATGCTAAATTTAAAATATTTGACTCCCATGGTAGAGATTCATTTGGCATGATTCATAGCCAAGGAACATGTGTACTGTTGGAAGTGCAAACTGTAAATGATTTAAAGGAATATTTCCAATTACTATATACAAATGGTGTTTTATTTGAGCTTAAAGGTGTGCATGTTGAAGTTATACAAAATGAATGTGTTTCAAGTGCTACTGAACAACATATTGCATCAACTGACCAAAATGTTAATATAGACAATGGGAACATACATGTTCGGACAGATTAAACAGTGTTGTGCCATATCATTTTACTACCATCAAGCCATGTGGTTACTGGAATTCTGTTACATTAGATGCTATTTTTGAGCATGCCAATCTATTTTACAATGAATTGGTAAATAATGATGCAAATGATTGCCAAGCACACTTAAAGTATATGATGCTCATATAAGTGTAGAATATAGGTCAAGGTACCAGGGATTACTGTCACATAATTCTGCTTCGAATTTATTTCTTCAAAGATTAATTGTAGAAAATACCAATGAGACAATAACTGGCTTTTTCCTATGCTTCTCAGACTGTTGCATTAGTTGTGTGCTGAGCAAAAAATTCAATAGCTTTAAGTATTTCATCATAGCATGTGATGGCAGTCAAAAGATTAACAAGCATGACTGGGTGTGTGATGCCAACTCTCTTAATCAAACTCTTTTCAATATCGTAACAGACAGACCTAATTGTACTGAAAAAGCATATACCATTACTTTTTTATCATGTTTCTGTCAGTTGACAAATACTGAACGGCAAAAGATTATGACGAAGCATAAGTCAAGAGAACAAAAAACAGTAATTACAAAAAGAGACGACTGCTATTATACACACATGGAACCTGCAAAGAAAAAGGTGATGCTAGAAAATAAAAGAGAGAAATACAGATCAATGGATCCAACAGAAAAAGATAAATTACTTGAAACTTATGCTGAGCAATACAGATCAATGGACCCAGCAGAAAAGGATAAATTACTTGAAAGTTATGCTGAACAATACAGATCAATGGATCCAGTTGAAAAGGATAAATTACTTGAAACCTGTACAGAAAAATACAGATTATGCGATCCCAAAATGAAAGAACAAAAAAAAATTGCCAGACAACCCAAAAAGAGCTTTAACTATGGCATATATCATTACATTTAAAATTTTCAGAATAAAATAAAGGAGGGTCCATATTATGTATGCTCTGTCTGCAACAGAATACTTTACAGAAAGACGGTGATTGAGTTGAATAAAAGTAAGTATAAGATGGAGCATGCTTTCACTGATAAAAAGTCATTTGATGAGAGGCATTACATTTGTAAAACTTGTCATTTAAAGGTGCTGAAAGGAAAAACACCATGCCAAGCTGTATCTAATAAAATTACTGTTGATGAAATACCTCCAGCACTTGCAGTCTTAGAAAAACTTGAACAAATACTTATAGCACAGCGAATTGTTTTTGAGAAAATAATTGTAATGCCAAAAGGCCAACAAAGAAAAATTAAAGGAGCTATCTGCAATGTTCCTGTTGAATGTGAACAGACATGTAACATTTTACCACGTCCTCCTGAAAGATCAGGTATTATCATGTTAAAACTAAAAAGAAAACTTGAATTCAGAGGTCGTGTACTTTCAAGCAGTGCGTCCTCAATTTATACTCAATGCACTCATCTGGCTTAGAATACACAATTCATTGTACAATTCAATAAGAATAGACATTGACAATATAGACACAAGTCTTACATCTTTACAACAGAGTGAATCTACTTCAAGATGTACATGTACCAACAGACATTATTTTGAATAATGAGGTAAACCATGTAGATGATACCGCTGAAAAACAGATTACTATAGATAATGCACATGAAGAGAACGATGATCATCTAAATGAATACAGAGCACCAACTAATGAGACATGTCTACAATCCGTCTTACCAGATTATCCTGTTACTGTAGATCAAAAGGAAAATGTTTCAAGAGGGACTGAAATCTATAATATTGCACCAGGAGAAAACAAACATCCTGTATCATTCATGATGGACAAACAATGTGAAGAGTTAGCATTCCCAGTATTGTTCCCCAAAGCAAGATTTGGCTATAATGCAGAAAGGGAAGTCTCACGCGCTTTCTCAATGAAGCGAAAAAAGAAGTAAGCAAACTGAAAATGTCACTCAAAAGCGCAAGTAGTTGCATCGAAGATTTGCAGGGGAGTCTAGAGAGTGAGAAACGAAAGGCTCACGAACTGGAAGAACAGCTACGTGGAGCAAATGACAGCATGAAAGAAATGGAAGATGAACTGATTCAAAGACGAGACGAAAACGTCGAGATGAATAACAGGAGCGCTGAGAATGCCAAACGGGCAGAGGAAACCAACCTTATACTGCACGAAGTTCAAAGCAAGAAGAATACCCTTGCAGATGAGTTAGAAACCGTTCAGAAACAGCGGAGCAGCATGGAGAGAGAAATGGCCGGCTTGGCTGAAAAGCTGCAGAAGAAGCAACGAAGGTCATGCGCATTAGCTGCCGAATGCGACGAGAGAGTGTCGAAAGTGGAAAGCGATCTACGGGACAAGACAAAGATGCTTGTACTTCTGGAGGAAAACTCGAAGGCTCAAATCGAACAACTTCAAGAAACACTGCAACACGAGAAGAGTGTGAATGAATCACTGGTTGCTGAAGCTAATGGATGCGTGGCTGCAATCGGTAAGAAGCTAAATAAGCTGGAAATAGAAAATTAGGAGGTCGAGAAGACGAAGCGCTCGGCACTTGCTCGGCTGCCGGATTCGGCTCAGGGTGAGGTCGCTGTCTTGAAGGAACAATTAGAGAGAGAATGTTTAAACAATGAAAACCAGTTGAAACAGAGTGGAAAATCTCAAGACGACGTAAAGAAGAAACTCCAATCAATGTCTTTAAAGAATAATATTCTCCAAAAAGAACGCAATGAGCTTGAAGTGCAGTTAAAAGGCATCAAGAACGAAAAATATATCTTTGAAAGAAGACTTCATGAGCTCGAGGTTAGCGACAATTTTGAGGTTTTGAAAGAAGAGCTTGCCGCTTGTCAAGAGAAAGTTAGAACATTGACTAAGACCCAGGCGGAAGCTTATGCTGAAAATACACAGACAGATTCAAGATCGTGGGCCAGTCGCGTGGAGGCAGAAAATGACGAAGGTGAGATCGAGAGAAAGTACGCGGATTTGTCGACCGAGAACAGTACACTGCGCAGGCAGTTCACGCAGCTTCGAAAACATCGAAACGAAGTTCTACGTCAAAACAATGAGCTGAGGTACCAGGCACAAATGGCTGTTGTTCAGCTGGCATGGCGTCGGCTAACAGACGATTCGGTCGACACATGGAGCAACTAAGAATGCAGTTAACAGTAGCTGAGAGGGTTTACCAGGAGAAGTTATTCGAGTGCAACTTGCTGGAAATCCAAGTCCAACATCTTATGCAACAGCTCAATACTAAGACAGTCTCTAAAAAGCAAATCCAATGAACCTTTTGGACTGTTTCTACTTTAAATATTTGAGTTGATTAATCTGATCTGTTGTAAACTAGACGCCTTTTTCTGGATTTCAATTTCTTGTCGCCTAAAATAATGAAAGAATCCTTTTGTGAATCAGTGTTAACATCTCGCAGACAATAAATGCCTTAGTGTTCTAAGCATGTTCATTACTAGAAAATAAGACCAATAATTATAATAATAATACTGGATAGTAATAATAATAATAATAATACCTTAGCGGACAAATTAATCCCTAATTTTAACTTGAAATTTCACGCGTAATTTGTAATTTCACATGTGAAATTTCAAACGCCGCCTACGCGCGCTTAACATATTGTTTTTTCTGCATCGTAATTTGGCCAATAATTTTTCTTCGTCTCGGTACTCCTTTTCTTCTTACCTAGGAAATTCTGTTAATGATTCCTTTTATTTTTATACTGTTTTAGTCTACGAAATTGAAGATCAAATAAGTCTTATTCCCGAGAATAAGTCCTATGGTCTTTATTCTTGTTAAACATATATTTTAAAACTTGCAAAACATATTCTGAGTCCATTTTTGGCGACCATTATTAATATGTCCATTGAGCATGGGTCATTCCCGACTAAATTGAAATTTGCAAAAATTGTACCGATATTTAAATCTGGTGATCAATCTGATCCAGACAACTATAGGCCTATTTCCCTGTTATCAGTCTTTAATCGTATCTTTGAAAAAATCATATTATTTTCTGCGCAGTATATCGATTTAGAAAGCACTTTTCCACTCAGCATGCCACTATTGATATCATTGATAAGATTCATAAAAACATGGACAACAAAGAATTTACCTGTGGTATTTTTATTGACTTGAAGAAAGCGTTTGACACGGTTGATCATTCTATTCTACTTAAAAAACTTTATCACTATGGCATACGAGGTATTGTTTTTGATTGGTTCACATCCTACTTAAGAAAACGATCTCAGACGACTGCAATTGGCATCAATGTCTCCAGGAAAGAAACCTGTTCTTTTGGAGTCCCACAGTTTCTGTTCTTGGTCCCTTACTTTTTCTTTTATACGTCAATGATATCTGTATGTCCTCCGATAAACTCAATTTTTATTTATTTGCAGACGATACCAGTATTCTTTATTCACACACAAATATCCATGTCTTAGAGCAAATTGTGAACAACGAACTAAAACATTTATGCCGCTGGCTAGAGGCTAACAAGCTAACGTTAAATGTTCGTAAATCTAATTTCGTCATTTTTCATCCTCATCAAAAAACTTTTGACTATATCCCACAGTTAAACGTTTTTGATCCAGCGTCAAAACGAATGATGACTCTAGAAAAGAAAAGCACAGTAAAGTATTTAGGCATGTTCATTGATTCCAACTTATCTTGGAAATCACATATTGAATATGTTTCGCTTAAGTTAAGCAGAATTGTTGGAATTATAGCTAGACTTAGACACTTTGTTCCCAAGCACACCTTGCAAAGAATTTACTACGCACTGATGCACCCCTATCTGCATTATGGTATATCGGTATGGGGTCAAGCTAGTAAGACTCATCTTAATTGTCATGAACATTGAAAATACGTAAAAAGAACTTTGAAAGAAAATGATTTATTTAGATAATTTCGAAGTAATTAACTTCCTTTGATTATCAAGCTTAGCTTAAACATCCTATTGATTTTATGATTAATTGTGGTTTCGTGCATTTAGCATTTCCTGTTTTAACCGCTTAGGAATGTAGTTCATCTCCCTTTGGGGCACGTTCGCCCATCCGGTTAATTCGTTAGTCTGTCGGAGTTTAGGAGTCAATTAGAGTACATGTACTAGTTAGCCAGGCTAACGGAGTTTTGGAGTAACCAGGAGTTTGGAGATATATATTGGAGTTCGATTGGAGCGATTGGAGTAAATTTCTTTAAGCCCAGAGACAAGATCAGACGTAAGTTACACCCGTAAATACTTAGCCCTTGCTTTATGATTTAACTTCGCTTGTAATTTTAGCCTTTTCTTAACAACGTAAATTGTTTTCACTGCATGTGTGCAATAGTTGGCCAAGTTGAATCTAATAAACGCCATTAAATCAAGCCTATCCGATTGTTCTACACTGTGGTTGACACTTAACGATCTCCAGTGCACAACACTCCGTGTCTGCTGCGCTGGGTACGCGACAGTGAAAAGTCTGGCTAGTCTAATACGGAGCCACCAAAACACATGAGAACATGAGCCAAGCTGGAGAACGGCCGAACGCCGACGGAGTCATGGAGAACGAAGGCCGAGACAAACGGCAGAGAAAATTGACTTTAAAAGCCCTGCAAAATGCCGTAGACGAAAAACGGAGGAAAATTGGCAAATCGCAGAAAAGGCTCCTTAACGTAATACAATCATCAGAAGGCCTAAGTGATGACTGCAACATCGATAACGTTTTGCGTGACCTCACGGTCGTATCGCAGGAGTACGGGAGACTCTTGCAGGAATTACGCCTTTACCAGCAATATATTTATGGGGAATATGGGGAAGAGGCTCTACTGGAAAGAGAAAACGAAGCACTTAAACGAGCCTTCATACTAATAGAACAACTAAAAAATAGACAATCCAACAAATTGTTGGAGACACGATCCCTGCGCTCCCGTCACTCATCGCGCCATTCGTCGGTCTCTAGAGCGAGAACCGGAGTATGAGCGCCTAATTGCCGAAAAAGAACTTGAACGCAAGAAACACGAGGCTGAAACAGAAAAGGAGATAGCAATTCTTACTGCAGATAAAAAAGCCGCAATAGCGAACGCTAAACTGGAGGTTTTCGAGCAGGCCCGATTAGAAGAAGAACTGGGGGTAGATCATAACGAATTGCCTGGGGTTCCCAAAACTAAAGCAGAAGAGCGCACCTCACAATGGGTCCATTCATCTCCCACGCTTGAACCCCTGCCCACGGGAAAATTACCAAGCCCTCAGCGCGCTCACGAACCACAAAACGTGCCGCAACAACCAAACCCCTTATCGCCACTTCCCGTCCCAAAGCCGCAAAACATCCCGCAAGAAACGGCCCCATTGTCCCAGCCTCACGTCCCAACTACAGATTTGGCAGGCCAGATACTTGTAAATGATAGTCCTGTAGAGCAACAAAACATTACGTTCAATCGACAACCACTTATCTCTTCAACCCCAATGAAAGATGTCACCGGAAGTCAACTTATTGACTCTCTTACGATCGTAAATCAACAGATAGTAGCGGGCCTAGCTAGGCAAAATCTCCCAAAATGCCAACCAGATGTGTTCTCCGGGGACGCTACCCTCTTTCACCCTTGGAAAAGTGCCTTTAAGGCCATGATAGCGGACACTGGCGTTTCCCCCATCCAGGAGATAAACTATCTTAGGAGTTTCACGAGCGGCACGCCACAGCGTTTGGTTGATAGTTATAGGAAAAGGCAGCGGCGCGACCCCGTTGCGTTACTAAGGAACCTGTGGGCGAAATTGGAGCGGCGCTTCGGAAGTGCTGCGGTCATTAGTAACGCACTGCTAGAGCGCCTGCGAAATTCAGCAACATTTAGTGAGTGCGAATACGACAATCTCCAACAATTCGCAGATCTTTGCGCTGATATCGAAAGCCAAGTGGCCTATCTTCCGGGACTCGCGTGCCTCAATTATGCAAGCGCTATGCAGCCCATAGCTGAAAACCTGCCACGTTTTATCCGCGCGAAATGGGAGAAAGAAATAGCACATTATTCTGACAGCAACAGCGGCGCATACCCCCCTTTCGCTCGATTGTCTAACATGGTCCAGGAGCAAGCTAAAATAAAAAACAACCCAAACATTCTCGCCAATAAAGCAGCAAATCCCGTCCCTACACCCGTGCCTAGGCCGCGCAGAGAAAGGAGAACGTTTAAAACGAACACTCGAGAAGGGCGAGAAGGGCGAGAAGGGCGAGAACAAAAAGGGTAAACGTTGCCTGTATCATGATAGGGACGGTCATGACGTTTTTGAGTGCAAAGCGTTCGCCGCAAAAACGCTAGAGGAGCGCACGCAGTGGGTTAAGGACGCGCGCCTGTGCTTTCGCTGCTTCGACCCCGCGCACGTAGCAAGCCACTGCAAGGAGTCCATACAGTGCGCTACTTGTGGCGACAAGCGCCATAACGCTCTGCTGCATAAGGACAAGCAATCATCCCCTAAAGCGAACGACAAGGAAACTGGAGCCTCAAAGGAAACAGTCAACCCTAAATGCACCGCGGTGTGCGACCCTACCGGTGGTGTATCCTGCAGCAAGATTCTACTAGTGGACGTACAGAGGAAAGGCGACCCAAACCACACCCTACGCACCTACGCCATCGTAGACGAGCAGAGCAACAGTTCCCTCATCACTAGCGAGTTGGCTGACGAGCTCGGAACGGATGGCCCTTCGGAGAAATAGTACCTGTCGACGTGCAGCAACGAGCGAGAGGAGAAGCATGGCCGACGGGTAACGGGTATAACGGCACGGTCGCTTAGTGGAGCAGAGCTCGCCCTACCAACCCTCATCGAGTGCGACATCATCCCGCAGGACAAGCGCGAGATCCCAACCCCTGAGATAGCGAGGAGGTTTCCCCATCTGAAAGCAATAGCAAACGAGATACCGCCCCTAGACGACGCTGCGGAGATCCACCTACTAATCGGTCGCGGCGCGCCTGAGCTGCTCAAAATAAGAGAGTTTCGGAACGGTCCGAGAGGCGCCCCCTGGGCGCAGCGACTAACCCTCGGCTGGACCATCAGCGGTCAGATGTGCCTCGACCTCGCGAGTGGTCCCGTGCACATTCTCACTAGCCGTACCACCTTGTCCACTGATAGAGAGAGACACTAGAGATAATGGAGAGGGGCATACACAAGAACGCGAGTGGTAACTGGGAGATGCCTTTGCTACTCCGCGAGGAACTCCCGAACATGCCTAACAACCGCGCGCAAGCCAGGCACCGGCTACAGGGACTGCTAAAGACCTTTAACAGAAAACCGCAAATGAAAGCAGACCATTTGGAGTTTATGGGGAAGATAATCGAGAAGGGCGACGCCTCACCCGTCCCACGCGACGAAGCCTCGCCCCTTCCTGGTCGTACCTGGTATTTATCGCATTTCGCCACGTACCATAACACTAAGCGCACCATTCGAGTTGTGTTTGATTCTAGCTGTGAATTTGAAGGAGTTTCATTGAATAAAGTACTCTTACCGGGTCCTGACTTGATGAATAACTTAATCGGTGTTTTACTGCGTTTTCGCAAAGAAGGTGTAGCAGTCATGTGCGATGTGGAACAAATGTTTCACTCGTTCCATGTCGACCCAGCGCATAGGAACTTCTTACGATTCTTGTGGTTCCAGGATAATGATCCCTTAAAGCTCATTACCGAATACTGGCTGAATGTCCACCTATTCGGTAATGGGCCCAGCCCCGCAGTCGCCACCTACGGGCTTCGCAGAACAGCGGCAGATGGCGAGGAGGAGTACGGCGAGGAGGCCACGGAATTTATCTGCCGCAATTTCTACGTCGACGACGGCTTAGCTTCGCTCCCAACCGTCCAACGAGCCATAGACCTGGTGAGAAACGCGCAAGCAGCCCTGGCCACTGCCAACCTGCGACTCCACAAGGTCGTATCGAATTCAGTGGAGGTCATGGAGGCCTTCCCCGCCGAAGACCGAGCTAAGGACGTGCGTGACCTCGACTTACGTCACGACAGCTTACCCGCGCAACGATCCCTCTGAGTTTACTGAGACTTGGAGACGGACGCCCTTACCTTTAAGGTGTTTGGTACCGGAGAAACCATTTACCAGTAGAGGAGTCTTGTCCATTGTGAACTCCGTTTACGACCCCCTTGGCTTCGCAGTGCCTGTCATGCTTGAGGGGAGGAAGATACTTCAGCAGCTAGTTATCATGGGCAAGCGGACGAGCGAAAGCCATACGCCTTTAGACTGGGACGATCCCCTCCCGACCGCGATGATAAGCCGATGGACGCAATGGCGAGATTCGCTCGAAGAATTACAGCATGTATCCGTCCCCCGCTGTTACCACCCAACGGGATTTGGCACTGTGACGAAGGCAGAGCTGCACGCATTTTCTGACGCGAGTCAAGATGCAATAGGAGCCGCAGTCTACCTTCGCCTGTTTAACGAGGCTAATGAAGTGTCTGTGTCTCTTGTGTATGGCCAAGCCAGAGTCACACCAGCGCACCCTACAAGCATCCCACGGCTCGAGCTATGCGGAGCAGTGCTAGCAGTCCAAGCGGTCCAGAAAGTTATGAAAGAAATCGACATGGAGATATCCGATGTAGTGTACTACACCGATTCGAAGGTAGTGCTAGGCTACATTACTAATGAAAGCCGCCGCTTCTATGTCTACGTGGCCTACCGGGTCCAACTCATAAGGAGCCTGTCTGCCCCGGAACAGTGGACGTATGTGGAGAGCGCACACAATCCCGCGGACTTAGCTACGTGCGGCGTACACCCTAGGAAGTTAATGGAGACCAGTTGGGTCAAAGGCCCAGAATTCCTAGCGTGATCGGAGAGCATCCCCCTCTAAAAATACGTACGTTTCTTGAGCAGTCGGATTAGCGTCGTATGCCAAGTTAAAGGGGGATTACAGTTGAATTTGTAGGAAAAGAGGTGAGAATGGAGGAAATAAAATGAAATAAAAATAGGAAAGTAGAAATTAGTACACACCTAATTACTTGACTATCCACTCGAGAGCACATCGGGTTGATAGCGGACAAATTTGGTGCCCATCTATTAATTATTAACCAAAACCCTCAATTTTAATTCTTCCGTAAAACCTTCTTTTTTGCTATTTACTCAAATCAAATCAAATTCCCAACCCCAATGTTTTCTAATAAAAGCCATGAAAAAATCCAGAAAATTATAATAAACTAAGCGAAACTTGAACTGCAGCTTCTGCTGCACATATTTTTGCTGACAGATGGACTCGTTTATCTGAAATTCAAAAGAATGCCATATGTTTGCATGGTTCATCTTATTTAACACCGAATCAAAATTCTGAATTTTTTTACCATGTTCAATACTTTATTAAAGACTCTAAACGTTTCCAGTGATTTAAATTATTTAAAATACCAACCGTAGTGCCTTTTGTCAGCCTATATATTTTCTCATTGATCTACAGCGTACATCAAATTGTTTTTACTTTTTTTCGTAATATGAGTCATATTCGTATGTCCCATTTCACACCTGTAAATAAAATCAGCGTAAGCCCCCTAGATGAGCTCCCATGCTCTTGGGGCAAACGCCGAGAATATATATGTTGAAATAAAAATAAAAAACTGCAGCTTAAGTGAAGCGAATTTAAAATAACATACAATCCAATGAGAAATAGCGTTAAAACTACGCAAACGTGGCAAAAAAGCGCATTCAACTGTAATCTTGCAATCAATCCGTGAGTTATTTCGGGTCAGTATATTTGCCGTCTTGCCGAAAAACAATGCTACGAGTAGAACAATGTGATGATATCACAACAACGTGGAAAAGAGAACACCACGTGAATACACAATGACGTAACCAAGGTAGCTCTTACGTAACATTCTCAGTCGAAGTGAATGGAGATTGGTTTACATGAGAAATAAGAATGGGAAATGCGACATTCTTGTAACGGGCAATTAACTACAACAACTTACGTCTTGTTAAAAACATCATTCTAATCATGTGTTACGTAATCCTACTGGGATGAACGTTATGTTGGCAAAAATGCCGGGCCTTAAGTAAACAGTACAAGTATAAATATTAAAGGACCATTATTCAGGAACTCACGTGCAGAAGACCCTAAAGTTTATTGAGACAGCTACACGGCTGGGTTACGTTAAGGTAAGATATTGAAAATGTTATCTTAATTTAGAGAAAATAAGTACGATTGTTTGTGAAATGTATAGGTTTGTTTGAGCCTGTTTTCCGTAGATTTTTTTTTGCAGAAAGTCACGGTGAATTTATTGAAGTGTGCAAGTACACTATAGTTACTGACAAAACCACGAGATCACTGAAACTATAATGAGAAGAGATTATCTTGGCGAGCTGAGAGATTTCAAATCTTTTGAAATACTAGTATTAATTTCAAGCTATCCTGCCCAAACTTAATTCTGCCTGAAATCCATTTATTTGCCAACTACCGGCTATTTACAACGTTTTAATCCATCTCTGTCTAGCCACGTTGTACGCACAAGCTCTGGTGTAGTACGACTGACTGCGAATGTCTATCCCTTTACAGTATATTAACTCTTTTCTCCTTTCCTAATAGCTGCCGACCCACTATGACGGGAAGTCTCCTGTTACTAGTGTTACTCTTACACGCGCTTCATATTCAAAGTACGTTTGACTTGTTTTCACCGGAGAAACTTATTTATAAAATTTGTTACTAATTCAACCAGAAAATATTGATGTTATTTTTACCAAACCAAACAATTAAAGGCCTGTAAGTTCGCACTCGGTTGAGAGATTCTGTTTCGCTCGACACAGATTCCATACAATTTGTCTCGGCAAGTCTTCTTTGGAAAACTTGTCCAACTTTAATATACAGTTCGTTTCCAGGACAACGGTGCATGTGGCAGCTTTAACAAACTCTGAATTTCTAACGAGACCTGCAACAACGATGGGGGCTGATCAAAGCCAGGTCCCGGCTAATCCACAGATCGAATTGGAGTTTAGGGTGTTGGTTTTTGCGGAGGGAGGAAATCGGAGAAAAACCCTCGGAGCAAGGGCGAGATACCAAAAAACTCGTATGGCGCCGCGTCCGGGAATCAAACCTGGGCCACAGAGGTGAGAGGCGAAGCCCTTGACCACTGCGCCACCCGGGTTCCCACTAGTTTACCTCTTGTTCGTTAAGTTTAAGTGAAAAGGCCCTTACATAGTTTTGATCTGTCGTGCGGTTTATCAAATGTCTGGACGACTGGTTGAAATCATTTAAATTTCATTTTCGAGGCCACTTTTGCTAAAGCTGATCTGTCAACACAATTATCGTTCTACATAATGAGCCATAACTTAATCAGTGTTATTTTGCGATATATTTCTAGAGTTGTGTGTGATTATAAACAGTAATATTTCCATATTGTACTGCCGGATTCTCTTACTGTTGAGCGAAATGTTACTCTTAGTTAACTTGATTTTATTGTTAAACTGTCAGCTGAACTCAATGTGCTGTTACCGCGAGTTAGACAGTTTTTAAACCAGACTTTTCTCTTTAGATTCTCAGCCTGCGATAGCGTACGATTGCCTGACCGCTCTTGGTCTAGAGAAACATGTGATCACAGACCCACAGATGACCGCCTCCTCTGTATGGAATGCCAATCACGGAGCAGCAAACGGTAGACTAAATTTTAAAGCTGGTGGAGGAAAGACTGGGGCCTGGTCTGCTAGGTACAACAACGCCCAACAATGGCTTCAGGTAGACTTTATCCAAACGACTAAAATAACCCGTGTAATAACTCAAGGCCGACAGGACGCCAACCAATGGGTGAAGAGCTACACTTTGGCTTACAGTCGAGATGGAACAGTTTGGAAAACGTACCAGAAGAAAGTAAGAACTTGTTTACATGTAACTCGAACTTGCTTCAGTATCGAAGATCGTTTGAGGCCTCTAGTTATTGAACTATTCCAAAAAGTAATTCAGGCCATAACATATATAGTACTATATAATTAGAAACAAGCATTTCAACAGTAGAATATGTACGATTACAAACAACCCAAAATTTAAACAACAATTTATAATTATTATGAAAGAAACACTTACAAAGAGTTAATATACTTGCCAACCCCCAAATTAGCAAAAGCAATACTATTCGAGGCGGGAGCAGGGGAAAGATAATTAAATAATACATTGTAAAACTGGCATGATATTGTTCGAATACTTTCCTACTTTAAGGAGAACTGAATCCTAAATCAATCCGACACTATATAAACTTGTATTCAAGAGAAATAAGTTCTGCTATTTCTTTGTGGTGCACCTCTAAAAAGAAGAAATACGTTTTGAATGTCGAAAAATGGCCGATTCTCTGCTGATAAAGCCAGTTTGTATGGCGGCTCAATTTACTTCTCTTTTCCCCGTATCCTACGTCATGCATACCAAGGAAAAACAACCACACCTTCAGCACAAATAATGCACAATAGTGCGCAATTATGAGTCCTTAGTCCATCTATGCAAAGCCTAGAACAACATGACAACTAATTTATTCCCCATATTGTACGTCACAGTTGACAGGAATTGAGCCGTTTGTACTTAGCGGCGGTTGGGAGGAATACTTGCAGATTTTCTTTCCTTTGACGCAAAACCCAGTAAAATAATTTTTAGTATGAGTCTTCATGTTTAGATCTACTCATGAGTAAAATTGATTTTAGGCTTCAATTCTCCTTCAACAAACTTTGTTGCTTAATTTTCGTTGTACGGCCTTTGAAATAACCACATTTTAATAAGGTAGAATTAATGGTGCATGATTGTTAACAGGTGTTTGCTGGTAATAATAACCGCTTCACCGTGGTATCTCATGACATCAGTCCAGCGATCATCGCACGATTTGTTCGCATTCAACCCAAGACCTGGCGGAGCCACATCTCGATGAGAGCCGAGTTCTATGGATGCACTTCTGGTAACATTATAACTTAAACATTTAATCTGGTAGCTACTACGGACGTATGCAATAACAGACAATACGTGACAGAAACATTTTCGTTATATTCTTCAGTCGACAAAATATGTGATACACGCGTGCGCATACGTTTCGGAGTAAAACAAATTACTTTTCTTAACATGAACACACTCTTATTTCTACAGGAAACTCTTGTTTAAATCTTTAATTCTACAAATTGCTCGAACTGCAAATAAGTATAGCTTCATTTTATCAACAGGATTCTGTGTTCCCAAGGAAATCTGTGCGTCTGCACTCGGCATGATAGACGGTCGAATTCCTGACTCTCGTATCACCGCTTCTACTTCTTACAATGCAAATCTCTTACCCGCTCGTGCCAGGCTACATCTTAGACGTCAAGGGCGGCTTCTCGGGTCCTGGGCCGCTCAGGTGAATAATGTTGGTCAGTTTCTTCAAATTGATCTTGGCAAAGTGACTAAGATGACACGCATAGCGACACAAGGAAGACAGGACGCCAACCAGTGGGCCACCACCTACCGTCTGCAGTTCAGCCAGGATGGAGGATATTTCGATTCCTATGCTAACAATAAAGTTTTGACGGGCAACAAAAACAGGCATGGTGTTGTCGTTAATATACTCAAGCCAGTCCTAATCGCTAGATACATCCGGGTTCTTCCGAAGACGTGGTATGGACACATTTCCATGAGAGTGGAATTATATGGATGTAAAAAAGGTATGACAACCTACATTAACCATTTCCATTCAAAACAAATTGAACGTGACAGCATTAACCGCAATATTTACTAATTAAATGAACAGGAAAACATGTCATTCAATGCATTGTTTTGTAGGATTCCAGATACCGAAGATTCCAAAATGCCAGAGCAAACTTACCATGACTGACAATCAGATGTCCGCCTCGTCTGAGTGGAACTCAGGCCACCGAGCAGCTAACGCCAGGTTACATTTCTACGCTGGCGGAGGGAGGACTGGGGTCTGCTCGGGTTAACGACGTTTATCAATTCCTTGAGATTGATTTCGGTAAAGCAACCCAGATAACACGTTCTCTACACAAGGACGACAGGACGCCAGCCAATGGGTGAAGAGCTACACTCTGCAATACAGTGTGGACGGCGGGATTTTCACTACCTACAGCGTTGGTGGGAAAGTGAAGGTAACGCAGAATCCATCGTTGAGACACCAATGAGATTAGAAAAGTGACTAGTGTACGTAATCTTACACTGTACTATTAATTTTCCAGGTATTAACTGGTAATACGGACCGCTACACTGTGGTTAGTCACGTGCTCGCCAATCCAATCATTGCTCGCTGCATCCGGGTACGTCCAAAGACCTGGCAGGGACACATCTCCATGAGGGTAGAGTTCTACGGTTGTAATGAAGGTGAGAGATTTTAGATTCAGGCTCATCAAATTAACACTTATTCCATATGATATAAATATACAGTAATCTAGGAAATTACAATTTTCAGCATGTTTTAACCAATAATACCAGTAATAGTGTTACATGAAACCTTATACTCGTATTTACTACTTCGTTCCGACCTTACTGTATTTCATGCTCAGCGTTAAATTAAATGATAGCATGAATAGCAAAGGTATTAATCTTTTATTCTTTATATTTTATTGGTTCATACTCGAAATTTGAGAACGTCCCATTCCTATTGGCTGGTTTAAATACACTATGGCCCCCTCTTCGTGTTTTCTGGGGTTAGAGTTCTTTGTATTCCAGTGTATTTTCTCTTACCGTACACGAAGAATAACACCAACAGTAAACAGTTTCCTTTCTTTTATGCTTCTTTGATGACTGGACATCTCGGACCACTTAGGCGTATTCAAACCATCGTATGTGAGGATGTGCTTATGGGCCTTTTGCAGGATGCAATCACGTGGTTGTACTAGGTAGCAAAAACATCTTAATTCATATATTCAAAGGCAATTGTACGAGATCGGTAGTGTTATAAGCAGAACCTGTTTGTAAATGCTATTTTCCATCATCAATGGCAACGCCTTTCCCATGGGGATCACGAGCTCAATTCATTCGTTAACGAACAACACGTGACCTATTGGATGCCATCGTTCTTACGCGAATCATTACTTAAACATTCTTCTCAACATGTGTATCGTCACAGGGTTCACCCCACCTAATGTTCCCAAGTGTGTATCCCCAATGGGTCTTAGAAGTGGTCTGGTCAAAGATGCTAAGATGTCCGCTTCGTCCGAGTGGAATTCTGGTCACAGAGCAGCTAACGCGAGACTACATTTCCATGCTGGCGGAGGGAGGACTGGTGCCTGGTCAGCTAGAGTAAACAACTATCAGCAATGGCTTCAAGTGGACTTTGGTCAGGTGGTGAAAATCAAAAGGGTAGCCACTCAGGGCCGACAGGACGCTAACCAATGGGTGAAGCTATTCACTTCAATTCAGTCGAGATGGAATCTTCTGGGAAGACTACCAACAGGGCAAATATGTTGCTGTAAGTGTAATTATTTGGCTTGGGAAGCTCGCATCAAAGGGTTCGTTATAAAATAGGCATTAAGAGTAACTCTACTCGTTCACTATTTTCTAATGGCATTAACCAACC
The DNA here is from genome assembly GCA_030867875.1 of Actinernus sp. WN-2022. Taxonomy (NCBI): domain Eukaryota; kingdom Metazoa; phylum Cnidaria; class Anthozoa; order Actiniaria; family Actinernidae; genus Actinernus; species Actinernus sp. WN-2022. The sequence continues at coordinate 12,733,383 of JAOWCC010000019.1, read as the reverse complement.
ATTTCAGAATTGTGAAAAGAAATTAATATTTCTTGACATCCAATCCAATAGGTGTGAAAATACAGAAATATTTGTACACAATCTTATGAATTTATTGTCTATCCAGGTTCTTTCCGGTAACGCCGATAGGTTCACCGTAGTTCTCCACGAACTACAGACCGCAATCATTGCTCGATTTGTCCGTATTAAACCCAAGACCTGGCAGAGCCACATCTCCATCAGAGCAGAATTCTTTGGCTGTAGGAAAGGTATAGTATCGTAGGGAAAATAATGTACTTCGGTCATCTTTAACTTGTATGCATTCTTGTTTCTTAAACATTTCTCTTAACGTTTTCACTTCTCCTTTTCGTTAGGATTCGTTACTCCACCTGTCCAATGTGCTGCTGCCCTTGGAATGCAAACTAAGAAGATCGCTGATTCTAGACTCACTGCTTCCTCCATGTGGAGTGCAACTCATTCACCTGCTCGTGCTAGACTTCACCTTCCTCGCCAAGGCGGTCTAATGGGTGCTTGGTCTGCTCGATTCAACTATCTCGGTCAGTGGTTACAGGTTGACATGACTCAGATAACCAAGGTTACTCGTGTCGCCACACAAGGTCGCCAGGACGCCAACCAGTGGATTACTAGTTACAGTTTACAGTCTAGTATGATTGGTGGCCATACATCAGTTCTAAGATACTCAAGGGTAACCATGACAGGAACACTGTTGTTGGGCACATCTTGAAGCCTGCTATCATAGCGAGATTCATTCGCATCGCCCCACGTACCTGGTATGGACACATCTCGATGAGACTCGAGCTCTACGGTTGCATAAAAGGTTTGTGAGTTATTAAATTTATCGATTTTTCGATTAAATTTTTCGTCTTTAAAAAAAATAATGAAATCAATGACGTTGACCCACCACAGGCTTCATTGTACCAATTATAAAGAAATGTCAGGCTGCGATTAACTTGGCCGACAATCAGATGTCAGCTTCGTCCGAATACAACTCGGCCCACAGAGCAGCAAACGCAAGACTACACTTCATGGCTGGTGGAGGAAGGACTGGGTCCTGGTCTGCTAGAACCAACGACGCTTTCCAGTTCCTTGAGGTGCACTTTAATAAGGCGACAAAGGTAACTCGTGTGTCTACACAAGGACGACAGGATGCTCACCAATGGGTGAAGAGTTACACTTTGGAATACAGTCTGGACGGCAGCATCTTTACACCATACTCTGTTCGAGGAAACTTGAAGGTTTGTTAGTACATTTGTCGATACGAAGTCCCTTCTATTCCGATACTTTCTATAAGCATGGCATAACATTCTTGAGAATGGCTGGCTTTTGAGCTACAAGTAAGGACTATCGACTTTGCTTTTTTATATTCCCTGTCAGCACAGCAACGGGAAATACCATTGGTCAGTGTATTAAACGGATGTGGCATCCTTCAAATTTAATAGGGCTTCTAGATCGCCTGATTTAATCTCTAAATTTGCAACAGCCTGCCAGAGCAATCAGTTCGGATTCTGCAAATACCCGATTGTTGTTGTTTATCCTAAACGGCGATTTAAGTGTTTGTAGCAGTGGCATGGCTGAAACCCCAAAATAAAGAAGACCTGAACCAAAACATACGCGTCGATTACTACGAACTTTGTAAATCGCCGTTCAGGAACGATAAATAACTCTCTACAGAACATTTAACTTGTCGAGAGGAGTAGAGAAATCGAAACTGCGGAGCTGTCAAGAAAATAGGTCCCTTGAGAACAGCACGGTCAGCACAACTTAGGTCAACTTACAAAATAGTAGGCAGTCCCTACTTGAACTTAAACTGATCCTACACAATCACGATTTTCAGGTTTTCGCTGGCAACAATGATCGCTACAAGGTGGTTAGTTACTTGCTCGCCAATCCAATCATCACTCGCTACATCCGGGTACGTCCAAAGACCTGGCAGGGACACATCTCCATGAGGGTAGAGTTCTACGGTTGTAACGAAGGTGAGAGAAATCTCTTCAGTATCCAACGTCTAATCCTTGACATTTCCTTATTCCTATCTTTCCAACTTCAATGCATTTTCAGGATTTGAGCCACCTCCAAAACCAGAATGTGTAACTGCACTCGGTTTTCAATGCTTGTCCATCAAAGATCACCAATTCTCAGCATCATCAGAATACAACGCGGCCCTCAAAGCAGCAAACGCGAGATTGCATTTGAACGCAAGGAAAGATATAGGTGGAGGCTGGGCAGCTAGACTGAACAACGTCAATCAGTGGATTCAAGTAGACTTTGAAGATTACAAAACAGTAACTCGAATTGCTACTCAAGGCAGGCAGGAAGCTGACCAGTGGATAACAAGTTATATGGTGCAGTACAGTATGGATGGAAAACAGTTTATTACCTACAAGAAGAATGGAAAAGACAAGGTGGGTGGAGTAGTTTAAATATACTATAATGACAGGGATATTTACGAAAGGGATCTCTTGTAGTAAAATGTTACAACAGGACTAGCTGAACATTATATAGTTAGTGCCAAAGGTATCACTATTCAAAGAAACCTAATATTTTACCTGTTTATTTGCATTCTTTCAGGTTTTCCTTGGTAACAGAGATAGGGGCAGTGTTGTTCTCAATGAATTCGACCCTCCCATCGAAAACATTCGCTTTATCAGAATTCTCCCCAAGACCTGGCGTGCTCATATCGCTATGCGTATGGAACTGTACGGCTGTGAAGGAGGTATGATCATTCTGACAGCTTTGAGAAAAGTCACCTTAATTGATATATGTCTGGTGACGTTGCAGTGTTCGGCTGGAGCGAGGTTAAAATCTGTTTAGATCGGAGCGTCCCTGACATGCATGCTTCTTATTTCACAGGGATTCCACCGCTGATCGCACCGTGTAATAAAGCTCTCGACCTTGGTGTCATCTTAGATCGTTCAGGTAGTGTTGGCGCCGCCAACTTCAAGAAAGTCAAACAGTTTCTCTCTACTCTAGTGACTCGCCTTGGCATCTCTTCGTCCGGTAGCCGTCTTGGGATAATCGCCTACAGCTCCACAGCTACCCGTATCGTCAGCTTCGCCTCTGATGCCTCGCAGACGCTGCCCGCCATGAAGACTGTTATCGATGGCATTCCATTCACTGCAGGCGGTACTCGTACAGACATGGCATTGAGACTGGCGAATAGCGACCTGTTCTCAACGAGTGGAGGAGATCGACGTGATAAACCAGACGTGTTGATTGTGATGACAGATGGCAAAACCAACACTGGCAGTGCTCCTTACCACACTGTATTGAAACCCCTTCTGGTGAGTAAACCAGTTCATTTTCCTCAGTGTGGCATCCACGAATTTATTCCGGGTAAAAAGCTAAGCTGATTATTGTGGTGAAGGTGTTAAACATTGGTCTTTGGCCTTTATTATAGTGGGAACTGTTGCTGCACATTTGTCGACTCAATAACGTTGCTTCGAATCATGGATTGTTGATGGCTACTCTGGGCGAATTATTCCATGCGTATCTGAATAATTTTCAAAGAATCTATTCTAGAGTCATGTGTGTTTACATCACATGATCTGAATTGGGTGGCAACAGAGTTAGCCGATTACCTCTACTGAACATGTTCATTGACTGTATTTCTTCTTCCCTACAGGACAAGCAGGTTGATGTGATCGCCGTAGGTATTGGCTCCGGTATCAACAAAGCTGAACTCCTTCAGATCGCCAACAACAAGCAAACCAAAGTTCTTCAAGTAGTCAACTTTGATGCCCTCTCCACCCAGCTGAATGTCATCCTGGCAATGTCTTGTAAACCAAAATAACATCGTTAATGTCACGATCACATATGGTGCAGAAAAGGAGTACTGAATATTTGAATACATTATTAAACTAGAAATAAAAATGATTGGAAACATAACCTTGTAGTTGTTTCTTTTAGAAACGATGCGTAAACATAAAGGAGCTGTCCTGGTGAGGGACAAGTCTTTATTTCTAGGCCGGATCAATTATTTTCATATAAAGACGACCCAAGCACGTGTGGGATGGCTGAAATCAAAGCAAGTGTACAAAGATGACTAACAAACTGTGTTCAAGGAAAACATTGCATATCCTTTCAATCGTACATTGATTCCTGACACAGCGCCTTCAAGTATTCATTCAGCTAAAGAGCTGTAGCAAAAGACAGGGAATCGCCTAACTCTGTTGCTACCAATCCTGTGACGTTATGATTAGAATGAAAAAGGAACTATTCCTTAAAACGATCTGAATTGAGTAGCAACACAGCTGATTCCCTCTATAGGTTGCGGGAATGAGCTTATTCCCACATACCATTTTACTTCAATATGCTTTTGAGTGTTGTTTCACATGTCAACAGGCCAAACTACACACGGACAACCTCGTCCCCAGGGTCTTCTCGGTCAGATCATGATGACTCCTACCCGAGAAGACCCTGGTAAAGGCTGGATCACGTGATCAAATACTCCCAGATTTTGGGAGTATTTTGTCACGTGATTTGGCGATCTAAGATGGCGGCGAACGATACAAGTGACAACAGGTCTACTAAATGGCTCAAAACAGTGGAAAGGCATGACAAAGCTACCAGGATATATCTAAGCTAGAAGAGAATCCTAAAAAGCTGTTCATTATCCGTTGAAGCGAAGCGATCGATTGCACATGTTCAGATTTAACGGCTTCTCCTGGCTTTCTCACTGATGAAACTTACCAGAAAACTACCCAGTAATGCACTTCATCTATTGCTCAACGTGTTTTAAGCCGGTTATTAATCGTTTTATTGATATAATTTGAGCAATTTAAACTAAATACAAGTCCGTTTGACCAATAAAAAGCATTGTTAGAACAACCCTTGCATCATAATCGAAGAGCCAATCAGAATACGTGACACCTCAGCCTTTACCAGGGTCTTCTCTCTGAGTAGCCGCCATCTTGGATCTGACCGAGAAGACCCTGGGGACGAGGTTGACATATAGGATATGCTACGAGTTCTTTTTACTATAAAATGTCGAGCCAATCCGAAAGGGAGAACCAAGATCCTTCAATCGCAAATTTGTGAACTCTCTTTCCTCCCCCCCCCCCGACGATATTCTTCGAAATTGAACCATCTTTGATGAAAATAATGGCTATATCATTCAATAGTATTTAATTTATTTACGAATAGAAAATTAACACTGTTACATTCCTTGCCGTTCACTACTATCGTTCTTAGCCGGATCGTATAACAATGGCATCTGATGGCAGGAGACTGTTTTGTTTCGGCGTATCCTTACTAAGTAATAATTATAAGATCGGGTACTTTTATACTGACCTTATAGTCAATTAAATTGATTAATTATTAGCGAATTAAATTTCCTATCTTCTGTTAATTATTGTAATATATTTACTTGCACATTGTAACATTCAACAGGCGAAGAGCCGCTCCGTGGGTACACTGTTATAAAAGAAAATATATTAGCAAATACCGTGAACAAATATCTTGCAAAAAAATACGCTAGATCCGAAGTGAGTACCTATACAGCCAAAAGATAAACTTAAGAATGGAAAAGTCTACAGAAAAGCTGATATACAGCGTAAAATTCAACACAAAGCACTGTTACATGTATAAACTATTACTATATTATTAAGTTGATCGAGAAATTCATAACAATAACTTATTATTTTCTAATTATAGACCAATAATAACAATTATACTAGAAGGGAAAGGTATTTGATATTTAGAAACTGCCTGCATAATATTGGTAAGATCAATATAATCATCTTCGGCGCTGTATGGTTGTTTTAGCCCTACCCAGGGTACTCCACGGTCCCAGTATACCATATGTCTAGTAAGCTGCACAAGGATAAAGTAAATTCTATATAGTGTTTCGGAACAGTGCTTAAGCCTAGCTGTAATAACAACAATTCTGCTTATTGTTAATGTAATATAATCTATATGCGACTTCCAAGATAGAGTAGAATCAATCTGCAGCAAACCTAATAATAATAAAGGTTTATTCCACGGCGTTTCCACAAGTGGCTCTTGTTCATCTATTGAAATCTAGCTATATATCCGGCACAAGATGAAGATCAATTCCTCAGTACAAATTATTACTACTGTAACTACGTAAAGCTAACGGTATGTACAATAAAAGCTAAAATTATATCTAAATTAAACATGTAATAACTAATTATAACCGTGATAATAAATAAAATCTGATATGGGACAAAAGAGATGAAACATAAATTAAATATTATACACTGGAACTCAAACTGTTCTGGATATCTAAACGAAATTCTTCAATGCAGTCAGACAAAACGATTGTTTAAGTGTCATTTCACCAATAAAGCACTACATTCACAGATATAGCAGCAAAATCCCTATGAATACTATAGTTATTTTAACTGTAGCCATGCCATTTCAAAGAAGGATTCCAGGGAATATTCTGTAGAGAATCCCTGATAAACAGTTGCAGCAAATCAACGCTATTGAGAATATCACGCAGTACATACACTACCCTACGAGCACAGCCTTCTTCAACTCCACGAAGCGAGAAGAAAAGAAGGCTCTGCTCACAGGATATTACACAACATTGTGACGCTAACTGTAACTTGAGTAGAGCGAGCGGGAGAAGATTTCCGGCTCAGAAGTGAACACGCTGGTTCAGTATACTATCGATAAGTTTTCAGTGAATGTTAGTCTCTGTTTATTTTCTTGTATTATTAGGCATGCTGGCCTCTGACTGAACAAGTTTTGAGCAACTTTCGCACTATTTTTAACGCCTTCAAATCTGCACTCTACAAAATTACACAGTTCAAAAACAAAATTAAATAGAATACCAACCGATTTCTACAAATACAGTAGGATTATATTCCTTCCTTCAATCGCTGGCTCTGTTAATGGCCTCGCGGGCAGAGCTCGTGCCAGATCACCACGTGACTTCAAAAGTTAACTCTACTCTCGTTCTGATTGGCTCTTGCAAATCTATCTTACAACATTACACTTTTGCAGTCGCTTTCTGCATATCGCCACAATTTCCGTGCATCTGCTCTATGATCTGCCGCCTCGTCGACAGCCTCGCGTCTTCGCTCGCCTGACTCGTTAGAAATAATATGACAGACAATGGAATAAAGTATACATAATTTAATGAGGTTAATGATGTGAGGTTAAATAGATGTACATGATAGATGAGACTAATACAGATTTATAAGGTCAGACAATTTTTATTTTTAAAAGAGTGCTTCCCCAGCATTTTTGTTTTTTCCTTTATTAAGTTCCAAGTTACTGCTCCTTTGAAACGCAAGTTAAATTTTCCATATTTGTTCTAACTTGAGAATAACTAAATATCTGCGTTACAACGTATAGCTGGTATTTGTATTCTGTGCGTTGTTTATTTAGCAGTGCCGCGGTAAGCGCGTTGATTAGGTGTTAGTTCATTAGTAATCCTTTGTGTTAGGGTATTTAAGGGTACACGCTGTTAGCGTCTTTCTCTTCAGCCGGTACCACAGTCAGGCACACTTCTCTTAGTTTTTGGAAGCTGCCAGCATGGCCCGCGAGAGTTCGTTTTCTTCATCCATAAGTCCTGAACTTCAAGAAACCATCACGCAGATTATTTCATCGTCAGTCCACGACCTCACAGCCAATTCGTCACATGTTATCGATACCAGATTCGATTTATTGCAGTCTCAGTTTACGGCCGAAGGACATTCCTCTGAACCTTCTACTTCTGGGGCCAGTTTAATCCAAAATCCTCCTGAATTCAAGAATAAGGACAACAAGCAGCAGTTCAATCATGAATGCAAAGTCCTTGATAAGCTGGAGCAGGCCGATAAGTACATCGAAAGGAGTAATCTAGAGAAAGCCAAAGAAGCCATTAAACAAGGTACGGTACTTGTTAAGAAAAGAATCAAAGTGATTAAGTTGGCAGAGAAAAGTGAATATGGTTGGTTAACCGTAAATGAATACCTATCGGATGATTTGGCCTCCGACTCTGAGGACGAAAAGCGTCTTTTCAGATCAGAGAGGAGAGCTGAGAGGCGTGTGAAACAGGTGGAGTCAAAGCGCAGAGCTCAGCAAAGACCGCCGTATCGTCGATTCAGTACTAGCATTCCTTCTGCTCCAAATTCTTCGCAGTCCGGATTCGTCCAGCAAACCTCTTCGCATCCCGCTCGACCACGTGGTCAGACTGGTCCTTGCTTCAAGATAAGTTGCTCATGTAGTTGTTAATTATATTTTGTAGTAACAGCAGTCGTTGTTCTTTTTGTGTTTATTCTTATCTCCCACATGCAGACTTTTAACTAACTTTGTTTTACTCTTCAGCCCGATATTGTGCCTGTTTACCGGGCTGTATCCAGTTTTCACCGTATATCCTTGTATTATTGTTATTATTTTGTCACTTCGTTTGTGCTAAGCACAGAATAACTAAATATCTGCGTTACAACGTATAGCTGGTATTTGTATTCTGTGCGTTGTTTATTTAGCAGTGCCGCGGTAAGCGCGTTGATTAGGTGTTAGTTCATTAGTAATCCTTTGTGTTAGGGTATTTAAGGGTACACGCTGTTAGCGTCTTTCTCTTCAGCCGGTACCACAGTCAGGCACACTTCTCTTAGTTTTTGGAAGCTGCCAGCATAGCCCGGATCTATATACCGGTTGTCATATCTTGATTACTAATCCTTGTATGTTTGACATTAATTATTTATTTTCATTTATCCTTTAGTGTTGGGAGTTTGGCCACTTAGCAGCTCATTGTTCCAAGGTTGTTCCTTCAAAAAATTCAGCGTAGAAAGATCAAGCTATTTACGGACAATCAATTGGCTTTGTCCTCCTGTGCATCTAATTGCGGATTCCATAAGGCATCTTCAGGTTTATGGTGCCAAAGGAATTTTGATCGCGCCGCGTTGGCCATCTGCCTATTTTTGGCCTTTGTTACATTGTAGCGCTGGTCGGTTTGCGCCATTTGTGAAAGCCTCGCTTGTCCTGCCTAACTGGCATGATCTGTTAATTCCCGGGCACGGTCAGCTACAGATTTACAAACGGAAACCGTCAGTTTTTTCTGGCTGTCCAAGTTTTCAGATGTTGGCTCTTCGTATTGTAGCTCTGATTGAGCTTGATGAGCCGTAATATTGCACATTTTGGCATTGTGGCCATGTGCGCTTTTTCTTCATGTAGTTCTTATTAGCAGAACTTGTGTTGAAACTTGTAAATTCCAATTTGAATGTAGTTCCATAGGGACTTGTAAATTATAGCAATAGTTGCTTCAGTGCATTTCCAGCGGTATTGCTGTGTACGTCCGTATTGACGTGGTGCATTTTTGCATGTAGTTCTGATCAGCGGAACTTGTAAATTCCATTTCGTCATGTAGTTCCCTTCGAACTTGTAAATTATAGCACTACTTGGTTTGTTTCAGTGCATTTTTCAGCCAGTGTATTTTCCAGCCTATCACTGTGCATGTATGTTGCTTCAGTGCATTTCCAGCGGTATTGCTGTGTACGTCCGTATTGACGTGGTGCATTTTTGCATGTAGTTCTGATCAGCGGAACTTGTAAATTCCATTTCGTCATGTAGTTCCCTTCGAACTTGTAAATTATAGCACTACTTGGTTTGTTTCAGTGCATTTTTCAGCCAGTGTATTTTCCAGCCTATCGCTGTGCATGTATGTTGCTTCAGTGCATTTCCAGCGGTATTGCTGTGTACGTCCGTATTGACGTAGTGCATTTTTGCATGTAGTTCTGATCAGCGGAACTTGTAAATTCCATTTCGTCATGTAGTTCCCTTCGAACTTGTAAATTATAGCACTACTTGGTTTGTTTCAGTGCATTTTTCAGCCAGTGTATTTTCCAGCCTATCACCGTGCATGTATGTTCGCATGACGTGGTGCATTTTTTGCATGTAGTTCTGATCAGCGGAACTTGTAAATTCCATTTCGTCATGTAGTTCCCTTCGAACTTGTAAATTATAGCACCGATTTGTTTTCAGTAAAAAAAAAAAAATTCCTGCCGTATTATTTATGCCGAAACGTTATGTTGTGAGATGTGGTCAATTTATATATATATATATATATTATATATATGGAGCCTCGGATGGAACAGGTGGTACCCAGTTACGGGAGTTATATCATTCATAATTTTCTTAATTGATTTTTACATTGTATGTTTTATTGATTTGCTTCAGACGGTAACGTTATTGTTTTTTCCTTTGAGATTAGTCAATCCTTAGATCCAGACCTCGTGGACAGACATGCAGGCTGAAGAAATTCTAGTTCGAAGAGAAGGTATATCAAAACTTCTCCCGAGGATCTTCTCGTAGTTACTAAATCTATGCGCCTGTAAATTTATATTCTTTTACTCGTCCTGTGGATGGACAGAATGACATGTATACATCATTTGTAATATTTGATATGTAACAGTTATCAATCTGTATATGCGCCTGTAATTCCTACTTTAGTAATTGCGTTGTCCTGTGGAGGGACTGAATGACATCTGGCTCCACCCAGATTTCCTAATCTTTTTTCCCTAACAAGGGTTTTTGGTAGATAGGTTTTTTCTGGCCACACTGATGTCTTTCACTTTTTGTATACATTATTTGTAATACATGATATGTAACGGTTATTCTCTGGTAATACGTATTAAACGATATTGTGCCTGTTTACCGGGCTGTATCCAGTTTTCACCGTATATCCTTGTATTATTGTTATTATTTTGTCACTGCGTTTGTGCTAAGCACAGAAATAAAGTATGACCTTGCTGATAGCCTGGTATTATAAGAATGTACAGAAGCAACTGTTACTAAAATGTTGCCAAATGCTGATGGAAGCATTCTATTATGAAACTGATAAAGAAATAAAACATTATGAAGACATATTACATCAGTAAATTTCAGTATTTTTAGTTCCTTGAACAAAGTAGAGGTATGTATGTCATATTTAGAACTTGTTATAATACGGAGAGCTTTTTTGGAGTGGTTTTAGTGTAGAGTCATAAGTGTTACCCCAAACTGTTAATCTATACGTCAGAAAATGGTATATCAAGGAGTAGTAAAGCTGAATTACACTTCAAAATACTCAACTCAATCAGTTAACAATGCATTAATTGTCTCTTTATTCACTCAAAATACAGTGAATTTAAATCGAAAATGCAACGTCTAACGGCCATGGAACTGCGCTGACAACCTTCATCAGTACTGCGGGCTCATGTATTTTTCGTGCAATCCTCACGAAGATGGCGGACAGACAAAATTCTCCCGACGAATTCCAACCCCATCCTCCAGGTGACGTAAGTTTGGACCTTCAATCTTCCCGGCAAACGCTGGTTCAGTCTGCCGTTGCCGACCAGTCATCGGTTTCTACTCTTTCGCAAGCGATTTTATCGGCGAGAAAGGCTGACTTACCGAGTACACGTTTTGTTACTCGACCTCAATCACAGAATGCCACAGCATCTGTGGGCCAGTCGGTAGAATATTCCATCTGAGAGTCTGGACCAAACGGTGAGAACAGAAAAGAGAAGGCCTGTTGGCGTTGTTGTGGTCGAAAAAAAGCCACCAAGCGAAACGTCACGCATCGCTGACGATAGCACTCTCAGCTCAACCCAAACATTCAGGGGCCGAGGCAGAGGACAGTCAACATCTTATGCTTATTTCCAGTCCAAACAACCGCAGTAAACTCCATTCATTCAACCACATTGTCACAGGTATGTATCAAAAACCTTTACGTTCTCTCAATTGCGTTCTCTCCGCCTGCCATTAGCAGGCAGACTAAGCCAAAAATGTTTTACTTATGTTTGAACAGATAACAAGAGTACCCTGGGACTCCCCATAAAAATAGACGGGGGTGCTCGACCTATCTTTTAGGGGTTAAAATCGTTAGCAGTGCTATCTCTTAGGGGTCTTCCAAAGGTCTGCTATCTTCTAAGGGGTCTCCGAGACCCAATTTTTTTGTGGCCGAGAAAAAATAGCGCTGGATCCTCGAGCATGAGACCCCACAAGTTGAATCGGTATAATGTATTTATATAGTCTCTAATAAATCCAATTAATGCCATTTTCTTGTCTTTTGGAGTGCTATCTTTTAGGGGTAAAATTTTTGTGAGCCACGCCCATATTGCTATCTTTTAGGGGTGAATTTCATTTCTCACGTCGAGCACCCCCGTCTATTTTTATGGGGAGTTCCCCCCCGGGGAACTGCTGTCAAAGACTGCAGTCCATTATGTTCAACCCAGTGAATGCCAGGAACCAGGGTTTATCAGTACCCTTTTGTTGTGCCCAAAAAAAGGGGGAGGGCTCAGGCCAGTCATAAATCTGAAACCCCTAAACTGTTTCATCCCATACGAACACTTCAAGATGGAGTCAATTTTAATGTTGAGAGACCTTTTAACAAAAGGGGACTATATGGTAAAAGCAGACCTAAAGGATGCCTATCGATAGTACTTATAGGAGAGGAACACCAGACATTCCTCCGGTTTCTATGGAGGGATTCTCTTCTAGAGTTTTCTTGTCTCCCCTTTGGCATAGCAAGCGCACCAAGAGTGTTCACTAAACTGCTAAAACCAGGATGGTCAACACTAAGACAGAGAGGAATTCGCCTCATAGCCTACCTAAACGACATTCTCCTGATGGGCAGTTCAAGACAACTGGTCAGTCAGATCAACACGCCTCTGCATCTCTAAATCTCCTAGAGGAATTATGTGAATTACCAGAAGTCTGTTCAGGAATTCGAACCTTCCAATCAGATGGAATTCCTAGGGTTTCATGTCAATTCAGTAAAACGCAACTTAAGCCTCCCAAGTGACAAGATAAAAAAGATCCGGTTAACCTGTCAGCATCTATTAGACAACCCAGTCATCTCAGTAAGGGAATTGTTAAAATTCCTGGGCCTATTCTCCTCCTCCATACAAGCAATCTTTCCAGCCCCTCTCCACTATCGGTCCCTCCAGCAGGCAAATAATGCAGTATTGAGAACCCATCGGTCATACGAGACTACAGTTCAATTAGATCTGCATACAGTCCCTGCAGGATTTCATCTAGATGTCAAGAACTGAGTTTGAGTTCCAGTGTATAATAAGAATACATAATGGTGGAGAGACAACTTGGTAGCATGGAATGGAAAGGCCCTGCTACAAGGCGCTACAGACCTCGTGATAGAAACAGATACATCTCGACAAGGTTGGGGAGCCCACTGTCAAGGAGTGTTAACAGGTTGAAGTGGTCCCTGGAAGAGACCTCATTCCATATCAACTACCTGGAGCTCTTGGCTGGATCACTAACATTAAAGTCCTTCACCAAGGACAGAGTAAAGGCACAAGTACTTTTGTTAATGGGCAGAATTACAGTCTTACATACTCAAGATGGGAGGGATGCACTCACCCCTCCTGTCACACCTGTCAAAAGATCTGTGGGACTGGTGTCTGAGTCACCATATGCTAGTGAAGGCTCAGTATATTCCAGGAGCCCTAAGTTTTTCTAGACTCGATCGACTGGAAACTGAATCCACCAGTCTTCAAGCGCCTGCTTCTGACATGGAGTCAACTGGATATCGACCTCTTTGCCTCTCGTCTGACATTTCAGATAGATCAGTTTGTAAGCTGGAGGCCAGCCCCACTAGCAACATTCATAGATGCATTCACACTAGACTGGAGCAAATTCAGGGGCTATGCTTTCTCCTCATTAGCTCTGATAGGTCGTTGCCTGCAGCAAATTCAGAGACAACGTGTGACTCACCTTGTCTTAGTAGCCCCGGTCTGGACAGCCCAGCCATGGTACCCACTACTCGTGCCAGCTCAGGACAACCTATTGACTCAGGGGGACAATTCTCGCCCCCTAGGCCACGTACAACTAACTGGGTGGCTTCTATCAACCGAGGCTACCAAGAGGCAGGAATTTCTGAACAATCTAGAGAAATTATCTTGGCAGCATGGAGGAAGAACACAAGCAGTGCCTATGCCTCTGCATGGTCTAAATGGCATAGCTGGTGTAGTCAACAAGTCACTATCAATCCCTTTCACCATCTCTGAGCGATATTCTTGACTTTTTCACATCTCAGTTTAGAGATGGGAAATAATATAGGTCCATAAATGTTTACCGATCTGCACTGTCAGCAGGCTCCCTCCGATTGATGGACATAAAGTGGGTCCTCATCCCTTAGTATGCCATATGTTGAAAGGAGTGTACCAACTCCGCCCACCCCAACCCGCTATGCTTCAACATGGGACGTTTCTAAAGTAGTACAGTACATTGCATCCTTGGGAACTAACGAGGATTTATCCATCGTTTTGTGATAAGAAGTTTTTGGTCTACTGGCCTTGACCTGTCCAGGGCTTCGGGCTTGGCTGCACGGGATTTACGCTTCAGGCGTATTTTACCAGAAGGGGTACAGTTTAAACTCGCTGAATTGACCAAAAATGTGAAAGTAGGACAAGAGCTGAAATCATGCTTTCATGCAAGTTTCCCTGAAAACAAACACCTATGTGTTTGTGAGTGCCTTAAAGGGGCTGTGTCACGGTAAGACTTTAAATTCGTTTTTCCGAGCCGGAAAGACCGATTTTGATATGAACTAACGAACCTCTCGGCCATGTGGGATGCTTAAAATGAAAGCAAATATGCAAAAATGACTAACAAACAGTGTATATAAACCGTCTCCAGGGAAAATATTGAAAATCCTTTCAATCAAGCATCGAGGGAGGGAAGTTTAACTGTTTGTATCCAATTAACAGCCACTAACCGAGCGATTACTCGATACATGCGCAGTACCATGACATAGCCCCTTTAAGGCGTATGAGGCTATAACAAAAGAATGGCGTACACCAGACCCCTCTAAGCCAAACAAGCTCTTTCAATCATACATTCAACTACACAAATCTGTTACCTCTAGCACAGTTACTACAGATGCATTAAACAGGGCTTCTCCATTTCAGATATCCTGCAATTTTCAGATTGGTCTCGGGAACATACCTTTATTAGATATTATTACAGGCCTCGCTTTGACTCCACCACTGGGAGGGCAATTTTGTCAAGTGCAACACATTTGTGTTTTTTTCTATTTTATTGATTCGCCAATAAAATTTACAAAGAATAAATAAATGAATCTCAATATACAATAGGTTAGTGGCGAGGAAGCCTAAAAAGAAACCATTAAGGGCTTATACATGTGAATTTAGGCTTCCTCTTTATATTAACAGCAAGTGGATAGATGTAAACGAGTAACTATGAAGAACTGGCGTTTTTGTTTTGCGTTACATATATTCTTAATAATAACTAATCATGATTAATATTTACGACAGGGATAAGATTTTAAATTTACCTTGAAAAGAGAAAGGGAGGCCGCGCTAATAAGTTCAGAGCAAATCAATCTTCAAAAACGAAAAGTATAATTAATTAATTAGACTGTTTCTAATGCTTTCCCCCTTAAGTTTTTTACCAGACAAGCCTTGTGTAAATGTAATTGTGTGTGTTTCACTAACAAGTATCCTTTTTGTGTGTCTCGTTTTGTATGTGTGTGCCAAAAATCTCAGTTTTTGACCTAATATATTTACTACATATTTGAATGGTTATTGGACTCTGCACCATAATTTTAGTATTTTTCTTTACCTATTGTAATCATCTTATCTGTGCTGGTGCAAATAAACGTTGTTGTTGTTGTATTGTTAAATTGAGGCGAGTATTTTGAAGTATAATAGGGGATTATCCATGCAAGGCTGTTTACAGGTGAAGTATAATCTAGATTACACGAAAAATAGGAGACGAGATTTAACAATGCATTCCCTCCCTTCCCACCGATGTCATGTATTCTGTTTCCTTTCAGGCTTTTAGGTGTTTCGTTTACTTCAAAGACATGAACATACAGTACTGATGGAGGTTGTCAGCGTGGTTGCTATTGCTATGACGTTGCGTTTTTTGCTTTAAATTCAATGTATTTTGAGGAGTGAATAATGTCTTATAGTGGTAAAAAACACCAATATTCACAAGAACAATAATTACGTATATGCTATATCTATTTACAAATATATGATACAAATATACAAATTACTATTTACAGAGCTAAATGATACTGAAGGCGAATTGTATGGTAAACTTGTTACTCGGGCTGCCTGTGGCACAGAGTCCATTTTTTTGTTTTGTTTCATGCAGCTAAATTTCTGCGCATGCGTTAAATTTCAAGTTCACCACCAATCAGATTGCACTGTGCTGGTCACGTAATCTCCAGGTTGATTTATTTACATAATTTAATACAGTAAAATCAAGATGGTGGGCCCGCGAGGAAATTTCTCTCAAATTTGGAGTCCCATCTCTCAAATGTAAGCAGTTTAATCTGAGGTACGTTTCGTAGTTCCTCACATTTCATTTTACTCTCGGTCATAATACATACCAGCGCAAACACCGTGATCGGTAGGCCAACACTAAAATAATTTACCGATCTCGTACGATCTCTGTGTACCGGTTATACAGGTATACTGAATAGCCGATTTATAGCGAAATATAGCGATTTACTAGTAAATATGTATACTGTGGTTGAGCAGTTATGGGTTACTATCCTCTATGGAAGTCTGAAGACATCTGAACTCCTCAACTGTGAGAGCAACACTGTCGCTCGCCAGCACAGAATACTTTATGACCCAAGCAATATTCAACTCAAGGTAAACTTAAACAAGAAACCTCTCACGGCCGAGGTTTGGGTTCGAGAAATTAAAGGCTTCCAACAATTCCCTTTATAGTTCTTTAATATAATGAGCAGACTGAAGTTTTAGGAATATGGGTAAAGCTTTTAATTAGAGATAACCAACAGGCATTTCAGTTAATAATCTTTAATCCAAAAATTCCAAGATGGACTCGTAATGGCAAGAACAGCAGATAAAGTTACAAAGAGGCACACAAATTGATATAGCTAGCTCCATCACAGGATGGACAGGATACAACTTATAATATGGTACAAATATAAACATACATTTGAGGCAATCATCTATTAGTACTCGGAACCTGCAGTATAACAGAACAGCAGACTAAATTGTAAACGTGTGTTACCTGAATAAGTAGTGTTTAAATTAAAAGGTCAACATACGAGAAAAACAAAAATATTAAATTACATATATACTAGGGGAGCAGAAAATGAAAGTCACCGCGCTACCGGCCACTCCTAAAGACTGCTAAATTCAGCTAATAATTCTTCCCTTTGGTTAATATTACTAAGAGGATTTCAAATGAAAGTGTATTTCATCTTTAATCTCATGTGGCCCGAGTGAAAGCCCAGATGGGCTCTTGTTTTTTTTGTTTCATGCAACAAAATTTTGACTTATGACCCATGCGCTAATTTTTTGTTTTGTTCCCATGTATTAAATTTCAAGTTCACCACCAATCAGATTGCACTGTGCTGGTCACGTAAAATAACACTCTCCAGGTTAATTTTTTTACATAATTTATTAAAGTAAATCAAGATGGTCGACCCGCGAGGAAATTTCTCTCAAATTTGGAGTTCCATCTCTCAAATGTAAGCAGTTTAATGTTTTATTTAACTTCACCGTGCGAAAGCCTTCCAACAGGCTCAGGAAATTTCAACTGGCGCTCTTGTCGGAGCCGAAGGACCGCGTTTTTTACCCAGATGGCCAGTGATTTTATATACGACACGACGCCGGACCTGAAGGGGCTGCATGATCAAACTCAAAGCCAGGATCCAGCTAATCCACACAAATCGAATTGGAATTTAGCGTGTTGCTTTGCTGCTGAAACCAAGGCTTCTTCGATAGAAATGGCAAGATGTTGTGTTTTTCTAGGAGGACAACATATTTCTCGTTTAAGCTTCTCTTTCGCCACGGCTTTGTTATTTGAATCTCTGTGGATTGGGATACTCAAATATACTGCACAATACCATACAACTGAATAAGAAGTCTTTAACAAAGCCAAACTCAACTTCAACTCAAGAGCAAAGCTGAGAGGGATGGGCAGCTCACTTTGGTTCATGGATTAGGAACCAAGGGGACCGACCTTGTATGAATTTTTACTAATATTTACTAATTGCTACCGGCCACTCCTAAAGACTGCTAAATTCAGCTAATAATTCTTCCCTTTGGTTATTACTAAGAGGATTTCAAATGAAAGTGTACTTCATCTTCAATCTCATGTGGCCCGAGTGAAAGCCCAGATGGGCTCTTGTCTAAATTTAGAGGGAGTGGGTGTCAGCCATTTAGAATTGGCAAACCGGCTGGTTATTTGTTATGCAGCTCCCGGCCCGCTGTTACACGCAGCAGAATTAGAAATAACCTTCCAGTTGAGGCAGATGAGAGAGTATAAATTAATGATATATACTGCCGAAACCTGACTACTGTGATTTTGTCTGGAACAGCTTCACTCCTTCTAGATATAACCGGTTAGAACGCCAGCAATAATAATATTAAAGGAGCATGACCTTTCGCATGATAATATATTACACCAACTATGCACCATGTTATTTTTGTTTTTAAATGTTTAAATTGTGACGGTCCAGAGTTTTTAAATGAATATTTCATTAAGACCTATCATGCGTACAACACGAGAAGGAATGGACTAGATGTCATCATTCCTAAAATCACTATACAGGCAGCCAGGAAAGGTTATTTTTACCTAAGTGCTAAAGATGTAACTAATGGACTACCTAAAGCAGTAAAGGAAGTATCGTCGTTGTTAGTTTTTAAATCGAAATTAGATGATATTCAGTTTAGTAATTAATCATTACATTATATACTCTTGTAGTTAGTTTATATCGAGTTAACATCTTTTAATATACATTTTATTGTTCCTTTTGTTGTAATTTTCCAGGGCACCCATTGATAACAGCGTTAGCTGAAGGGTTTACCCTGGTTAAATATTATTATTATTATTATATTCCTGGAGTTGATGGTTTCAAGCTAATTTTGCTTTGAGAGGGCAGTAGAACCTCTGGCACCCAGGGTATATAAGGAGCCCAAAAACTGTTATTAGAAAGTGCAAGAAATGCTAAATTACCAATGATGTCTTTCCAATATGGAAGATCTCCCGCTAGATGTGATAATTGGTGTGTTTGACTTGCTAGTTTTATCAATTTTAGAATACGTAAGTGACATTTGGGGCTGCCACGAAGAAAATGATATACAAAGTTTTCCTATATGAAAATTTTGTAAGTTTCTTGGTGTACGTCAGCTGTCTACGGTGAACTTGGAAGATTTCCGCTATTTATTTGGCGCAAGATAAGAATGATACAATTACCCGTATAAACTGGCCAAGAATGCTTACAGATCTTAATTTCTGAATGTAGTGGCAAAATAATGGTGGCCGCAGAAAAAAGTAAATATTGGACGATACTGGTTTTTCGCTCGTTTGGTCAGACTCAACCCTCGAAAGGGAAAATATAATGGAGTAGCGGTTGACTCCCAAAATAAATTAAGAACAATTAGTAAATATAATTTCATGTTACGTATGAACCTTACTTAAACTTTGACATAGGCAATAAATATAGAAGAATCCTATCACACTTCAGACTTGCTGTCCGGCATAGATTAGCCATAGAAACTGGAAGATGGACAAAACCTAAAACTCCTGCCTTGTGTGTTGTTCTGAGGAATTAGAAGTGGACGATGAAATACACTTCATTCTAAATTGTAAATTCTACAAGGCGGAGAGAGATATACTGCTTAGTAATCTAACTATATCGTCCAAATGGCATCACGGCTCTAACAGTCTTGTTTTGCCGGTTGATAAAGTGTGAAGATAAACATACGGCTGTCCAATTAAGTACATATATCAACGCAGCTTTCGGAAAAAAATGTAACAGTATTTTAAATATAACGCTATTTCCATGGCACTGGCTAAGGAACCCACCCATCACATCTGGTTACGTATTTTAACTTATATATGTGTATAATTTTAGATAGTAGTTTTATACATATATATATATTTGAGCTGTATATGCATGCTTTACTTGAAAGCGAATATACTTCACTTGATCATGACTTATATTGAAAGGTCAAAATATTGCAGATACGGCGATGACGTCACAAGATGGACTTATGCTAATTAAAATCTCATACAGTCTTCAAGTTCAAACCGTGTGTATGAGATATTTATAGGAGGAGTTATTTCTGAGTAGTAAATAATGAACGTTATCAGTATATCTTCAAAATAAAGGATATTATACTGCAAATCTTGTAATTCGTCTTTTGACAGATTGTTGTAACTGACTTATTCCATGCACCACGTCCTCACGCACGTAGACCCACGCACGCCTCACATACATACTGTACGCACAAACTCATTCACTCACGAATACACGCACTCTCTCATTCGAGCACGCACGCAGACATGTTGCACGCACTCACTGCGCACTCGTCCACCCGCACACGCCGCACGCTCATACGAAATAAAATAAGGACTTCTTTCTGATCAACTTACAAAACTGGGACTGATCGATTGAACAGTTTTTAAATGAAAACGCAACTTCATTTGCATCTCAAGATTTCTATACATTTTTCGGAGGATAGAGGTTTCACAAAGTTAGTTATTCTTTACGAGTAACTTTGAGAATAACCTCTACTACTAAGTCAGTTAAAAGGGCTACGTTAAACGTTGAGCATATGCACTATCAGTAATATAAAAATATCTGCGTTACGCAGTTTAGCAGGTATTTGTTTTCTGCACGTTCCATCATCGGAATGTTCATTATGCACATTGCGTTGTTCAACAGTTACGTAATAATGCAATGTGCATATGAGTATATAAGTAGCTTAACGAGTAAGTGTTCTTCCTTCGGTCTGTTAAAGCAACTGACTCCATACTTCAGTTATTTAATTTAATTTAATATAACTTTGTTATATATTTGTTCCTTATATAGTGCGGGGAGTTTGGACACTTAAATGCCACATGTAGAAGAACCACTACTGCTTCCAGGAGTAATGGCCGCCGCTTTTGACTATAGAAGCTGATTCGTCGACCGTGGAAGATTCACAAAGTCAAGTTGAGTGTAACTTAGACTTGTTCCATTCTTGTGATTGTGACGAATTCAGTGTTAGTAACACTAGTCAAGGTGTTAAAGGTCGTTTGATGGCCTCTGTGAATTTTTGGATTGAGAGTTTAGAAGCGCCTGAATTTGTACTCGATATGATTATAAATGGCTACAGATTACCATTTGGCATATATCCTTCTCAGTGCTTCCTAAAGAACAACAGATCTTCTTTCAAACACCCAGAATTTGTAACGCAGGCAATTTCAGAGCTGCTTATTAACGGTTGTATCACTGAGCATAGTGCCCCTCCATTTTGCGTGAACCCTTTAACAGTCGCTGAAGGAAAAAGCTGCGATTGGTCATTGATCTCAGGCACGTAAACCAATGTTTAGTTAAGTCTCCATTCAAATACGAAGATCTTCGTTCATTATCACAAGTACTCGAAGAGGGCCACTGGTTTCAGTTTCACATGGGACCTTAAGTCTGGTTCATTCCGATCACCAAAAGTATCTTGGGTTTTGCTGGTTATTTAACGCCATACCTCTTTACATTCTCAGTCGTACCATTTGGTCAAAGTAGTGCTTGTTTTTGTTTCACTAAGTTGACGCGGCCTCTAGTTAAGCATTGGCGTGCTGTGATGCACAACAGCTTTATATACCTCGACGATGGTTTTGGAAGCCAGCCCGATGAACGTTCCGCACTAGCAGCCAGCTTAATTCAGAGGAGAGATCTTGCTTCATCGGGTCTTCTGTGTAACGAAGAGAAATTACATTGGTCTCCGATGCAAGTCGGTGAATGGCTCGGATTCGTAATTGATACCATTTCAATGAAGTTCCAGATACCTGAAAAGAAAGTTCCCAAGCTTAAGAGTCTTTTAGATGCAGCAATACGAGACGGCCATTCAGCATTTCGAGATTTAGCCAAGATTGCAGGCTCTATTATATCAGTGGCTTTAGCAGTCTGTCCGATTTCTCGTCTTTTTACAAGGCAGATGTACCTTTCTATCGAATCTAGATCAGCATGGGACCATACCCTGCATTTTTCACCAAGTCTCTTAGAGGAGCTAAAATTTTGGTATCAGACCATTGACTCGCTGAACGGCTATTCTCTTAGTACTGTAGTTAGTGGCATGTGGACAACTGATGATATTGGCCAAAGCTCGACATATCGAGAACTGAAAGCTATTTATAGCATATTGTTATCTTACGTCAAGCAGTTGCAACACAAAAGAGTTAAAGTATTTACAGACAACCAAGGCGCCGCTAGAATAGTTTCTATCGGAAGCTCCAAGGTTGAGATCCAGTCGCTCGCCTTGGATATTTTTCATCTGTGCTTAGCGAACGGTATTGTTCTTGAAGCGCAGTGGATCCCTAGATCTTGCAATGACAGAGCAGATCTTCTCAGTAGGTTCATCGATAAGGACGACTGGTCCGTCAACCCATCTGTGTTCCGAGTGATAGATGCGAAATGGGGTCCCTACACTTTCGACCGGTTTTCGGCGTATTATAACGCGCAACTCGCAAGGTTTAATTCTAAATTTGCGTCTCCGGGTTGCAGCGGAGTGGACGCCCTGGCTCAAGATTGGGGTGACGAAAATAATTGGATTTGTCCACCAGTAAATCTTGTAGTTCAATCAGTTCGAGCTCTCATGTCCTGCTCTGGACACGGTACTTTGATCGTTCCTGAATGGCCATCAGCTTATTTTTGGCCTTTTTTGCATAGCAGTTCAACTCAATTTCAGACGTTCGTTAAAGAGGTATTCGTGCTCCCTAGGATCAACGATCTGTTGTTTGAAGGTCCAGGACAGAGACAAACTTACCAGACTCATCCCTCCGTATTCTGCGGTTGCCCGAGATTTAACATGCTAGCTCTTCGGCTAGACTTTAGGTAAGCTTATTATTCCGGCTTATAGTACGCAGTACCGTGACTTTACGCAATTTAGGTACCTTTTTTAGTACGAATTTCACCAATTTTGGCGCGTTACTTTACGCTAGCTGTCGCCTTCCGACATACCACTTAGATGCGTAATATCGGCTATTTAAGTGTGAAAACTATATTTACGCTTTTACATACGGTCACACCTTTTAGGTGAGTAGTACTGATCGGCCATTGTTTTAACGATTCATCATTGGGTGTGTAAATTGTTATTGCCTACGGCTGCACCACTTAGGTGCGTAGCATTGGCCATTTATGATGTCACCATTTAGGTGTGTAAATTGTTATTGCCTACGGCTGCACTACTTAGGTGCGTAGTATCGGCCATTGTTTATGATGTCACCATTTAGGTGTGTAAATTGTTATTGCCTTGGTAGCACCACTTAGGTGTGTAGTATCGGCCATTGTTTATGATGTCACCACTTAGGTGCGTAGTATTGGCCATTGTTTATGATGTCACCATTTAGGTGTGTAAATTGTTATTGCCTACGGCTGCACTACTTAGGTGCGTAGTATCGACCATTGTTTATGATTCACCATTTAGGTGTGTAAATTATATTCGCTACACCACTTAGATCAACACATAGTTAAACCCATCTTGAGTTTCTTTTTTATATTGCAGACGTGTTACGATCTGGAACGAAACGACGTTCTTGGTAGATCCATCCTTGCGGAGCAAGGTCAAAGACCTTTTTGAATTACAGTTAGACTCCAAAGCTTCATCCACGGTTCAGAAGTACGGAGTTGGCTGGTCTAGATGGCGTACATGGGCTACATCGAAGTTGGGCGTTCCAGTTATTCCTGCAAAGCCTCTACATGCACATATCACTTTTTATTACAGAACTTTCTCAACTTGCAGTCCAAAAAGGGACAGGGATATCTTCTATAGAATCTGTTGTCTATAGTATTAGATGGGGTCACAATTTAGCTGGATTCGAGCAGCTTCCAACTAATCACCCCTTAGTCAAATCAACCTTAGAAGGCGCAAGGAGAAAGCTTGCTCGTCCCATACAGCCTAAGGAACCCCGTACGAGAGAGACAGTAGAGTGCATCGCACAGCATTACGCTACCTGCAATTCCCTCGCAGGCATTCGTTTTTTATTCGTGCTCTTGTTAGGCTACGCTGGGTTTTTTCGTATCAACGAAATCCAAAATTTAGTACTGAAAGATGTAGTTATCTACGATGAACATATGTCTGTGTACATTTCTAAGCGTAAAAACGATCAGTACAGGGAAGGACACCTCTTATTAGCTAGGTCTGGGAAGATTACATGTCCCGTATCTATTACGGAGAGGTTAATCCAGCTTTTACCGGCACAACCTAGTTCATGTTTACCAATTGTTAGGCGCATCGTTAAATCTAAGTCTCGAGAGTATTTTCATGAAGGTATATCTTATACTACCCTTCGGGACGAATTCAAGAAACCTGTTAAACCCTTTGTAAGCGATATTGCTAGTTATGGCACACATAGCATCAAATCAGGCTCTACTAAGTACAGATACATCCAGCATACAGATAGTGATCGTTTAGCGGTTTCTAAGGCAATCGGCCTATAATTATATTAATTGTATGCATAAAACCGCTAAATTAAAGTTCTGTCCGGGGACAACAGCTGTGCCTTGGCCCCGACCCAGATTTCCTTCTATTACCTTTGTATTTTCCCCAAGTGGTTTTTAGAAGGTTGGAGGTTTTTTTCTGGCCTTGCTGGTACAGCTGGAAATATTTAAGTCTATTGTAACATGTCAATACAATAATTGTACTTTATTATTTAATTTCTGTAATTTCTGTAATAAACGGAATTATGCGTTGCTGACAGACCACAATCCAATATACTCAATGAATCAGGTCTATCGTCCTTATCAATTCGTAGTTAGTGCAGAATAAGACCTGTCGAGTATAAAGTATCCACTTTTGAATTTAAAAATTATGGAACGTGGAAGCGAAATTAAATACATAGAAGACTTCACATGGTAGAGACTTGTTACCGGAGCTCAAGCTTCCCTTGGTCTGAAACGTCACATTTTCCGACACAAACTCTAACCCGAACCATAGAACATACCATAACCACTCCGAATAAAAGATGATCTGAGGTTAATTTTAGGGCTAATTTGTGGCTAGATTTCACAGTTAAACAAGAAGATAAGAGAAACGAGAAATTTGTTGTTGTTCCTACTGGGATTCAAACCTTCTGCACTATGTACAAACAGGCGTTATAATCACTACGCTAAACAGACCATCCACCTCATAACCACTACGCTAGACAGATCATCCACGTCATAACCACTAGTATGCTAAACCGACCATCCACGTCGTAACCACTACTCTAAACAGATCATCCACGTCGTAACCATTACTCTAAACAGATCATCCACGTCCTAACCACTGCGCTAAACAGACCATCCACGTTATAACCATTGCGCTAAACAGATCATCCACGTTATAACCACTACGCTAAACAGACCATCCACGTCATAACCACTGCGCTAAACAGACCATCCACGTCATAACCACTGCGCTAAACAGACCATCCACGTTATAACCACTACGCTAAACAGATCATCACGTCATAACCACTACTCTAAACAGATCATCCACGTTATAACCACTACGCTAAACAGACCATCCACGTCATAACCACTGCGCTAAACAGACCATCCACGTCATAACCACTGCGCTAAACAGACCATCCACGTCATAACCACTACGCTAAACAGATCATCACGTCATAACCACTACTCTAAACAGATCATCCACGTTATAACCACTACGCTAAACAGACCATCCACGTCATAACCACTGCGCTAAACAGACCATCCACGTCATAACCACTGCGCTAAACAGACCATCCACGTCATAACCACTACGCTAAACAGATCATCACGTCATAACCACTACTCTAAACAGATCATCCACGTTATAACCACTACGCTAAACAGACCATCCACGTCATAACCACTGCGCTAAACAGACCATCCACGTCATAACCACTGCGCTAAACAGACCATCCACGTCATAACCACTGCGCTAAACAGACCATCCACGTCATAACCACTGCGCTAAACAGACCATCCACGTTATAACCACTGCGCTAAACAGACCATCCACGTCATAACCACTACGCTAAACAGACCATCCACGTCATAACCACTGCGCTAAACAGACCATCCACGTCATAACCACTGCGCTAAACAGACCATCCACGTCATAACCACTGCGCTAAACAGACCATCCACGTCATAACCACTACGCTAAACAGACCATCCACGTCATAACCACTGCGCTAAACAGACCATCCACGTTATAACCACTGCGCTAAACAGACCATCCACGTCATAACCACTACGCTAAACAGATCATCACGTCATAACCACTACTCTAAACAGATCATCCACGTTATAACCACTACGCTAAACAGACCATCCACGTCATAACCACTGCGCTAAACAGACCATCCACGTCATAACCACTACGCTAAACAGACCATCCACGTTATAACCACTACGCTAAACAGATCATCACGTCATAACCACTACTCTAAACAGATCATCCACGTTATAACC
Organism: Actinernus sp. WN-2022; assembly: GCA_030867875.1. Lineage (NCBI taxonomy): Eukaryota > Metazoa > Cnidaria > Anthozoa > Actiniaria > Actinernidae > Actinernus > Actinernus sp. WN-2022. The sequence continues at coordinate 12,707,000 of JAOWCC010000019.1, read as the reverse complement.
ACTGCGCTAAACAGACCATCCACGTTATAACCACTGCGCTAAACAGACCATCCACGTCATAACCACTGCGCTAAACAGACCATCCACGTCATAACCACTGCGCTAAACAGACCATCCACGTCATAACCACTGCGCTAAACAGATCATCCACGTTATAACCACTGCGCTAAACAGACCATCCACGTCATAACCACTGCGCTAAACAGACCATCCACGTCATAACCACTGCGCTAAACAGACCATCCACGTCATAACCACTGCGCTAAACAGATCATCCACGTTATAACCACTACGCTAAACAGATCATCCACGTTATAACCACTACTCTAAACAGATCATCCACGTTATAACCACTACGCTAAACAGACCATCCACGTCATAACCACTGCGCTAAACAGACCATCCACGTCATAACCACTGCGCTAAACAGACCATCCACGTCATAACCACTACGCTAAACAGATCATCCACGTCATAACCACTGCGCTAAACAGATCATCCACGTTATAACCACTGCGCTAAACAGACCATCCACGTCATAACCACTGCGCTAAACAGACCATCCACGTCATAACCACTGCGCTAAACAGACCATCCACGTCATAACCACTGCGCTAAACAGACCATCCACGTCATAACCACTACGCTAAACAGACCATCCACGTCATAACCACTGCGCTAAACAGACCATCCACGTCATAACCACTGCGCTAAACAGATCATCCACGTTATAACCACTACGCTAAACAGACCATCCACGTCATAACCACTGCGCTAAACAGACCATCCACGTCATAACCACTACGCTAAACAGACCATCCACGTTATAACCACTACGCTAAACAGATCATCACGTCATAACCACTACTCTAAACAGATCATCCACGTTATAACCACTGCGCTAAACAGACCATCCACGTTATAACCACTGCGCTAAACAGACCATCCACGTCATAACCACTGCGCTAAACAGACCATCCACGTCATAACCACTGCGCTAAACAGACCATCCACGTTATAACCACTGCGCTAAACAGACCATCCACGTTATAACCACTGCGCTAAACAGATCATCCACGTTATAACCACTACGCTAAACAGATCATCCACGTTATAACCACTACTCTAAACAGATCATCCACGTTATAACCACTACGCTAAACAGACCATCCACGTCATAACCACTGCGCTAAACAGACCATCCACGTCATAACCACTGCGCTAAACAGACCATCCACGTCATAACCACTACGCTAAACAGACCATCCACGTCATAACCACTGCGCTAAACAGACCATCCACGTTATAACCACTACGCTAAACAGACCATCCACGTCATAACCACTGCGCTAAACAGACCATCCACGTTATAACCACTACGCTAAACAGACCATCCACGTTATAACCACTGCGCTAAACAGACCATCCACGTCATAACCACTGCGCTAAACAGACCATCCACGTCATAACCACTGCGCTAAACAGATCATCCACGTTATAACCACTACGCTAAACAGATCATCCACGTCATAACCACTGCGCTAAACAGACCATCCACGTCATAACCACTACGCTAAGCAGATCATCACGTCATAACCACTATGCTAAGCAGATCATCCACATCACAACCACTACGCTAAGCAGATCATCCACATCACAACCACTACGCTAAGCAGACCATCCACATCACAACCACTACGCTAAGCAGACCATCCACATCACAACCACTACGCTAAGCAGACCATCCACATCATAACCACTACGCTAAGCAGCCTTACCGTTCGTTCCTACGTTCAGTGTTCGCACTCTAGCAAAAGAAGGTAAATTGTCTATAAAACAATGAAAATTAATCTTGTTCTATAAATAGCGCAAGGTGTAACTACGCCAAATCAAAGATATAGTACGGGAGATGAACGCTCCGGGTAAAGGTTGAAGATAGTATACACTTGTTTCCATAACTTCCCTTGACCGCTAGACGACTGGGTACTGATTTTCATAGGCACCAATCAAGCATAAAGATGAAAACTGGTCACAATCCAAGCATGGATGATCTGCTTACCGTAGTGGTTATGATGTAGGATGCGCGCATGCGTATAGGACGATTGTATATTTATAATTTAACGATAAAACTTATACTAACTAATCCCAACTGCTAATATTTAAAATTACTCTAAAATATACGAAATATACAATAAATGTGTTCCCTAAATGTTTTTTCCACGAATAAATGGTTTATTTTTGTTCGAAAGAAAGACAATAACGGCAAGAAGATCAACTATAGTGTAATTCTCGTTTAAGGATCGAAATATATTACGATCCCGGCAACAATATTGGCCTGTGTTGTGCAACAATGTTCGAACATTCAGCCACTTGTACACCATTGCGATCCAACAATATTGGCCTGTATTGTGCAACAATGTTCGAACGACATTCAGCCACTTGTCCAACATTACGATGTAACAATATTGGCCTGTGTTGTGCAACAATGTTCGAACGACGTTCAGCCACTTGTACAGCATTACGATGCAACAATATTAGCCTGTGTTGTGCAACAATGTTCGAACGACATTCAGCCACTTGTACAGCATTACGATGCAACAATATTAGCCTGTGTTGTGCAACAATGTTCGAACGACGTTCAGCCACTTGTACAACATTACGATGCAACAATATTGGCCTGTATTGTGCAACAATGTTCGAACGACGTTCAGCCACTTGTCCAACATTACGATGCAACAATATTGGCCTGTGTTGTGCAACAATGTTCGAGCGACATTCAGCCACTTGTACAACATTACGATGCAACAAAATCATTACGATACAACAATATTGGCATGTGTTGTGCAACAATGTTCGAACGACGTTCAGCCACTTGTACAACATTACGATGCAACAAAATTGGTCTGTGTTGTGCAACAATGTTCGGACATTCAGCCACTTGTACAACATTACGATGCAACAACATTGATCTGTGTTGTGCAACAATGTTCGGACATTCAGCCACTTGTACAACATTACGATCCAACAATATTGGCCTGTGTTTTGCAACAATATTCGAACGACGTTCAGCCACTTGTACAACGTTACGAGCTTGGACCCCTTCTCTTCCTTATTTATGATAACGACCTTCCTACTACTGATCGACATACGTGCAGACTGATTTTTACTTGCTGATGACTTTAATATTAGAAGATGTCACTTCGCCTAATGCTGCCGCAGTTAAACTTAATAGTGAATTAACGTCGATCTCAGCTTGGGCTAAACAATGACTAGTAACCATGAATGCTACTAAAACAAAAGGTATGACGTTCTCAACTAAAAGGGAGACACTCTCATCTACCCTTACAAACTTTCCTATTGAGGATATTACCATGCATGACCATCTACGTCTAACCTTAACTTCAAATCTTTCCTGGCGACCGCACATCTTGAAGATTCACCAAAAAGCTTCTAAAAGTTAAATATGTTAAAACCATTGGAGTACAAATGAAGTAGATTCACACTTGAAATGTTATTTAAATCGCTTGTTCGCTTATCTTTGGAATATGCTGATGTTGTCTGGGATGGGTGTTCGGTAAGTGATATAGCAATCTTTTAGAATGTTTGCAAATTGACGGCGCTAGGATAGTTACTGGTGCAGTGAAAGGTTCTCATAGGGCTAGTCTTCTTCGGGACGTTTCTTGGGTGGATTTAAAACAAAGACGAAGTGTACACATACTATGTATGATGTACAAAATATAGTATTTTAAAAGTTAGCGCCTTCTTACTTAATTGATTTATGTCCTATTCAAGTTAGCGGCAGATCACGCTATGTAGCCTTCGCACCTCTAACAATCTTCCTTTGGTCGTACTGAAAGGCATAAGAAGTATTTTCATCTATTAAATTGTGGAATGGTCTTCCATCTGAAGTACGTTTTTCGCAACACTTAATTGCTTCAAGCATGATCCTTTATCACGTAATTATATTTATTATACTAGAGAATGCTTGCCATCAATCTTGCATAGTCGCCTAAGATTAAACAAAAGTGCTCTCAACTACGACCTATTTTTTTAAAACGTGTATTGACTCGCCAGCATATAGTCGCTGTGGTGCTCATATTGAGAACACCAAACACCAAACGGCTTCATTTTTCGCTCTACGGAATACTCTGCTTGCCTCTGCTACACAATTAAATGGCAGACTGCGACTGATAAAAAAAAGTTGATTGGTTCCTTCACGGTGTTTCAGGACTTAATTACAAAAATAAAGTCAGTATTTTCAACCACGTCCAGGCATTTATCGTCCAGTCAAGTCGTTTTTCATAATTATTCTTTGTACCTTTTTTACATGTGTTTATATACTTATTTTGTACAATTGATTCTCTAACCTATTGATCATTATCCTATAAATATTATATTTCAGCCAACCAGAGACGCTCAGCTTTACTATGAAATACAGGGCGGTATTTCATGGCTAGATCAAGGCCAATCAAAATGAAGGAAATTTCGCGCCCTTTCTTTATCAGCCAATAAAAATTCACCATTTTGAATACATAATTATTCTGCAGACGCGCGCGGTAGCAGTCTATGGTCCGGTAAGTTACTTTGTTTTCGTGATAAATGTTTCCGTAAATTTGTCATTTATAGGATAATATGGTTATTTCATGGTTTTCTATGGAATACTGGCGAAAATTTCACTCGAAATTCATATTATTTTGGTATACAACGAGCCTTTTAAATAATACAGGTAATTAGCACTGCAAACAGTGTACTTGAGATAATGTATGACTGGTGTATGTCAAATCGAATGACAGCACACCCGGAAAAATGTGAATATATGCTATTACACAGAGGCTCTTTTATGGGACCCATTGCAGCCGTTAGGTTTGGATCTTCCAACTTAAGAAGAATATCCTGCACACGCTGCCTCGGGTTATCTATAGATGACAAATTAGGCTGGTCCAAGCACTTAACTGACCTAATTAAATCGTATGTCCAGAAGCTAAACCTTCTAAAGTCCCTGTATTTTCTTCCTGAGCATGCTAAGTTAGACTTCTACTTCAAGGTTATTTTTCCTGCTATCACTTATGGATTTCTATGTTGGGGATCGTGTAATACTGAACACTTCTAGAATCATTAAACCGAATTCATTACCGGGCTGCAAGGATAATTTTTGGACTCCATTGACTAACACCACGTGAGGACGTAACTGCCTCTGCCAAAATTGGAAGCCACTGAACTATTACTATAACCTAAGACTTGCCTGTTTTGTACATAAATGTTTTCACAACCTAGCTCCTCCTGTACTATGTAGTGCCTTTCCTAAGAGAATACTTACATACTCCTTACGTAACACTCACTGTATCAGTCCACCCACACCGAAAACCAACTACCTGAAATTGTCAATAACGTACAGAGGTACGAGGCTTTGGAACAGTCTCGGTAACGACCTAAGGTCAACTGCATCACTTAATAGTTTTAAAACTAGAAGTAATCATAGATTATTAAAGTGCGTTCGACATGTTTTTAGTAAGAGAAAGGACTGGGCTTCCTGTGGTAACACAAAAGACTGAAAGATTGCTGCAATGATGCGGGTGTACATGTAAATAATCCTGATCAAAAATGCTTGTTTTTAACTAATGTGAAAATTTTGAATGTCTTGACTTATAAATTAATATACAGGGGGAAGCATATGGGTATAAAACTTTTAATATTTATATTTGTGTAACATTAAATCATTGGATGCATGTGGTGCTTATACATGTGGTTTATATGGTTATCATTCATTTGAGCATTTGTAGCACATTTTGCTGTGTGGTATACAGTGTAAAGCAATAATTGGAGTTAGTGTAGAATACAATCAACCCTATAGCTAGCTACGGCTATTCAGATGTGTATAAACTGCATTCCAGTTCCTAGTATTCACAATATTACGTACACTCCAGTGTAGAACATAAACTATATATGCATGTGTATAAAGTACACCCCTGTTCTTTCAGAGCATTGAAATTATTTTTCAAGTGAGAACATGGTGGTTGGCTGCAGAATATTGACTGGCATTGTTAGTTGCAGAATAATTTATTATCAATGTTGGTAGCCGGGTTCGGGCTTTTATCAGCCTCTTATGGTTGTTTCATGTCCCGTTACAAATTCAGTGTAGATTAATTGATTAGGGAATTGAACAGAGCAATGAACTCAGTACTTTGATCATGAATTTCCTTCACCTTGTACTGTGTTGATATTTAAGTTCCTTGGCATATCAAAGTGTCATTATAGATTAACTCTTTGCCTGAATGTAGTGTTAATTTGTATAACCAAGATCCACACATGCATGTGTCACTGAAGTATAGTGTCGCAACTCACACAAAATACGGGTGTTTAGAAAACTCAGGCCAGGTATACTGTTTGTAGTTTTGGTATCTGTTAGCTGATCTGTATGTACAGCGAAAAGCAGAATCCAATACAGCGAGCAAGCCAACAGAATTTTCGATCGCAGATTCACTCGGTGGATATAGTTCAGCACAAATTATGGCCAACTTGATTGTACTGCAGACAGACCATACCAGACTTTGTCTTATACTCCAGAGGTAGCACACACTTTCCGAATTTCCTCAGGCTTCGATAAATCGTAGCAAATTATTCACAGATTCACTCGGTTTTTACTGGATAGTTCAACACGAATAAATAATTATGGCCGAGTTGAATGTTCAAGTATTTTACTTCTTCGGGCCTCTAGTCTTCTAGAACCCAGGCCAGGGCAATGTTGAAGGTGCAAAACAGACCATATTGGACTTTGTCAGTCCTCCAGATGTACTACACACTTTCCTCAGGCTTTTCTCAATTGTACTTACGTACCTTTGAAACATCATTGCATTGGATTGTCGGAAAATAAGGCAAGTAACTTACCGATCGCGATGCGAGCGGCCATTTTGGTAAAATGATGAAACCAAGCCACGAGGCGGTAAATACCTGCGTGCGCATGTGCCCCAGAACGAGATTCTTCGACATACATGCATAGTCTAAACAATTTCGATTGCCTTCCGCCTGGAAACGCACATGCAGGTAGCCCACACATCACCACAGGGAGCCTCATGCAAGATTAGTATGCGTTCTCCTTCGTCGAACGCAATTAATCTTAAAAGAAACACTGAACTACTGTAAATAACTGAATAGAATAAGTTAATTAGTATAAGTTAATTAGTTTTATTATTACTATTACTATTATTATTATTATTATTATTATCATTATTATTATTATTATTATTAGGGTAGAATAGCGTAGTTATAAGCACGACCACATCAGCAACGCTGTAAATTTATCGTGGGTAAATAAATATTATTATTATTATTATTATTATTACATGTAGCTGTCTGACAGACTGGAGACTGTCTGCCTATAACGCGTATATTATAACATAATATAGCACATGCACTTAGCACTATAGCTTACCACTTTACATCACATTCTTTACACTTACTAGTGCTACGCGGCAAACATGATTTTATATCATAGCTACATATACATATATAATCGCCGTGACCCCATAAAACGCCCAATACCCACGATTGCTCTCATCTGACTTGATAGCTCAGTTGGTAGAGCGCCAGACATATAACCTGTAGGTAGTTGGGTTCGAGTCCCACTTCGGTCAGATATATTTTCTTTTTCCCTCGTAGGGCGTGCACACTTAGCACTACAGCTTACCACTTTACATCACATTCTTTACACTTACTAGTGCTACGCGGCAAACATGATTTTATATCATAACTACATATATATATTATAACATAATCTCTCTAGATGTACTTGTGATTCTTTATCCTATTGATAAATATATAATATATGTAGCTGTCTGACAGACTGGAGACTGTCTGCCCTGTAACGTGTATGTGCAATAATGTATATATACATTTATAACCCATCAAATGTTTTCTTTCGCGCGTGATTGGTTGAATGCATCTCGTGACCCGATATTTTCTCTCCGCGAGCGTGAAATATCAGCGAATATACCCACTATGAGCGTATAAGCGCGCGCAGTCTATGAGAATATTTGAATGATGATAACAACAATAACCTACATTGTGGCGTCGAAATATCCCCTGATATTTGTCCTTGGCAGGAGCCCATAACCAGAAGCGTCCATCCTGCATACTAGGCCTATGTTACAGCGTTTTCATAAGTGAGGTTATTTTTAGAACGGTTTTACGCTAATTCTTGGATCGCAATCATTCCTAAGGGAATAAATTCACAAAAACGAAGCAGCCATGTTGATGGTATAACAAAACTAGCTATAATGAGGCATCGTTTGTTCCGCCACTGGTGAAACCCACTAATTGGCAGGAAAAATTATCTAAAAATAGCCCAACTTGTGAAAACGCTGTGACCGCTATATAGGAGATATGGACGCTCCTGGTTATGGGCTCCTGACCCAAGCTGACAAGTTACGAACATATAACTATATTTTAATTTATAAGGGTTTGTATGGGAGCGTAACGAACTCCGTTTACTAGCCAGAAATACTGTAAAAAAAATGAATAAAAATTACTTACCTTGCCACTGTGATGTCTTCTGTCATGTTTCTCTCCTTGTTGGGTGGTTTTAAAGTGCCTCTAACCCTTCTTGACATTTTTCTACTTATGAACCTGTGAAAGGTTTTTAGTGCTTCTGCAAATAATTTTTTGGTTTACAGATAATACTCTATGTTCTACGCTTGTTTGAAATGCTGAAAAACTGACCTTTCCTGACCCATGACCGCGTAAGTAAAAAGCCTGGGTCGATCCCTGGGGTGATATCCGTGTGATAAAGCCGTGAATAAAAACCATATCAGTGAAGTGATACGATATCACTTCACTGTACTATTGCTTTTAGAAATAAATTTTGTTATGCTTAATATCGCGCTATGATACGAAAACATCGAATAAAAACAATATCAAGCTCTTAAAGGGTGGGTCACCTGTAGCCTCCTCCGCAGGCATCTCTAGTTAGTAAGAAATAGTAAGCTTGGGAACCCTGTGGCCGAACATGTGGGCGCGCGAGGGACCCTGGGGCGAAAAATGTTCCCAGTTCCACAGGGTTCCCAAGCTTACTATTTCTTACTAACTAGAGATGCCTGCGGAGGAGGCTAGGTCACCTGGTGCCCGTGTGCAGTAAGTATGCTCTTGAGGTAATTAGCATATCATAAATATTCAAACCGTTCAAAATTCTTCTGCGATCGCAATGGTTTCTTTCGCAAGCAACAGTAGCATTGTGTCTGATTGGTCAGTTCAATGAGAGGTCATTTCTGATTGGCTGAGGGTAAGATTGAAACCCTTTCAATGTTAGCGGGTAGATTTTGTGTAAGAAAGTAAAATTCAGTTACGGAAGTTCACCTCGATTTATCCGAAAAAACAGCAATGAAATTCCGGCTAAATCTGTACAAAAATTCTTCAACTCGTCAAATGTAATACTAGGGATTGTTTACTTGTCATCGTCATCGCTTAGGACAATCTGGCGCCATTTCTTGTGAAAATCGTCAACATATTGCGAAACATGGTTTTGGTCCCGTGTTGACTTGAACGCTGAACGGACGGTTTTCAAATTTGCCTTGCTGAACGGAAAACTCCCATCGTTTGGAGTTCTAAAGACTTGTAAAGAGAGTTGGAATTCGCCTCCTTTCATGATAATTGTTGTGAAGCCTTGGTTCGTTCGTGAAGTGTTTATAAATGCTTCGCTGGAATAAAGTCAGTGAGATAGCTTGGCTCGAACTTCGCCGTTTCCTAAATAATTATTTTTGAAGAGCCGACAAAGTAGCAGGTTCAGCTAAATTTCAGGTATGTTTTATTACCTTGTTTTGATTCTGGAAAACGTTTTCAGGTGAGTTAGGGTTGTCCTTTGTCTTGGCTTTGGTGTGTTTTGGCTGGTGAGTTTGTCTTGGCTTTGGTGTGTTTTGGCTTGTGCTCAGAAAAGTCGCAAAATATACTCTTTCTTTTCTTTCATTTTGCATAATTGTCCGTTTTATAAAACATTGCTTTTTAGCAAAAGGTTTTCGGCAATGTTATTTATCTTCTGGCGTTACTTTTTGTAATACATTGAGTCAAACACGTGTTTTTCACTAAACATTTCGTGTGGAAACAATCTCAATCAACTACTCTTGAAGTGACTCGGCCTTCTACCAAAGCTCCCGCCAGGTTTTGAATATTTGTTTGCTTATAAAGTATATAGCAGCATGTTGGCTTTTCCAGTGTCGGTCATTTATTTTTTTCGTCAATTGCCTCAAGGCAGGCGTTTTCTTTCTTCCTGCTCCGACTCATTTACCTCCCCTTCCTCCAGAGCCTTCATTCATCACAATTTCGAACAAAAAATGTAAAAATGAAATACTCTACATTTAGAATAAATGCTAAACAAAACTTTCCTGCAAAAAATATGGTTTCATAGGTTCGAAATAAGAGCGATGGAAATGGATTCCTGAAAGGTTCCTTCGGAGGGAGGTTTGCGGAAATCAAATTTTGCCTTTGGCCGTGCGATAGCCTGGTAACGAATGAGCGCTGACCCAGCCCCTTTAAAACCACCCAACAAGGAGAGAAACATGACAGAAAACATCACAGTGGCAAGGTAAGTCATTTTAATTCAAAACATTTACAGTATTTCTGGCTAGTAAACGGAATTCGTTACGCCCCCATTACATACAAACCGGTTGACAGCTTGGGCTGCCTGTGATCTGATCGGCCTCGAAGCTCACAGTTTCCGTTCTCTTCAGACACAGGCAGCCCAAGCTCTAATTATCTAGTTAATACTTACAGCGTTTGTATGGTATTTTATTAATTAATTCTTTCGTATTTCTAGCTCGTTGAAATCCCCATACAAACGCTGTAAGTATTAGCTAGATATTTAGAGCTTGGGCTGCCTGTGCTTCAGATAATGTCCGCGGACGAAATATCAGGGTATATTTCGACGCCACAAATAGGTTATTGTATGTATATATTATAACATAAGGGACCAGACAGACAGACAGCGATTGTTTATTGGCACTTTGTAAAAAGACTTTTACATGAGTGGGAGTCCAATAATAATAATAGACTGGATAAAAAACGGAAAGCTAGCTATCTAAGGCAGTGCCTTTTTTCTCTTTTGGAAGCAATCATAAATATATTTTGAAATAGTTTTCATTAATTTTCTTGGTGGATTTATAAGTAGCCTAAATTGTTTGTAAGCAGTTAGGTGTTGAAATTGGAGGTGGTTCTGTTCTCTCAGATCTTTTAGTCAATTTTAGGTCAGTGTAAAATCCACAATTGGTGAGAAAATGTTTTTCATCTTCTTTTTCAATGGTACAAAAAGGGCACCATCTCTCTTCGAGGGGGATATAAGGGCGAACATGTCTCCCCTTTTCGATCATTAAATTATGATTGCTTATTCTTAACTTAGTTAGTGAGATTCGGTGTTTTATGTTCTTTATTTGTAAGAGATAATCCTCTAGCGCGACCTCTGTTTTGAAGGTACGGAAGGTTCTTAATTTGTTTTGCTGATTAGAGTTATTTCTATTGTCGTTGAGCAAGCTAGAGAGGCATTCTTGTCTTTCCATATCTCTGGCTCTGTTGAGAAATACCTTTGGAAATACCTTGAGTTCAGGATTTGAGTTGCCGAGCAACCAAATTTCACCAAAACCGTACTTATATAAAATATTACATATTTTTTGTGTCCAAGTATCATTATCATTTGTACTGTTCATTTCCTTATAAGCTTTTGAGAGCAGCGAGTTATAATTGTCAAGAGCGAGAAGCCTTACCCAGAATTTTATGCTATTAGTTTGGCAATTGGATTTTAAGCTAAACTTCCGAGCTCGCATCTACATGCTAAGTTTGAGGCGCTCCTACGAACTCCTAACAGCTGTTTACAAAACTTACTTTGCACTAGTTCTATCGGGTTACAACTGTCTGGTAGAATGTTATCAATTCCCCAGACGTCGCTTCCGTAAAGAAGAATGGGTTTTATTAGTGAGTCAAATAGTTTTAGGGAGATTTCAACGTTAAATCTAAAATTTGCCCCCATTTCTTTTCTTATCTTGTATAGAGCTTTCATAACAGTTTTTATTAGATCTTGTTTGGCTACAGTAAACGAACCACAGGCACTAAAAGTTAGACCGGTCATTAAATATGGAGAGCGGGGAGGGGGTGTGCTGGAGGAGAAAGTGGGGGGCGGGGGAGGAGTCTCGGGGGGGGGGGGGGGGGGGTGTGGGGGTAGTAACTACCAATCAAAACTGAAACCTATTCATATTCTCCAAAAGCGTGCAATTAGAGCCATTTAATTTGCTGATCCAACTGAACACCAAGTATGCCTTTATTCGATAGATTGGGTGTATTAAATGTTTACGAGGTTGTACGTTCTCAGTTAGGAGAATTAGTCTACAAACATGTTAATCATCTAATCCCTGATATATTTATTAGATATTTTCTTCCAATCACTCATATATATGATACCCGTTCAAAAACCAAAATTGAACTATGGTAAATTTAATGTTAAATTCGCTTCTGTAAAAGTTTGGAATGATCTCCCACAGGAATATAAAGAATAGTGCATTACTTCCTATTTTTAAATCAAAATTTAAGAAATATATGTTTTCAATTCCTCCTAAGTATAGCTCTTTTTCTCTACTTACCATAGTGCTACCCTGGATCAGAGGTTGGAAACCGCCTCTCCTAGATCACATTAGCTTCTACTTTCTCACATCAACTATGCGGCTGACTCTGACGTCTCGCTACGCTCGACGTTCGCTAAAGAGGTCTCGCTTCGAGCCTCTGGCATCCAGGGTACCATAGTGCCTGATATTTTTTATTCTTCAATTATAATTAAATTAATTAAATATTAACTCTTTATCTTCTGCTATCTTTGACATAAAATCTTTTTTTCCCCTTCTTTTTTACATAGGGGTGCAATGGGCATTTGTTAACCGCTTTAGAGGTTGTTAGCCCTTGCATCCACCACCTATTTAAATTAATGTATTGTATATTGTGATGTGTGTGTGTGGAAAAAATAAAACCTTTGAAACCTTTTGAAACCTTTGATATATTATGGAAAGGGGGCCTTCAAATTTTTCAACCGGCTGCAGAAGGAAGTGACACCTCTTGCATGATCTGACTTTACGCACTAACAAACATTTCACAATATTATTATAACTGATTTACATAATCTTATCCTTCCATGAAAACAACTACATCCACGCAGAGCTTGTAATGGAATTTATTAAGGGTGGTTGCATGGATGCAACTGGTGAACTCTGTGAATACTGCCAAGTGAATGGGTGTAAAGGAGACAAAACGTCTCACAGTGATCCCTCAGCCAGTAGCCAATCCACAAAGACCTTGAGTTCTTGAGATTGTTAAAAGTTTCAAAGGGGGTGCCTTTAAAATTAATTTTCATTTAAGAGGGGGGCCCGGACAATTTTCCCCAAAAAAGTGAATTTCTCCTCCAGCCCTCCCCTCTCCGTATTTAATGACCGATCCCTAAGCTCTCCCCAGCAACTTATTGCTCTTGTTTAAATTTAAAAAAAAAAAAAAAAACATTACGATCCAACAATGTTGACCTGTGCTGTACAACAATGTTCGAACATTCAGCCACTTGTACAACATTACGATCCAACAATATTGGCCTGTGTTGTACAACAATGTTCGTCCGTTCATCGCCGGCTATAGATATACGTTCGTATTGATATTTTCAATAAATTCTGTTTATGTTTTGGTAGGCTAGATTATTTTGGGAAGAAGCATTCACGCCTCCCTTCGGCCTCCAAGAAATATCTAAGAATTAGCGCATCCATGTTTCTAAATGATATGTCATTGTGTGCTTACCTGGTTGTGTTTCGCACCTTTCAAACCTGTTTCTTGGCTACAATACTATAGGTGAATTTTTTTTCACCCTCGAAAATCTCGGGGAAAGTAACGTCTGCTTGAAGTAGCCGTGTCACGGTGAGGGAGCTTGCATTTCTGTTCTTTCATATAAACTAACGACCCTAGCACACGTGTGGGATGGTTGAAATCAAAGGAAACATGAACAAATGACTAACGAACTATGCGTAGATCTAGTCTTCAAGGGGAACGTGAACATGGAGATGTTAATATACAGAAAATTAAGGCTCCCAGACTGTCGGCTGTAATGCAATCAAGTATCAAGGGGGTCTTTAACTGTTTGTAGCCAGTTAAAGGGGCTCTGTCATGAGATGCGCATGGACAGGTTTCAAGCAATTTAATGATATGCATAACACTTGAAAAATTGTAACGAGTTTCAGTTCCTTGGGATCGCGATACAACGACAGTTATATTTACAATACAAAACTTCAGTTAGGCATTCAGTTAGAACAACATCTTTGTATTGTTGGCACTGCTGCAGTGGAGATTCAGGCTGAATCTGACCGGATGTCGAATTAACCGTGTTTCGCCGTAAACTACATTTCTAGGTATGCGAGTTGTGCTTTCTCGATGAGAATCTACAAAATGTACTCATCTATTATCTCTCCAACTTTTAGGGAGACAAAATTACTTACAAATGCAAGAGTTATTGTAGTGAGAAACGTATTAAACGGGACGAATGCAAGCAGGAATGAACAAGCGAAGCGTAATTTCACTGGCCGCCGAAACCCGGGTACTGTAAACACGAAACTCGCATCTATGTTCCATGGACTATACTCTTGTGGGCCTTCCTGATACGTTCTCCAGTGTTCTTTCAGGCTCTTTAAAATCTTTCTGCGGCCATATTTGTTTTATTTGTCCATCACGGCCAGTTGGCAGTTGAGCCGCCATTGAAGCACGAAGGTCTTGTCGATGCCATCCCAAAATCTCACTACAACTACATCTGAATACGAACATTTCTGCATGGTAAATATAAAACGTGAACAACTAAATATCCTAAATTAATGGCTTCGAGGGAAATAAACTGAGAGATGTTATGAATAGACTGAATGAATCAACTTGTAACAATCGAGTTCGTCGCGTTGGAAATCAAAATCTAAAATTTGAAAATGTTGGCTCACTATTTCAAAGCTTAGTAACCGCGCGTGTAATCGTGACCGAGGCCCTTTAATATATACCAATCGAACATTGGCCGTATTGGCCGTTTTTATACTAGAGACGTCTAAGTCGTCTAGAGACCGCTTAGACGTCTCAGACGTCTAAGACGTCTAGTGTAAAAAACGGGAAATAAGACAGACGGAGTTAAATTTATCTTCGTCTGCTAAGTGCGACCGAACGACGCACTTAGCAGACGTCTAAGCCGTCTAAGCCGTGTAGTATGAAAACGAGACACTAAACTTGGACGCACTTAGCCAGTCAGGGCTTATTGGAAAACGTTTTATGAAAGCGGTAACCATTTCTCCACCATCACTTGTTCATCTGGGTTTCCTTCTTGCCCTGCGTTTTGGCTTACGGGCACATCACACAAGACAAAAGGGTTTTCGCCAGTTCCATATCCTCGTCCATATTCTCTAGAATACATTTTTTTCATTAATGTCTTTCTCTCAGTTCTCGTCGACTCTGTGAAAAAGACTTCCAAAACTGCAATGATGGCTCCGCCATTATCAGTGACATTCGCGATCATTCATTATTGTTTCGCGCCAGTCGTCCGGTAGTATCCAGTCTCTCCCGAGAATAGTACCCAGTTTCTTTTTTAAGAAAATCGTGTTTTTTTTATGTGTCGCAGTCCAAACTTATGCGTCCCGTTTTTATATCAGTCGCACTTAACGGTCAGACGTTTAATGCGTCTAGACGTCTTAGACGTCTGTAGTATAAAAACGGCCATTTATACTAGAAGACGGCTAAGACATCCAAGACGTCTTAGTCGTCTCAGACGTCTTAGCCGTCTAGTATAAATACGGGAAATAAGACGACTTTGACGTCGTTTGCTAAGGACAAACGATGCCCTTAGCAAACGACGTCAAAGGCGTCTGCCTTATTTCCCGTATTTATAGTAGACGGCGGCTAAGACGTCTGAGACGACTAAGACGTCTTGGGAGGCTCAAACCCTGACCCTGTTTGACCCAAAATCCGAGCTCCAAAACCCTGATTGCCCCCTTTTTGGGGGGGAAAACCCTGATGCCTAAAATATACTGAACCCCGACCCTGACTGTACCCACATTAAACTCAAATCCTGACCCTGATCTGCCCAAATCAGGTCAAAATCCTGATCCTACCTGCCCAAACTGAGCTCAAAATCCTGACCCACCCCCGCGGCACATACATAATACGTCACAAACGGGAGTACTCCCCCCCCCCCCCCCCCCCCCCCCCCCGGAGGGGGGGTCTTGGACGTCTTAGCGATTTTTATTTACGGCCAATGATAACATATATGCACAACACCATGATACAGCTCATTTAACCAAGCGCTTAATGAGCTACCAATATTGCACAGACGCCATTGTCTTATGGACCAATCAGATTCTAACTGCTTCCTTATCCACGCCGCGTATTGGAAACAGGAAGTATATGCTTGGTTAAGCTAACGTTATATTTCCCACTAGATTTTTGAGTGGGGGCTGAATACGTCTGCTATAGCAGGCTAGACATTTTTGAAACAATAAAGAAGAATAAAGTTTATTATCATAAAGGCGGAGAACATACACGTAACTCGTTCTACATGCTCTTTTGGCAGGAATAAACCACGCTGAAGTAATATAGCACTTCGACGGAAGTTTCTGGACTTTATAGTAACTTGTAAAATATACCGTCTTCAAAAGGAACAAATTAATAAAGAATCTCGAAACACAAACGTATGACACCCACCTTGTTTATTGCCATTATGCTCGTGCGAATAAACATACTTAGAATTTCCTAGTCATTATGTAAAACAGAAAGTACTCTACAATTTCGCGAGCTCTCCAATGACTTCCGAAACCATAATTGTGAGGACAAGTGTAAATTGAATTTGATAAACTGCCGCTATTATATGGCGTTTTACAATCTTATTTTTAATCTTCACGTGCATCAGAAGTTCATTAGAAGCCAACAACAGGAATCGGCATATGTACTCGTGACAGAAATACATTATCAAGCAATTCAGTCGTGTACATTGATTAACATGCCATAAGCGCCGCCTTTGAGGGACGAAAAGCCTCTTGAAAGTAAAATATTACAGTCGCGACTGCAAACGACAGTTTAAAGTAGGCGTTGATCCAAAAGCCCCCACTTTAATATAATGAATCAGCATGGGAGCCATCATTCCGGTGTCTTACACAAATGTTTAATGCTGTTAAATAAAGCCGAGAATGAAGACACTGCGTTATTGTGCGGTAAAGCCTTTAGATCTGCTGCTTGCAGACGCCACTATAATATCACAGTTACAGCTTGCTAACTTTTAGCTGTACAAAGACTGATAGCTAAAAGTCGTTATTTGTTATACGCGAAGAATATATTGCCGGCACTTCAGTCAAATTAATTAATCAACTGAAAATGGATCACATATAATGAAATGGATGATTTGATGGATGATTTAGTTGGGTGTGCAAAAAGAGCGTTTTGTCAAACTTAAAATAATATAAAACTGTGGGAGAGGGGAGGGAAGAAAACCGTGCATAATAAATCTATACACAAACTCGGTTAAGAAGGATTTTCCACAATTGCTCCAATTATACAATCCGTAAGTCGATCGAGGTTAGCGGCATGGTATTTGTTGATGTGACCTTGGAAAGATGACGAGTTTACGGTCAGTCAGGCTACATGTCGACTTTATCATGATCCTTTGCGACCGAAACTGAACCATACAGAACAAAAAATTAAACAACTGCAGATTAATAGAATCGTAAATCAAGAATTCTACAAGAGTATACTAGTATTTCTATGAAAAGAAGTGAATATGTGAAATATTATTTATTTCAATTCTATTTGGGAAATGTCCATTGTGTCTTTACTGATAAGCGCTTTGCGGCATAAAGGTATCGGCGGTAGGTTGACTCTGACTTTCTAACAGGACCTAAAACTGACAACCATAACAACCATAGTGGCTGACCAAAGTCAGGACCCGGCCAATCCAGTAATCGAACCTGGGCCACAGACGTGAGAGGCGAGGCGCTTAACCACTGCGCCACCCCGGTAATAGAGGAGGGAGGGCAAGAAAGAGAAGGATGAAAATCGTGAAAACCAGCAAGCATTTCTGCTTTTGCAAAATATGATGTCCCTCCATTTCAATATTTCAGTCTTTTTTATACAATGGATGTAAGTTCTAATAAGCCTCTTATTATTAAAATGCGAGGAGATATTGCAGTTCAAAGGTTCCAAAATGAAAGTTTATACACAATAATTATTGTTATCACGAATCGTCCTATCTGATTCATTTTATAGCATAAATAGAGTCCCCAAGACATGGGATTAATTTGTTTAAGATGCATATGTAGCGTGAAACTCGTTGACAAGGAGAGTGAAGAAATGATCAGAAGCCGGCCTTGGGTGATGTATTAAAAATGAAAGAATGAAATACACAGATAGATCACTGAAAATAAACAACCAATTTCCATTGTGGAAATACCTTGGGAATCCGAATTTTCATGGTTTTCCCATGCTATAGAAATTTGTTGGTTTTCAGTTTCAGTTTATAGTGCCGTGAAATATAAAGGACGGTGATTAATGCCCGAGTCGTCAACTTATAGCACGGTAAAAGTATTCATTTATATAGCGCAAATTCTATATGGATATACAAATGCGCTTCACAAGATTATTTTTGTGATACGGGCTGCTACTGTGACGCAATGTGCTTCCGTGCAGTTTACAATCATAAGTGATTGTTAGTCGGCCTCAGAATACCAGGCTGATGTGTCGAGAGTCAATCCCCTACTCTTTCTCGAAAAAACACAACAGGTTATTTTACGTCCCCCACGTATAGACTAGAAGAGGAAGGCCAGAGACAGTCCAACGGCTTATACGCATTCTAGATCATGCTTTACCATCATGATGGCAACTGAGTGAGTGAACCAGTGAGGCCGTCATGCTTAACAAACGGGGAATTTCGCAAGCTTCAAAAATAGAGAATTCTATGCAACGAATATGTTAAAACTACAGCCCAAAACTCGTCAGAAATCCAAACTCTAAGCCCAAGCATCATTCTATTCTATTCTAAATCAGTTGTTTCATGATGTGGAAATCGGCACCGAAAGGAGCAGCCAAAAAAACACCTGAAAAAAAGCTTTTAATAGCATCAAATAAATACACGGAATTAATACCAATGATACGTTTTGTTTTGGCCTAGCTCAAATTCTAATAACAATCTCTTTCATTTATTAAGAAGAAGAAAAGAGGAGCTATTAATAGTTGTTTAAACCATAAACACTAACAGACAAAATCTGCACGAGATAAATGTTTTCAAATAAGAGCAATAATTTGATAGATTGATTATCACTGACTGAGTAATCGGACTTGTTATTCAAAACCTTAAAACTTTTAGGGTAAAAAGTCATTAGCCGCCACCCGTGACATGCAATAAGACACTCTCTTCCTTGAGTCAGTGAAGTTTTTTTATTATTATAATAACCATATATAATTATATTCTAATATATATATTCTCCACATTTTCTCCACCTCGGTTCGATCCGCTAAGGTTATTATGGGATGCCGGGTAACCGGTGCCGGCATCTGTATCAGCTTATTCACTATTTTATTTTCTATACTGTCAGTTTATCAGGATTTCGTTATTTACCTGCAGTATTCACCAAGAACTTGAACTGATAATAAAAATGGTTTGAGAAACTTTTCTTTCATCTTCACAATATTTGTTTTGACAAAAGGATGGCACTAAGAAAACATCAACCGCAACTCGCTTCCTCGCTTCTGTCAGTTTGATTGGATCAGAAAGACAAAAATAATAGGGAAACCATTTTAATGTCGCGGCCGAACAGTAACAGTGCCGTAAGTTCATACGAAATCCGTTCTATCAACTCTTATTTAATTAACCAAATTTATTAATTCTCCACCGTGCATGCGCAGTACTACACCAGTCTTCCCCAGACTTGTTATTCATTATTTCTTCACAAATCTTCCTTAGACACCAGGTCTACTCAGCCAAAGTTTACGCAGTTATGGCGATTTCCCCATACGATAAAGTCTCGCAGATTGCTAAAATAATCCGTTAGTCAAAAACGGCTAAGTGTAAGAAAGCACAATCGTCAAACATATTTCATAGAGCGCGAATCGCGGCAAATGAGCAGCTGATCTCACCGAACGTTACCTCGGGTCATGCCGTATATTTCTAAAATCGACGATTTTGTCAAACGTCATATTGTGTCATATTTTGGGATATTAATGTAGATAAACGTGATTTGTAGATTTAATTAAAGTTGGAAGTGTGTCCTGATCCCCGAAGGTCTGAATATTATTTTGCCATATTGCTCTCATATCGTATTATTGTGATCAACAGCGTGTGGATTTGACTCGGGAAGGTTTGCGTGCCCGTAAATTTACAACTTAACATAAAACGGATGCGATCACTCTACCTAGCTTCTTAGACTTTAACAGGCTTTAATAGACTCCTGACTTTAAGCGATACTTGTGAGATAAATTTCAAGAGCGATTATATCAAGTCTGGGTCAGCATTTTCAATTAATATGTTCCGAAACAAAACAACCTTTACAGCTCCCCAAAAATTACCTCCTAACTTCCGGTAAGTATTCGATCTGAGGAGATTATTCTCGATAACGCGTCGGTACAGTTGTAATTGTCGTTATTGCAATTATACCATCGTACAGTGAACATTTGCATTGATTAACTCAGACTTATACCTCCATTTATAGCTAGTAACAACAACAAACACCTCTAGCGCCGTGTAAAATATTACTGCTTTAATATTCCTGTTCCCATATAAGGCAATCGAAAGTAAGGATCTGATTGGTGGAGAAGCAGACCTGACTTCGTTCAATTGGAACACTTGCAAAGCAAAACATACAGATGGTATCAAAAACAAACAATTTAATGTACACGTGAATGGCTTCACAGTCGTAGTAAATTGGATTTCACGGGGGATAACTTTCTTCATTTGCAATCGCATGGAAAACCCTCAAGACGTGGCAACGCACGGCTTATGTTGACTTCTACAACGTGTCTCTGGCCCGGTATAAACACCTGAAGCTTCAACCCTAGATGAAGTATGGAAACTCTGATATTCCCAGGTAATCTTTAGAAAATTCGGCTTCATGCTGTGAATGCTTTATGTAAGACTATTCAGCCCACCTCGGGAGGCCGTCTGCCCAAAAAAAAACCTAGGTAAACGGCACGTTAAAGAGAGGTATGGTCCACCTCAAAGAGGTCTAAAAGTGGTAGGATCGATACTAAAGCTAAGCTGTGATTCTTAAAGATCAAAATCTCGGCTATTTCTATTAAAAAGCAGCATAGAATTAAGTATCTCGTATAGTTCAGGCTTTGTTAGGTTTCCTTTTGTTTCACTTCACGTGTATGCTGGAGGGGAGACGGGAAAACGAAATACAATATCACGAAGACATGGTGACTAAAGTACAAAGAGTGTACGGAAACTTCCCAAAGTCAGGTAAGCCTGGCGATCTAGGATTATCAAAAGAGTTAGATGACTTTTCGATGGCTCAAAGCTGCAGACTTCAAGAGTCCGTGAAGTCTAAACATTGTGGGTTAGCAAACAGGAGAGCCGATGCCTTTCAAGCGACATATGTTGGGCTGATTCTTTCATGATGAATACGCAGTCTTAGACTTGGATCTGCTTAACAGGCTACCTAGTCAATGAAACTTTACTGACCTAAGAACATAGTCACCGATGGATAATTTAAGTTTCCTTAGTAGATTTAGACAAAGCCAAGTTATTTGTGTTCTTGTACAAAGTTAGGGCTTTTTAAATTAAACCTCACCGCTTTCCCCAAATTGCAGGCCAAGGTAAGATTAATCAGCTTGGAGGTGTCTTCATCAATGGAAAACCTTTGCCTAAACCACTTCGACTAAGAATAATAGAGCTTGCTCGTCTTGGAGTTCGTCCTAGTGACATTAGCCGGCAACTTCGGGTTTCCCATGGCTGTGTTAGCAAGATTCTAAATAAATTTCACGAAACTGGCTCCGTCGAACCGGGTGCAGCTCCTTCTTTCAAAAAAAGAGACATAACAGCGGTCGTTCTAAAGAAGATCGAAAAGTACGTGTATGAACAGCCTGATATCTTCTCATGGGAAGTGCGTGATCGGTTGCTGAAAGACAAAGTTTGCTCACAACTCAATTTTCCTTCCTTGGAAGCTGTAAGCAAGGTAATTAAGACTTGTACGAGAACAGTATATGGCAACAGCACGAGGAAGAAAGACGCGGCATCATTAGGAGAGCGGGTAAAAGAAGTGGGCGGTGAATGGGAAGGCACAGGAAATCAAACGCCTTTCAACACAACGAAGTTCACAGGTCCTTTCTCTATCTCCAATATTCTCGACTTTTCCGAAGCTTCAGAGCACCACAAGAACACAGAAGAAAACCGAGAGTGTAGTCACGAGATACTCAGTAAGTGCATTTATGATCAGCTTACTAAATTAGAAAATACATATATATTATGTGTTTGTGATTGTGTGTTGTGTTCCAACAAATTGCGCAATGGTCTTCAACATATAAATCACAGTTCTGACTGAACGGGTTTCCTTTCGATGCGAATGTTTGTGGCGATTCGTTTTGCTTCATCCTACCGCTCGTGACCTGAAGTTATGATGTCTTTGTTAGATTCACTATTGTTTCAAACATGGAGGATAAGGGTAACTTTTATTCAACGCGCGCGGCTCTGTGTAGAATTATTTATAAGGTAACGTTCTATGGGATTCCACAATTTACCGAATAAATCCTAAGTTGTTGTAGCCCATGGGCAGTCGAGCAGACTACTTGGTTGCAATCAAAACTAGGGCGCATGTGACTTATCTGCAACTTGTGAGACTACGAGTTCTCTTTCGAGTCCTACAAGTTCTCTGAACATTGTGTAAATAACGGCAAAGAACTGTCTTGCTTATTGCGGCCAAGCTTGTATTGATAAGTATTGCACTGGCCGCGCCCTCGAAAAAATTGTTTTTAAGATGGAGAAAAAGGATTACAAATGGCGCTGTAAAACTAAAGGAAAGCTTGAACAACGTTTTACACTCCTAATAGAAGCAAGGAACAAAACCAAGGAAAAACCTTTGTTTTTGCATGCATGGTTGAATTTCGACAGCTAAACAGTTTTCTCGTTATGAAAGTATAGCCACAGGCCATTTTCTAAATTCTAGAAAGAAAGCTTTTTCTCGCGTACACCACTTTTCACCGATTCACCCGTTCCTTGCTTGCTACTAAGAAGTCATATCTGTTATTTTTATTAGAAGACACACTCGAAGAAGCTTGTGACCGAGTTGACAAAGATGAGCCGAGGGCGGAATTAAACTTGCCTTCCCATAAACCGCGAAGAAGTCGAACTAGATTTACGATTCCCCAGACAGACGAACTGGAGAGAGCTTTCCAAAAGACACATTATCCTGACATATATGCAAGGGAAGAACTGGCACAGCGGCTTGGGTTGAGCGAAGCAAGAGTACAGGTATAATTGCTTGGCTATTTGACGGTCCCTATTTGGTCGAGAGCCTCTTCAGGGACTTGTATGCGCATTTATTCGCTACTCTAACTTTATTAATGGTGATTCAAATTTTACACTAGTTTAGCCCCTGATCTAAGCAAAACTGATTTGGCGCTACTACAAAAGGGGTTAACACCACCACCAATAGGCAATACATCAGCCTAAATTATAGGTCTTTACGACAACCTTGAAAGAATTGAAAGAGAACAGAATATCCCGCCTTAGATGTTAGCGACTAATAAAGCGTCTGACAGGATTATTTTTAGAATGGCGGAGAGTTCGACTCCACCTCTTTCCGACTGAGCACATTTCTATTCAATTTGAGACGAGACTGAAGTGGTTGAATTCCTTCTTGACATGAGAGTATGTTTATAGAGCTAGCTTAAGAAAGCCACTAACCGTGCTATCATGGGCTGTATCCTTTGACCTCAGTCTCAGTTTCAAGAGTTAGAATTTGCTTATATTTTTAGAATGGGTGGCTTTTTTTCGTCTGAAGTGAAACAGGTCTTTATATATCACATATCGGGTACTAAAGTTTATTAATTTGATGAACTATTTCTTAAAATGTCATCTTGCTTCATTCTTGCTTCATTCTTTGTTGGTTTCTTTCTTGTCTTCTTTTGTTTGTTTTTTATTCCAGTTTTCATCTCTGTTCCTTTATATTTTGCTAAAAGGATTATCAAACTTTAAATTTACTTGTATGCGATTTATAAATACAAAGAAACTAAAGGATAAAGTTTTTCAATATGCAACTGCTCGATTGGTTGAACAATTAATTCCCCGTTCTGTCTTCAATACGCTCAGGAACACGAACCAGCACTCGTAATTAAACTCAATTGAAATGGCTTCCTCCAAACTTTATATTTGATTCTGGTACATCCAAAAACAGGAAACTTTCAAGAGGCACAGGAAAAGTAAACAGCGTCGTTTGAAATGGATTTTTGTGGGATTGTTTTTCTTACTCGCAGCCTTAGCCTACCTTAAGCAGGCACGAAATTATCTATTCAAGACATAGTTCCATTGAATTCGATTTAGTTGGGTTAACCGGTTAGATAAACTATTCCCTCGAGCGAAATGGTAACCAATGACTAATCTCACCACATGTTCCGATTTAGCTTTGGGCTAGGGAAACATTTAGTGTACTCCTCTTTCATAACTTGTAATGAAAATTCATTTGTCAATGCGTTGCAGGCAATTGGTAAGTTATTGTATTCATAAATCACATACATCGGTTTCTCTTCAGTGGCGGATCAAAATAAAACAGTGGAATAGCAGACGATGGTATCTTACCTTGACTAAGCATTGGACCATTTAAATCCACTAATTTCTCGGTCAAATGTTCCTTCCACTGCCATCGAGATGAAAGACATAGCATAGAATCAGAGCTCGTTACTCTAATGTTGCTCCGAGTATGGCTTAAAATGTTTAAAAGAGTATGTGCTTCGCATCAAAGCGCTGTGCTATTCTTGCCAGAGCCACGATATTCCGAGCCGGGAATTGCTTGGTTCACTGTTCTGTTTGTTTAGTAAATTGGTTGTACACCCTCAACCAGTATGTTGCCTAATGATTCGGTCATTAGTCTTTCTTTACGGTCTTTCTTTACGGTCTTTCTTTTCAGTCCTGTAGCTATACGCCGTTGTAGTTATGTTTGATCTTGGAGGAGTTAAACACGCCTTCTTGAACAGTCTTTCCCAGTTTAATAAGAAATTTTAACTGTCGTCCTTTTTCATTTTGTCAAATCTTTGGGTTCTTACCATAGATTGAGTTTCTTGTCTTGGGGCGGTGCAACAGTTGTTAATGAGTCTCCATTTTATTGAAACCAAACTAGTTTCAGTTTTCTTGGGGTAGTGACTATATGGAAATACTTTAAGAGGATATATTTTACCAAACCTCGTATTGCAGTGTGGACGCCAAAAAATAACAGGCTAGCTAAAGACTGAGTTTTGTGTCGAGCTAAAATGGATTTTAGCAAAGATTTCACGATATTTGTGTTGCTTATTAAATTGGAGTGTTAATCCAAAGCGAAAACTTCCTGAATATGTAACACCAAACCGGCTTAAGGCGGTTCAATGCCGGGCTGACAAAATCAAGAAACTAAGTTTGTGCCACGCTAAAGCAGTTCTTTGTTAAGCGTAGTTTATGTTATCTGTGTTTGTTTGTGACTAATAAAATAGTAATTAATCCAAAGCGAGAATTGGAATTCAGATTAGTCGGCTGCTGTCAAATATTACGCGACAATTAGAAAACTCCCCTATTCATTCATTAAATTTTCTAAAGAATAAGTTGCAAAAGAAGCTTTAATAGATATTAATATAGGAGATATCGCGAAGAAACACCAAAGAAGCAGAACTTATTCAATGCATACTTACCGCGAGGCCTTGGGCATGCAGTTATTCACTTGATGCAGGACACATACAATGTAAAGTGAGGCTTAAGTCTTTATTAGACAGTGAATATGTCACATTTCTTCAGTGATATAAGGTACTCATCAGGGTGAGTTTTAATGTCAGTTGTCCTGTGGCGTGTATTTATACAAAATACCTAAAAAATATAATCCTACTAGTTTTATCCTACTAGCTTATAATATCCTTTCAATTCGGTTTCTTCTCCCGAGCTGCTTCGTAATATTTAATGATTGCCAAAAAAGCCAAATGCTTTATTTTGCGTCTATGATGCAGTAAATTTAGGTCGGAATTTTGCCATTATTAACTTTCAGTTTATTAAAGAACCTCTTTTATTCTATAAACTACAGTGTTTTACAAGGATTTCCAGCACTGAGAAATATCGCGTATGAACACGTGTAAAAAGTATGCTAATTTTACGTGTGTGGATATCGTCTCTCAGCCAATCAGCGATGTCCGGGCCCAGGGCCAAAATAAATAAAATAATTTATGGAAGCTTGCAGATATGAAATTTATCTCGTGTTCAACTCGATATCTCACTCGAAGATAAATGCCATATCTCCGCGCGCCCATGTCAGTATTATTCTCTATTTAACCTGCCGTAACCACCCTGAGAATGTACTTCTCATTATACTGGTATTTACTCCTTTTTTCCAGGTTTGGTTCTCTAATCGACGAGCACGTCTCCGAAAGGAAAGACTTCTCTCCTGTCCAGATGGAGCCATTTTCACATCCGTTGCAGCTTTTCCCTTCTCGATGTTAATTCCATCGTCGCGATGCCAATCCTTGATTACCGCTAAGCAAACGAATTATCTGACATACTATTAAGCTATGTGAACTGATAAATTCAGCTATTGGCTCAGTGGACTTCCCCGTCGGTCAACTCTCTCGAATAACGTGCAATATGATTAAGTTCCAGAGAATCCAAATTTGTAGAGTATGCGGTCAAAAGAAAAAACCTATATGATAAACTTTCTCATGACGAAAGACAAAAATAACCATTCAGATTAGCAGAGTATGATTTCCAGGTATACAGGAGAAAACCTGAGACAATTTCGATGAAGGATGACAAAGATTCGAATGGATGAAAAATACTGCTTTTAGAGAAATTTAGAGCAACTTGAAATCGATTCACCTGTAATCAAAATCAAGTTTATAGAATACGTTTTTGTAATCCACTTTAATATTTGCCGTTCTCTCTCAGAAGAGTACGAAAAGCATATCAGGACATTCACATGGTATTTCTCTTCTATCTCAGGGTGTTATTGTTGTAGTTTATAAAGCATATCAGGACATTCACATGGTATTTCTCTTCTCTCAAAAACCAACCCAAAATTCCAATTCGATCCTGGAATTCGTCGGAATACTGAAATATAAGCCTCTGGCTTGGGAAGCCCGGTAACGGCTTTCTGTAACTTCGACGTAAAATAAAGCATTTTTTTATGAAGTATTCTTCGACTCCAAAAATCATTCATGTAAACGTCTGTAAGTTGCAATCACTACTGACGAAAACTCCAGCTATTTTAGGATTGAACGGAGTTATAACCAGTGAAAATGATTTAATTTTGAAACTTTAAAAAGGGCATGCAGAAAGCAATTTGTTAGATTCGTAGTCTGAGGCCATACCGCGAAAAAGATGGCGGCTTGTACTTTTACCCACATTCTTTTGCGTGCGAAAAACTTTAAATCCGTCATAAAATCACGGTCGAGAGGTTTTAAATCTTAAAATCAACCAGTACAAGTGATGTTGCCAGTGCAAGTGCTGTTGCCAGTACAAGTGCTGTTGCCAGTACAAGTGCTGTTGCCAGTACAAGTGCTGTTGCCAGTACAAGTGCTGTTGCCAGTACAAGTGCTGTTGCCAGTACAAGTGCTGTTGCCAGTGCACTGTCATGTAAAAGATTAGAGGATTTCTACGTGTTGTTTTGACTGTGTTAGGTTCGCAAGGAATTGTGGTCAAATGTGCAGCCGCATTCTTTTTCGGTACGGTGGAGTGGGACTGGTTAAAATATGTATGAACTGATAAGCGGCCCAGTATTTTTTGTTGTACATGTACATTATATATATCTCAAGTTTTGATTTCCGTCGATTTAAGATCGAGATATGATAACTATAGGCGAAAATTGTAAGGAATATCTACAAATTACTGGTTTTCCCTTGAGGGCGCCAGTTACGTTATATATAGTCAGTTTATAGCATTAACTTGTCATAGTTTTGTCTGGACAATGGTCAACCCAGTCGTGAGCGAAAGAATGCTGAATTGTAGACTAACATTAAACTTATGATCTGTTATGATAACAGGTCATTCCATCAGGAGCAATTCAAGTGCCCCTAACCTCATTTTAGTTTTATTTATTTTCGATGGCTATTTGAAAACTGAGGACTGATGAACGAAAAATAAAAAAATGGAATCGGTGCAATCCCTGATTTTTAAATCGTGATTAATTTTGTTTCACGACCGCGCAGTTTGGTCTTGGTCGAGTGACGTAGGATGAGGGGGAAATCCATTGTTGCACTTGTTGTATAGTTCTAGTGTTATGGTTCTTCATCTTACGTCGGGTTGCTTTTCACCTTTTTATATTAAACCAAATTGAACAGGTCGTACACAATCAAGGATTCACGCAAAAACAAATAATATAAATCGGGGTTATGGGCACTTTAATGCACTGTTATCTTTGTATTTTGCGTTTGTAAATTTAAATCAATACATAAACTCAATTTACAAAGAATCAATTCAAACCAAGTCAAAGAAAATCAAAGAAACGTCTTATAGAGAAGTATTTATTAATGCAGCTTTACCGAGCTTCTGTTGTACATATGAAACTGATTGACAGGCTATAGATCAATCCAAGGTCTCCATTACCATTGCGATACCTACTTAAATTAGAAATAGCACCATTACTGCTGAAAAGAACACAATTAAAAGTGAAGAAGTGGCTTGTGCTGTAGGGCATGGCCGTCAAGGCACGGCTGTTTTTGTTAGATATTTAGTAATCGCTATCCGTGCTCTCTTTCGGTCTAGCGTTTTTTGGAATAGTCGTGTATTAGTTATACATGAATCACGTTAACACACAAGGGACCTTAGCAATCCACCGTACCAAAAAAGATGACGGCTGTACATTTGACCACAATCCCTTGCGAACCTAACACACTGAAACACACCGAGAAATCCCCTATTCTCTTCAATGACAGTATATTGGTAGCATCACTTGTACTGGATTGTTTTTAAGATTTTAAACTTCCGCACCGCAATTCTGTATCGAATTTAACTTTTTTTTCGCGCGCGAAGAATTGTGGGTAAAAGTACAAGCCGCCATCTTTTCCTGTACGGTAACATGTCTCATCCTGCCTTAAGAGGTGGTGGTAACTCACTTTCAAGTTTTTAATTGAAGGGCGCCAAATAGCAGTTTCTAACTATCTCGCCTTTCTATCCCATACTTTGCTTGAGATCTATCCCATAATTTCTTTTTTAAGATGTCGAGATTTTGCACCTGATAAGAAGAAAAAGGCATTTTCGGGTATTTCTGGTCCAAATAAGTGAATTGTATCGATGTCCAAACGAATCTAAATGAAGAAAATGTTCTTTCCCTATAAAATTCGTTAAAATCCATAAAAAGCTCGAGAAACGCCGCCACTTTAAGCTTTGTCACAAATCCACCGTACCGAAAAAGATGGCAGCTTGTAACTTTTATCCACAATCTTTTGCGCGCGAAAATCGTTAAATCCGTAATAAAATCGCTGTAAAAAGGTTTTAAATATTTAAAATAAGCCAGTACTAGTGCTGTTGCCAATACACTGTCATATAAAAGACTAGAGGATTTCTACGTGTATTTTTGACTGTTTTAAGTTCGCAAGGGATTGTGGTCAAATGTACAGGTGCCATCTGGATTGAGTCATGTTACTGACACAAAATGATGAGCCTTAGAAAGGAAGACTCCTTTTGTAGTAAAATAACATCTCTCATATATACAAATTACATAGATATATACATATGCTAATCGTAAGATGATTAAACGAAATTTTAAGTCAATGTTCTGTGCAAAAGTAGGGTATGATCGTAGAAGTTATCGTTCCTTATCGTTGAGTGTCATAGTGTTGAAAATAAAGCTTATAGACCTCATTCATAAGGGCGTGGTCTCTGTATTTTAACAGTTTAGCCACATGTTCAATATATGAAAAACAACATCCTTGCCATGCGAACGAGCATACCAACATTGGTGATTCTGTAGAATTTGAGTATTGTAGCATAAAAGGCTGTAACGTTACAGCGATTTGAAATTAGAGAGATTTGTATGAGAAAAACCGTGCAGGCCTTTACAGCCTCGCATTCATGTATTTTCTACATTGAAAATGCCAATAACTCGACAGCAATTTGAAACATTGCTTCCAAACTGTGGTCAATTACTAATTTAGGTACGATCTTTCATGTGTTTCTCTGTACACATTAATCTTCCATTTTATGCAAATTAAGTGGCGGCCATTATGAATGAGGTCTATGAAACATGAAGTAAAAGGCAAGAGATGAAAGAAAGAAAATTAGTGATCCACCATTGTACATTAACTGTATACGTATACCGATAAAGGCGGTTTAATTAAAACATTAAACTGTGAGAATTACTTGGAGTAGTAAGATCGAGTTTTTGATTGATTGTCGAAAAGTAATTAGGTGCTTTCGAGCTTGATTGGTCCATGACTGTTTAGTTTTTCTCGTGATTGGTTCAAGTAAAACCAGTCGCGAATTACTTCAGTTCGTGATTGGTTCATTGATGTTTTTACTTGCTCGTGATTGGCTATGGTTTTGGCTTTACGACACTCAATCGAAAACTGCTCTAAATCGAAGAAGATCACAATTCACTTCACATTAACCCTTTCAGTCGCAAAAGTAACATCTTACTGATATTCGTTTAAAGTGCAAGTAGCAAGTAAAAAAATTGTACTATTGTGTTTGTTTCTCACAAAAAGGTATTAATCTTGCAGATTTTGTAAAATTTCTGACATTTAATCCCTAATTTTGGTTACTTGTCGTGGATCCTGTGACGTCATAAAATAAATCAACTACCGCCCAAGAGAAAACTACCACAATAAAATCCCGTAGCTTTCAATTGTGACATCAATCCCGCAATTCGAGATACCGTAAGTATATTAGAAATAGAATTTGGGGCAGAAAGTGTTCATGTTGTTTTAAGGCGCTACTTGCACTTTAAGAGAATTTGGTGCCACATCAAAACAATTTTCACATATGATCACTTCCAGTATGACCTGCCTGCTTCCCTTTGTTCTCATGTTAGATGTTGATAACCCTTGGGGCTTCAAGTGTAATTATGACCGGGGGGAGGTTTTGATCATGTGAAAGCCAGGGAGTATAATGGAAGGATAAATGTGAGAAATCTTTCCGTCTCCTTTAATTCCTAATCCTCCAAATTTGCTCTATTTCTTGCTTCATCTCTTCAGTCTGCAGTAGGCATAGGTAGCTATTTGTGGTGCAGATATTAACTACTACAGCAATCAACAGCAACAGAACTACTTTAGAGCTAAGCCTAAGACTTTTACAGAGGTTGAAGTTTTCTTAAATTGTAGTTCACGTTAGAAAATATTGACTAAAAATGTTTAGACCTGGAAACTTGTATTTGAACTCAGCAATAACGTTTTGGCCTGTCACTCATTTTTCTCAACTGCGAAATTGCCGTCCAGTATAAGCGACTTGTGTACAGTATGGGCCATGATAGAAAATGATATAGGACCTGAATATGTGTTCAAAGAAACTATTACTAAATATTATTATTAACCGGTGTGAATGTGTCATTATGGTTTGTGCGATATACACATAGGCTCTTTACTCTCGGCCAAAAGTTGTAATCTATTTCATTTCCGTCCATCCATTTTGAAACAAAGAAAAGTCACCAAGTTTTGTGTCCTGTTTACTATCAAAATATTTATTTTCGATTTTGAAAGATTGCATATATCATGTAAGTACTTGAATGCTATTTTAAAACAAGAAGTATATACAATTATGCATTCCAGTGTTTCAGTTAGGCCTGTATTGATCAAAGATAGGAATATTGGCAGGCTATTTCCAACCTAGCTAGCGAGCCCGAGGTTAAACCAGGAGGTTAAGAACAGGACTAGAAGCACCCTGTTACGAAACAAGACAAGACTGCCGAATAGATAATGACTAAGAAATTTAACAGTTTCACACAACAAAGTTTGAAGCTTGAGAGAAGCTTTCAGCTGGCATCCGCTATCTTTCATCAGCTCATGATGGTTGAATAGCTCTTTCAGTCATTTCCTCGTGAGCTTGAAGTGCAACAAAAAGGGCGTCGACCTTTGCTTTCTTAAGAACACCATGCTTGTTTTCTTTATTAGGGAAAAGCAGAAACATAAACAAGCAGTTTGTTTACTTTGTACTGTCATGCAATGGTATAACATCCTTCACACTTATTGTGGTTGAAGTTCTGACTCCATATCTCAGCATCAAAAAAGCCTATAAAAAAAAGGCTAATGATTTATTTTGCGTCTAAGTTAAGGGAGCCGTTACCGAGTCTCCCAAGCCAGAGGCTTATGATTAAGTATTCCGGCGAACTCCAGAAAACGAAGTTAGGTTGGTTTTTGAGGAAGGAGGAAAACCGGAGAACCCGGAGAAAAACCCTCAAAACAAGGGTAACATACCAACAAACTCAATTAACTCACGATTAATTTTGCCAAGATAAGATTGACAAGTGTGTTATACATAAAAATCCTCGAGGACCTAGCTAACCAGACATGTAAGGATGATGAGTGGATATGTAATGCTATAATAACTTTGCAAATGATACTGAAAGAACTGCATATGGTTGGTATTCATGCAATATTGGAAGAGATTCGCCCTAAATTAATAATGTAGAGTAGTCTAGGTATATGGATAACGTACCATCGAGGAAGGCATGTGCCTGAATCAAAGATCAAGGAAAATTTCGTCTCAGTAAACAGGCACCATGCATACAACAAACAATATATATATATATATACAGTCGATGCCAAAAAGGTTGTCCAGCAGAATATAATATAATACTATAATATCCATTGTTTGGGGCTATTGTCTAGGCCAAAACAATAGGCCAAAACAATGGATATTAAAGTATTATATTATGTTCTGCTGGACAACCTTTTTGGCAGCGTTGCCGTTAAAGTTGCCGTTAAAGTTGTCCTAGACATATGCACATATGGATTTATAGCTTTTGTTCAGTTCGCACCTTTTACAAAAAGAACGGTAATCAGCCGTGACGCGTCCTTTTGTATTTGGTAACAAAGAGCCACGGTGGTCTAATGGTTAACGCTCTTGCTTTCCAGTTCGAAGCCCCGAGTTCAAGTCTCAGTATCGGCAACGTATCTTTTTTATTCTTGTTTTGTTTTTTGTTTTTTCTGGTTTTTTTTCCCTTGTTTTTTTGTTCTGTTTACATGTGTATTTCTTTTTGCAGTTTATTTTTTGACATTGGATAAGAACCGACGCTGTAGCTAAAATAAAACTGTCATCCTGAAACGGTCTCAATTTTTCCCAGACTTTCGAAGTAGTATTTATACCAGCACTGACTGAGTACGCCCAAATTACGCTATTTTCGTTTAGAACGGCGTAGCAGTTCTGTTGATGGGTGGGTTTGAATAAGCCTATTTTTTTTACACTGTGCCGGGCTTACATGTATATACCAGAAACAGTTTTGAAAATACTAGATACCCACTGATTCAAAGTATTATATCTTTGTTTAGAAGTAGGAAGCGATTTTAGCAAGTGTTATGAATTTCATTCGTACTGATTTTCTGAACTTAGGCAGACTGATTGAGCGACCTCATCTGTTTTCGAGATTTCGAAAACATCGGCCGCGAGACACGGAGACAGTTTTGAAAATACTCGGCAGTCCAGAAATTGTCCAGAATTCTCTTTGAATCCCATAGTAATGCTTGCATAAGTTGACGAAGCTATTTTCTTTGTGAAGGAAGAGAACTCACATGGAATTAAAGCCGTGTACTCGGCGTAAGGTTTACGACTGTTGACAAACGATCACAAATTTTTGAAGCTTCGCCATGGACGATGTCGATTTTCAAAATACTACATTCCCTGCGGCAGTCGAAGCTTTTGCAAAAGAAATGTTCGAACATCCCTTAATAAAAATATGTGGATGATAGGTGTCCTAGGCATTTCAAAGGTTAAAAAGAACTCCGTTCTTGTAGTCACGTTTGAAATATAAGCTTTTAAGGGAATGCAGTCAGGAAAAGAAATGAAAAAAATCTTCGGAGTGAAATAAAAACCGCGATGCCGATTCTGAGGCTTGAACTGGAAAGCAAGAGCGTTAACCATTAGACCACCGTGGCTCTTTGTTACCAAATACAAAGGGCGCGTTCACGGCTGATTACCATTCTTTATGTGAAAGGTGCGAACCGAACAAAGGCTATAAATCCATATGTGGATATGTCTAGGACAACGTTAACGGCAACTGTATATATATATATATATATATATATATATATATATATATATATATGAAAAGGAAGACGAAAAAGCATGGAAAATGATAGAAATTTAAATAACATTTAGCCCGGTGAATTAGAGAATTGAATACATTTCCTATGGTTATTGATATATAGACTAGGTTTTTCAATATTTTTATTTTCAAGCAACACTTTTAACACATAAATGTATATAGAACAAGGGCCACATAATTCTATGGTCCTCTTAAGTTATAACTCTGACTCATTCGTATGGTATTGTTATTGGTATTGTATTTTGAGTAACAATGACTCATTCGTATGCTGTATAAATGAAAAATCGATGCCATGCACGCGAGTCTTTAGGTTATCGTCAGTTTTTACACATTTTTAAGATCGTTAAAAGAAACAGACAAACATACACGCAAAGGGGATTTGAATGCCATTTCTTTATCTTAATTATTTATTTAATTATTTATTTATTTGATTGTTCTTTTGTTGGTTTCAAGATTCGCATTATTCATATCTCATTCCCGCGCGGGAAGAAATCTTGTACAATGGTATCAGGGCATATCCAGTTGTCCTGAAGATCGCAAAATTGGAGTCCTTAATTTCTCATAAGTAACTGATCATGATTATTTAACGTTTTTTTCCCGCCATCGGGGACAACTGGTCTAACTTTGAAGCCTTTACGAATATCAAATTTTGAGATTTTTTGTGTTTAATATAAATTAAAGTTGCTATATTTTCCTGTCCAAATCGTTTCTCGATATGACGACGGGAAGTCTTTTTTTTGGGAGACCGAATCTTGAGTGACGGCTAATTTTCAGTGGAAGTAACGTCATTTTACTCAACACGGCAGCACCATAGGGGGCTACTTTTTACACAAACCTTCCCGCGGCGAAGAACTAAGTACACTTGTTTACTGTTTTTCCACATTGGAAAGAAGAGAACGAAGTTTTGAATATAAATATGCCTTTAAAAGAGCGACGTGTTGAGAAAATGACGTCACGACAGCAAAATCGCGAACTATTTGGAACACGCTTGAGTAATAGCGGATTGTAAATCCTCCGCAAAATTGTCCTTTCGCAAAATTTGTTATTGAGTTGGATATTTCCACCACTGTTTGTGCCAAAAGAAATGGTTGAATTTCGTCGTAGTAGCACTTTAGAGAGTAAGAAGGAATCAAACTGTGGATGGCATCAAATATTGCAACAGCAGACGCCCTTTCTTCGATCTGTCTTTTCCAGATTTGCACAATAAATATATTCTCACTGTTCATCTGCCTCAAATTCTAAATTAAATGCAACTACGTACGTGCTTTTCAGTTTATAAGTCTACATGAATTTATCGAGCTGTGTAAGGCTGTTTGTTGCTTGTTCTTTTAGTCGATCAATATCTCTGTCAATGCCGTAAAACATCACACGGGTGACATACGAGCCCCAATACGAGTATGTTACCGCGTCTGGTTGTTCCCGCCGTGCTTCCTCTGGTTTGTACTTTAGGCAATCTGTCATTTCCAGGACGTCCAGCTTTAGGGACTCGTACTTTTTGCGCATTGTTTACATATGGAATGTCATCCCGGATGAAATCAAATCATCCCCAACTCTATCGACTTATAAGAAAAACCTCAGACACTTCTTAAAGTGCAAGTAAGGCCATAAAACAGCATTACCTCTTTTTGCTCCAAATTCTATTTCTAATATACTTCAGTTGTCTAAATTAGTTTTCTTTGAGAGACTGGAGCAGCAATTCAACTAGAATAAAAGTTACCCGAATTGCGGGATTGATTCATCTTGTGATGTCACAATAGAAACCTACGGGATGTTATTGTAGTAGTTTTCTCTTGGGAGGGAGTTGATTCATGTTATGACGTCACAGGATCCACGACAAGAAACCAAAGACCACCAAAATTAGGGATTAATACGTATGAATTCGTATGCATTCGTATGTACCCGTATGTTACTCGGTTGTCACTCGTATGAATTCTCATGTATACGAATGTCATCCGTTGGTACTAGTACGTAAGGCTTCGTTCACAATAGACAAGTGTTTATTTGAACAGTAAAATTAATATGTCCACAGTGACCTTCTACAAGTTTGCTTATGCTCTTATCCCACCGAAACGAGCATAAAACAGTTTATAGCTAAACTTCATTAAACACAAACAACAGATAAGGGTTGGGCATCTCGTTTATTGATACTTGTCGGACACGTATAATTACAGCAGTATGGCCAATGTTGGCCAATCAAGTCTAGCTAGACCTGTTACATCTAGTACATGAAGAAGGCTGGTTTTGCCAGCCGAAATATTGTAAGATTCAATATAAAATCCAACATTGTGTTAGCTTTGCCGTAATCCTTGGACTTCGTATACATATATAGTGTAGTCAGTACATTTCTTCTATTCTTAACATATGTCCTAAAGAAATTAGCTATCAAAGTAGAGAAACGCCTTAGATTGATACTTACATATTAATCACTCTCTTTATACACCCTCAACGGTATCCCAACGGGATTACATAACAACATTCTGCACCCACTTATGTACATTCCGTAACGCTATAAAGTATATATCATTTCTAGTGCGAACATAGCAGATTATTATAGCTTTCACTAGCGACACAAGCATATGCGCAAACAACATGCGCGCCACTAACAATAGGCGTTACACAGCCTGTACTCGGGAAGCTGGCCAAAAGATCGCGGGCTCTGGGAACGAGATTGTGACTCGGGCTGTTTGGCAGTCCAACAGGAGGGAGTGACATTCTTGTTTATGACGTAATGTATATGTGTGACAGTACTAAAATGTATTTTTCTAGTATCTAGACATGTATACATGAATTTAATTGCATAGTTCTAGGCGACATGGTGTCTGTCCTGGTTTGGTGGGATGAAGTTTATTGAAATCTCTCGGCCATGTAAAAGCGGGCTGATGATACGTCTGTCTATTAATAAGTCGCTTTAACTAGCAAACAATAACTTTGCATTGATTTTATAATTTCACTGATGACAAAAATAGCAATAATGTTTTTATTTTCCCCAAAATCGTGCCTATTTTCAGCCCGAAGTTTCGCACTTCTTTATTTTCCCAAAAATATTCCGGGAATAATTTACACAGCTCACTAATGATCAATACATGTACATTACTGCGTCTGCGTATGTTGCTTGTGCTAATGCTTATGGCAGGCTTAATTAGATACAAAATTTGTCGGGCTAGTGGTTACAGGCCCTACATCGTAATGAACCCGTATTTTACTCGTATGTTACTCGTATGTTACTTGTGCGTTACTTGTATGTTACTCGTATGTTACTCGTGTGTTATTCGTATTTTACTCGTATGTTACTCGTGTGTTACTCGTATGTTACTCGTACGTTACTCGTATTAGTGTTAGTCGTATGTTACTCGTATCTTACCCGCGTTATACATATCCGCGTTATACCAGTACCCGCGTTATACCAGTACCCGCGTTATACATACCCGCGTTATATCAGTACCAAGACACATCCCACATGCAATTATATGTTGTCTTCTGTTTTTCCGAGACAGTAGTCTATACAATGATAAACCACTAATTGTGTCTGAAACGGCATGTATAACTGATTAGATTCCTGCAAACAATTGTCTAGATTTCTGAATGTTAATTTTCTAAGTAAGTAAGAATATGGCTTTGGAGTGAATAAGAGATCTAGTTATAACTTATTAGAAAGTGGAAGATGGAAGATTTTGTTAGAGAATAGTCATATTTTTCTAGTTTTATTTTCGTGATTTGAACACCAAACGCTTCAGGCTAGAATCAATATATTGCCTAATTGCCAAATCACTTTCAGTTCGACGCGTTTTTGAAATATTTCAAAAGTTGTTAACACATATTAGGTCGCCTTTTACTGCCGAGTTAGACAATGTTAATGTTACGCTGTAATCACGGCTCCGTCAAATAACAAACAGGACATGCTTCAGCTTGTATCGAACAACTCTATTATATAACTACTGAAATACCACAGCTTAATTTGTAATCTCTTATGCGTTATTCTTGGAACGTGCGTTACATGATTTCTTGGAACCAAAAGTTTGAGATCTCAGTTCATGATTTTCTGATGCAAACCATTGACTTGTTACCATTCACGTCCGGGGGCGTTTTAGCTTAGTAAACACTTGACTATATTTGTTAAACAGACGTTTACAAGGAGTAACCGCGGGCTCTTTCTTTTCATTTCATGGTATTTCTGCTTACATCTCTCGTTGTTAAACGGAAGGTACGTATTGCCACTTGGTTCATCTTCAAGGCAGATCCAACTCCTACTTTAACTTCGTACCTTCGACAGAGGTCAAGCGGATTGGTTAATGAGATGTTATTGCTAATAAAGAGCTGCATTATAGCGGCGTAGTCAATTCTTGTAGTTCTCAGTAACATCAATAACAAACCGTTCAGCCACAACTATCAAAATATGCTTTGGTTCTGTCTCGGGAAGGGGGAGGACAGGGCTGAATGACTAGGGCGCATGCGCGAGCCGATGCGTAATTACTGAAAACACTATCTGTTGACGATAAATCTTTCGTGTTTGAAGGCAATTTTATTACTCGAAAAAGAGCAGGCGATTGTCACCCGGTACAGCAGCCTGGCCATAGCACTAACCACACACTCAACGTTGTAAACTGCGTGGCAGTTATTACGTCCGTAAGCAGTCCCAAAAAATATCACTGACAGGATATGTCAGTAATATGTAAAGCGCCATGAGACTGTAGTAATATGGCGCTATATACATATGGCCATTATTATTATTATTATTATTATTATTATAGTCGACTGAGAATAATCAACCAGGGTGAAAAGCCGTGCTCGTGCACAGTAACTTGGAAATCCGGATTTTGGAGCTGGATCCCGTACCTACCCGGCATTTATCATACAAGTGCCCCCCCCCCCCCCCCCCCCAAGAGTTCTGTTTAAGTGGGATAGATTAATTCCCTTTCTAGCTGGTATAACAATGCAATCATCAAATCAGTCATTTAAATTGTGAAGTTTGACTAATAACAGTAAGCCATCATCGATGAGAATGACATCTGATTGATGTAAACCACGGCAGTTCTTTCGCTGTCATTAATCTGTAATTTGGCTCAATATCGTAAAAATTTGCACTTAAAATAGGGGCCAAATTTTCAAGGCTGATGCAATCCTTCTCACTAAAACAATAAGGTATGATCTTATGAAGGATTTTTTTTTATGGTAATAATTCAAATGTATGCTTCAAACAGACTCGATACAACCATCAGAAACAGATTTAGCTGTCCCAGAAGTGTTTGTTTTTCATTCTTCAGTATTATAAAACCGATTGTCTAAGTATCGGAGCTGCTAGTTTACTAACAAGGGCATTGACACCTTTCGTAGTTGTTCTATAACACAAAGAGTAAAGACTTCGCTGTCATGCCGCCAATTTCAACAATAGTCAACATCTTTTCTCAACAGAGGTGCGTTTCAAGCCATTAGCTACCCGGCCATGTTTGACATTTTAATTGGCCAATTTTCACATCCCTCGAGGGCAGTCGGTAACGGTTCATATCTCCTCATTGTGATATTACTCCGCCCAACAACACGCGACCTTACTATGTCTGATGGCAGACACGGAGTGTTTCGCTGCATTAGTTCACCACGGGAGGTCTATATGCACTGCTAATGTGTTGTGATACCGTATAATCCCGATTATAAGCCCAAGTACAAATATAACTTTACCTCCAGGGTTTTGAAACTGGAAATTTGAGCCTCAGCCGGACAGCGGCAATCCTTTATGTAGGACGACACGAATTTTTACCAAAAATACAATAGAATACAACACAATACAATTCAATACAACAATAGAACGCAACACAATACAATACAATAGAATACAATTTGGTAGCAATTCGTGTCGTCCTACATGAAGGGATGGCCCGGACAGCTCTGCAACTCGAGCTGCCGTGTGTACAAAACGGATTCGTCAATAGTACGCATGCGCAGAAAATTATTTTTAGCAAACTGTTATTGCACACAGTTATTTGAAGGTCAATAAACCAATCAGAATTCGGAATGGGAATGATTTGAAGATAGTGCTTTTCACGCGCTCTGATTAGCTACTTCGGAGGTGAATAGCCTTTGGTATTCACCTCTGAGCGAAGCAGCGATCACCTCGCGCGAGATTTTATCCATTTCACAGAAAATAAATAATTATTTGGTACTGGATATTCACTTGTGTGGTATATAATAATGATTCGCGGTCGGTAAATATTCACCACCATTCACCTCCACTTCGGTGAATAATTGTTCAATATTATTCAACAATATGCTAAGACTGAAGCGAATAATTCTTTCACAGTAGAATTTCAGAGTTGAATATTAGATAAACTTAATTTAAAACGAGACTAGTCGGTGCGCATGCGCGGTGATCACATGATCGGGTCATCACAAGAGCGTCGCATCGCAGTGTAATTTGCGCTTTATGAACAGCAGTAATTCTTTTTAAATTATCGATTTCTTCCGATCCGGCTTCGAAATTTGAGCAATTCTACTTGCAGCCATTTTGAAAATTTACTCAGTCGAAACAGCAGCATCTGTCTCCACGTCACCCCTCGCCCCACCCCATCCGCACCCCACATCTATCAGTAAACTGAAAGTCTAATGGCGCTGCTCTCTTCGCCATGGGCTTTTATCGCACGGCGGCCATGTTGAGTCCCAGGAGAATAAAAACCTTTGTTTTCGTCCGGTAAACTCGTTCTGAAACCAACCAGTGCGAGGCTACCGGGACCAAAATTATTGCTTTATCCAAGATGGCCGAACTGCGATAACAGCCCATGTGTAAGGTCCCTTCTGTGTATCAATTATTGTGTCGCTTAGCAACGTTCTTCGCGATCGGTATTTAACCACCAAAGTAGGGTAAAATCGTCATAAGAATAACCAACCAATAATACTGAGCTAGTAGGGTTAGGTTGTTATTATATTGGGAAATGTTCAGCTTACGGTACGGTTTCTTTATAATAATAATAATAATAATAATAATAATAATAATAATAATAACGGATTTATTTAGTACGTAATACATAGTGATAATTACACTAATAAACTTGTAGCCCTCTAAATCTAAATATCGTTACACTAATTACATAATTGTACAAATGATACATATAAATATCAACATATATTAGATTCGAAATTTGCAAAATTTAAGTTAAAAATTTAAAAGCTAATAAAACCTACCTTATTGTAACTAATTTTCGCGGGACTTAAATTTCGCGATTTTCGCGATTTAAAAAAAATCGCGAACTTAAAGTCCCGCGAATAAAAGATACCGCGAAAATTAACGACGCGAAATTTAATGCCTTTCGGTAAAACCCTTTTATCAACTTTAACAAACGTTTACACGAGTATGCATAAACTAAAACGTGTCTAAGAGTCCAGAGTCCGAAAAATCAGCATGGTATCAGCTAAGAAACGATGATGTCCCCTGATCAATAGGCATCTTTTTTGAGTGTACAAGACGTACAGTTGTACTTTGGTCATAAACGATCATGATGTTAGTTTCGTTTTGTT
This sequence comes from Actinernus sp. WN-2022, assembly GCA_030867875.1. Lineage (NCBI taxonomy): Eukaryota > Metazoa > Cnidaria > Anthozoa > Actiniaria > Actinernidae > Actinernus > Actinernus sp. WN-2022. The sequence continues at coordinate 12,665,079 of JAOWCC010000019.1, read as the reverse complement.
AAGGGTAGGCGATTTTAAAATTGAAATGTAACATAAAGCAGTGAAAAAATTAAAATGTGGATCTTCATTTTCGCGAAATCGCGAAAATAAAGTCTCGCGAAATCTGCCGCCTAATTTTTCGCGAAATTAAGTAACCGCGAAAATTAGTTACAATAAGGTAAGTTAAAATCTAGGGTGGAAAGCTGGTAATCCAATAGAAGTTTCTGATATTTATTCCTGAATGAATGGGTACTTGCCAATCTCTTCATGTATCAATTTATGTATCAGTCAATGGGACATTTATTTTACTGTTTTCATTTCATTGCAAACAGGCATACCGTATAATCCCGGTTATAAGCCCTGGTCTTATACACGTTCAAAAGGGGTTTCGAGGGGGCTTATAACTGGGATGAAAAAACGTTCAGAAATACGGTACGCTAACAAAATAATACTTTGGTTAGTCTTTGGACCATTAGAAATCAGTGGGGTGGGGTGAGGGTGGGAATTCCCCAAAAAATTCAAGCAAGGAAAAATGGACCCAAATAAATTCCTGCAAGCACTTGCATGTTCACCAAAAACAAATTCGTGCAAGGGAACGTAGGCGGATCCAGGAAAATTATAGTATGGAGAAAGATCGTGCAGAGCTCCCATAGTCCAAAAAAAATCCTGCAGAGCTAAAAGGGCCAACAAATCACTACCGCCATCCCCTGATTTCTAATGGTCCACTCCTTAACTTTCCAACTTGTGACTTCTTTTGTCATTAATGTCCTGAATTGAATATGCAACACTCAGGGTCTTAAAATAACTGAGTAGAAGGTGCTACCTTTGTGAAACAATTTCGTTCACGAGCTGCAAACGAGTAGACCTTCACGTCTTCTCGGATAAGGACGTTAAAACGTAGACCCACCAGTGGATGAAGGGGGTGGGGGTTTAACCACCTCCCGATTAGGCTCAATGGTTAAACGCCGGTCTGTTTTGCGGGAGGTCGCGGGTTCAAACCCCGGCCAGAACAACACTCAGGTCCTTAAAATAATTGAGTAGAAGGTGCTGCCTTTGTGAAATAATCTCGTTCACGAACTGTAAATCGTCCTCTCGGATAAATTGTAGGTCCCACGTCAGCCTCAAGTTTATCAGTCTCACCAGACTCTCACGAGTTACCGACGTCAAATAAGGTCGCTTTACTTTATTTTATTAAGTGCCACCTTGTGGATATGCCACTGATTAATCCCATAATAATAATAATAATAATAATAATAATAATAATAATAATAATAATAATAATTGTTATTATGCAACTGGCGTTGACCGAATCCAAATATGGCCACAACTAATTTGCATATCGTTGAAGCTCGATATTTTCTGGATCGGAGAATAAACCATGCCTTTAAAAGGAAATGTGCATGTTAGTAGAGTTTATGAAATAATGAACCCTTGTGAATTTATCAAGGTTTAAAGTATGTGAACAACACCAAAACGAGGCTAGTCAGGCGTTACTGCCTACTCTCATACAAAAGTCTCCAATTTTGAGCTGCGATATCTTCCAGTTAAATAATGTCTTGCTATATCATCCAAACTTTCCAAGCCTGTTGATTTCAAAGTGATATTTTAGACGGTAGGGGCAGTTTTGAAAGGAAGACTGGCTCAATCCCGGTTTCTGGGAACCTACCCACCCACCCCTCCCTTGGATATGCATCGTTCTATTAAGGATTACCATTTAAGGTTAGGGTGAAGTGGGGGGAGGGGTGGGGTTTCCCAGACTTTTCATCCATTCGGTAAGCGAGATTAAGACTTGCTATATTTGGATTCGGCCGTGTGTGGTACGAAAAAAGACAACAGCTAGTGATCATATAATACGAGTACTCAACGTGGGTATTGTATAAAAATAGTTTATTCCAGTTACCGCTATATATGAGAGAATAAAATGAAAAAGGTTCGTTAAAAAATAATACAAAAACGATTTTACTATAAATTGTCTTTTTTTACATATGGTATACTGAAACATTTCCATTTTAAAGTCTGATACAAATTGATAATTATCATGTTATTGCTGTCTAAGTTTCATAAATGTGTCTTTTAATAATTGAGCGAGTTTGTAAAACCAAATCGCATTTGATTAAGACTTATATATAACTCAGAACTCATTGCGGTGTATTTAAAATTGAATGCGCCCGTTTGAAGGCGCCGTTTAAGTAAGACAAACGTTTTTTTACTGTGGAAATTCATTAGATTAATGTATGTGTAACGAATTCCGGTTAATATATTTTCAGTTGCAATTTCTAAAACTCTTTTTACAGATTAACACCTTTGAAGTCTCGTTGGTTAATTGTTATTTGGAATTTGTCTTATTTCTCCAGGAACAGCTGAAGTTCCCAGCACTCAGCCGATCGGCGTAATATGAAATTTTACAAAACTATATCCTTAAAGGCATCTAGCTACTATTTTTTCTCGACTATCAAGCAATAAATACGTGACCATGAAACTTCCCACGCCTCACATATATTTTCTGTAGTCAAGAGTTTTTAGGCGAGTGTGCTCACAGAGAAAATACAAGTGACAAGTGGGATATTCCACGGCATGCCAAGAAAAGGATGAAATAACTATTTTAATCCCATGCCAAAGATCCCTAAGGACATGTTCGATTGAACGCAATGCATGATTCCGGAATAAGTTCAGGCACATTTTGCACTGCTACAAACGCTTACTAATATATAGAGGATATTACATGGCCGCGCGGAGATACGGATTTTAGATCTTCTCGTGTTGATGGAATATCTTACGAGTGAGCGCAGCGAATGAGTAAGATATTTCATCAACACGAGAAGATAAAATTCGTATCTCCAAGCAGCCATGTAATGTTCTGTTTAATATATAATTATCGATGAAATACCAGTTTCAATCTCTTACTAAAAAGGCTAGCCAATCTTTGAAAGCCAGTCATATTTTCAAAAGTGATATCTTCACGTGTGAGGTATTTCATCGATAATTATATATTAAAATATGATATCCAGGATACATTTAGCATTCCAGTGCGGGTTAAAAATTCCTGATAGATCGGTTTTCTATCCACCCGGTACCGAAAATATGACGGCTTGTACTTTTACCCACAATCCTTTGCGCGCGAAAAACTTTAAATCCGTTATAAAATCGCGGTAGGTGAGGCTTTAAATCTTAAAAACAAGCCAGTTCAAGTGCTGTTGCCAATTCACTGAAGAAGAGAGGATTTCTACGTATTATTTTGACTGTGTTAGGTTCGCAAGGGATTGTGGTCAAATGTACGGTCGCCATCTTTTTCAGTACGGTGGATTGAGTGTCGAAAAGTAATGAGGTGATTGCTTTCGGATTTGATTGGTTAGCAGTTATCCACGATTGCGTTTACTTTTCCTCGTGATTGGTTGAAGTAAAACCAATCGTGAATTACTTCAGTTCGTGATTGGTTCACTGGGTTTTTTCTTCCTGTGATTGGCTCTGGATTTAGTCAGTTTTACGACACTCAATCGAAAACATTTTGTAGTGAAGGCTCCGTTCTGTATATTCTTATTTGGGAATAAGGTTAATCAAACACACCCTCAGGTTCGATAACTAAGGTGCGTTGACTGTTGGGAAGAAAGCATGGAATAACGAGCTCTCTGACTGGCTGTCTTTCTGTGACATGGGATAAAGACTTATATCGTTGCCATTTACACCAAAATATGTTTGTTGTTTCTTTCTTTAAGATCTATTCCAATGGAAATGAATACAGCTACGAGTTTCTGTTTTAGGAATTATTTACGAAAGTCTGGGAAGGCAATGAAATTGATTCAATCCACTTTGATATTCCAAGTCAATAGAGTTAGTATACTGGTAGTGAGTACACTCTATCGTCAAGTGGCATATAGTTAGTATACTGGTAGCGAGTACACTCTATCGTCAAGTGGCATGAGCTGAACGTATCGAACTGTTGGCTGATGGCACAAACATACGCCAAAGCAAGGTTTCCTTTTTGGGGGTTGAGCCTCGTTTCCATTCATTTCTTGCTTTCGAAGTCTTGCTCGTCGGTTAGAGAACCAGACCTGAGATGAAATTTAAAGGAGTTATTTGATTAGCTATTTGTTGTCTTGTTGTAAAAATTCTGGAAATATTAAAGAAAAGAAGGTAGGAAGGAGGCGATGGAGAATAAAATGACAGAGAAGAAAAAGATTAAGGAAAACACAAGGGGACAAAGCTAAGATGAGGAGGAGAAAGAAAAAGATGAGGGGAAAAAAGAAAGAGGATAAAGAAAAATGTGAGAAAGAATAGAAAATACTGACAAAAAAGACCGAACACTACAAAGCAATAAAAACATGATGGTTATCACAAGATTAGAGGGGAACAGGTAGCGAAATCTCCCTGTTCTCTATTTTTTTCGAATTTGTCTACCTCCTCCCTAGTGAGGTTTAAACATTTCTCCCTAGAGCATGTATCTAGATTCCATTTTCTTCCTCCTCCCTGTATGCTAAATTCTCCATCCTCCCTAGTTTGTCTGGAAATTTCTCCCTCCTCCCTAGTGAGGTTTAAACATTTCTCCCTAGAGCATGTATCTAGATCCCATATTCTTCCTCCTCCCTGTATGCTAAATTCTCCATCCTCCCTAGTTTTTCTGGACATTTCTCCCTCCTCCCTAGTGACTGTTTTAAACATTTCTCCCTAGAGCATGAATGTATAGATCCATTTTCTCCCGCCTCCCTGTATGCGAAATTCTCCTGCCTTCCTAGTTATTTTTAGCCGTTTCTCTCTCTTCCAAGACCGTTCCTCTCCGCTCCCTCAACCGTGGTTTCAGTTACTGGTTTCGATTCTGCTATTAGAGTTATAGTGTAAACTGTTGTGTAATGATGTGACGAATCCAATAAAAACTAAGAAAAAAAGATGGAGAAGAAATCGAAGAAGGAGAATGAGGAAGAAGATGTGAAGAATACGATAATAAAAAGGAAAAAAGACGACGAAACGAACAAACACACAGACTGACATACACTTTTAAAAACATGAAATAAAAAGTCGACAAAACAATTACCTGAACTCTGGCCTCAGTCAAATTCAGTCGATGAGCCAATTCTTCTCTGGTGTAAACATCCGGGTACTGCGTCTTTTGAAAAGCTCTTTCCAACTCATCCACTTGATCAGATGTGAACTTAGTGCGGCTGCGTCGTTGCTTGCGACTCAACAGGAAATCTGCGTCCAGTGATGATTGGAAGTCGTACTGAGTGGGGCTGGTGCTGGGTGGAGGAGATTCCACTTCTACTGATTAAAGAAATGCAATAGTGGTAAAGTATGACGTCACAAATCAGTGCAAAATTTCGATTTGGAATTTTTGTACCACCAATTCTGAACGAGCAATATGAAAGAACTTTACACACGTATATACCTCATTTTTGGTGTTGGATTGGATTGGATAACTTTAAAGTCATAAAGTTATCCAATCCAACACCACTGAAAAATGAGGTGTATACGATTAATAGAGGCCGATATATGAGCATTGGAATGCAAAATATTATTTAAAGGAGAACTAAACCCTAAAATCAACCCAACGTCTTTACAAAGATGTATTCTAAAGAAATAAGTTCTGATATTTTATTTTTCTGTGTTGCGCGTCTATGAGGAGAAAATTAGTCTCCAAGTTCGATTTTCCGCTGAAAAATCTATATTGTGTGGCGGCTCAATTCAGTGCAAATTTCCCCATAACGTACGTCACACATACCAAGGAAGAACGATCACACCTCTAGCACAAAGAAAGCACAATGGTCCGCAATTAGAAGCCATTAGGCCTGCTATTCAATGTAGGGGACGGCATGGCAAAACTAATTTATTCCCCGTATACTACGTCACAAATTACAAGACTTGAGCCGTCTGTACATACCGGAGGCTGTGAGGAAGGTTTTCGGATTTTCTCTTGCTAGACGCGCAACACAGAAAAAATAATTAGCAGAACCTATTTATTTCGAATACATGTTTGTATAGACATTGGGTTGATTTTAGGGTTGAGTTCCCCTTTAACGAATTACTATATTTGTGCCCAGGTTCTAAAGTTTTGGAACCTGGGGCCAATTCAACACAACACGTGTACTTTACTATACATTGCCGTCATGGATTTTGAGGTCTTTAGTCCGAGGACTGCAGCTGCAGTAAATTGATTTAGTATTCCAATGTCCATATCTCGGCCGCTATTAATCGTATACACCCCATTTTTGGTATGTAAAGTTCTTTCATATTGCTCGTTCAGAATCTGTGGTCAAATGTTGTTAAAGTGAAAATTTATGATGACATTACTTTAGTACTCTATATCACAGTTAGCTAACAGTGAAAAGCAAACGAGAAAAGCTAAATGTTGGAATCATGAATTACAGACGTCACTAGATCGACATAAACAAGTCGATTTCTTTTTCTTATATTGCAAAAGAAAAGAAAAACAACAACAATAAGAAATGACAAGAATAAGCTAGGACAGATGCAAGGTTCTTTTGTAAACAATGAAGGTACATTTCCCTAAACAAATATTTGATTTATTTCAAATTAAGATTGCAAATAAATCATTCGAATTCAAACCACTTTGGGGTCAAAACAATAAAGAATTCAAATCAGAAGAGAGATAAATTACTCATATGAATATTGCGCTAGAATGGCATTGAAATTCCAGTCTACCATGTACTTTTAAATCCTTCTTATTTTTTTCAATCGTTTGAGTAGATGTTTCACGAAAGTTAGGCTGATCGTCTTGCATTACTGATCGTCACATGCATTAGTTTATAAATTTATTTATCATGCCGTAGCACTTCAGCTTTATCTTCTCCTACAGCTGTGCTTCGTGTGCACACAAAAGAGCAGCAGAAAGAGAAAAAAAGAAAATATAAGGCAAATAAGCCAAATTGAAAGAAAAGTTAAAGAAACATCACAAAATGACATAGCTAAATAACTAGTTCGGGAAGTTTGTCGTAAACACTATCTTGTGGCGGTGAATGCCTCGTAGTGAATTTTATCCAAGCAGTTCTAAACCTAGTACAATGTTAAAAATACGTTTTTTTTCTTAGTTTCTGTAGGAAATGGTTTGAGTATTTGTAGCTTACGTTTGCCACAAAACTCTTACTCTTCGCAGAAAATATGAAGGTAATCGCGAAATTGTAAAGTTTCCATCATTTTTAAGACTCTACTGTCGGCCTTAGTCCCCGCGCGTCTGTCTCACGCAATATAGATTGGTTTAAGTGTGGAGCATCCTCGGATACCTAGGGGCAGTCAGTGGGCGACAGGCAAAAAAGGACGGAGGGGGAGAGGGAGAAGGAAAAGGGAAACGGCACTGCTGGCCAGTGTTGACAGGTTTCAAGGAGCTCTACTTTAAAGTGTTAAAAGTTGAAACAAGCTCATCAGCAGACGAGTCTCAATAAATCAATCTTATGGTAACAATATATGGATTCAAATTTGTCGATATCATGCATGCCAGTCCAAAATGTGAATGTTTTGTTAATAAGATCACCAGTTCGTTACGTCATTGGTACCTTAGTCGGAGTTTTGGTAAACATCCGCCTGTCGGTACGTTATTTATGATTCATAGATATTATCTTCACGTTACTGACATGGTCAACGATGTCGTGATTTCTTTAACGTATAAAGTCTCCTTTTATGAAACATATGACGTCAAAAAATAAATTCCTTGAATACCCAAATTTCCTGTAGAATGCCAGTGAAAATAATGCCTGGAATGTCTTATACTGAACTCAACTTTTCTGCAGTTTACTAAAGTTTGAAAAATTGAATTTGGGACTTGAGAATTAAGATCAATATCTGGGCAAATCAGTCACCATTCGTCTAAGCATCAAAATGGGAAATTTATAAAGCGAGATAAAGACATTTATTAGGGTAATGAGCTCGAGGGTGCTTCTCTTTGGTATTTCGTATGAAAATGCAAACATTAAACCAAGGAAATTAATTTGGTATCAGTATAATACTGAGTGACTTTATAAAACCAACTTAACAACATTAATTAAGATAAGAGAACAATAATTTGATTTCATTTATATCTACAAAATGACGTTTGCTATGATACATCGCTCACATAGTTCATAGTTCATACTTCTGCTTGTCTATCTATGATGGCTGCTCACTTATCTAAATTTAAACGACTGCTGAGACAAAATTTAATAAAGAAGTCTTATTATAGAACAAGACTAGATCCCAATAAACATAATTATCTGAGATAATAATTTAGCAAACGTCATTGAGAATTGGAAAGCCTGAGTAATTTCTTAAATCAATAATAATCCACAAAGTTAACGGACTATTTTTAGGGTGGCTGCATATGTGGTTTTAAAGGTTCAAATATTTTTTTACACGTACGTAAGCTCGTCTCAATTTAAATCCAAAGCAAAACAAAATTCCTATCCCAGTTTTTTCTCGATCTTTCATGTTCACATGCTCAACACAATCTACATTAATAATTAGCTTAGCAAATGTTGTCCACTTCTTCTTTAAAGCCAACATCAAACGATTAGTCAGCGAGCCAAAAATACTCGCAACTTACGTATATTTAGAAATACACTCCTAGATTAGGAATTGAATGCTGAGTTATTTCAAGGTTTGGATCAGCAAAATAGTTTTAAATACCCACATTGACGTCACGATGATGACAAAGTAATAAACTGTTAAGACTAGTAAGGGCATGTATTTCTCATTAGGGAATATTTTACGTCATTAGTACTCTATCCTATTGTTTGTGGTTAACAGCCTTTAAAGTTCCTATTTCAGTGCCTTTAAGTGTTTTTAAGCTAGCTGTGTCGAACTTTCAAATGGAAACTTTAGAAAAATTTAAGTTGCCTTCGAAGACACTAATCCTATACTTTTTCTTCTGAAATCAATCAGACAACTGTTTCTAAACAATTGTTTAAGTTAAAGAAACTGGAAATAGACATGTATTCCTATGTTTTTTCGCCAAATTATGTGTTTGCTAGCGCTATGTATGGAAATCTTATCAATAATTGTGTTATAACAACATTAGAAGACATAGCAATATATTGTGGAATATCCAGAAACATCCATTATGAATACATGACGACATTTATACGTCAAAATAGGAAATTGATAGTCTACACCATCAAAGTAAAACTAACAACTTTAAAACAAGTATAATTGGTTTCCATCTCAAATACTGTGATCCTTATCGTAGAGAAAACTATTAAATTGTTCCTCATGCTCTTGTTGTAATTCCAGCAGAACATGCTACATGAACGTCTCAATATTCCTGCCGCGGAATGTTTTATGGTCAATGGTTGTGGCGGAATTTTTCGTCCGGATGTCAATTGTCCCAAATCAATTGTTTAGAATACTGCAAGAATTTTCTTTTGAACTATATTTATATATACTGCAACAAACAGGAACTTTTGATTGTTGATTATAAAGTTATAATGATCATTCCTTAAGCAGGAAGTCTTAAAGTTCCTTAAATATGATGAATATTTACATGTTTTTTTCCCGAAGTTCGCAAAAAACAGGAAGGAAAAACCAAACTATTTAAATGATCTTAAGAGCTAAAACGATTAGTTTCCAAAAAAGTATTTCCAGCCTTGTGCTTCTATCTCCAACAGCAAGCATGACAATTCAAATGTCAAGCTCTTTCGTATAAAAAGGAATAAATGAATGAATTATCATTCTTTCCTGAATTTATGTCATTGTATGTTATGAAACTTACTAATCTTATTGAACATTCGCATGTCTTAATAAATTGAATATGATGATGCCAGAGCCGAAAGGATAATGGAAAAAATATTATCGGATGACAACAAAGAGGAATGTACTGTATTGGAGTTTGCGAGGTAACAGGTAGGGAAAGGGAAACCCCCGAGGACAAGGAAAAAAATCAGTTTAAGCAGTATGGTTTTGACTATAATCATTCTCACCTTCAACTTTGATCTGCTTTTGGAAGCCAAGAGGGCTGATAGGTTCTTCCTTCTCGTTCTGTGAGCTCTTCAAGATACTGGCGATCGAGTAGGAACTTTGAAAGCTTGGGCTTAAAGACTCGTAAACATGAATCTCGCTCCTCTCTCCATCATACTCGTCTTCTTCATAGCAGCTTGAATACGGTGAAGTGCAGTCCAGAGAGTCTTCATTGCGCTTCTCAACATCAATGAACTCCTCTTCTTCGCTCAGTACGTTCCTGGAAATCTTGCTCTTTAGAATCTGGCTGATGGCACCAAGAGAAGGAACTGTTGCCCTTGTACAGATGTTCTCTCTAAGAAGTCTGTCTCTCACCTCCCACGAGAACATGCTTGCATTGTCTTTGCGGTATTCGTCGATCTTCTTCTCGATACCAGGAGTGACATCTCGAGGAGTGCTGCTTCCCATAATTGCTCCTGGAGCGATGGAACCGGTCTCTTGGTACCTGCAAAGGATCTTGCTGACACAGCCATGGGAGACTCGTAGTTGCCTGCTGATATCGCAAGGACGAACACTAAGCTGTGCTAGTTCAATTATCCTCCGGCGTAGGATCAGAGGAAGTGGTCTACCGTTGATGAAGATTCCACCTAACTGGTTTACTCTTCCTTGTCCTAAATTGATCATAACCAGTGTTACGCCGAATAGTGTAGTAATTTATTTATTTATCTAATGATTTATTTACTTATTTGTCCAAACGCACTCTTTGGAGACAAGAGTCGTCTAGAATTATTTGATGCTTTAAATATTCCAGTAATTGTTTAGTATTTAGTTGCAGAGCACTTAATCTGATCACAGTATGATTGAAAGTGTACGAAACGTGAAGATTGCGTCACCGCGGTGATAATCTTAATCTTCGATTCGTTGATACTTCAGTTTTGCAAATAATTTTGAAACTCTCAATCAACTACTTAGTAGTTTTCCTTAAAAATCAGAATGACATACCAAGAAATGCTACCGAATACGTGTTTACCCTAAGGAACAGCGTTGGAATGCGACTTAAAAATATTTAACAACATAGTAATACTCCCACTACGGTTCCTACAAGCCCGACAGATTAATTCACGGTAAACGAGCCCGGAACAACTTAATAATAATTCAGACTTAATCAGGTCTCTTCGCAAAAATGTGAAGCAACCCAAAGGCTCTCTAAGTAATATACCTGTAAAAGCATACGAATCCATTGTCTCAAGTTTAGCTATACACACAGAGGTTCCTTTCTGCGGAGTTTGAACCTTTCTGAATGGATTCTATCATCGAATGACCCAAACCGCTCGAGAGACAAATATTTTTTGCTTGCTTGTTTTGTCGAGTGTATTATCGTCAGTGACGTAGACACCATTTTTGGTGAGTAAATTGATTAGGCAACGTAAGACTATAGCATATTGGACCCATGTTCCCGATGTAAACACCTACCTTTGTAACTCAAGAGTACGTCTTAAATGGGAACTTAGCTCCGAGGCAAAAATCGCGTGACATGATGTTCAAGTTCCAGAAGAGTCCTATACTGGGGCTCAGATCTCGGCATTCAAATTCGCGACAGCTCAAATGCCGTGAGCGCATCGTACCAAGGAGAGCACACTTCAAAGTTTAACAATTCCAGCTTTGAACATGACTAGGTTATCGACACAATGGCCAAAAATGATCTATGTTATGTGTATTCCCTGAAGCCTCAACTAGTTTGTGGTTTTTGATCTTTTGGCTAGGCAGTATGACGTACCCATGCTTGGATTTATCCAATCAGCCATGACTCGGGATTAATATACGTTGCTGCTTTATGATTGGCTGCATTCTTTACGAACTAATTTAATCAGTTTTCATCAGGCTGTATTTCTTTCAACAAAGTTCCTTCTAATAACCAAAAATAAGGTATAAACAAGTTTACACGTTGCATATCTCTCATTCATACTGATTATAACGAGTGAGACTTGGTATTCTCGAAGGAGGCACATTCCTTCTCAGTTGTGGTCGTAGCCATAACGAACAATGTCAGTGAATCGAAGAATCAGGAATAAGACAGTGTTAGTCCCAACAATTTATCAAACAATCATTTCTTGGCGAGAGAAATACCTTTACAAATCGAGCGCTCCTAATGTTTTCTAAACCGTTGGAGAGAGTGATTTTGTTATCCATCATCAAACCAACATCCGTTTTCAATTTGAATAAGTCTCCTTCTTCACAGTAACAGAAGGGTAACCATAACCATTTAATTAACATGCCTCATTTGATAGCGAGAGTAATTAACTTATTCCATTTTATCCACACGTACTTGCCTTAGTGATCACTGACATCCTTGCCAACCTGGATAACTCGGAATTTGAATACAAGTAGAATATCTCATGTACTCGATTTATGTGAATCTGTATTTTTGTGTTATTTTGTTATGCTTTTAATAATTCACAGCAGACCTGACAGTTCCTGTCTAGATCCCGTTTATGTAATACTGGAATGTTGAATTTGGTGCTGGGTCAAAATTTTCTTTAAAAAGAATAGATACGGGAGAACTGAAAGATGCAAACACCAAACAATCCCGACCCGAACATTCTTATGCGTAGATTTGTTTGCGTCACATTTGGATGCAGATTTTCGTGTTGCGTCAAAGTGGCCTTAAAAAATCAAAAATACGGAAGAACTGAATGATGCAAATACCCTACCAATGGGAATCTATCTGAACGCTAGTATAATCGTTTCCACCCGAACATTCTTATCTAGATCTGTTTGCGTCACATTTAGATGCTGATTTTCGTGTTGCGTCACTGAAAATTGCCTTAAAAAGCAAAGATATGGTAGAACTGAATGATGCAAATATCCTAAGCATGGGAATCTATCTGAACGCTAGTATATTCGTTCCGATCCGAACATTCTTGTCTAGTTCCATTGCGTCATAATTTATTGGAAGGTTTATTAATGTTTGTATCAATGTTTCCCTAAAAATAGAAACAGAGAAAAAACATTCGAACATTCGACATCTTATCTGAACGATGGTACAAATTGATGAGATATAATACATTTAAATTTAGAATAACTAATTATACAACTCGAAGGCAATAGTCACCCAGAATAACTTAATTAGAAGTTGGCTTAAAGCGTACTGTTGTGCTATCACAAGAGTCAAGAAATCTTTAAAGTACGTTTTGTTTGAGATCAGTTGATGATGGAGTTCACAAGAAAATAATGCAGAAAACTGCATTTAGAAAGTACATTTTTTTTTAATCAGTAGGCCAATTACGATAATTTCAGTAACGACGGTTTAAAACGGACCGGATCTGTAATAAAATATTGCAAGAATATATTTAACTGTTATTTACGTGTTTGATAAAAATGAAAGCTGTTATAAATACTACTAAATCTTATTACATTTCCAGATAAATGCTTCAAATTTGTCACAAATATTGACAACTATTGAGAGATCAAGTTGAGAAATTTGGTATGAAAATGAAACAAAACCAAATACTCGGGCTATGAGTGATATTTGGAACTGTTCTCGTTCAATTATAAGAACTTTCAAAATATCACTCAGTGCCCATAAATCACGTATAGCACTCGCGTTCATGCGATTTACTCTCCTATTCACTTTTAATAGCCCACCAGCAATATCAACAAATAGTGTCATTATGCTCTGTCACTCGGAGGGCACACAGTGATCAAGTAGTTTGCACATGCGCAGGTCATACCACAATAAACACTTAATAGGTATATTTTACACTGTTTAGCTTTCATGCCAGAAACAAACTTAAGCTTTGTAAAGCAATTCAATCTTTGACCATCGGCTAAAAGCTTCGGACCTATACTACAAGCTTCGTTGTTGAGCCAACAGAAACAGGCCGGTTGTTTCCAACGCATGCTCAGATGTTTACTATGATCGACCGCTGTATAAGTACATGTGGCCTACAGGCAGACTGAAGAATCGAAACGTCGAATGTTCTTTACTGAAGAGAATCTATAAATTAACGTATCAAGTTTTCTTTCAATTCACACTCTTTGATAATTTATGTATACCGATACTTTATGATAAAATTGTTCCTTCAGTCACCACTTATCTGTGTTTTCAAGTCTATATATCATGCCGGAATGTTGCTTTAAGAATCTTATACTTGGACGATATAATCAAGACAAGCCACCACAAAATTAGTGTACGAAACGGATTTATACTTTATGTATACTTCTCCGTTTAATGAAATATGATTTGAATTCTAAATATATCGTACTAGAGGACAAGAAGACTAAAATTACCTCCTTACGTACATGTAGGTGTTAAGTCTAACCACATTTTCCTCTTTCGTAATCTTTTGTGACTGAACCTGTGATGTACTAAAATAAATGGTCGTTAATCTCTCGTCATTGCGGTAATTAATAAAACAGAGTTGAGTCAATATACGCAGTATATCCTGTTGACATTCTTCAGTCAACAATTAGAGAGTGAGAAAAAGGAGCAAAGATACAAAACATGTAGCTCATGTTCAGGTGCTAGAAGTCAACATTTCTTTCATTCGCTTTCATCTGTTCGTAATGTTTGATTTCGTGAATAAAGATCGAGATACAAAGGCGAAATTTGACGTTAAACCACAAATCATGAGTTGGACTTATGTCACCTGTCATCCGTTTTTAAGTGCAATATTTTGTTTTTCACCAAACTAATATTTTGTCGAGGAAGTGATCTTTTCACCTTTCCCTTACAAGGGCTTGGTATCTCTGCTTCTTTAGCTTAGTTTTAATACATTTTTAAATGTATATCTTAGAGCTAAGCAAATCGTGACTTTGGACATTCAAAAAAAGATTTTGTATTGAAATAGCTTACAATAGCGAGCTGACAGCCGGGTCACAACTGATTACCCATGAACACTCGGGAATTTTTGGTAAACCGGAAAAATATTTCACAAACAAGTTGATCGTTTGTAACAACCAAGTTAGTGACGAGCGTACTAAATATGTTTTCTCTATGTCCAGTTCGTGTTATCTTAGTGCTAAATGTATAAATATCCATTGAGCACACTTAAAGCGGCTTTGACAAGCATTTAAAAGTCTTTAAATCCGCTAAACCTTGTTTTCACTAGCATAAGCACAAACAACACGCAAAGGCAGTGCCATATTTATCATTAGCGGTACTTGTAATATTAGGTGTGAGATAAGAACAAGTGTTGCTAATGATTAATGCATTACTGCGTCTTCGTATGTTGCTTTTGTTTATGCTTTCGTCGCTAGTGATGACTAAACAACTCGCCTAAAGGCTCGTTGTATACTAAATAATACAAATTTCTCGTGAAATATTCGCTGGTATTCCATAGAAAACATGAAATAACCAGTAAATATAAATGACCGATACAGAAGGCGGAAATACAATTTCAATTGTCATTTTGAACAATATGATAGCAAACATTTTCAAAATGTTCCTGTGTAAACTTCCCCCATTTAAAAAAAACTCGCTTTATGACGTCATCAACTGAGGAATGTCACGTGACACTAAAGGAGACTTTCATCTGATTAAGAAAGTCAAATATTAGGTATTTTTATAGTTTGGACAACTTACATGTAAATATATCGACAGAGAATTGAAGGTCTTTAAAATCTCTGCTGGGGTTCTGTCAAAGTGCCTATGAACAACACATTTTTATTTTAGATATCAATTCTAAATCAAGTGAATAGTAGAATGGTAAAATATATTTTGCTTTCAATGCTGTGCTGCTGAGTTAAGGAGGTTTTTATATCCAAAATGCTAATTACATGACGTCAGGGGAGGTATCTGCAATCACTTCTTTATAGTGGTTGTGAATGGGCGTTTCTACTGATATAGGAAAA
This sequence comes from Actinernus sp. WN-2022, assembly GCA_030867875.1. Taxonomy (NCBI): domain Eukaryota; kingdom Metazoa; phylum Cnidaria; class Anthozoa; order Actiniaria; family Actinernidae; genus Actinernus; species Actinernus sp. WN-2022. Next base: position 12,649,377 of record JAOWCC010000019.1, on the reverse strand, counting down.
CAAATTTCTAACATCATTTTATTTCAACCATGGGTTTAATAACACTGATAATTTGAAAAATTTGTTTAATTGTAACAAAAACTTTTGTATAATAATTGATGCCTCCCCTGACGTCATTTAATTAGAATTTTGGATATTAAAACCTCCTTAACTCAGCGGCACAGCATTCAAAGCAAGATATATTGTAGCATTCTACTATTCACTTGATGTAGAATTGATAGCTGAAATAAAATAAAAAAGGTTAATAGGCACTTTAAGAACAAAAATCCAGGCCTTAAATTACTTGAGTATATCGTCACCCTGTAGTCACGCCTTAAAGTTTGCAACCACCACGCTCTTTCAAGTTGCAATTGGCCGTGAACTGATAGAATGGTACTTCTTAAGGCTGGTTCACATATAATCGCCCCGATCGCCCGAATCGCTCCGATCGCCCGAATCGCGTTAAAAAATGTGCAAGCGATCGAGACGATTCGAGCGATTCGCTGTTCACATATGATCGCACCTGATCGCATGTGAGTTCAATTTCACACGGCCATTCCTGGACCCGAGATGTATTTTCGCGCCATATTGACACAAAATGGCGGCAGAAAATCGAAGAGAACAGCTTATTGCTTGTTATTTACTGCTTTTGATAACATTACGACGCAGGAGAACAAGGGCTGTTGAACCGAAACGTTTACGTAGGCTCTGGGTGCGACATATTTTCCAAAAGAGAGAGGAGTTAGATGCTTTTCATACGCTGGCTCGAGAACTTCAGCTTCACGATCGCGAATATTTGTTATATAAACATTCGTATCTCTGAACTTCTTCCATAAATAATGCGGTGTTAAAGTCTTCGCTACTTGCCGCCATTTTTAAATGAAGATAACAATGTTTGGATGTGAGAATAATGCATCTTGGGTACATGCAGTGCATTTTGGGACATATTTCGATCGTCCGAATCGTCCGAATCGCCTGGCCATGTTCACATATAATCGCTCACGATTGCTCGTGGCTTTTTCTCGATCGCACCGATCGCCCCGATAGAGCAGTGTTCTATCGGGCCGATCGGTGGCGATCGCGAACTTCCCGATCGCCTGGATCGTCCCACAACTTAAAACGTGTGTTCACATATAATCGCCCGGATCGCCCGCGCACTATTTCAAGCGATTCGGGCGATTCGGGCGATCGGGGCGATTATATGTGAACCAGCCTTAAGGTGTTTGCTCAAATATCCATGCAAGACCCGAAGATTTTAGCTCAAAAACATGCATACAACAACTGGACTCTTGGTAGATAAAATAGAGTTATCAGGCCATACCAATAAAAAGGTTCGTTTACCATCGCCCGACCAACCCAATTTTATGGAAAAGTAAAACAATGATCGAAGAATACCCTCTTTTCCGAGCTCTCTACCTTTTCAGAAAGCTTGTTGCTTTTGAGTCATGTGAATTATCAGTCGACAACCAGTAGAGGAAAAAGTAGTCGAGGAATACATGATATTTTTAGCCTGGCCAATTGTCAGCAGGCCGTGTTAAAGGATAACATTTTTCCCCTTGTTTGTAGTTGGTAGGCTAATTTTAGTGAAGAGTGAGAATCATGTTGCCAGTTGTTGAAACTGATCTCATTTTCCGGCTGTTAAAAGAAATCACTATGGTTATAGACGAGAGTGACGGGGTTTAATCGGTTCAGTTCTTTATTGACGTTGTTTATCGTCCTGGAACTAAATATATAGGGACCGTATGACTGAGTAAAGTGAAGGCCAAGCTGACACAGCTAGCAAGGAAAAATCCTGCGATCGTAAGACTAACAGATACATAGAGGTTATTGCTTGTTCGATCCGGATGGGGGATATTGGTTTCGTTCTTTTTTGTGTGCCCGAAGGGCGAGGTCCATACGCACACAAAAAAGAACGAGACCAATATTCCCCCATCCGGACCGAACAAGCTTGGTCAATAAATGTTTTATTATATGGCTATTGCTGGACAAAACTGTGTTTTAGTTCTATTTTTCAAACAATACAACAGTGGCATTGATTCCGATTGGTCAGCTCAATGAGAGGTCATTTCTGATTGGCTGATGTAAGATTGAAACCCTTTCAATGTTAGGTAGATTTGGTGTTAGTATGAAAGTAAAATTAAGTTATGTCTTTATATGTATAATGTCAGTTCACCTCAGTTCACCGAAAAAAAAGCAAAGAGAATCCGGCTAACTGATGTGTACAAAAACTCTTCAACTCGTCAAATGTAATACTAGGGTTGTTTACTTGTCATCGTCTTAGGACAATCTGGCGCCATTTCTTGTGAAGATCTTCAACATTTTGCGAAACATGGTTTTGGTCCCGTGTTGACTTGAGTGCTGAACGGACGGTTTTCAAATTTGGCGACTTTCCTAGCCTCCATCGTTTGGAGTTCTAAAGACTTCTAAAGAGAGTTGGAATTCGCCTACTTTCTACCCTGGGTGCCAGAGGCCCTACTGCCCTCTCTAACGGCCAAAGTTTAGATCGACGATAGGGCATGCAGTAGAACCTCTGGCACCCAGGGTACCTCCTTTTATGATATTTGTTATGAAGCCTTAGTTGGTTCGGTTAAGTGTCTGTAATGCTTCGCTGGCATTGTAGCCGTTGGCTCGAACTTCGCAGTTTCCCTTCATTCCTTCAAATAAATATTTTCGAAGAACGACAAAGTAGCAGAGTCTGCAGCTTTCCCCAAGGCCAAAATATTTGCTCAAGACTTCCCTGACCCAGCCATTTGCAAAGTTATAGTAGCACTGAAGGCTTTTATAGTTCATGAGCCAGTAATGAGCTGGTCCTGTGTATACGGGCTTTCCTTAAACAGCAGATACATTCCGACCCAAGTCTCCAGATCGTCTTTCCACACTGCCCTCGGAATCTCGTATAGTCCTGTCCATCTACTGTTGCAATGTTACTTCCGGTCTTACATATTTGGAAGACCTGGTCATGTGATCATCAGCCATGATGAATAAATCAAGTTGAATTAACACGAACCCGCGTTCAGTCTTGTTGAGAAACATGGTGTCAGAAAAGTGGATTTTAACTTAGTTTAGATGAGCTAGCTACGCTCAAATAGTTAAAAAAGCTAGTTAAGGTTTCAGAGAAGATTTCAAAGAAAAAATCTCCGGTGGAAATCGGCTGAAACAGCGAAATTTCTAGCGAATCGTGCACGAGCACATGGCAAAAAAATGTCTGACTCAGAGGAAAACACGCCGTCAACTTCAACTTCAACTCAACCATCAGCAGGGGCAGCAACACAGGCTCCCATCAGCAGCAGCTACCCGTCAAATTTCCCGATACCGAGCCAGATGGTATATAGAGGAGATTTAACAAGCAATTGGGAATTCTTTAAACAGCAATGGAGCGACTACGAGATCGCCACAGGGCTAATTCAATCAGCGACCCGAATCAGTGCGACTGGCGACTCTCCGTTCTGTCATGGGAAGGGAGTGTTTGCAAATTTTCCTTAACCTCAATTGTGGTCCAGACGAAGTCACGATTAAAACAGCTTTAGAAGCGCTGGAGGGATATTTCTTACCCAAGAGAAACGTGGTGTATGAGAGGTATGTGTTTAATTCATGCGTTCAAGGAAATGATGAAACTGTTGATAACTATGTTAACAGACTGAGAAAACTTGCCTCTTCGTGTGAATTTGGCACGCTTTCCGATGAAATCATTCGAGATCGATTGGTTATAGGCACAAGTGATCACATAACAAAAGGCAGAATGCTAAGAGCGACGGCACTTTCTCTTAACAAAGCTCAGTGTTGAAATGTGCAAATCAAGTGAAATAACAAACAAACAGCTGAAAAGTATGAAATCCGAAGACGGCAAATCGAGCGAAGATCTCCATTACATGAGAAACGACCAACGTCGGTCACGTTCCAAAACGAAAGGCAAGCAATCTCACACTAACCGTAATCCAAGCCACAAGGCAAACCCTAATGTAGATGACAAATGCAAATATTGTGGAAGAAAAAGTAAGCACAATAAGAAAGAGGATTGTCCCGCCTTTGGCCAGCAATGTCATAAGTGCAAAAGAAAAAATCACTTCGCAAACATGTGTTTGGCAGACAAAGAAAAAATCCATGCAACTCAGCAACAAGAAGAGTATGATTCGGATGAGTCATTGCTGAAAATAGAGAAAATAACTGCACTGAAGGGAAATGGAAAGCAGTTACTGGCTAACCTAACATTTTGCACAGAAACAAATCACAGAGATAAAATTGTGTGTCAGCTGGACACAGGAGCGACTTGCAATGTGATAGGTTCCAGAGATCTTGCACAGCTCTTACAGAATGGTGATCCACCGCTGACTAAGTCAAAAGCCAAGCTTAAGTTGTTTGATGGCACAATAATGCAGCCAATGGGAGAAACCACTTTAGTAGTAGAAAGGAAAGGGAAGCTCTCATACCTTAAGTTTCAAGTTGTCAATATCTCTAACAAGCCACTGATCTCAGCAGAGACATGTGAACAGTTAGAACTACTCAAAGTTGAGTTAGACTCAACAGAGTCAGTGTTTGGCCTTGAAAACAAAGAGAGTAGCTACCTCAGCAGAGAGCAGATACTGACAGAGTACAATGATGTTTTTGTAGGGTTGGGTCATATTGGTGACACAACAATCGTTGTAGATCCAGGGGTGAAACCAGTACAGCACACTCCTCGCAGGGTACCAGTAGCCCTGCAAGACAAAGTCAGATCCAAACTAGAAGATTTGGAGAAGAAGGGTATAGTGAAAAAAGTCACTAAACCAACCGAGTGGATCAGTAGCATGGTAATAGTCTCCACTCCGAAGAAAATTAGAATCTGTCTAGATCCCAAAGATTTAAACCGAGCAGTACTCCGCCCAAAGTACCAAATGCCTACTTTAGAAGAGGTATTGCCAAAACTAAGCCAAGCCAAGGTTTTCAGTACCCTTGATGCGAAAGATGGCTTTTATCAAATTGGCTTAGACGAAGAAAGTAGTCTAAAGACAACATTCTGGACGCCATTCGGAAGATACCGATATCTTCGAATGCCTTTCGGAATAAACCTAGCACCTGAAGAGTTCGAGCGAAAGCTCCATGCCCATGAGAAATTGGATGGTCTCCCAGGCATCGAGATCCTAAGAGATGACATTCTAGTAATGGGCTAGTGGAGATACCCAAGAAGAAGCTCAGGAGAACCATGACGAAAACCTGGTTAGGTTATTAGAGGAAGCACGGAAAGCTAATTTACGCCTAAATAGCAGCAAGATGAACCTCAGGAAGACAGAAGTGCAGTTCATGGGTCATTTGATCACCAAAGATGGATTAAAGCCAGACCCTGAGAAAGTAAAGGCCGTGCAAAATATGCCTAAGCCAACATCCAAGAAAGATCTGTCGAGCCTTCTAGGATTTGTGAACTATCTGTCTAAGTTTTTGCCAAGGCTATCAGAAGTAGCGCAGCCTTTGAGAAATCTGACAGCTAAAGACATGAAGTTTGTTTGGTCTAAGCAGCATGACTCAGCATTCAAAGAAGTTCGAGAACTTGTAGTGAGTCATCCAGTTCTCAAATACTATGATCTGAATGAAGAAGTTACAGTGCAATGCGACGCCAGCGAGTATGGACTAGGAGCAGCATTAATGCAAAATGGTCAACCTGTTGCATTTGCTTCTAGGTCTCTTTCACAGACAGAGAGACAATATGCACAAATCGAGAAAGAATGTCTCGCCATAGTGTTTTCTTGTGAAAGGTTCAGTCAGTACCTAGCAGGTAGAGAGAAAATCACTGTAGAATCTGACCATAAGCCTTTGCAGACAATATTTCAGAAGTCAGTACTCTCCGCACCATGCAGATTGCAGCGAATGCTACTAAGGCTACAAAGATATAATCTAGATGTGAGGTACAAGCCAGGCTCACAGATGTATGTCGCAGATCATCTATCGAGAGCATCACTAGCCACCCAAGGGAAGATGCTTGACAATTTTCAAGTTTTTGCTTTAGAACTTGAGACCATGAATCCCTTAGATGCCATTAAGGTAGCACCAGACCGACTGAAGCAAATTCAGAAATGTACAGCGCAGGATCTTGTATTGGAAACTTTGAAGACCACAGTCCTAGCTGGATGGCCGGAAAGAAGAGAAGACGTTCCTGTACAAATCCGAGACTACTGGACTTACAGAGAAGAGATATCACTGCACAACGGCGTTCTCTTTAAGAGTCAACGTGTGATCATCCCGAAAGCCATGAGATCTGAAATTCTCTCCAGAATTCACTCAAGTCACCAAGGAATAGCCTCATGCATGCGAAAAGCAAAAGATGTAGTTTTCTGGCCAGGAATGAGTTCTGAAATCAAAGAGAGGGTTTCCCAATGTTCTGTTTGTGCAGAATTCCAAGCAAAGAATGCTAAGCAACCAATGCAAACACATCAACTACCGGATAGACCATGGAGTAAGCTAGGAACAGACCTGTTCTCACTGAAGGGTAAGAGTTACATTACTGTTGTTGATTACTACTCAGACTTTATTGAAGTAAATGAACTTGAGGACACAACTTCTACTACAGTAATCCAGACACTCAAGGAACAATTTAGTAGACATGGAATACCAGACACAGTTGTGTCAGATAATGGTCCCCAGTTTACTAGCCAAGAATTTCATGAGTTCTCACTGAGTTGGGAATTCAATCATGTGTCATCTTCACCACACTACCCAAAGTCAAATGGGAAAGCAGAATCATCGGTGAAGATAGTCAAACAGTTGTTCCAGAAAGCTGATCGAGAAAGGAAAGACCCTTGGTTAGCTTTATTAGACTATAGAAATACCCCTACAGAAGGTATCGACAGCAGTCCAGCACAAAGGCTAATGTCGCGTAGAACCAGAACACTGTTGCCAACAGCATCAAGTCTGTTACAACCAGAAACAGTCCACGGAACAGTAGATAAGATGAAGCAGAAGAGAGAGAAAGCTAATTACTATTATGACCAGACTGCGAAGAAGCTACCAGAACTAGAAATAGGACAAGAGGTACGAGTAGCACCATTAAGGAAGAACCAATCATGGAAACAAGGCACTTGTGTTGAAAAGCTCTCAGACAGGTCATACTTAGTAGAAGCAGGACTGGTGAGACGATAAGAAGGAACAGGCAATCACTGAAACCTGCAGCAACACCATCACACAGACCACAGCAGAAACAAACAGAAGAGAAGGTACAACAACTGCCTACATCCTCATCAGCGAGTACACCAGTCAAGTTCAAAGAGGCAGTAGCTAAACCAGTAACCCAAGCTTCGGCAGAAAGTACTACAGAGACCTCAATGGAGACAGTATTCCCCAGACAAGTTCTGCAACTCCACCAACAACTAGGACAAGGACTAGGAACATTAGACTTCCAACTCAGTACAAAGACTTTATCATGTCATATTAGAGTTTACATATGATGGACTATAAACTGTTTGATCAAGTATAATTACATTAGTCAGCAAGACTTTGAACAATTTATGTTATTGTTGAACATTTTACTAGTCAACCAGAAGATATTAGCAAGACTTGGTTGCAATGCTAGTTTTAGCAATTTTGATATTTTATAGTGAATCTTTGTAACAATTGTTTTTACTTTTGAAAGAAAGGGAGATGTTGCAATGTTACTTCCGGTCTTACATATTTGGAAGACCTGGTCATGTGATCATCAGCCATGATGAATAAATCAAGTTGAATTAACACGAACCCGCGTTCAGTCTTGTTGAGAAACATCTACGTACTTCAACTTCATTAGATATCTTTCTCGAGACTCTTAAGAGCGAATGCCTGTAAATATCGAGCAACTGCAGGTGGCCTCAAAACAGCCAAATTCCAAGGTGAAATTAGCAGGCCTCAAAACTTCTCTCGTATGCAAAAGTGAAGCAACCTTACGAAAATATGTCCCGATATATTGATGCAATAATTCGAGAGGCGAGCAATCACAATTTAGGACTCATATTTTTTCAACCGGCAGAAATATTGATTCCACATCAAAATCGCGATGGAAATTTTATCCATGTGCCTCACCTTCGATTTTTCAAAAGCTGGCCATGAAGTGTTTACACATTGAGCTAACACATATGTAAAATCTGGAATGGGTAATTTACTTTGCGCTTCATACGAAACCTTCGAATTTGGAGAAATTTTGAATAAAATTCGAGACAATTGCATATTAATTAACTCTTTGTTTATATTGTCCGCCTGTTTGCAGATTCCGTTACAAAGCTAACTTAGGACGTGAATATCGAGCTTAAATTGAAACCTGAGAATTGGAAAACAACTAACCTCAAGGGTATGGCATTTGCAAACTTTCTTGATTTTAAAGACGGGTATAATAAAGTTGCTCCGCAAGTGATTGACAACACAGAAGGTCAATTAACAGTTCATCCCGAAACTTCACGTATTCTAACTAACAGTGCATATTCTTTGACCGATTTTGACCATTACAAAATCCTGTTGGCCTTTTGAAGGTTATTCAAAACCTTTTGCCTCTAACAGAAACAGTATTTTAAAGATAAACTGAACAGTAGCAGTCGACATGCACGACATGCACATGCTTAGGCACGATGGTCGGCTCAGTGTTGTGTGACAGGGCCAAAACTCTTTCTTATTTTTCCTTTTTTTAAGGTCATGAAAAGCACTTTCTAAATGATGTTTTGTCTATGCTTCCAATATATACTTAAACGCTATAGCAACATATTTACCGTGTTTTTAAGCCCCGGTCAAACGTCACCTTTTTATTCTACCAGGAGCTAAAACTGAGCGATTTAAAAGGTGCTTCCGTTAATCGATGATTATACATTTAATTAACAAGTAGTTCAGATGCTAGTTAAATGATTTCGTGTTAGTTTTATCATCATTTTTATATTGAATGTAAACGTTTTGAACGGAGACTATTATTATTCCTTAGTGCATGCTAAAGTGGAACGTATTTCATTTCCAAACCATTAGAGGCCATCAAACCCTTAGTGCTCTCAAAGAAATCAAATGAACGTTCCGGTTTTACATGCTAATTATACTTTTCAGATAACTGATGTGCAGTGAATCACTAATCGATGCAGCTACATGGGCTTCATGTACTTTCACGTGAGCAACTTAGTAACTGCCCAATTTAATAGCGCTATAGCTTCAGTTAATATATTACTAAAATGTACTGTGTTTTTCGATTCGTATCGTTATTGTAATAATATAAACTCCCAATCAAAGGCGTTAACTCAACAGATAGAAGATTATCAAGCTAAGGCATGAAAGCTACTGCTTAAGGATGGGGTGAGGTGTTTAGGGGGTTCCAGAAATCAATTGAGAGTTTGTTAACAGGCTTAGTTTTTAGGTACGCGTACGGTACTGGGAAGATGCCTGCGCGCCGCCCTTCAAAAGCGCACGCGCGTGACGTTATGCCGCGGTGTGTGTGTAGTGATGGCGTTCGCAAGTCTTGCTACGGGCTTTGAAATATTGGGCAGAAATTGTAGTATATGTTAATCTACATGGAGATGGGGACATGCAAAGCATGTTAACATATAGAGTGAGGGGCGTACATGTATTTTTGTCCAAGCAAAGTACAAAATCCGCTCTTAATAAAAAATGAACAGTACCTTATGACTCTTCTTCGCAGCTAAACAATCTCTATCATTCATTATTTCGTTAATAGAAATAACGTTGCTAACATAACCAACTTTTTGTGCACTCTCATGCAATATTTCTATCTGGCCAATATACCTAGTGTACGAAGCTACACCCCACACTGTCAAGTCTGCCATACCGTGTATAAATAGTGACATTAATTATCGCAGTGTATGGAATACATACTATAGATCATTAATAGAATATCCATATTTAGTATATACCACACCAGTGAATATCACTTTTCGCGTGCTCTGATTGGCTACTCAAACAGTGAATATGATTTCATATTCACCTCCGAGCAAAGCAGCGATCATCTAATGTACCTTCTTTTGCTAGAGTGCGAACACTGAACGCATGAACGAACGGTACAGGCTATCATATCTCCGCCGTTATCATGTTATTCTTTCGAACAAAGAAAAGCATTTATTGGGGGGGGGGGGGGGGGGACGTTTACCACAACACAACGATACGAATCGAAAAACGCAGTAAATTTTAATAATACATCATTCACGCTACATCGCTATTAAATTCGACGCGTCCTGCGGTTATCGTGATGCTATTAACAAATGGTGAAAGGGGGCTCCGCTAAACTGAAAAATACCACGTAGACTTTACCGCTTATGCCAAGAATTATTGGAAGGGCAAAATAAGGAAACGTCACTTTAGACAAAACAGCATTTAGAAACAGTTTTTCATTACCTTAAAATACGAGAAAAACAAGAGGAGAGTGTATTAAAGAAACGCGTATGTTTACAAAAATAGCTCGGGCACGTAGAGGCAGTGATGTCCGGCGAGTCTTTTGTCCCACTCACGCAACACTGAGCCGATCCATCATACCGATGCATGTCGACTGCTACTGTTCAGTTTATCTTTAACATTACTGTTTCTGTTAGAGGCAAAATGTTTTGAATAACTTTCCAAAGACGTGTTGCTGATGTTCAATTTGTTTTATCACAGTTAGAATACGTGAAGTTTCGGGATGAACTGTGACCTTCCGTGTTGTCAATCACTTGCCGAGCAACTTTATTATACCCGTCTTTAAAATCAAGAAAAAGTGAAGTAGAAGTTTGCAAATGGCATACCCTTGAGGTAAGTTGTTTTCCAATTCTCAGGTTTCAATTTAAGTTCGATATTCACGTCCTAAGTTAGTCTCGTACCCAGATCTCCCATTCTACTCACGGTCACTTTGGATAGGAAAACATGGCGTGGGATCTGGGTACGAGATTAGTCCTAAGTTAGATCTGCAAACAGGCGGACAATAACAAAGAGTTAAGAGGGAGTTTTTTTTCTGAGCGGGTGAGAAGTGGCACATCAGTCGAAAATCGAGGTTGCTCATATTTTGTCCAGAGATAGCCTATGGTGAGCCAATTGAGCTGGTGTATTTTTTTTCTCCATTTGTTTTTTTAATTTCGTGAAAATTCCGTAAAACCGTTACGGCCGTCTATTTCCTCGAAATGAATAAATTGAAAGCGATTTTAACGAGCACAAAAACCTTGGCCCATGAAAGCGCAACAGGAACCTAGACTTAAATGAGTTCGAATATCGACTTAGGAGATATTTACGAGTCATTTGAGCCTAAAAATAGGATTACAGATGTAATTTAAAATTCCTGGTGATGGAGCAAACATGGCTCATATTTCAATGCTTGAAAATCTTAGTTCAGAGCACTATTTCAAGACATCGGTTCTATGTCCGGTATAACTCAGATTCTCACAATACTTCGGCTGTAATATCTCGAAGGGTTGTTCTTACCCAGAATATAAAAATTAGTTTGGTACTTTTTATTGCTCTAAAGAAAGAACGGGGTTTATTTTGGCAAAATTACAACGCCGACGAGACGACGACTCGCAACGATCACTTCCCGTTCCTGAATATAAAAGCCAAAACTCGAAAGAAAACTTCACATTTTACCTCAAACTGGGCCAGAAACCTTATATGGGACCTTATTATAAGCTTACCTTTCAAAGCCAACGGTTGACGACTGACTTATAGGCATTTTTCCTATCAAATGTCCTCTTCAACGCAAAGGTCAACAAGCGATAATATTGTGCAAACACGCTAGGCCTTGAATATCTTTCCTCTTGCCACTTTAAGCTTCATTTCAGCTTTTATACTGCTGTAATATAGGACAAATATATCTCCACGTATGTCCCTGCTGCTTTGACGGAGTTTCGTTGCAAAAAAAATAACGCTTTCTGATACAAACAACGAAGTCGTATATTTTAACACATAGGCGCCGACAAACCACAATCTGTCACACAATCTGAAAGATAAGCTGTCACAAAATCGTTGCAAAAAAGCAGAGCATGGACTGAGTTTGTCTGAAAGGTCAGCGCCTCAGCGGGCCAGTTTTTAAGATTGCCAGGAAAACACTGATATTCGTGCTTTAAAATATGAATCGGTTCTTGTCATAATATCTACCAGGAATGAAAAGTAGGTTTCACACTTACCAGTGACTGCGTAGATTTTAGCAAAGACAAACTCCTACTAGGTAAAGAATCTTTACAATCAATTTTTATTTAGTTTTTTTCTTCTTTCTGCCCTGCTAGAGCCCAGCTGTTATTTTTGCAGAGGAATAACCTTCCTGAGGGCTCGTAAATAAGCAGACACGCGCGCCCGGCAAGTTCCGATTTCACTTCGATCTCTGTGGGGGCCCAAATCAGACCAAAATAAATTGTGTCGAAGCAGGGAGGTACGGTGGCTGGTTAGGGCCATATGATATTTAACTTTTTTTAATAACCTGAAAAAGTTACTTTTCTTTGGCGGTAATATTTTTTTTCTTCAATCAAATGAAAAGTACATATTTTTAAAATACATGAATTAGTTTTTTTCTCATAACTCGAGATCTCGACTTATAACTGTATATCTCGACTTATAACTCGAGATCTCGACTTATAACTGTATATCTCGACTTATAACTCGAGATCTCGACTTATAACTGTATATCTCGACTTATAACTCGAGATCTCGACTTATAACTGTATATCTCGACTTATAACTCGAGATCTCGACTTATAACTGTATATCTCGAGTTATAACTCGAGATCTCGACTTATAACTCGAGATCTCGACTTATAACTGTATATCTCGACTTATAACTCGAGATATCGACTTATAACTCGAGATCTCGACTTATAACTGTATATCTCGACTTATAACTCGAGATATCGACTTATAACTCGAGATCTCGACTTATAACTGTATATCTCGAGTTATAACTCGAGATCTCGACTTATAACTGTATATCTCGACTTATAACTCGAGATATCGACTTATAACTCGAGATCTCGACTTATAACTGTATATCTCGACTTATAACTCGAGATATCGACTTATAACTCGAGATCTCGACTTATAACTGTATATCTCGAGTTATAACTCGAGATCTCGACTTATAACTCGAGATCTCGACTTATAACTGTATATCTCGACTTATAACTCGAGATCTCGACTTATAACTGTATATCTCGACTTATAACTCGAGATCTCGACTTATAACTGTATATCTCGACTTATAACTCGAGATATCGACTTATAACTCGAGATCTCGACTTATAACTGTATATCTCGACTTATAACTCGAGATATCGACTTATAACTCGAGATCTCGACTTATAACTGTATATCTCGAGTTATAACTCGAGATCTCGACTTATAACTGTATATCTCGACTTATAACTCGAGATATCGACTTATAACTCGAGATCTCGACTTATAACTGTATATCTCGACTTATAACTCGAGATATCGACTTATAACTCGAGATCTCGACTTATAACTGTATATCTCGAGTTATAACTCGAGATCTCGACTTATAACTCGAGATCTCGACTTATAACTGTATATCTCGACTTATAACTCGAGATCTCGACTTATAACTGTATATCTCGACTTATAACTCGAGATCTCGACTTATAACTAAAACTAGAGATCTCCACTTTCGGGGTCAGCGGTAAGCTGCATCGAAGCGGTAGGTACTTCATATATGATATATATTGTGTACTGAATATATATCTAAATTCCACTGTATTCTCCTGTATTCTCCTCGTATATGATATATATAGCCTCCTCCGCAGGCAACTCCTAAATAATAAGAAACAAGAAATTTGAATCACCGGGATTCCTGTGGTGGAAGGATCATCTGAGCGGGCTTCCTGTGGAAGGTTCAGGGGAGGGGGAGGGGGTGGGGCAGAGAAAAAATAAGAAGTCCGCAGTTTTACGGGAGTTGCCTGCGGAGGAGGCTATGATATATATTGTGTACCGAATATATATATTCTCCTTCATTCTACTGCGTTCCCCTGTATTCTACTGTGTTCCTCTGTGTTCTACAGCATTCCCCTGTATTGTACTGCGTTCCTCTGCGTTCTACTGTGTTCCCCTGTGTTCTCCTGTATTCCCCTGTGTTCCCCTGTATTCTACTGCGTTCCCCAAGCGTGTCACAATATCAGCTCATGCTAGAAATCTGGGCTTTTTATTTGATAACTCTATGTCATTAAAACGTGCCTTTTTCCATATTAGAAATATTGCTCGAATTAAGAAGTACTTATTAGAAGTACTTACCTATTGTTGGTGGTGGAAAGTATGATCATATTTGACCTGTTCTTCAGCATCTCCACTGGCTACCCGTAGAAAAACGAATAACTTATAACGTATTACTTTTTACATTTAAAGCTCTAAATAATCTGGTTCCTACCTACATTCGTAATATGGTAGAGTACTATACTCCTCCTCGTAATCTTAGGTCTGCCAATAAGTTCCTTCTGAAGGTTCCTACAGTCAATTTAAAGAGCTATGGAGAAAGAGCTTATTCCGTTATTGCGCCAAAACTGTGGAATTTGTTGCCACTTACTATTAAGTTATGCCCCTCGGTGGGAGTCTTCAAAGCTAAGTTAAAAGCATATTTATTTAAGGAAAGTTTTTATTAGTTTAGTTATTGCTTAGATCGTCAGATTTATAGTTTTTGTAAATTAACTTGCCTGTTTTCCAGCCTTTGGACGTTTAGGATTAAGGCGCTATATAAATGTAGAATTATATTATACTTTATAATATAGATACGATAGTACGCGCGCTCTGATTGGCTAAGAAGCCATGTTTTATCAGAGTATATAACATGGTTAGCCGTGTTATATAGTTTTCAACTGGCGGTTTCCTTTCATCGCGCGCGTAAATCTATATTATAAAACAGATAAAGAAGCCTTAAATCCATGTTTTACACTATCATAAAACACTCTGGTCATTTGAGAACACTCTAGAAATTTTGAAAGCACGCGCCTTCGGCTTGTGCTTTAACATTTCTCTCATTTTCTCAAATGCCCATCGTGTTTTATGATAGTATAAAACATGGCTATATAAGGCTTCTTTATTTGTTAAATATATGTTCTAGAAAACCTTCTTATTTCTTGATAACTATTTAGTTTTTTACCTTTGATTTCATTCCGTGGAGAAAACTGGCAAATTATTTTCTCCGCAGAAGGCCACGCCGCGAAGCCACAAGCCCTAAAATAGCGTTGTTTTTCTCAGCTTTTTCTGGCAAAATCAACTAAAACTTTTCTTTTTCCAAGAGAAACGAACATAACTAGCCTGAAATACAGCCGCCAATGCAAGACATTCTAAATGCCATAAACCACTCGCGTTCATTATCTAACCTATACCTAGAACAACAAGCCTGAGAATTTTAAAGATTTAAAAATAAAATAAAAATAAGACTTAGACAAAATTTGCAAATGAAAAAAAGAACAATTACCCTGATAGGGGGTTCAGGACACTCCACTAGACCATGGAGTCCTACGAACAATAGATGGTTTGCACTCGATCAATCCCCAGAGATTCAAATAACAAAGGGCATGGCGGCCATGTTGGTGTACAGAACAAAAGAAGCTAACGAAGAATCTATTGTTAACTGTACACCAACATGGAGGCTATGACGTCACGTGCAAAGGGTCCGTTTGGGTGACAATTATTCTATTCCAAGGTAAGCTTGAAAATTTCCGTCCCACAGCAACCTCGTAAACAAGTAACGAAATACTTTCCAGCCCCCTACAGTTTAAATTAAATAACAAAAAAACTGCCATGTAGGTGGGGAGTTGAACCCAGTGTACCTTCGGTGTACGGTGCACGAGACAAAAAAATGCGACACGGAAACAACGATGGTATCTCGGTACGAGTTTTAGTGTATTATGTATATTAAAATCACACGAATGTGACGAATACTCGTTTAGCATTTTAGTTCGGAAAGAAGAGGGTGAATTTATTACACATACCCTAAGGTGCACAGTGAAAAGCATGGTTTATAAGGTAGTGCCTTTTGAACAGGTTAAGTGTGTACATGTTCGCTAATATCCTCTCCGGTAAACTACAAAAGTTCGAAAATAGGGCGGCTATAGGCTGATCCTAAGTACTGAATATAAAACGAGCTCCAAATTAGTACTTGATATTTCAGATTGGGAACGACTTGACGGAAAAGTAAAGCCAAGCGCAAAGCAGTTCTAATGCACAAAATCATGGACTTCTGACAAAATTCAAACTGAAACGGTTTCAGTGCACCAATTAGCTTACTGAACTATTTTATACAGTTGGAGACTCGGCCCACTACAATTTTTAAGAGAGAATCTACCTCGAAATTGTGCTTGCCCCAACCAAAAACCGAATTTATGAAGACAAGCTTTTGTTATTTTATGGGGCTAAGCTGTGGGACAAGCTTCCAACCAAAGTGCGCGAAATGAAGTCTCTAGTTGCCTTTAAAAAAGAAGTCGTAAATACCCCTCTCATTACCGAACTTCATTAAATAGATTTAGTTATATACTAGAACTAATAGTTTCAAATTGAAAGTGACATGCTGTCGAGCGAATATAGTAGCAATTGATTAGAATCTAAGACATGTATTAAGGCCATCATATACCCATCTAATCAGCATCTAATATTAGAAGAGCACCATTTGAATGAATGAAAGTATTCATCAAAGCTGAACGCAGAGTAACAAAGTTCGCGGTAAATTCCGACATTTTGAAAGGGTGCAAACATGGCGCGAAATAGTGTTTGTATGGGAATCCGATGCCAAATAAAATACGTAAAATCGAATTTCTGGAATATTCTTCAGATACAAACTTAAGATGTCAGGTAATAGATTAACATATCGAAATTTGAGGGATGTAGCTGTGCTGGGAAGCGTGCAATCGTGTTTTCAGTTTTCCATACGTCTGTAAAATATATGCATTATCACTTCGTATACGTCTATTTGAACTTTTGATAAATGAATATTAACAGGGCTTGCGTTTCGAAAATCTTTGAAAATCTCCCCTTACAGGCGGGGGAGTCAAGTCTCCCCTCTTAAAAAAATCCCGTTTTTAGGAATAGGGGAGACGCGTTCCCCCAAATCTTTAAGTGAAACGCGAGCCCTGAATATATAAATTTGTGCACTATGTAAGTTAATTGTTATTACACCCTATATATTGATTAGAACATGGGCGGATTTAGGAGGGGTGGATTGGGTGGCTAGCCGGCCAAATTGCAGCATTTTCCAGAGGCAATGCATGTTCCCGAACAAAAAATCTAAACAGCCAGCCCCTTCAAAAATCCTGGATCCGCCTGTAGAACCATCAAAAACTTTAGTTCTCTCAACAGGGTCAAGGGGGTAATCCATCACAAATCACTGGTCACATTTTCTTAAAATCACGGATCACAGTTTTCATTTTATCCTGTTTTCATGGATCGCAAGCCCCGTTAAGGCTAATTCACGAATCATGGCAAAAAAATTGGGCAGTTTTAACGAATCATGACCAAATTTTGGCTGATTCTCGGATCACGTATTACCCCTTCACCACTCTGCTGTCTCAATTTCATTGGCTGTAATAAGTAAATGATTGCCCAGCCATGTGAATATCGGTCCTCTGGCATTTATTTTTTTGCCTTAAATCCTTGTTAATGCTCTAGTTCTTATTAAGATCGTTATTAAAGTTCTGCTTTTTGTGCACTCGTGGGGAACACGTACAGTAGAATACAGCTAGGGAACACAGTCAGAATACGGGGGAACACAGTAGAATACAGCTAGGGAACACACTAGTACAACATAGGGGAACACACTACTAGAATACAGGGGAACACAGTAAAATACAGGGGAACACATTAGGATACAGGGGAACACAGTAGAATGCAGTGGAACACAGTAAAATACAGGGTACACAGTAGATACCAGGGGAACACAGTACAATACAAGGGAACACAGTAGAATACTGCCAGGTAAACATGTACATTAGAATACAAGGGAACACAGTACAATTCAGGGGAATGCAGTAGAATACAGGAGAACACAGTAGAATACAGGCCGGGTAGCGCAGTTGAATACAAGAGAACACAGGGGAATACAGGGGAACACAGTAGAATACAGGGGAACGCAGTAGAATGAAGGAGAATATATATATTCGGTACACAATATATATCATATACGAGGAGAATACAGGAGAATACAGTAGAATACAGGAGAATTTAGATATATATTCAGTACACAATATATATCATATATGAAGTACCTACCGCTCCGATGTGCACAGCTTACCGCTGACCCCGAAAGTGGAGATCTCTAGTTTTAGTTATAAGTCGAGATCTCGAGTTATAAGTCGAGATATACAGTTATAACTCGATATCTCGAGTTATAAGTCGAGATCTCGAGTTATAAGTCGAGATATACAGTTATAAGTCGAGATATACAGTTATAAGTCGAGATATACAGTTATAAGTCGAGATCTCGAGTTATAAGTCGAGATATAAAGTTATAAGTCGAGATCTCGAGTTATAAGTCGAGATATACAGTTATAAGTCGAGATATACAGTTATAAGTCGAGATCTCGAGTTATAAGTCGAGATATACAGTTATAAGTCGAGATCTCGAGTTATAAGTCGAGATCTCGAGTTATAAGTCGAGATATACAGTTATAAGTCGATATCTCGAGTTATAAGTCGAGATATACAGTTATAAGTCGATATCTCGAGTTATAAGTTGAGATATACAGTTATAAGTCGAGATCTCGTGTTATAAGTCGAGATATACAGTTATAAGTCGAGATCTCGAGTTATAAGTCGAGATATACAGTTATAAGTCGAGATCTCGAGTTATAAGTCGAGATATACAGTTATAAGTCGAGATCTCGAGTTATGAGAAAAAAACTAATTCATGTATTTTAAAAATATGTACTTTTCATTTGATTGAAGAAAAAAAAACATTACCGCCAAAGAAAAGTAACTTTTTCAGGTTATTAAAAAAAGTTAAATATCATATGGCCCTAACCAGCCACCGTAGGGAGGGTAGAAGCAACACAAATATCCCCATATAATACTGGTTCTAAAATAGACTTTGTTAAAGTTTGATCTATTTCAAGAAGCTTCCTTGCAATACGTATTAGGTAATGGTTTTCCTGAAAAATAAATGGGACCTGAACCTTTCGGAATAAAATTGATTGACAGGTAAATTTGCCGTTACGTGCCAGAACACAATAGAAACAATGACATGAAGTGCTTCAGTTTTCTAAACACACAGGCTCTATTTCCATCCGTTGCGCGAGTCCTAAACATACCGAATACGTGAGAACGGAGGTGACGCAAGAAGATTAAAATGGACATAAATTGCTCATTTCTGCAATTAGTTGGGGGACATTGCGCCCTAGACAAGCGAAGTCAAGTGCCAGAAAGTAATGCGACGATAATTCCTCTTCTTTCCTGTAAGAGGGACATTTCGGGGCACAATGAGGTGGTGGGGATCAATGATGTTGAGACAGAAGTTGAATTGATCTTAGCACGTGCCTCGATTTTTTCTCCGCCGTCTGATATCTCGGATTTGACGATTTGCCCTTCACACCGCTCCTCCTTGGGCATTGGATGGCGTAGAGGATCGCAGCGTTGCCGGGTTCCAGTGGACATATGTAGACATGGTAAGGAGGGGAAATCGCGGAAGGCTGATCGTGGCATCAACAGAGCGCTTTCGACAATCCTTCGCCGCACTGGAACTTCGTAGCCAAAGCCATAGCGATGACGCACACGACATCACAGCGGGCATAGAAAATGTTTCATTGGTAGGTAGGTATGCGAAGAATATCAGTACTTTCTAATTACTTTCTTATTTAAAGCGAGTATAATTGAAACACCATCTCCACCCAGCAGGCCTTCTCTCTTCCGCTACAGCCGCGCACCAACTTTTTTCTAATGGTGTGTGGTAGCCTATAGTGCGTGGAACCAATCAGAGCGCGCGCTTACTTGTAGCCAGTAATGACCATACAAACGTACAGTAGCGATCTTCTGAAAGGCCCGACTGTTAGTATAAAGAGAAAAATAAATCAAAAACTAAAAATGCACGGTTACGCATTTTATAATCGTTAATATCGTTAATACCGGATATTGAAACAAGAAAAATGTCGAAAATGTATCAAATTTACATGTGTGGCTACTCTAACTGGACATCCCGTGAAAAGTGTAACTTTGATGGAAAAGCTGATAGAAATCGCTTGAATCGAAATAAGAATATCAGCAGTACAGATACAACCGGGGGGGGGGGGGGGTACTTACATGAAAAATGGGTATGTATGTGAGGCCAAGAGGCTCAAACCCTGACCCTGTTTGATCCAATCCGGGCTCCAAAACCCTGATTGCCCCTTCTTTAAATTGTTTTCAAAACACGGTCGGATTTATATCCCGGCTGGTATACCGCGTACCGGGATTGCATGCAAAATACGGAACATTTCAAGTCGGGACGTGGCATTGGGTAAACAAATCAGCAGATGATGTACATAGATAAACTTGTACTGAAGTACGAATTAGCGGCGTCACGATGTATGGGAACCTCAGTGCTTGCATGTGAGCAGGCGATCAAAATGCGGCAACAGAATGTCTTTTTTTGACATAGTAGCTTAAAAAAATGAACTGCCTAAAAAATACTGAACCCCGACCCTGACTGCACCCAAATTATACTCAAATCCTTTCCCTGATCTGCCCAAATCAGGTCAAAACCCTGACCCTACCTGCCCAAACTGAGCTCAAAACCCTGACCCACCCGGGCGGCACATACATAATACGTCACAAACAGGAGTACCCAGAAAGTACAGAGAGAGCCAAACCGACTGGTTTGGTAAACATGGGATCCCATGGCACGTGACAGTAGCGACAATGAGGGATGGTACGGGAGAGTTGCAGATGCTAACCTTTGTCCACATATTCCCAGCGTGTAGCCAGGATAGCTGTGCTGTGCTCGCAGTGATGGCAGACGTTATCAAACAACTGAAGATAACCATGCCCAGCCTGAAGTCCGTTTACTATCGTCAGGACAACGCCGGCTGTTATCACTGTGGGGCAACTATCGCCTGTGCTAGAGTCCTTGGACTGCACGATGACGTCTCAATAAAGCGCCTAGATTTTTCCGATCCTCAAGGTGGAAAGGGGTCATGCGACAGAAAAGCTGCGACGATCAAATCCCACATGAGAATCCACCTAAACTCTGGCAACGACATCGAGACACCCACCCAAATGAAGGATGCGATTCTGTCCTCCGGTGGAGTGGCAGCAGTTAGCATTACTCTGTGCGAATCAATCAGGGTATCCGAGATGCCACCTTTAAAGATTGGAGGAGTCAGTATTCTGAACAACGTCAAGTATGACGATGACGGGATCCGTGTTTGGAAGGCGTATGGCATTGGTCCTGGGAAGTTAATTCCGGCAGAAAAGCTGCAGTGTCCCTCTCCAGCTCAGCTGCCTGCTATCACTGTAGCCTACACGCAGCCAAACAGCTTTGCTTCAGTCAAGAAAAGGCCAACGCACGTCTTACCAGGAGAAAGAAAAGATCAAGCGCAACATGAAACTGAAAGTGAGGATGATGCGAGAACAGCAGCAGAGTCGGTCTTCACGTGTCCTGAGGAGGGATGCACTCAAACCTTCTTGAGACATTCGTCGATGCAAAGGCACCTTGATTGCGGGACACATCAACGAGCACTTGAGCGTGAGACACTGTTGGACAGAGCTGCCCTCGCGTATGCTGAGACCCTTGAGGGACAGACGCCCGGCGTACCAGAGCTTCGCACCGCCACAGTGTTCCCACACTGCGAATCCACTTTGCCAATGGGTTGGGCCCTCAAGTCGGCTGCTTCCAGGAGAGAAAAAGTCAGAAAAGCTATCTAGCCGCGAAATTTAGACTGGGTAAGCAATCAGGCCAAAAAGCGGATCCTCCATCAGTCGCCCGCGCAAAGATGATGGCTAAAGATACCAGCGGCAACCCCCTGTTTACAAGAGAAGACTTCCTTACCGCAAATCAGATCGCAAGTTATTTTTCACGTCTGGCGTCGAAAAAAAGCCTTCGCGACGATGATGACGATCGGTTTGACGACATCCAGTGCGCCACACATGAAGCCCAAATGGAAGACATTATCAATGCCGTTGTACGGGAAGTAGGACCCACGCATCCAATTACTTTTGATGCTTACAATCTATGTGACATGTGCTCGACCTCTAAGCTGAAGAACTTTTCAATTCCCATATTAAAGGAAATCTGTACCTCTTTTAACCTTGACATCACAGACATATCCGTTCGACGTAAACAGCCTTACGTCGACAATATCAAGTCGCTTTGTATGGACTGTACCTGCCAGCAGTAATGAATTATTGGTCCGCGAACTGAGCTTGAGCCACGCCCATATTTGCATATTATATGGCAACGGAGTTTCCCCATGTTCTTCTCACCGATTGTTTGTTTTCAGAAAACTGTCAATACTTAGCCGGGACCGACCATTTTACTTGTAAGGGGGAAGGGGGAGGGGTGGGTTTTTTGGGGTTGGGTGATTTTGAAAAAATATATAACTTGCACTGAGGCTAAGCAGTAGATAGTAGGAAAATAGTGACTTTGAGCCTTGCATTTTTAGTTCTGTTAGCAAAGTAGGTTTGCGTTTGAGTAATATATTTTCTTTTTATGAACAGATAAAGCTAAAACCAAAAAAGATAAAACAATAGGCAACTCCTGTCCAGAAAAACTCTGAAAAGGGACATACCTATAATCTAGTAACGATTTATTTACTTATCACTTTATTGTCAAATTTCGTGGCCATTAGGTCAGTGCATATTAGTCGGCCATGGTTAAAATGCCCGTAGCTCATTTTGGTATATAAAGTCGGCCTAGTTTGCGATTTAGTTTGCATTAATGGCACTCAGTGATCTTATTTTTATATATTATCTATCGAAAATTTGAAATACATGATACCAAACCAGATGCGTATTGTTTATAAATATCATACGAGGTATTGTCATAATATTTCGTTTTTGTTTCGCTGCATTTTCATTCCTGGTAGAAATAATAACAGTTAATTTCCTGAGGATAAACAAGGATATCACTGACAACATAAGATCATTTGTGATCTCCGGCCCATACAAAAGAAAACAATATAGTCCGCTAAGCTTTGATTTTTTGCAACGATTTTGTGACAGCTTATCTTTCAGATTGTGTGACAGATTGTGGTTTGTCGGCGCCTATGTGTTAAAATATACGACTTCGTTGTTTGTATCAGAAAGCGTTATTTTTTTGCAACGAAACTCCGTCAAAGCAGCAGGGACATACATGGAGATATATTTGTCCTATATTATAGCAGTATAAAAGCTGAAATGAAGCTTAAAGTGGCAAGAGGAAAGATATTCAAGGCCTAGCGTGTTTGCACAATATTATCGCTTGTTGACCTTTGCGTTGAAGAGGACATTTGATAGGAAAAATGCCTATAAGTCAGTCGTCAACCGTTGGCTTTGAAAGGTAAGCTTATAATAAGGTCCCATATAAGGTTTCTGGCCCAGTTTGAGGTAAAATGTGAAGTTTTCTTTCGAGTTTTGGCTTTTATATCCAGGAACGGGAAGTGATCGTTGCGAGTCGTCGTCTCGTCGGCGTTGTAATTTTGCCAAAATAAACCCCGTTCTTTCTTTAGAGCAATAAAAAGTACCAAACTAATTTTTATATTCTGGGTAAGAACAACCCTTCGAGATATTACAGCCGAAGTATTGTGAGAATCTGAGTTATACCGGACATAGAACCGATGTCTTGAAATAGTGCTCTGAACTAAGATTTTCAAGCATTGAAATATGAGCCATGTTTGCCCCATCACCAGGAATTTTAAATTACATCTATAATCCTATTTTTAGGCTCAAATGACTCGTAAATATCTCCTAAGTCGATATTCGAACTCATTTAAGTCTAGGTTCCTGTTGCGCTTTCATGGGCCAAGGTTTTTGTGCTCGTTAAAATCGCTTTCAATTTATTCATTTCGAGGAAATAGACGGCCGTAACGGTTTTACGGAATTTTCACGAAATTAAAAAAACAAATGGAGAAAAAAAAGACACCAGCTCAATTGGCTCACCATAGGCTATCTCTGGACAAAATATGAGCAACCTCGATTTTCGACTGATGTGCCACATTCTTTTCATTTCACCCGGCGATAGAAAAAATTAAAATTATGCAATTGTCTCGAATTTTATTCACAATTTCTCCAAATTCGAAGGTTTCGTATGAAGCGCAAAGTAAATTACCCATTCCAGATTTTACATATGTGTTAGCTCAATGTGTAAACACTTCATGGCCAGCTTTTTAGAAAAATGGAAGGTGAGGCACATGGATAAAATTTCCATCGCGATTTTGATGTGGAATCAATATTCTGCCGGTTGAAAAAATATGAGTCCTAAATTGTGATTGCTCGCCTCTCGAATTATTGCCACGATCAAAATTTCAGCCCAAATGAGATGTCAAACCCTTCCTAAACAATATATTGGGACATATTTTTTGTAAGGTTACTTCACTTTTGCATACGAGAGAAGTTTTGAGACCTGCTAATTTCACCTTGGAATTTGGCTGTTTTGAGGCTGCCGACAGCCAAAATCGATTTTCTCGATTTTCTCAAAATTCGGGCGGTATTTTGAAAAACAAACTCCAGCACGTTTATTTATCTGTAGACCTAATATGAGGGATTTTTTTTTTCGAATTTCGATTTTGCTCGATATTTACAGGCATTCGCTCCTTTAAAATAGCCGGGTAAAAACTTTTAGATGACATTTCTGAAAAGTAAACGGTGCTTTTTTCGCTGCATTAGCTCGGTGTATTCACTGTGTTCGACTGTTGTTTTGAATGTGGTTGACCTCCAGTTCGGCCTTGACAACGGTAACCAATGACGCTGTAACCGGTCTATAACATCTCATTTTAAAGCTACATCTTCCTAGAATCTGTATTCAGACTTATTTGCGATAATAATAATAATAATAATAATAATAATAATAATAATTTACATTTATAGTGCGCAGGCTGCATGAATATATGATCGCCTGCGCATCACAAAATTAACTATTAAAAACAGAAATATACAATAATATAAGAATTGAGCTAAAACCACAGTAAAACTACAATAAGATAACATTAAAAGAATAATAAAATAATACTAATAGATCTTAGTTATAAAAAAGTAACTTAAATAAATGCGTTTTCAACACATTCTTAAAGGCTCTACAGTTACGAATACTACATGGTAGCGAGTTCCATAGTTTAGGGGCAGCAGCACAAAAGGCCCTGTCCCCCAATGTCCTCTTTGTTCGCTCTCTTGGCAACTCAAGGAGAAGTTCATTATTTGATCTTAAAGAATAACGCGATGCACCCTTAATGATAATTAATTCATTTATATATTCAGGCGCTAGCCCGTGGATAGCTTTAAATGTAATTACTAGTGGGAAACATTGCAAATAAGGCGCGCACCTGTGTTCTGGACACGCTGTAACTTAGACAACTGTGTTTGCGGCAAACTATATGATAAACTATTGCAGTAGTCAATTCTACTAGTAACTAGAGCATGCACTAACGTTTTAGTTGATTCAGTTGATAAAAACTTCCAAATGCATCTGATGTTATGCAAGTGAAAATAAGACGCACTACAAATCCTATTGATATGTGTCCCCATACTAAGTTGCTGATCAAACCAGCAGCCCAGATTCCTGGCCTCTTGAGCTGGAGCAATCTGATGGTCACCAACAGCAAGAGAACCCATGCTGACCTTAGACAATTGTTGTCTTGTTCCTATAAGTAAATACTCAGTTTTATCATAGTTAAGCTTGAACCGGTCAGTCAGAACCCATTGACGAATATCCTCTATACAGTGCTGCATTGCTATAGTTGCCTCTTCTTGATTTACTTGCGAATCCGGTTTAAAAGCAAGATAAAGCTGAGAGTCATCCGCGTAACAATGAACGCTAGGCAAATGTGCGTTTACAATCTCAAAAAGCTTGTAAATGATAAACAATAGAGGACCAAGGCAGGATCCATGAGGAACACCGTACTGCAAAGTAAAACTGTCAGAGAGAATCCCATTAACCGAGACACGTTGACTTCTGTTCCTTAAGTACGCTGAAAACCATTCCAGGACATTGCCCGAGACTCCAAACCTTGACTGAAGACTCGTGATCAGAATACCATGATCAACGGTATCGAAGGCCGCACTTAAATCTAAAAGAACCAGCAAAGTCACGTGACCCTTGCTCGTATTCATAAGGATGTCATTCTTCACCTTCAAAAGAGCAGATTTGAACATGATACGATTTGAACATGATTGGGAGAAAATTGAAAACGAGTTGGAATTGCGGACCGGCTTTTTTTACCACTTCAAGACCTTCAATGCGAGTTGAACACAGCTATGCTCACTAGTTCAGTTTCATTGGGTGATTTTGTTTGACTTCAAGGGCAGGGATAAGCTTGAATGAAGTCTTATTTTAAAGCTACAGCTTCCTATAATCTGTATTCAGACCTATTTGCGATGCGATTTGAAAATGATTTGAAAACATATTCCGAGAATCTGTATTCAGACTTATTTGCGATGTGATTTGAAAACGACTAGGAGAAAATTGAGAACGGCTTGGAACACTGTTTGCCGTTTTGCCGACCGGCTTTTTTCCGCTTCTACGTGAGTTGCCATGAACACAACTAGCGGTGATTTTGTGGATCCGATTTTGTTTGACTTCTAGGGCAAGAATAAGCTTGAATGATGTCTCATTTTAAAGCCTCATCTTCCTAGAATCTGTATTCACTCCAGACTTATTTGCGATGCGAGTTGGCACGATTGGGAGAAAATTGAGAACGAGTTGGAATTGCGGACCGGCTATATTTACCGATTCGACGCGAGTTGAACAAAAGTATACTCAGTTCAGTTTCATTTGGTGATTTGTTTGACTTTTAGGGCACGGATAAGCTTGAATAACATCTCATTTTAAAGCTACAGCTTCCTTTAAGCCGAAGGGCTTTGTCGTTTTGGCTGTGGATAAACTATTGTTTCGCTCTTTCATTCCATTACCTGGTTTTACGAACTTCTACTGAATAGGCCCTTTGCAGCTAACAAATCACGTGGTTGTACTGGAGAGCAAAAAATAACTGACTTCTTGTACGAGATCGGTATTGCTATGAGCTCAATTCATTCGTTAATGAAGTATTATATCAGCACGTGACTGTTAGCTGCAAAGGGCCTATTGACTTTCACACTTGAGAGATCGGCTTGGGACTAGCAACTCCCAAAGCTCGTTCCATTTGAGATCGGCTAGGGACAAGCAACTCCCAAAGCTCATTTATTTAAGCCAATCGTAGGACAATTATCTAACTCATTAATATTATAATTAGCTGACCTTAATGCATTCCAAAATCTCAAAGTGTCCCACTAACACTGAAAGCCCATTCTGGGCGATGGTCCGGCCGGGGTTTGAACCCGCGACCTCCCGAACAACAGACCGGCGCTTAATCACTGAGCTAATTGGGAGGCGGTTGTTGTCATGCCTTTCTCTGTGTTTTATAAAACATTGCTTTTTTGCAAAAGGTTTTGCAATGTTATTTATCTTCTGACGTTACTTTTTGTGTTATACCTTGAGTCAAAAACGTATTTTTTTCGTTGCATTTTTCACTAAACGTTTCGTGTGGTAACCGAATCTCAATCAACTACACTAGCTCGCAGCGGTCCAAAACCATACCTACCGGTCGTAAGGCGATTTACCGGACCGTTGAAGAACCAATCAGATTTATCCATTTGCCACGAATCCAGCTTGTCGTATAATAAAAGTGTTTATATGGAGTGGAAGAGAAGGAAAGGAGAAAGAAAGGAAACTGATGCCATAGCTAGCCCCTCCAAAAACCGATGTGTCTTTCTAGTTGAATTCAGTGTGGTAGTGGTTTAGCCGGGTCCAGGCTTTGATCGAGCCAGACAGTACCACTCAAAACGAGCCACAGTATTGGCTTACCCAACAATACAAAACACCCTAACCTTTAGAGCGACCAGTACAAAAACAATAGAGCTACAGTATAATGGGTTCAATCAGAATACAGCCGGTTTCGAGCGGCACGCACTGTATTAATGATTTAATGCTCCTAACTCATTGAAATAAATACAACAGCTTGTGGGGTAAAGGGGTTGTGGAATGAAGTACTCAGGTTGAGGCACATATTGCTTTCAGGTCTAAGTTACCATGGCAACGGGAGCTCAAATCCTCCCCTGAGGGTCATTCCCCAATCCTTCCCAGGGATTCATAATCCCTCATGGGTAAGGTCCTTATGCTGGTGAGAGGCCCCAATCCTCTCGCGGGGGTCATAATTCCCCAAACCTTACCAGGGCGGATTCATAATCCCCCATGGGTAAGGTCCTTATATTTTCTGAAGGGGGTACGATGCCCCAAATAGGCAATCATGTTAGTCTATGGGGTGAGAGGCCCCAATCCTCTCGCGGGGGTCATAATCCCCCGATCCTTACCAGGGCGGATTCATAATCCCCCATGGGTAAGGTCCTTATATTTTCTGAAGGGGGCACGACGCCCCAAATAGCCAATCGTGTGAGTCTATGGGGCAAAGGGTGACCTGTACGGGAGCACTTCATCCCAAACCCATCGATCCTTTTATTCTAATTTAAATATATTTATCCTACAATCAGTTCGAATTCACAGCAATATCCAAGTTTACACATTACATTTCATCGAACCTTGCAATATTGTCAACTCCTGAGTATTACTGTAACACTCATCTACTAATAATATAATATAATGGGCAGGCTCATTGATCAGTTTCTTGACATATTTCATAACAGCAAATCGATTGCTTATTAATAGTAACTTTGTAATTAGTAAATATTTACAATATAAACTATAGTATGGTGCCAACGTATGCATACCCTGTAGGCTAGTGACAAAATGGGTAATTTAATATATACATACCAAATTGAACCCAAACTGCGAGAAACTGCAATATGCTAAACAGCAAAGGGGATGGGTGGATGGGAAATTTGTATCAACCGGCTTGACCAAGAGATTGCTTTTGACTGAAACAGTGAAGTGAATAGGTCGCG
Source organism: Actinernus sp. WN-2022 (assembly GCA_030867875.1). Taxonomy (NCBI): domain Eukaryota; kingdom Metazoa; phylum Cnidaria; class Anthozoa; order Actiniaria; family Actinernidae; genus Actinernus; species Actinernus sp. WN-2022. The sequence continues at coordinate 12,620,430 of JAOWCC010000019.1, read as the reverse complement.
GGTTTGAGTGACAAAGACGCTCTACTGCGAGAGCTTCAATATGATTGGCCAGCTTAAAATGGCATGCGATCAGGATGAACTTTGGACGTTAACAAAGGCGGGTTTGTCTTTGTCGGGCATATCATATTGCAGATTAGGTTAGTATATGGTTGTCACATTAACTTAAATTTATAAAGGTTATAAATTGGCTATAGAGGATATTACATGGCCGCGCGGAGATACAGATTTTATCTCCGAGTGTTGATGAAATATCTTACGAGTGAGCACAGCGAACGAGTAAGATATTTCATCAACACGAGAAGATAAAATTCGTATCTCCAAGCGGCCATGTAATGTTCTGTTTAATATATAATTATCGATGAAATACCAATTTCAATCTCCAACTAAAAAGGCTAGAAATTCTTGAAAGCAAGTCATATTTTCAAAAGTGATATCTTCACGTGTGAAGATATCATTTATATCTTCACACGTGAAGATATCAGTTTTTAGAAAGAGATATACACTGGTATTTCATCGAAAATTATATATTAAAGCATAATAATAGCATGGTTTTAAATACCTTGTTATTTCACGAGCCGCTCAGCGGTGAGTGAAATTGCAAGGAATTTTGAAATCTCATCATGAATGGTATTTATGCCAAATATCACATACAAACCATGCTATTAAATGTTTATAATCAGCCCCTATGGTTTGTTTCAGGGCCCGTTAAAATTCAGTGTTATTAATTTAACTTAAGACGTTAGGGGGGGGGGGGGGGGTGACTCCCATATAAAAGGGGTAGGGATGCTCGTCGGACATTTTCGATTTGACCCCTAAGAGGTACTTAAATGGGCGTGGCTCAAGCGTATTTTGACCCCTAAAAGATAATAAAAATGTAAATTGTAACAGCTTTTTTGTTCAATTGACACCCGACCCCTAAAAGGTACCGCTTTACATAGAAATGTCTGTGTTTGATGGTGGATACCCTAAGTGGTACCAAACTCCTGATTTTGACCCCTAAAAGGTACGACGAGCATCCCTCACATAAGGGAGTCCCCCCCCCCCCCCGGGAATATAGCAAAGAACCCCCCCCCCCTCCTCCTGCTTGTATACAACCCTCAAAAGACCCTTTATGATGGATATTAGAAACCTAGGATTATACATCAAAATTAATAAATATCTTGGTTTCCGATTCATTTTATCGTTTGGGTTTATTCATATCAATCTTGTGCTGGTTACACTTCAACAGACAAAACATGCAACTGTACTTACATTGGTTGCAAACGATCTCTGGTTCTAGTAACTACTCTTCTACTAGAAGTGTAATATGTTTTCATTCAGTCCTTGGATTCTTTTCTTCAATCACTCAGCTGGGTAGTACATTCCTGTATAGCTTACAAATGGGAATATCCCCGGTAAGGGAGGGGAACTTTGGGATATTATTTTTGAATAACAATTTACCTTTAAATATTTTTATGAGTTCTGTCACTCAACCAAAGAGGGGTTTGCATTGGCAGAGCTCAGTTTGCTGAGGATGGGGAAGAAAGCAAAGGACACATGCCTTGGCTTAATCTGGCCACGGAAATGGCCGTTTATTACTTATAACTAAATTCGGTTTACAATAAAGTCAACTCTGCTAATATTGTGACTACGTTCTCAGCAAAGGTGAGGGAGAAACCGCGGCTGAGGAGACATCCAGGTAAACAAAATCATGGGAGGAGTTGGGGTGGCGGAGGAAACAAACTTCAGCTCACCATGTGAAAGATGGCCGAAGAAGGAAGAATGAAATCTGACGACCCCCCTAAGTCTATTGCGTAACCGGAACTCCCTTCACCGGAAGTAACAAAATTAAAGATACAAAACCCATAAAAACATTTATTTTATCAAGCAAAATAAATTGCCTATTATTAATACCTTTTACAAATTGCGATACAATAGAAAAGCGACAATTTGTTACTAACAAAATCTAAATTAAAAATGTTAAAACTTAATGAAAATGTTTTAAAGAGGACACTTAGCTCGACGTTGCAGTTTAAACTAATAAATATATTTACAACTCCTAATTTCCGTTGACAGAGTGTGCCATATAGCATTGTTACAGCAGCAATACATGCTTATTTCACCTTCAGTTGGGTAATTACACAACCTTATTATCCCTTATTATCATTATTTCTACAAATGTGATTGCGGCTTATGTTGCAGGTTAGTCAGCGGTTTAACTTCTTAGTCTTTGAATGCATGTAAGTAATTTTACTTATCACGTGACCTGTACGATCCCCGCGCTCTTTCCTTTCAAAACCATTTACACAAGTCACGCGATGGGGGCCGTACGTGTCTGATTATTTTTGCCGCCAATTAGTGGGTTACACCCGTGGTGGAACAAAAGATGCCTCATTAGCTTCTTTTTTTATACCAACAACGCGTCTGCTACGCTTTTGTGATTTTATTCCTTAGGAATGATTGCAACCTAAAAATAACCTAACTTGTGAAAATGCCGTAGCATAGAGGTAGTATGGGAGATTCTCGCTCTTGGATATGGGCTCTTGCTCTTACTTTATGCTCTCTTGAACAAACTAAATGGTTATATGATGAAAACGTATTGACTGAGTTAGGTAGGCCGAACGGAAAAATAATTGGCTCTCGGTTATTTTGTACCATGACCTCGAGCCATTCCGTCAATAAGTATCCAGTAGTATTGCAAAAACGGTCTATCGTTTAAGAATACGATTGTCTAAAACCGACAGGGAAGAACAGCCGTGAGGGACCGGTGACCAACTGAGGTTGCGCCAAGAAGACTGGACACGAGCTGCGACGGCAAGAGCAAGGCAGCGGTGTTCCCTCCACTGTTTTGGACCGGAAATTGAGCTCCAGAGAACGAGAACGCCTTTTACCTTTGGCTCGTCTGTTGGAGAACCAAACCTGCGTGAAAAATACATGTGCATGTCAGGATATAGGTTTACCTTTCAGCTGTACGTGTATACAACTATTTCAAAAAAGGTTGTCCCAGACAAACGACAAGCGAAATTCTCAGACCGAAATGGATTGTGGTAATAACTGTCCAGCTGTGCGAAACGAATAAACGGCAGTATAATTCGAAAATAGATTCGCAGGAGACCATTAGTAATATTCGTCCCAAAAATAAACGAATTCGCCAGACTTTCAGCTACGACCACAATTCATTTCGGTCTGGGAATGTCGTTTTGACGTTTGTCTTTTGACAACCTTTTTTGAAATAGCTGTATATGTATGCTCGCTGCGAATCGAATGATACGTTTTGTGTGGCAGTGTAGCTCGCTACTCTCTCTATATATACTAATTTGTATAAGTGTACTCTGTAGATCGCATTGCGTGCCCATGTTTTCAAAACCAATGTTTTGTACCCAGGAGCCTTTACGTGCCTAATCCAAAAACTGGTTATTATGACGCTATCTTGAATTAGGCGCGTGAACTCCACCAATCCACTATATCGTAACAGTTAGGCGAACGAGTAAAATACTCCCGGAAATTTAGAATAGGTGTGTGTCGCAGAGATATCGATACCTGACCCTATGTAAGGGTGAACAAAATCAGGAAATTAGTACCCTTTCCAAGGCTTGAAACTAAAATGTGAGACCCTATTTAAGAGTGCATGATTTAATAATTTATATGCAATGATTTATGTTTATTAAAGATTGTTACGTTTAGCCGGCGTTGAGCAAATGCACGACATTGCAAATCAAGAGTTAGAGGAAAGAACAAAACCGGCATACCCTATTTAAGGATCGGATATGTTATTTATGATGAGACTCCCTACTTTTAAGGGCCCAGGACCACCTATACGGCTTTTGTATGGGAGTACGCCCCGGATAAAGGGCAACTCTGAGCTACAAATCACTTATTTTGACCGGGAAAACAAAGAAATGTTTCCTCTGCAAGAGCTAACCTAAAAAACCTTACTAATAAGTTCAATAAAGAAATGACAGAATCTAACCTGAATCCTAGCTTCACTCACGTCCAGGCACCTCGCCAGCTCTTTTCGCTCCAGGGGGCCTGGGTACGAATTGCGCATGAACTCGTCCTGCAGGCTGTGCAGCTGCTGACTTGTGAACCGAGTGCGTTTGCGCCTTTGTAGCGCCAAGGGGAATGGCTCACAGGGAGATCGATCTTGAGTGTACATTTCACTTGACATGCAGTCCACTTCAGAGTTTTGACCGTCAGTGAAAATGGGGGAGTCTGTGTAGACAAAAACGTGAAATAGGCCATTTTGACGATGTCGCGCACGCATCAGTAGAACAATAGACGCGAGCTGCTAAGACTCGTTCTGGTTCACCAGCCTTTTGTTATTTAAAACAGATGGCCATTGTTCTAGCTGCGCGCGCAACATCGTCAAAATGGCCTATAGGGAAGTCGATGTACACAAAACGTGAAATTATCAATTATCAAATGAAATTAAAACTTTTGAGACTCTGTACACAACATTTTTGAAAGATTGAACATTAAAGTACAGCCTATGAACAAAAACGTTTTATTTTAGATATCAATTCTACATCAAGTGAATAGTAGAATGGTAAAATATATTTTGCTTTGAATGCTGTGCCGCTGAGTTAAGGAGGTTTTAATATCCAAAATGCTAATTACATGACGTCAGGGGAGTTATCTGCAATCACTTTTTAGTGGTTGTGAATGGGCGTTTCTACTGATATAAGAAAACAAATTTCTAACATCATTTTATTTCAACCATGGGTTGATAATTTGAAAAATTTGTTTAATTGTAATAAAAAAATTTGTATAATAATTGTGCCTCCCCTGACGTCATGTAATTAGCATTTTGGATATTGAAACCTCCTTAACTCAGCGGTACAGTAAGATATATTGTACCATTCTACTATTCACTTGATGTAGAATTGATATCTAAAATAAAAAATAAGGTTCATAGGCACTTTAAGCTTTCACTCTCAACTGAGAGCTTGACTGATTACAAGTGTGCGAAGATCACGGTCGCTTGCAGTCACGGGTTTTCGGCCCACGTGACTGCAAGTTGTTGTCTCAAATGCGGGGGAGCTGGTACCGGCCCCCGCCCCCGAAATAGAGGATTCTGGGTAGAAAAAGAAACAACATCTGCAGATATCAAGTGCTACCCTCATCAATAAAAATGAATTATTATTATTATTATAATGTTTCGGATCCTTAATTTTATTTACTTTTATAGTGAAAAAAGAACAGCTGATCTAGATCTTCTTTGTGTGTCAAAAAATCCACCAATTCCAGATAAACGGCAAAATATCAGCAGTTCTGGAATATTCCATGTTTCTAAGTTTTTACAAATTTCAATCTGCTCCCACATCGCAAAGTCGTAATTTTCTCAGAACCGGAAATAAAAGTCCGTCTCGTTTACTTCCGCAGTGGTTCCATATATCACATGACAGTACTTCAGGGTAACATTTGCCCCGGGCATTTTACCAGTCAAAGAATGCCAAAGATAAATTCATTTTGTCCATTTTAATTCGCTTGTTTCGGTCCTAATAGCCCTGTCACCTTACATACCCTTGTCTTTAGGTACCACGTAAGGCGGTTGACGATTGATTTTACTCTGGAATTTGATTCGCTGACTGATTACAAAACATTTTCACAGCCAATAGAAAAGCTAAGTAAACGCAAAACCAAAGCAATGATCACCGAAAACTTCCTATACTCAATTGAAACCTGCTCTAAGAACGAACAGGGCTAATGATCAATGCATTACTGAGTCTGCGTATGTTTCATGGATGCCTATCGTACCTTTTAGTGGTCAAAATCAGGAGTTTAGTACCTGTGGCTTTAGTCAGCCCAGTTCCCACGCGCGCGTCTGTTAGCGCGCGAAACCAGAGTCACGTGACTGAGTTTAGCCAGCAGAACAGTCGGATCACTTTGTTCAAGATTTCACGATTTCGTAGAGTTACTGAGTTAGTTTAGCAAGCCTAGGAACCTCACAAGGTAATATTCATGTATTTGTACCGCATATCCGCCTTTCTTTGTAATTTTATTATGTTTTCGCCTCGTATTTTGATGTCATTTTGACTCGTATTCGATTGTTCATTTGTAAACTTATGTACCGTATTGCTGTTATTTGAATTACAGCTTTACGTTTTCCGAAGGGAAAGTAGTAAAGAAAGTTCCTAAACAACCGTCGAAGGACAGTCGTTATAGTACCACTTAGGGTATCCACGATCAAACACAGACATTTCTATGTAAAGCGGTACCATTTAGGGGTCGGGTGTCACCGAATGCTAGAGAATGACAGCGCTTTTGAAAACAACAAGGGAGAATGTGCTTGATGATACAACATCAAATAATAGCAATAAAAGGCATCGAAAGTTTAAAATGTTGGCTTTTTTTTTATCGGTACCTTTAAGGGGTCAAAATAAGCTTGAGCCACGCCCATTTTAGTACTTCTTAGGGGTCAAATCGAAAATGTCCGACGAGCATCCCTACCCCCCCCCCCCCTTTTATATGGGAGTCCCCCCCCCCCGGGATTTCTTGTGCATATGCTTACAGTGCCGCAAGTGTGAAGCAGGCCTTAATGTATTATTGTGAAACCTTTGTAGCCTCAACCGAGCCAGGTAAAGAGAATAGAAAACTTATTTGAGTTTAGTATAGGTTAAATAAACAATTACTCTTGGTGTTCCTCTCCTTTCGACATTCCAACGAACACTTATTATATCGGCGATCTGTCTTAATATTCATTATTAGTATATACCACACCAGTGAATATCACTTTTCGCGCGCTCTGAACAAAGCAGCGATCATCTCGCGCGAGTTTTTGTCCATTTGACAGGAAATAAAATAACTATTTGGTGCTGGTTATTCACCTGGAGTGTGGTATATACTAAAACATTTATTCACCTCAGTGTTGGTGAATAGTGGTGGATATTTACCTCGCCGAAGCGGCTCGGTCTTTTATTTATCAAACAAGCGACGGGAGCATCCCAAGAACGCGAGATTTCATTGGCTAAAAAGACTTGAGCTCAGTTAATCGACTTTTATATACATTACGAAATAACTAGATGATGGTTTTCAAGAGATTTTACAATAGATACTTACCAACGCGCGCTCTGATTGGTTTTGTGAAAATATGGACCACGGCAATGACGTCATATTTCACTGACGCGCGCTCTGATAATTGGTTTCAGAAATAGTTATTATTGTAGATCACGGCGCTGAATGATTCTACAATAATTCAAAACAAAATGTTGCCGGAAGTGCTGAATTTCAGTGGACTTTGGCGATTTGACAGGGAACTCAATGACTGCTGACGATGTCATAATGCCGTCTTGGACCCGGGGGGGGGGGGGGGGTATGTATGTGAGGCCAAGAGGCTCAAATCCTGACCCTGTGTGACCCAATCCGAGCTCCAAAACCCTGATTGCCCCCTTTTTGGAAAAAAAAACCTGATTGTCCCTTCTTTAAATTGTTTTCAAAACACGGTCGGATATATACCCCGGCCGGTATACCGCGTACCCGGATTGCATGCAAAATACGAAACATTTCAAGTCGGGACGTGTGATTGGGAAAACAAATCAGCAGATGAAGTACATAGATAAGTACTGAAGTACGAATTAGCGGCGTCACGATGTATGGGAACCTCAGTGCTTGCATGTGGGCAGGCGATCAAAATGCGGCAACAGAATGTCTTTTTTTGACATAGTAGCTAAAACAAACTGAACCCTAACTGCCTAAAAAATATTGAACCCCGACCCTGACTGCACCCAAATTATACTCAAATCCTGACCCTGATCTGCCCAAACCGAGCTCAAAACCCTGACCCACCCCCGCGGCACAGACAGACAGACAGACTTTATTCATTAGCTCTTTGTACTACATTGGTACATCAGATGACTGCTAACAAATTTAAAAAGTTGGTTAATGACGGATAGATTGTTCTGTAATCTTAAAAATATAATATATATATAGTTAGTTATCATTAAATTAGCTTACATTATTTGTGCTGAAATTATGGTGGATCGCATGTCCATACAATCATAGACATATTTTGCTGCTATTGTTGTGACTTGTCTCGGGGGATCAATGATTACCGAAAATAGTTCTTTTTCTGTCATTTTTCTGCTATCTAATTTCGTTAGAGTTTTTAAGGAGGAAAAGAAATCATGCCTGATTGTCTGGTAAGTTTTGCATCTCAGCAGGAAGTGAATTTCGTCTTCCATTTCTTGTTTGCATGTTGGGCAAATTCGTTCTTCTGGTTTTAGATAAGGTTTAAGGTGTCTTCCTTTTTCAATTTGAAGGCAATGATTGCTTATTCTTAATTTGGTGAACGTAATTCTATGTTTGATGTTTCTGACAAGATCCAAATAGTTTTCGAATTCATACTTCGTTTTGAATGTTCGATAAACTCGTAGTTTGTTACTCTGGTTTGGATTCTGTCGTTGGTCATTAAATATATCACTTAACCAAATTTGTAGTTCTGTGTCTTTTAGGCGTTGCTTTATATTCTTCAGAAATTCCCTAAAATCTGGAGTATTATTTTGGAGTATCCATATATCACCATAGCCTAGGCTTTGTACGGTTCGCTTAATTTTGTAACTCCAAAAAACTGGGTTGCTTGATTGCATACTGTCGAGATACATATTTTTTGTAAGCATTGGCTCGTCCCTGGTTAACAATTTTGTCCAATAGTTAATACTTCTGAATGTTAATTCACATCTCAAAGGATATCTACCAAGCTCTGCTCTACATCCATTATTGACTGATGTTCTGCTGGTTCCTAATAGTAACTTGCAAAATTTTGTATGCACTATTTCTATCGGATCATTTTCGTTAGATCTTTTGCTATCGGTCCCCCAGATTTCGCTTCCATAGAGCAAGATTGGTTTTATCAAAGTGTCGAAGAGTTTGATTGTCAGTTTAATATCAGATCTAAAGTGGGATCCCATTTCTTTTTTTAGTTTAAACATTGCCTTCAGTGCTGATTTTTTAAGTTCTTGTGTTGCCACATTAAAGTTGCCGAATGCGCTGAAAGTAAGTCCGAGATATTTGTACATTCGCACATTTTCTAATTGGTTATTTTTATAATAAAAACAATAATTGTTCATTCGTTTTCCGTTATTATTAAAAACAATAGCTTTTGTTTTCTCTATATTAACAGTTAATTGGTTAGTGTCGCAATACCCTTCAAGGCCTTCCAGTAGACTTTGTAAATCATGTTTATTCTTAGATACTAGGACTAAGTCGTCTGCGTAGAGTAAGTTGCTTATATTAGTTCCACCGGCAATACATATGGGATCCTTTACTCCTGATTCGTCTAACACTTGAGGCAGATCACTGAGGAAAAGATTAAAGAGGGTGGGGCTTAGAATGCAGCCCTGTTTGACTCCAATGTAACATCTAAACTTTTCTGTGATAACATTATCTATTTTAACTGCTGAATAATCGTCGGAATACATTGAGTGTAATAGTGAGAAAAAATTACCTTCAATACCTGCCTGTTTTATTTTCTCGAACAGCTTTTCCCTTGGTATACTATCAAATGCTTTTTTAAAATCGACAAAGCAAGTAAAAAGCATGTTATTTTTCTTGTTTGGTTTACTTTTAACGTACTTATCGATAAGGCCTTTCAAAACAAAAATGCTATCAACAGTGGAGTGTCGTTTTCTAAACCCAAATTGTTCTTTCTTCAGTATTCCTTTATATGTTAGGTAGTCGTATAATCTCTGGTTTAAAATTGATGTGAATAGTTTACTAAGCGCAGATAAAAGCGTAATGCCTCTGTAGTTCTCTATTTCTGATCGGTCACCCTTTTTGTGGATGGGAGTAATGAGGCCTATGCTCCATTCTTGCGGGTAGATTCCCGAAGAAAGGATCTTATTGAAGAGAGATGTTAGCGGCTTTATGAGTTCTTGTTTACCCCATATTAGGATTTCATTTGGGATGCTATCGATGCCTGTTGCCTTTTTATGTTTTAGTTTTTTAATAGCATTCTCGACCTCCTTTGCCGTTATTTCATAGTCTAAAACTCCTGTTTGTTCCGCCGCACAGTTCATCTGAGCGTTAACTATATCCTCTGGCTCTGCATTGTCCTTTCGATTATCGTTTTGATTTTTGAAGTGTTCGTAGGATTCTTGTATATCAATTGGGAATGATTTTTTGGCCTGTTTTTTGTTTAAGTTAAACAGATTTTTCAGTTCTTTCCAAAGTTTCTTTGGATTTTTATGGTCTAGGTTTTTTAGTCGAGATTCGATTGATTGTGTCTTTTTCTGTTTGCATAATTTCCTGAAGTGCTTTTTCTTTACATGTAAGTGTTGCCTTAATTGGTCATTGTTTGGATCGTTACAAACCTTTCTCCCGAGAGACTTAAGATTTTCTTTTTCCATGGTACAGTCCTTGTCAAACCAACTGGCATTTGTCTCTTTTAGTTCATTGTCTCTATCTTGGTATTTCATACCTGCCTTTTCACACACTTCTATTAGTATTTCTGTGAAGTTTTTTGTTAGAGTACTTAAAGAGTTTTTATCATATATTTCGCTGTTATTTAACGTTTCGAATTTGTTTTTGTATTCATCAGATTCAAGTATCTCTGGGATTCTGTCTTTTGCTTCTTCGTTGATCATTAATCTTCTGTGTTTGCAAAATTTAGTGGAGGCAGTTTTGCTTTGTGTTGTAAAATTGCTTAATTTCATACCAAATGAAATTTGACAGTGATCAGATATGTCAGGCTGCAATGGGTTAACTGTTAGATATCGAATGCAAGGAATAATGTTCGTGTTGGCAATGACATAATCTACTAGGCTACTTCCGTTATACTGAAAACATGTTTTTTTACCTGTTGAATCCCCTATTACTCTACCGTTTAGTATTCTAAGGCTGTTTTCTGTACAAACGTCGATAAGGCACATACATAATACGTCACAAACAGGAGTACCCCCCCCCCCCCCCCCCATGTCTTGGGTCGACAGTCTTGGGTCGACAGAAAATGAGGAGAACTTAAAACAAGACCAATTGGCTTCACCTAGCGAAGAAGACTACGTTGCTGTTTGTGCATGTAAAATCTATTACATAGAGCAGTTTTCACATGACTGTCGGAAGTGTTTTGGTTTGTGTTTACTAAGCTCTCCTATTTGCTGAGAAAATAAACCAACCAATCAGATTCCAAAGTAAAACCAAACGCAAAATGGTTTTGGTTTTGCTTTTGTTTGTCATTGGCTCACAGGGAAGCCATTTATGAGTTACTTGTGATTACTCGCTCCTGTGATTGGCTGGCTGTGGGTAATTTGCATTTGGTCTTCTAAATCAAGTAGAACAGGGTTTTCTGTACTCTAAAGTGCCTATGAACAATACATTTTTATTTTAGATATCAATTCTCAATCAAGTGAATAGTAGAATGGTAAAATATATTTTGCTTTGAATGCTGTGCCGCTGAGTTAAGGAGGTTTTAATATTCAAATGCTAATTACATGACGTCAGGGCAGGTACTCTGCAATCACTTCTTAGTGGTTGTGAATGGGCGTTTCTACTGATATAGGAAAACAAATTTCTAACATCATTTTATTTCAACCATGGGTATAACACTGATAATTTGAAAAAATTGTTTAATTGTAATGAAAAAATTTGTATAATAATTGTGCCTCCCCTGACGTCATGTAATTAGCATTTTGGATATTAAAACCTCCTTAACTCAGCGGCACAGCATTCAAAGCAAGATATATTGTACCATTCTACTATTCACTTGATGTAGAATTGATATCTAAAATAACTAAATATTGTTCATAGGCACTTTAACAAAAACACTCCTGAAATGTTTTAAATAACATAAACCATAGAAAGTGCGCGCTCTGATTGGTTGAAAGCAGTGTTAAACTATAACTCTAAAGAAACATGTTTTTGCCGCCTTTGTGGCCTGACTCGGCGAAAGAATTCCTACACTTTTCTAAAAATGTTGAGCACTAAATTCAAAACCGTCGAACAACCAGCTAAGAAACGACAACGTTTTGTTAGTTTAGAAAAAAACGAATTCGGGACGTTTTATTGGACTCAAAATAAACCGCCAGTCTTCAAGTACGAAGTACAACATTTAAGTCCTAAATTATGCTATTTCTGTGTACAAAGTTGAGATTCTTGCAACTTGTGCGATATGTTGAAACTGTAGCAATTTTCGCCAAAACAGTCGGTTTTAGCTGATTAATTAAACTCAATTAAAAGCTGATATTTGGTACATGTAAACAGGAGCACTTTTCAAAAAAAATCTAGACGCAGAAAATAGAAATCAAACAGCAAGTACAGCTAGCACAATGTGAATCGTATGGTCCATCCGTATGTGATCGTATGCGTCCTTATTACGTGAACGATAGTGTATTACTGAGAAATAAACCACTCATAGAACTCATACGAAACTACATCCGGGTATTCAGTGGCGTATTGTCCATATTCTCACTAGTAAAAATATCGATGACGTCACGTTTGCCGCCTTTTGAACTACAAATATGGCGGCAGGTTTGTGAAAATCACAGAGGAAGGTGTAAACAGCTTAAAATACGATCTAAAACTCTCTAAAGATTTTCTCAACTGCAACGAAGAGACCGCAAGAAAACACGATGAATCTCCCCAGAACAGCTTAGAAAGTTTGTACTGACAGTAAGTAAAATTAATAGATAAGAGTTCTTAGAGCAGTTTAATTGTCCATATAATAAAAAGAATATTATACGGTGGTTTGAAGATATGAAGTTTATCCTCTCGAGTCCAAAACATTCGCTGCGCTCACTCGTGAAATGTTTTCGACTCTCGAGGATAAACTTCATATCTTCTCACCTCCGTGTATTATCCTCAGTCTATGTATATGCGGCGACCAATCCTGGCAGAATTGGTGATATTGAAAACAGTATACTATGAAAAGGAAGGCAGAATGTACAAAACAACTGATCAGTCCTCAGTAAGGCTTCCATGCTTTGCAGCTCTTCATTTCAAAGATAAAACCAAAATATCCAGCTTTCTTCCAATAGGTCTTGAAGCAACAACAGTCTCCCGGCAACTCTGTTTGATACGAAAACCTGATACAAAAAACTTGACTGATCCACGGAATGGGGGTCCATGGGGCGAAAAGAACTATTGAGCATGAAGTGCTGCAGTGTATTGGAAATCCATTTTAGCATTAGTCCATACAGTTTCTTTTTCTTCATCATTCTGTATCATTTTAGGTCCGAATTCACAGGTTTCTCATGCATGCATAGAGAACTGTTCTCACAATCGCTGATGAGTTGATGACCGCGTACGGTTACGACATTTGTTGAAAGCGATGTTGAAACGCTAACCGTTTGTCATGGCCAGAAAACATTTCTGAAAACAAAAGAGTTTATTTAGAATGTTGGACAGATGTTGAAACCATTTGTTATCGGAATCAGTTAAATTCTTAGTTTGCTCCAAACTCATGGAAATATCTAGTTATTGGGATTTTCCTTCCAGTGAAATGACAGAGGTTTTGAGTTCAAGGTAAAGAGAGAAAAGCTCGCTTTTGACATTGTGTTTTGGTTTCTGTTTTGTCTGTGTGAAAACTGAATCTCCATTGGCATTGTTTTGATGTGATAAATAGTGAGCTTGCAAAATTCGGACGTTATTTTGCATGTAGTTGTTCGTAAAATAAAATGAAAACCCTAAAACTCCTACCTGAATTATCTAAGACCACTGAAGAGAACTGAATGATAACAACTGGCTTGATTATTTCGTGACTTCGTTATTGGGGAAAAAATGTCGGTCTTGCGAGGACTGTTTGTGCATTTCGTTCGTAAAAATCTATTTAAAAAAACAAGTAGAACAGCTAGGTTTGCTGTGCTCTGTACTCTGACAAAAATACTCCTGAAGCTGTAGAACATTAATAATAACAACGATAATGATAATACTACTACTACTATTAATAATCATACAACAGTATAAATACGTATAAACTTGTGGCCCTCAAGTTCAAACTGCATGAAGCTACATTCAAAACTGATCATGAAGCTACAGAAATCACTCACTATGGCGACGCTACGCGGCTCGTGATTCCTGTACTCTTCTTTCATGTTCTACAGCTCAGGTCGTGTTTTTGCCAGACTACAGAACACAGTTCTATTTGTTAAATAGAACCACGGGAAATGTTTTCTATTGCTTAAATAGAATATCCATGGAGAACCATCTTCAGCTTATTAAAACATGAGTGCCAAATATGATAACTACAACGGTTCTTTACTTAACTGTTTCAGTAAACTGAGTTGCTTTCTAGCTATTTGATGGTCCATCATACAGATTTCATTTTCCAGATAGGGGTGGGGCAGATGCCTTACCGGTCATCTTGAACTCACACTTTTATATCGAATTCTAAGGAATAAATTATTCTTTGAGGTATTCTCGTGTTTGATAGTCCAGGATTGAAATTAAAATACTGAAATAAATATTATTATAAATTACATGTGCGACAATTCACCGAAAAAGATTATGGGTAAACTTCAGAAAAAATATTTTTGTCTTGCGACTGAAGTCTTCGATTATAACGAGAAAGCCAGTCTATTTGGAACCTTGCAATCTAATAGTTGCCATAATTCCTACTATGAGGAAAGGAGAACGAATGTAGTCGCCAGTCGTGATTATGACTCAGCTGGAAGGTGCGCGAAGTCGCGGGTTTCATCCTCTACCAATAAAACTACCTAAAAGAAAGGCTCTACGCTATTAAATAGCGTTGCAATTTCAAACAAATGCTTTCAGATTTTTTGTTAAGACGTTGGGGTGGGTTCTATGAGTTTGAATCCATACTACTAGTTTTCCCTTTTAAAATAAAGCGATCAACGTACGCGGAATGTCAATACCCAGATATAGATTTTCTCTAACCCTACCTAAATCTTCTTCGATGTGGTTTGATTCTGCTATGTCGAATTCTGACATTTCTGTTGCCAGCGTGTACTGCGGACCAAGACTCAAAATATCTTCAATGGAATGTGTGTATGGTGTTGGCACTGTTCTGTCCTTGACTCTGTATTCCTCAAAGTTCGGCCTCTCGATCATATTGTCACCTTTCATCAGTACCTCGTCTACCTCTTCTTTTTCCTGCGCCATTTTCTTCTTGACCATCCTACTAATCGAACTCAAAGACGGCAAAACATCTTCCGAGCACACTCCTTCTTTTAACAAGCGATCTCTTAATTCCCAGGAGAATATCCCAGGTTGCAGTTCTCTGTACTCGTCAATCCTTTCTTCAATGACTGAAGTGATTACTCTTGGTCTTCCCACGTTCGTTGAGCCGGGTTCCAAAGAACCCGTTCTCTGGAACTTCGATAGCAGTTTGCTGATACATCCGTGCGTTATTTTAAGCTGACGGCTAATCTCACACGGACGGATCCCCAAGCGAGCAAGCTCTATGATTTGTATACGGATTTCTATCGGTAGCGCTTTGCCGTTTATGTACCTACCACCAAGCTGGTTCGTTCGTCTTGGCCCTTATAACAGGGAAAATGGCACTATTAGTAACTATACATTATCGACAAGAATTAGTATTCTGTTTAAAACAACGAGGAAGGAGAAACAAACATCACTAAACTGGTACAAGGGATTCCTTCCTTACTTTTGATTGTTATTTATGTGAGGGAATAATAAATGCGTGAAAGTTTTTTTGATCTACAAATCTTACTAATAGAATAACCTGTAAAAAAGTTGCAAATTGGTCTTGAAAACTGAGAGCTATTCAGTTTCAAAAACCTGCTGGAACGAATACGCGCTGGTCGTGCACTTATTGTGCGCGCAACATTTTGTATGTTGTTTGTAAAATTGAAATCTAGTTGATCACATAAACAACTCTAAATTTTGAGGTCAAAAAGTGTTCTTATGCAATACTTTATCACTCGAAGTCGAAGAAATTTCCTAACAAGCTGGAAGATGAAACGAAACGAAATAGTTCTAGCTTAATTGTGCCGGCTGAGATAACAGCAGTACTGGCGTTAGGTTGTCAGAAAACCGTGAAGAAAACGAAACTGTTACTGTAGATTGCCATCCAGAAATTACCGCAGACTTAGATTTGCTATAGTGAATTAACTAAAGATAGTATTGCACTCTTTCGCCCTTTAAGTATGTTTCTCAAATGTCCTTATTTCACTTTTAACATTCGTTGTACACATTTACGCACATACAAACTCACAATTAACCTACACATATCCCAGGGCATCCAAGACATTTCTTCAAAGTAGCGCTGGTCACACCTAAATGTTTAACGGTTTGAACCGCACTGTACGATACACTGTACGGTATTAGACACGTGAAACTCTTTTCAGATAAAGGCGTTGCAGTTACATCAAGAGAACCTGGACGTCAAACAATAGCTAACCTGAAAGAGGTTTATAAACAACTTTGTGCATGCGTCGTGCGCTTCAGATATCATTCCTAATTCTCCTATCCTATACTACCACCTCTTGCTCTTTGCTTTCCGTTAACAGCTCGGAACAATCTGGCAAAGTAGCCCCATCTAAAGAGGTGCAATAAAACTATAAAGATTTTATTCCAGCTTTATTGATACGATTGTTTAGTGGATTGTATTTCCGGATGAAATACTGCATGAATTCTCCACTCGAGAGTTAATATCAAAGCGCTGCCATGTGTTGCGGGGGGTTTGTAATGGGTAGTTATAATGGCGAACCCACTCCAACGTAGCCTATAAACGAACCGTTAACGACCATTTCAGCAGTGGTTGAATCTCGTGAATTTCCTGTCCATACAGCGATGTCAAAAAGTCGCAGTTTTAATGGGAATTTTTAAGTTCTAATGTTCCGAGGGAGGAATTGTTTTGGCGAACATTTTTTGGATAAAAAAAAGTCAATATTACACGACATGAAAATGATTTTTTCTTTGCAAATCTTTGTAATGTATTCGTTGAATTTTATATGATCTTATATCTTCCACAAAATTGCAATTGGGAAGTGAAAGCATTTTCAAAATCTTTTAGGCTAACTTAGAAGGTTATATAGGTTATAGATCGGAGAGTACGTTAAATTCCGTAAAAGCCTTTCCTAATTTAAGATTCATGCATCCAACACTTTGGATAAAATGACAATTTTGGAAGAAAATATAACACTCTGATTATTATAAATGAAATAAATATATAGATATATAAATAGAAAATCAGAAATACAACACTGATTTCATCCAGGTTATCAGTAAAACTTTGAAAAAGGTCATATCTGAATTTAGGCCGCCCAAAATGAATTGACATCTTGAGAGAGTGCAGTGATAAAAAAGCATCGAATTAATTTAGTTTTAACAGCAAAACTAAAATAATTAGCTTGTTGTATTCAAGGGTATTTTAAAGAAAATTTAGTGTGCATTATAATAATGAATCTAAGTGTTGCCTTGGGGCTTCCCACTCACGAACCATTGCCGGAGTTCAATCTTGGACGCTTTACACTTGGTCTAAGTTTATAAGATCTCAGCATTGCCCCTAATACATGTACTTTATCCCTTCTTCTTGAACTTTGACAAAGATTAATATATATATATTTAAAGTATATGTCTTTAGCTTTATCACGCGACGAAATCAGTAAGCGTGATCGAGAATAAAATCCAGAATACGATGCGAGTCTCCTACACATTTAATTTACGATCTAGATCTCTGCTTTTGTTGAAACTTCTAGAATAAGTTGTTCTTTCCATTTGTTGTAAATTTGATATATAACTTATCGAATTTAGTAAAGACTACTGTTATTTTTATACTGGTAAAATATATCTTTAAACATTAATTTACTAAGAAATTATAACTTACTTACTTCGTATTGGCACATCCCTTATTTTACACCGAATTTTCCCATAAAAGTATATAAGATTTTTGATTAAATTACATTAACTGGTCTTGTACTGTCGTGATTTTTCCAGCGATATATGCATATGCCGACATTAATCCATTGACAAATTTTACCATTATAAAGACATACTGAATTTATGATGTTTTACACTCGTTTAACAAAATTAGTTAGTTTGGGCGATGTCGACTGCATTTTCTTATCCAAAGCACGCGGTTAAGAAGAATTGGATTCAGTTCCTAACCGTGGGATTTACTAAAGAGACAGTGTTATGTCACCTATATAAGCAACTACATGCAGTTGAACTATTTACGACGCTTTCAAGTTTCTGAGGACAGTGTAGTCACAAGACTTATATAGAACCTACACGTCTTGCTTGAGAAGTCAGTCACAGAACTGATTATTGCTATAACATCTTTATTATAACAAAACATGAAATATTTTCCCCCCCAAGAACTTTGTCAGAAAATAAAAGGAAGAGTTTTCTCAGTGGTAGCGAGAAAAATCTTTTTCATAACTTGTCTTGTTTTCATAACACATTCCTCAAAACTGCCAAGAAACGTAAATTAAGTAGACTCCAAACTTTGAGAGAAAATATTATAGAATATCACCGGCAAACTGAATAATTTTGACAGAAACTGAATAACATAACCAAAGAAGACTTTGAATCCTGAGACAGTAACGACACAGCACTACAAGGAATATTTATTAAAATTAATTATGTCTGGTGCAAATGGTCGTAAGGCTTCTGTATTTAATGTATTACTAGTCATAATTGTGTTTTGTGTTAGGTTTAGGACATAGCTCCTTAGCGTATAGTTTCTCTAACCAGGTGTCACTCCTAAGAACTTATAATTTGCTTTATTTTAGTTAACAAATAGACACGCTGCATTAACCCTCCGGAATTAAGTGTAATTGTCTGTTCTATTGCCGTTCAAGTGTATAAACTCATTTAGAATAAGGACATATAAAATATACAGTGAAATGTTAGATGAAATGCAGTTACATTAAACCAAGTGTCTATAACTGAGCAAGAAAACCTTTACTGAAGTGTATCTGCATGCTTCTTTGTTCCACAAAAGTGGCTGAAGCCTTGGTTAGTTGATTGTCGCGATTTGTATTAAAACAATAACGTTAACTGGGAAGATGTCTTTGTTTTTTCAGGTTTCGTGTAAACTTTAGTGAATGTTTATCAAAAGAATAAAAAGATTCTCATTGTAATTAGCTGAGCACTTTTCAACGGGGTTGAATTTATTTAGATTTTTTCATAAACTTTTTAGCTTAGCTTTACTTAATTTTAAACGGACTTCCCGCTTTATTTCGCACGGTATATTTCAGTTAACCAGTTTTGGATGTATCGCGAACTATTTTATGAATTGTACGAGGTATGTTCCTTTGCTTATTTCATTTACCTTTACAAATATGATCAAATCCTAATGCTTGCCGAACTACATATAGCCGAGAAGAGATAAAGAGAGAAATAGAGAAACAGATAGCAAAATATATGGCATGATAAACAGGTAAATAGATATCTGCCGATGTATTTAATATATCTATCAACCATCTACTTATCTATATCTATATGCATATCCTATATCTCTTTCTATATGTGTGTGGAAATGGGCGCCAATGTTGGACCTGGCCGGCCAAAGAACGCAAGGTGAAACGGAAGGTTGATAGTTGTTACAACTGAATTCTGCGTTAAAATAGGTTTTGATTTACTTATTCATTTAACCAGCATCTTTACCACATATGTACTGACCTGTTTTCCATGCTGTATGTTGCTATTATTTCGCGCGTTACCTTCATATATAACATCATTCTCCACAAGATAGGATATCCTATTTCTAAGACATTTTACTAGCAGCTTCGACATTTTATTCATACACCGAACAATCTATAGTCAGGTAGAGTTTATACAGGTGCTAAAGTTACAAAGTAGTTAGTCGTTAGAGTTGTGCTTTCAATCATTAGATCCTAAAACAATGTGAAACCAACCGCTTTACCAATTCCGTTGCATCTGTCACATTTACACACTTTACATTCGAAGTTTACTTTCGACCCAGTGGTCTTCTGGTAAAACGATTGCTTTATACGGTGGAGAAATTATTATTGAATTAAGCCAAGACAGACGCTCATATTTATAACTTTTACACGAGCCAGCATGTGTTCCAAAGACTTGAAGTTTCTCGCATAACTGGGAAATTGTACTACAATTCATTAAGGTGATACGCCTTCGTCAAAAGGTGGCTACTAATAATTTCTTTAAAAATACACCTTACACTGACTTTTATAGGGAAAATATATGAAGACATATACATAAAAACAATTGGTTGATGCAGTCTTCACCTGACGATGATGGCTGATGCGCAACGTAAGTTTCTGGTAAATTAAAATTATTTTCCTTTTTAGTTTTTCTAGGTCTAACAACGCTTACTCGTTCATAATACTGTAAAATAACGGACTTGTTTTCCCCATTACACTACCCGTAAAAGCACTTCAGATGGTCAAGAATGCTGAAATAACAAGAGATAATAATCTTTCGGTCTGATTTCTGCAGCCGCCTATTGAGTTTTATGCTCTTTACTTAAAATGACGGCTTAAACCCGAATCGTAGTTAATAAGGCAAAGTCGGTTCACTTAAGGTGGCACCAGTTAGCCGTGAAAATTGTTTGTCTTCCGGGGTTTTTCTAACCTATTGTTCCCAAACGATCCTCCTTGTATTATATTTTATAAACATTAATTGATAGCTCATTGAGCAATACAGCTCGTTCGCGAAGCTTGGTTTACTTAAAGGGCGTGTCTTAGTTATCTTTAGGGGAATGATTCAATGATGTTTTTTGCCATTTCTCACTATTTCACTTCCGATGGCTTTTTCAATTTGCAATGTGCTAAAACTCCCCACCACGTTTTCAGACTTTGATGTATCTGTACCAGTCTTTAATATGTGCAATCTATGCTTGACAAAATGTTTTGAAAACTGATTTTCAAAATAAACTTTTGTGCAGTCTACTGACACGACGTCATGCTGTCATGCATATATCTGAACAACTGTTTGCTCAGTTTTAGAGATTTTTTAAGGATATAATTTATGGATTATTTTAGGATTTAGGATTTATTCTGTTTACCACCCGAAGCGGTGGACGGAGAACCTCAACAGGCTTTCAAAAGCCCATCTATGGAGGTCAGCTCCATAGGGTTATTTATCGTCCTTTATAAACCAACTCACAGTGCCCTAAAATAACCAAGTATTAGATGCTTCTTGACTTTCTTTGAGGTTCATGAGTTCAGGATCATTTCAGGTTCAGTTCAGGCGATGGCTAGAAAACTGTTCATTCATACGCCTTGAATACATTGTACGAGATTCGTTTGAAATAGCAAAAACAACGTATTGTGATGTGGCGTTAGAAGTTGTGTTTCATTGTATTCAATGAGGAATCCAACTGAACGTAGCACAATATCATGATCATAGTTCTTTTATGACTCAGACAGGTTTAAGCGAAGAATTGCAAAAGTTGTAAGGCTTTTAACTCCTTATGAATCAAAGTTTTGCTTCATTCATTTCACCGGTCTGAATTTTTAAATGTTTACTAGTTAATTTTGTTGTTGCTGAAGATGATTTCGGTTAAAAAGGCGAGAATAGAACAAATTGATAGAATTTAGGGAATTGTATAATACTATGTTAAAAATAAGATTATTTTAAATGAAGCCATTTTAAAAGTACTTTTAAAGGTAATAATAAGTAAAGATCGGTTTGTTTGGCATCATCACATTGCATTCCCAGGTGGAAAGCAAAATGAGTTGGTATATACATGTACATTTTCAGTCTTTAGCGTTTCAGTCTTTACCGGTTTTTCCGGACAGGTCTGCAAAATATGCGCATGTCCAGTCAGCGGTAGAAATCGCGGGAGCAGTCCTAAATGATATCTGTTCAGAAAATCTTCAGAAACTCGACACATTGCAAAAAAGAGCGGGGTTAGGTAGCTTGCTATGCAGACGCATTTTTTCACTCTCATAAATTCGAAGAAAAAAGTAACGTCTGCTTACCCGAGCGCTTAATTAGTTTCCAATATGCAAGCATGACGTCAGCACGTTTGTTTTATTTTTCTGCCCAGTCAAAGCCATTGTTATAATTTTAGTGAATTGGCGCGCCAGTGAACACTCTCCTATGATTGGTCAATGGCAAATGTATTGTCTGAATTCTTTTTAATGTAACATTACGTCACTGATTGGTCCATAACACATTGAGGTGTGCATACTGGAAACTACTAAAAGCGCTCGGGAAAGCAGACGTTACTTTTTCTTCGAATTTATGAGAGTGAAAAAATAAGTCTGCATAAGCAGGCTAGGGTTAAGGGGGAAATCGCAACAGTTAAGAGTTTTATTAGTTTAGTCATCAAGCCAATTAAATTTAGGACTGGTCCATGAAAGAACTTAAAAATCGAAGCTCGTACTTTTCTGTATTCCAAATTTCGAGTGAAAATTCAACCGAAATGATGCGTGCGAGCCATTCTCAAGCCCAGACCCTTATCTTATTTCTTACTGCGCATGCTCGACGAAATCACGCACGCGCAAGCGTAATTTGCAGACATCTCGTTATTGCGTGCAAATGGTAAAGCGCTACAGGTTAACGACTTAAAACAAATGGCGGCGGTGTATCCCAACCGGTTTTTCTGTGCAAATGGTAAGTATTTAGAAAGCCTTGTTACTAGTTATACACCTGTTCTCAGGGTCTTCTCACGGTCCCCAAGTTCGCTTCTTGTTATTTACTTATGGGGACCGCGCATTTCGATAGCTGCCCGTCGGTTATGGAATGCTCTACCAGCCAGTATTAGAAGTGTTAGAGACAGTTTCCGAATTTAAATCCCGTTTAAAACATATTTTTTCAGTTCATAATTTTAAGTATGACTTTTATGTATTCATGTTTTCTTTCATGTTTTATAAAAATCCTTTTTGATATCCTAACTGTAAACGTATTGAGGCCTTGCATAATGCGTACTAAGAATTATAATTATTTTAGTGTTAAAGGTTTAGCTGATAGGATTGTGTCGCTGAAAACGGTGACATCAACGCTCGTCCAGTCAACAGTCATCCAGTCAGGCGCGTACATGTCTTTAAGCCAGTAAGATTTTCTGCAACTTCAGTACGTTTTTCCGGCATATTACGCCTGGGGCAAGTTTACTTTGTCTCACTTTCGGGTTTAAAGCTCAACAATGCCTGAAAACGCCGCTGTGCCAGTAGATGTTTTAACCAGATCAGGACAAAATTCCAGAATAACGATTTCAGAATCCGGTGTAGATTCTTTGAGTTTTTCGTTATAATTACAATCCAGTGATTCCTATTTAGTTATTCTTAATCATTGAATTAAACAAAACTACTAACACTTATATATTTCTCGACATTCACAAAACTTAAAACCTGGCCAAAGCATCATCAAGAAGAACAAAGGAATCGAGGGTAAATTATGGTTTGTGTTACAACTGAGTATTAAAATCAATGACGTAAATCGATTATTTGTCCGTATATAAATGTTTTCGTGTGACTGAATCACATTTAACGGTGTATTTTGTAACCTGGCTATTCTAGAAGGAAAACGTTGTAAAAAGTAAATATTGCCTTCCTCAACTATGTGTAGTCCATGCCTTTCCTTGAATACCGAAACTGAATTAAAATGAAATGTTTCAGCAATGAAAGAAGTCTTAGCGAGAACTGAAAAATACACATTTTTTTATTTCTCTTTGACAAGCACCAATGGCTTGTTGTTCATCTTTTTTCTATTCAGCACTTCGTGGGCTAGGAAAACCGTCTTCGAAATGACCTGGGTTTTATATTAGGAAAGTTAGCTATTGATAATTTATTGATCTGAATGGCACTCTTTCGTCGATTAATCTGACTGAAGAAGCGCTATTGATTATAATAAGTAAGTAAATGACTTTATTTAAGTGTCAATGTATTTGAGCTCTGCAGCTAAATGGGGACACTATATAGTCCTACGATTTTACGTCCTTATCCGAGAAGACTTGAAGGTCTCCTTGTGCTCAGTTATTTTAGCTGACCCTGAGCGTTAGTCCAGCCGGACTTTGAACCCGAGACCTCCCTCAAGACAGACTGGCGCTTAACCACTGAGCTCAGTAACCGGGAGGCGGTATTTGTGGTTGTAAATTATATCACGCATTATATCGATTTTGGACCTCAGTATATATTAAGTAAACTTGTATAGAACACGTCTGATGTCGCTCCAACACATAACGTAATAACCTGTTCTCCTATAAAATGGGGGCGGCCATCACCTCCTCGAAACCTGGAATTGTACTGGCTATCCAAACAATGCCTAACCCTGAAACAATACAAACCCTAACCCTAAAACAATGAATTCTTTGTCAGTGCAGTCCAAATGGGGTCCAATAATATGCAAGGTTTTGAGAGGTGAAGGCCTCCTGGGGGATAAAATGACGTTCTGACAGAGACAGTCATGCGCTGCTTGTCTAACAAGACTGAATGATTTTAAGCTGCTCTGTAACTCTGATAAAAACCGTCGGAAAACCTCGAAAAACACCCTAAAAATACCAAACCGTGAACATTTTCCCACCCTAAAATGTACCTCATGGTCTAAAAATCACCCTGAAAAATGGATTTCCGGCTTGGACAACCCCTAAAAATACTAAATGGCCGATTTCAAACCCTAAAAAAATACGACAATCAATCCCTACCAGCCGAATATAGGAAGAACCGCCCCCGAGCGAGATACACTGGGAAAAATTGTGTAAACACAGCTACTTTTTCTCTAGCTGTTTCTTTAACTTACGTTTTAGAATCATAGTCTTACCTGCAAATTATAAAACTAGGTTATCTAGGTTCGTATTGAGATCAGTATATTTGGAGCCAATCAATAAAAAAAAATGTTAAAGTTTTCCAGACACAACGCACGCTCTCATTGGCTGATTCAGGGTTACGTGGCAGTCATCAAAATCCAATGTTCCCCGCGCGGGCAACAATTCATCAATTGTTTCCCGCCACGTGATCACATCGTGACAGAGATAGTGTGATGTGTCGCACGCGCCACTGGCTAGCAAAAGGCCGGAAATATTTGTTTACCAAAATTTCTAGATCTTCATCAAAAGAGTGACCATTTTTCGTCGAAAGAAAGTGTTCAAAATGGAACAAGCTCCAAAGAAGCAATTTACATCTTTATCAAGCGCGACAGTGAGAAATTGTTAGCTAAAAAAGGATCCAAGAAAGGCACAAAACGATACTAAAAATGCCGTAGCGATGCTGGCAGCGTTTTGTGTTGCAGCTTCTCGAAGAGAAGACGACAAACCTCGCTCGTATCAGGTAGGTCCTGTATTTATGCACAAATTTGCCTCTAGTAAAACTTATGGCTATATAACAAATCATTTAATGACCGTCCCCTCGGGAATCAGTGAGTTTTGTTTCCCCTCGAACCTCGATGTTCCCCTCGACCCCGGGGGGGGGGGGGGGGGGGGTACTCCTGTTTGTGACGTATTATGTATGTGCCGCCCGGGTGGGTCAGGGTTTTGAGCTCCGTTTGGGCAGGTAGGGTCAGGGTTTTGGCCTGATTTGGGCAGATCAGGGTCAGGATTTGAGTATAATTTGGGTGCAGTCAGGGTCGGGGTTCAGTATTTTTTAGGCAGTTAGTTTTTTTTTAGCTACTATGTCAAAAAAAGACATTCTGTTGCCGCATTTTGATCGCCTGCCCACATGCAAGCACTGAGGTTCCCGTACTTCAGTACTTATCTATGTACTTCATCTGCTGATTTGTTTACCCAATGCCACGTCCCGACTTGAAATGTTCCGTATTTTGCATGCAATCCCGGTACGCGGTATACCGGCCGGGATATATATCCGACCTTGTTTTGAAAACAATTTAAAGAAGGGGCATTCAGTTTTTTTTTTTCAAAAAAGGGGGCAATCAGGGTTTTGGAGCTCGGATTCGGTCAAACAGGGTCAGGGTTTGAGCCTCTTGGCCTCACATACATACCCATTTTTCATGTAAGTACCCCCTAAGTACTCCCTAACCCTTCACTCACTCATATCATCAGGCCACCACATTGTTATATCAGTTATTGTTTATTTAGCAGCTCTCACTCGAATATATATGCATTCACTACTCATAATTTTCCTTTTTTTTAGTGTTTTTCTCATTTCTGATTTTGCTTCACCTTACCCCAAACCTTCTGGGCTAAAACCCTGCTATCCATACACACATTATCACTCATCTTATGATTCCCCCAATTTCATGTGGACTACTTTTAATATCCACTTTAACCACCACTTAGTTAACACCTATTTTACCAGTTAATAGTTTTAATATGTTTGTTACAATTTATTTAGTACTTAATGTTTTCATATTTTTATTGACCTGAATTGCTTGTATAGCCACTGTTTATAAGTGGTTATTCCCTTCCCATATTACTGTTAGCCTCAATTAAACATTTATTTCAGTAAATGATATTTCTCCCTTCTCTCAAACATTATAAAAATCATACTAGACCTGAAATGTTTTAGAAGATGAGGATCCTGTGTAGAAACTAATATTATTTTGTATTTCCTTGAAGAAGAAAAACGAGCAGGTTTTTCAATAGCGGTCGGTTGAATCTGTATTTTCATCGTTTGACTGATGCCCATTGATTGAATATCATCAACAATCTTTTCTTCATTCTGGTAGCTGTAGCTATCATTGTTTCCAAGAGCCAGAATTATGCTTGAAGATTTCTCTTCTCTTGAGTACGTTGACACCAAGGGAACATATTTTTCCGGGAATGCCTGTGCCTAATACGACGCCTGATGCCCGCATACTTAAAATATCACTTTTCTGGGTGCTTCTTGGTGAAGCAGATTCATTGTTTGATTCATTGTTTCTGGGGATAGGGTTCTTTGTATTTCAGGGTATTGTTTTGCTTTAGAAGACAATAGTTTTCTTTGTGTTACATATGTGGTGATCTGTAACACCAAAAAAAAACACTTTACTCAAAGTTATACGTTAACTGAACAACCATAAGTTAGTCATATTTCAAGCAACCGTATCAGCCATACTCTTTCTCAGTTTTGGGTCGGCTTACACTACAAATCACGTCTCAAGAGTTATTCCAGTACATAGTGTACACAGCAATGCAGTGTTTCATACGGCGTGTGCTTTTTGTGGTACTGATCATCCGCGCTCTTTCGGTATTTTGCCCAAAACGTGGACGTTTTTCATGCAAATCATCAGTTAATATACGGTAGACTATACATGAACATAAATACAGTGATTCTAAAGCCAAATTCAGGTACGATCTACTAAATAACACACTTTTCGAGTCCTTTTCGGAGGTACTTTCTAGCTGAGACTGAGCAGTTGTCCGCCATCTTGGATTTCAAACCACCTGGAGCCTCGTCTTCGTGACCGGAAGTAAAACTTATGAAAGGCGTGTATAGGGTTTGATCACAAAAGCGTGACACATCATGGATAAGGCGCGATTCTATTTCTGGCCAACCGCCAATCTCGTACCCAGACCCCATTTGTTTCTTACTGCGCATGCTCGACGAAAAAATAGGGCTCTGGAAGAAACCGATCCGGAAGTCCGCGAATCACGGACTTCCGGCGACTCTGCGCATGCTTATCATTACGTCACCCTGAGAAGTCGTTTCTTCGGGTTCGATTCTCGCTCAGCGCCTCAGGCCTATGTTTTGGTTTGGATTTGGAAGTTCGCCCGGTATTTTGATAGTGATCTTTTGCTTACTAGCGTCAGGACAAGCCTTAGGGAGTCTCTTTCATCTTCTACCGTTTTTAGTTTGGATTTTAAGGCTTTATTTTCATGCATCAGGCTCGTGTTTCTTTAATATCGTATGGGGATTCATGATCAGACATCACAGATGAGGATTCATGTGGATCAAAAACTCGCTGGAATCGCCTTACCTGAGCCCGATGACCACCCAAACAGCAACTGAATACACCGTAGAAGCAAGTCAAAGCATTTTTACTTACGAGTCTCGTATTTTAGCTCCTCGAAGGTGGAGTTCGTTGCATTCCCATACAAACGCTTATATTTAAGCGATCAGCGCCTGTTCACAAGTTTATGAGATCGGAAAATGCCACTTCTGCCTATAGAACACTTACGAACATTGTTGTTAAAATGGGAATTTGTAGTATTACCTATCTGTTACGGTAAATCCCTCGGCTATATCCAGTTGGGTCTGAGAATTCATTTACTGTGTGCGAGTGTGTTGGCCGTGAAGTGATTTGAACTCCCGATAGATGCAAACAAATATCTAAGAATCCTGAAGATTTTAGCGGCATCCATTTAGGTAAAATCCAACGGTTTTTAGTGTTTAGATTTCCCCCATGTCCAACCCCCAAAAGGCTTTGTTTGACTTCCGGTGAGGAATTGCATTGTTCAGAACAGCCAATCAGAATACACAAAAATCGGATTCTTCCAGAGTCCTATTTTTTCGTCGAGCATGCGCAGTAAGTAACAAATGGGATCTGGGTACGAGATTGGCCAACCGCCATCTTGCAAATCGATTGCGCATGCGGACTTGACAATATTCGTAATACAGTCATGTCAGGATCACCAAATCTCTAAATGTTCCACGTTGTTTGAAATGAATTTGATATGAAATCAATAGTAAAATGAATATTATATACCACATTATATACCACATTATATACCACATTATATACCGCCTCACTGGTTAGCTCAATTGGTAGAGCACGGTCTAGAGTGCGGGAGGTCGGGGGTTCGAACCGCGTCCTTGGGAAGGGACGTTTATAAGCCGTTGGCCTTGTCTTCTTCTACTTCTAATCAGTATTTGAAGGGGACGTGAAAGAACCTGTTGTACTATTTCACTTTGTGAAAACGTAATTGACTGTTATTAGATTCAATTTCTTTAAATATTTATATATCTTTTTGCCTTTTACATATTTTTTTGTAAATATTGCACGTTTGATGTGGTATATTTGTTAATAAAGTCTATTATTATTATTACTCGAAAAAGAGAAGGGGATTGTCACCCGGTACAGCAGCCGGCCGGCATTGCACTAACCACACACTCAACATTGTAAACTGCGTGGCTGCCATTAGCGCCAAAATAGCAGTACGAAAAATTCACTGACGGGATATGTCAGTAAAATGTAAAGCGCCATGAGACTGTGGTGATATGGCGTTATATTATTATATGGCGCTATATAAATATTATTACTGTCTTGCGTTGTTCCCAGGCGTCTGTCTATCTGTCTGAAATTTCCGCATGTCTTAAAACAAGTGCTGTTTGTCACTTTGATTACTTCCCGTTTCAGTTATTTAACCAATTGACTTTTAATACAGACACAGATGACATACTCCTCTAAAGGGCTAGATATTTTAAAGCTTCGTCCAACTTGGTGATTTACTTTTCATGTTGTACTTTACAGAAACGAAAATCCAAATTTATCTGGGTCAAAAATGTCACTCCTAGTTTCCAGTGCAAACTAGTTATGTAGCTTCATTGCTTCATTTCTCTAATATTCTAATTGCCGGATATTGGTGAAACGTTTCTTTTCGTGGTTCGTGACATGAATATGGGGAAATAATCATCTAATTGAACCGCAGACTGCTGTAATGAAGTTAGCGGAAAAACAGTCGTGAACTTGCAAGGTTCACTGAGCTCGATTTCGTGCAAACAGAAAGATAACCCAACAACACTATGCGTGATGATGATGATCCATGTACTTCAATGTTCATTACAATTTTAATTATATTATTTAATATGATATGATAATATAATATAATATGATATGATATAATATAAACTTGAGTTTATATTTACAGTAAGATTCATCCACATATTTCAAGGTGCTGATTGAAGTGCAGGTGTATTTTTACTCTAAAAGGAAAACGTGTTCAGTAAACTACCATATAGTTTTTACTCTTTACTTTGATTAATTAATGAGCTTTACTTATCTTACATAAACTCCGCAGCTTTAATACTGAGACAGACACAGCATTAAACAATGATCTACCTTCACTTTGCTCTAGCGCCTCCATGGTCCTGTCCATTTCTTTGCGGAAACTTGAAGCGATACTTAAGGTTCCAACCCTAACCGTTTGAGAGACTATCGGAACGGACTTTCCAATTCTGGTTCTTCTTTGTATTTGTCTTAACTCCAACAGCCTGATGGGTACTGACCTGCTACGACGGATGATTGTTTCCTTCTTGAAACTGCAGGGACAACTGAAAGGAAGCTTATCAAACTTCCTTGAAGTACTGAACCTCTTTAAGCCGTGAGTTTGCTGCTCTTCAATGTTGTTACGCCGCTTTCAAACTCGTCCAGCTGCCTGGCTCTCAACACATCGCAGGTCAGCGTGGGTGACAAGTCGATGTTCTTGTTTGGAAACCCTTGAAACACGAACGTTTAACCAAAGGCAAAGACGCGGGCTAATCTGATCCGCTGTGTAAGCTTGCAACCAGGGAGCTTTATTATACCCTCTTGCACTCTTCTGCTAGTCAACGCTTAGTGCATGAAGCAATTCAGTAGAAGCTATTAAGAGAGCAGAATACTGATACGCCACTGTGGCATTCTCCGAAAAGCTAATATTGCCGACCTCAAACAATTTGATTAATTAGTATGATTGGAAAAGCCGAACCGAATCGACAAAATATATCCTTACCGAACAGCCAAGATATAAAGGAATAAAACGTGTATAATAACTTCTTTGTCTTACGGGTAAATAGCTATAAAAAAACGTTGTAGATAAAAAGATTGCGGGAAGACCGAAATGGAGTATGGGAGTCACTGAATACTTAATGTATTGATGGTAAAGTTCCTCAGAATCAACATTAAAGAAGTGGCTTGTGTTGTATGGTCAAGGCATAGCTGTTTCAAATATTTAGTTGACAGTTTCTCGCTATCCGTTAGCTCACATGGTCTTGTATTTAAGGTTTATTATCCGTTTTTGAAGAGTTGTAAATAACGCCTACTGAACCAAAACATATTTTGCATTCCGTTCGTCTCTCACTCGACATTCTGTTGAGCAATTCAAGTGTTCGTAACTCCAAGTACTTCAAAGATTGGGCGTCCGGTTTGAAGTGTACTGTTTGCCACAAAACACTTCGGGAAAGCAATCGTAAGGGTAATAAATCATTCATTCTCTTGTTTGCTTTCCAGAACGTCAAAGTTCATCCATGGATGACCCCAGCAGTCTGAAGCTCACACTTTTCCTCGAGCTTCGCTCTGGGGAACTGTTCTCTTCTCGGATCAGCTAATATCTGCGGACGAAATATCAGGGCATATTTCGACGTCACAAATCTGAAGCTCACACTTTCCCTCGAGCTTCGCTCTGGGGAACTGTTCTCTTCTCGGATCAGCTAATATCTGCGGACGAAATATCAGGGCATATTTCGACGTCACAAATAGGTTATTATATTTTTATTTTTATCCGGGTCGGAACACACAACAATTGCACGCTCTGATTGGCTGCGACTCGGTCTAGTTTATTCTCATCCAGACAGGCTGATTTCAAAGTTTTTCAACATCAAAGTTTTTGACGTGATTCTTACGTAAACGTACCCTACAATTTAACATATTTACTAACAGCCTTTCAAATTGCCAGTGATTTGAGTGACACAAAGAAGACTGACAAATGCCGGTATCGCTTCTTGTGCCGCGAGCGTGCGACTGAATTAACGAAAGCAAGTACAATAAGGAAAACATAAAAACGTTATTTACCGGTCTTGGTCAATCCGTATGGCGAAAAACGTTGCCCCGCCTTGAAAACAACCCTCGGTCTGCGGCCTCGAGCGTTTCCAAGACCTCTGGCAAAGTTTTCCTACATACGAACCTCTTTTAAATAACATATTATGTATTGAGGTACATTTTGTAGTTAAATTAGAGCGAGCTAGACTACAATCCTGGCCAAAAGGTTTTGGGACACTTGTCATAGCGTCGCCACTTGAATGCTGTCTCGAGCAAATAAAAACTGAATCTGTATATTTGCGGCGAATTTATTAAGTTACGAACGTCCCCCCTCCCCAATTCAATGTTGTGATAATAATTCATGGCTTTGACCAAAACAAAATCTAACATTGATTTGAGGAGGCCACGATTGTAGATATTGCACTGAAGGTATATATACGACAGGTGCCTTAATCCACGGTGAATCATTGCATGTGGTAATAAACTGATATTAATAGTACGTGGATCACGAACACGTGTTCGACTTAAAATATGGGGGAACTCATATGATAGATGTTCTTTCCTATACTTTCATAGCACTTTTACAGCAATGGTACATTGGATTGTTGCTAATAACAACATTGCATTATACATTACAAGCACTCGTAATAACTGAAACAATATAGGATTTATATTAGACTACTATATTAGAGTAATACGGCACCGCTCGAAACCTGTATTCTGATTGCACCATTATACTGTTAGCTTTATTGTGTTTGTATTGCACGTTCTAAAGGTTAGGGTGTTTTGTATCGTTGGGTAAGCCAATGCTGTGGCTCGTGGCCGGCTCTTATATTAGACAAGACAGAGGCTACTTAGCGCTCTCAACTGAATTTACACTGTTAGTTAGGGATATTTATAGATCTTACTGAACTGCTTCAGTGCTATCGTAAACAAACTATGATGTTAAGTGAGCTTCTTCCATAGGCGGATTTATGATTAGTTTAAATAATTGACCATCGGACATATGACTTGTGATGAATTTCTTTCCGTTAAAATTTAAAGTAATTTCTTATTGTATCTTATGTTTCACTACAGATGGTCAAGTGTACCTCCCCATCTCGATTTGTAAACAATGGTTACTAATTCTAAGTTTGTTAGAGCCTATTATCATTAAAGATGTCGTTTAACCAGTTCAGGTATTCAATGTCTTGTAGTCTCAGTTTGATTTGTGATAAGAATGCCTAGTATTACCAAAACCAAGTCTACGAATTCTACTCCTTAATTCTCTCCCCCATCCAGTACGTATAGGTTTCGGAGAGTGAAGACATGAGATAGCCGAGTTTTGAGAGTGTAGAATCTTCCTTACCCAGGGGGGGGGGGGGGGGGGCTTTCGTTGGCTGGGCCCCGCACCCCGCACCTCCCCCCCCCCCCTTCTCCCCCCTAACTAATCGCGCGTATACGGCGCCAAGTTCGGCTTACGCCGCACTTTCAGTGCGGTCTCCTCTTTCTGCATTTCCTGGATCCGGCCCTGTTAATTACTAATTTTGTCCAGCATTTTATACTTCTATATGTTCGGAGCCCATTACTAGGAGCGTCCATATATACTAAAATACCCGTGAGTCAGCGAATGACCGGTTTGAGCTATTTTAGAACATGTTTCCCGGGTAACTGCCTTCTGACTCTACTGCGATCGTGCATAATTATGCTTGCCGTAATTATCGAGACTAAGAATGATTTATTGTTCTTTGAGGTGATTTTACTAACGCTGCTTTGTCCTGACTATGGTTTGATTGCATGGATTCCCAAAGTGTGGGCACGTGAACTCCCGTGAAATATGTTCTAAATTAGCTCAAACCGGTCAGTCATACGCTGACTCACAGACCTAGTACAGATGGTTGCACTCAATCCCCAAAGATTCAAATGACAAAGGGCATGGCGGCCATGTTGGTGTACCTAACAAAAGAAGCTAACGAAGATCTATTGTTAAAGGTACACCAACATCGCCGCCGTGACGTCATGTGCAACCATCTATAGGAGATGGACGCTCCTGGTCACTGATGGGCTCCTGTACATGGCCGCCGTGACGTCATGTGCAACCATGGAAATGGGCTCCTGTAAATGTAGATTCTAGCTTGATTGGATATATTCGGCCGAGTTCCGCTTTGAATCCATTGTTAGCAGATGTTTTTTTTTTTTTTTTTTTTAAATAATCCATAAACTTTACCTCTAGCCACTTACTTAATTCCACCTTCTCTTGTACCTCGACTCGTCGTGCTCACATTCTCTTTCGAGTAAAGCTTTTTCGGGCAACAGGGTAAGGAAGTTATCAAAAGAAAAGTGTGTGTCCTTTGCTATTATTAGTATGTAATTTAAGAGCTTCTTATTTGACATTGGCCCAATCTGGCCGTATAAAATGCAGCAAACATCTCATTAAAGGTGTATTTTTGCCACCAACTTACAAAGCATACCCAAAAATTAACAGCTTTTACGCATCGAAAAAGGAAATGCTCCAACGTGTGTTTTTCGTTGCAAAAGGGGCACTTATCACTTGTTTTGATTTTGGCTTTAAATAAAATGTTGTTTGTTGCTAGAATGTTGTGGACAATCTTGTATTGAAACATACTAATTTTTATCTCTTTTGTAACGATAAAAGGCCGGTTGTAAATTTGTTTTAGATCGCACTCGGCGATACCACGAGCTTTGATCGTATGTTCAGCTGTTGGCATTAAACTTCTGTTCAACAAGTTCGTTTCGAACTTTTTTCGCCGTAACCTTTCGGAAATCTATAAACCATTCTGGGATACTATGGTGTTCGCTTGATTTTTGCGTACCGTGTATCGGCCCCAGTCTTCCCCTCGCACGCGTCCTATATTCTTTGCTTCGCTCGCTCCGCTCGCAAACTCATTCTCAATGGAGGCAATAGGAGGAACTGCTCGCAGTCTAGTCAGAGCCAGGCGTTTTATATTGTTTCTAAATTTCTTTAACGCATTCCTCTGTTGTCAGTAAACCTTCACACGACTTCTTTTCTTCTTCTGACAACTTGTTGTCTACTTCTACATTATCTAGGAAAGTATCCTGTTTGCCTCTGGAATTTCTGATGTGTATATATAATTTTTCATAAAATTTCTGTTGTTCTTTTAAAATTAGCATAGGTTCTTCAATAGTGGTAATATGTTTTCGATTATTCAAATTTATTATTCTGCACTCTGTACTATTTACAATGACTACAATTACAGTTACATTAAAAATACATTTAAATGAAATAAAGAAATGTACATATTCTATATTGAGATC
Organism: Actinernus sp. WN-2022; assembly: GCA_030867875.1. Classification (NCBI taxonomy): domain Eukaryota; kingdom Metazoa; phylum Cnidaria; class Anthozoa; order Actiniaria; family Actinernidae; genus Actinernus; species Actinernus sp. WN-2022. The sequence goes on along the minus strand of JAOWCC010000019.1, from coordinate 12,585,729 downwards.
GTGCGCAGTGACCAAAGTAGCGTAGCTTCCGAGTTGGACACTGCCAGATTATAGCTCCTTTTTTCTAGACCGTAAAAGAGTTTTGAGTTTTTTTCCCCATTCTCAAACCATCTTACTTCTGACTGCGTAAAATCGTGCCTTGTATTTTCAAATCTAGTAGTTTATCTAACTTACTTTCCAAAACATTGGCTTCACCTGAAACAATTCTGTTTGGATTCTTTCATTTTCGGCGCGTTCGAATTTTTTTATAAGCTTATTTAATTCTGCTATAGGTAGGCTTTTTCATCACTTCGCTTGCGTCTTTCTTTCTTCTTAGCAAAACAAATAGAAAAATTAGCAATTTCCATTTTCATTAGATCCCACAGGAGTCATTTGTCCTTCGCGTCGCTGTGTTTTTCTAAGAAGGTACTAAAACTATTTCGTAATGATTCAGTGTATACTTTGTCAGTTAAATTTCCAGAACCCTGGTCCTCTTTTTGATTTATATTCTTTACTTTGAATGTGAATGAATACGGCAGAGTGATCTGAAAAAGGAGCATTACCTACATAGCTACTAGAGCAGTCTTTAGTTATACACGATAAATGCGCGGATATAATGACATAATCTATAAGCATAATTATTATGTTTTGCTGGTACCAAGCACCATCCTTCAGACTTTTATATGAACATACTCTCGAGAGTGGATCATTCTGTTTTAGACGGTCTTTATCAGATCAGTTCACTCCCATAAACTTTCTTTAGCTCCTCGTTTGGCTAAACTAAAGTTTCCGAACGTGCTTAAAGTGAGACCAAGGCCGTATTTATACATATTAGTATTGTCCTGAATGGCTGATACTGTACAGCGGTGTTTACGAATAGCGGTTTCAGCGGTATTGACCAGAACGCCTCACTTCAATGTAATGAAGCACTATTCAAACTGTGTATCTAAATTAGTCGTCGTGCTTGTTTAAGAGGTGTTGAGAATGATGGATAAACCAAACTGACGGAATCCCAGTTCTTCGGATGCCCCATGACCACATCTACAGCCGGCGTGCTGGTGTGCTGCGATTTCTCTTTGGCTTTTTAGCTTTGTCGTCGCTTTCGCCTTCTACTTGTCCTTGATACATGTATCTCAGGCTGCTTGACAACACTTTTCTTTTCGCTAGATTTTTTTTTATAAACCAAAAGATAGATATACCATCATGGAACCAAAGCGTGTTGGGCTTTAGCGATATTTTCGTTATTTCTTTTTTTATGTGGCTTAGCGTCATATAGTTTGGAAGATTTTACGACCTCACACTTCAAGAAGGATTTGCATGCGAACAAAGTAAAATATTAAAAATCCCCGACAGTCTTTTGGAGGCTGTTATCTACTGATTGACATTGTGCAATTGAATGGATCGTATGCCCAAACGCGTACGCGCATAATTCACTGATCTAAATCTCGTCTTTTTTGCGTTTGTAGGCTTAGTACTGCTTTCCAATGAAATATTTATTTAAAACAATAATTCCAACAGATACCTTGTTTCATAAGCTTTATAGTGATGTATAGGTTTATATGGTTTCCTTTAAAGAGTAGCGCGAATATTTTTTTTAACGAGAGGCACCCGCGAAGGTCTACGGTAACCTTTAAAGTTAACGCTCTCCAACCAATTATATCTGATCATTGTCAAATATCATACGATAAACAAACAAAACAAAACATGCTGGTTTGATGGGGAATGTAATACAGAAAAGGAGAATCTAAAATCACTCGGGCACAGAATTTGTAATAAAGGCCAGATGATGATGATTTAAGTAGGAACTTATTTATAAAAAAGAAGCGTTTCAAAAATAATTGTAAAAAGTGAAAGCCCAATTGCTGGCTTTCACATGACGTCATAGCCGCCATGTTGGTGCCCTTAAACAATAGATTCCTCGTTAGCTTCTTTTGTTGGGGCACAACATGGCCGCCATACCCTTTGTCATTTGAATCTGTTGGGATTGAGTGAAAGCCAGCAATAGAGTCTAAAATAACTGGATTTCAAAAGCCCAACTAAAGAAACTATGGGAGAAATTAAAAAGTATTTTCAACATAGGTTAAAAAAAAGGAAAACAGTTTGCCCTGTGGAAATAGAAGAATTCCACAGTCACTTTACAAAACAAAATGCTGCGGAAGTCTTCTCGAATAAGGACGTAAAATCGTAGGACTAGTGTCCCCAATTAGATGCAGATCTAAATACAATGTCACACTTGGGATTTAGAATAAATTATTTTAAGGTTCTTTTACATCACTAGATTAATTATGCGTACCTTTTAGGGGTCAAACTTATAATGTTTTTAAAACCTCCGAGCACCCCCGTCATTTTGGTACTGGTGTCCCCCTTCCGCCCAAAAAATCGTACCCAATTTCTAGGTCGGTATAAATAGCTTTTATGCTGTACTTACATAGAGTATTTTGTACTTCGCCACTCCTTTATGAGGCGTTCCCAGACATTTGACAACCGTATGTCCATGAACGTTCATGTGGGAAAGGTTTGCAGCAAAGCTTTCAGGGGCCTCTACAACATCAGACAGATAAGAAAATTCCTGTATGTTGAGTCCACGCATTTGTGACGTCACAACTGGATTACTGTAACTCGCTCCTTTTCGGCCCCTAAAAATTAGGACGGGGGTGTGCCGCTGAACCATTACCCTGTTCCAGACCAAGAAATTGTACTTTTGCGACCATGTTACAGACAAAATGGCAAAAAGCTATCCTGTTCCAGACTAGAAACAACGAAAACATACCCTGTTCCAGGCAAAATGGCAAAAAGATATCCTGTCCAGACCAGGCTAGCGCCCGATATGATAACGCGCGAGACGTTGCGCTCCACTCGAATCGTACACAGATAAACGGACTCTGCGTTTGCAGCAGGGACCGTGAATAACTCAAACCGTCCTAAGGCCCTTCCAAAAAAATTACGACCCTGTTCCAGACCAAAACAGTGATTTATATACCCTGTTCCAGACTTAGAATTGTCAAAAACCATACCCTGTCGAGCGGCACGTACCCGTATCATCCTATATATGGGAGTACCCCCCCTCCCCCCCCCCCCCCCCCCCCTACGTGTTTCGGACTTCCCCAGTACCAGCATGATCGTCTACAGAAGGTTCTCAATGCTGCTGCAAGAGTGACGTGCTTAATACCGATATTTGCCCATATCACTCCTGTCTTGATTCACCGCCTCCCAGTTAGCTCAGTGGTTAAGCTCCGGTCTGTTGAGTGGGAGGTCGTAGGTTCAAACCCCACCCGGACCAACACTCAGGGTCTTAAATAACTGAGTAGAAGGTGCTGCCTTTACTGATAACGAATAATAAAAAGTAGCAAAAACCGTATACGACAATTCTGTCGGTGGTACGTTGGATCTTGCGGAGAGATCTGATCAGCCAAAAATACTAATAAGTAAACAAGTCCAAGGACTACAGAAAAGCTGATCGAACAACGTATATATTGAGAAATCTACGATATTTCGGCTGGCCAAACCAGCCTTCTTCAGGTAGATCTTACAAATGAATATTTCACAATGGCAAGTATAAATATCAAGGTGATTACACAATCTAAGAGGAAAAAGGAAATGTCGTAAGTAAAAATATGGATTTGAGATAACATAAAAACACGGGTCTACAAGATAACATATTAAGTTTCATCACGTTTGTTCATGCCGAGAGGTTCGAGAGTTTTAGCTATGTCGATAAGATATGACTCTCTGGCTTTACGAATAGAGTCTCGCGAAGAATAAATTATTTCTAAGGGGATAAGTTGCATGTCAGTATTAGAATGGTTAGAGCAGGAAAGGAAATGTTCAGAAACAGAAGCCATGAATCCATGATGGCATTCACCAAAATGGCCGCTCGCATCGTGTACGTGTGGTTACCAGTTCTCCGGCCGAGATAATTTATTCTAAAAAGTACAAACATGAGGACGGACGGACATTTTCTTTCGCCTGGGGAAGCACAGGTAGCCCACACAGGACCACAGGGAGTCCACTGCAAGATTAGTATACCTAATAGGTAGTGAATGCTGACGCCAGTTAAGGAAGTGTATTAAGTGAATGCTGCTCCGCTCAGTTAAGCTAGGAAGTGTATTAGAAGAGAATCTACAGTAGCACTTTGGCAGGAAAAATATATTACTGGGTGATAAAAATGCCAAGGTGTTATAAGATGAATATATTTTGTAGTTTTGGGGCTATCGTGCAACTGAATCCTGTTTGAGTTGTGTATCTCAAAAGTTGTCCCGAATTATTTTCATTTTGTCCCGACATATCAACGCCGACGATCACTCCCGGTAAATTCCCTAAGCCTACCAATTCCCGACATTTCAACTTAAGATTCCCGGCACAAAAAACTGCTGTTCTCCCCGGTGAAGTTTAAACACCGGAAATCAACTGTAATTGGGAATGTAATTGTAAATGTTAATTGTGTTTTGAACCGGCGGCTTGACTTTATCGAAGACCAATAGAAGAAAAATATTTGCTGCTCATCATCTCGATAACAGGAGAGATCTTGCTCTTTGGAAACTGATAGTTGACACGTACAGAGTTCGCCTACACCTCTACACGTCAACAAATTCATGATTACACAAGGATCGCATACACAGAAATGCATTAAAGAACGGTTTCCACCTCGTGTAATGTCGCGTGACGATCAGATCCGTGCAAAGCATTGTGGTAAAAAAAAGACAATAGAAGTGATGCATTGTGGTAAAAAAAATTGAAATCGAGATTTGGACCCGCTTACAGATTAGAACTGCTGCCTTGCTCGCTCGCTTCAGGCTCGCTCGCTGCGGCCGAAAATATTGGCTCCGCTCGCAAACTCACTATCGCTCCGCTCGCAAACTCACTATCAATGGAGGGAAAAGGAGGGACAGCCCGCAGTCTAATCGAAACTCTGGAACATTTTTAAATTCGGTGTCTGCTCGCTCTCTAGATTTAACAATGCTCGATCCTCTGTTTAATCTACTCGTATCACTTCACTTCTTGCTGATTATGTTAGGGATTTATGATTACTCGTTGTCGTTTAGGCCTTTCAAAAACCGATTCCTCGCCAAAGTACACCATAGGAGGGTCTGAATGGGGGGGTCTACATGTCAGTTGTCAGTTAAAATTTTGGCCATTTGTCAGTTGTCAGTTAGCCCTAGTTAATCATTACTAGAGAAAATTTACTATGTTTGACCCACAAAAACCAAATTTGTCAGTTGTCAGTTATTTTGAAGGCCGTTTGTCAGTAGTCAGTTAACCCCATTCAGACCCTCCCATAGTACAGTAAAAATGACTTGGTTTTTGAAAAGCCTAAAACAACCCAGAATCATCGCAACCACAGTCAAAAACAACAACACAAGGTCAGTGAAGTATATATCTTTAATAGTAAGACATTCTTTTAAAAAGATATGACATTTTCGAGGTAGTTTACACACTAAATCAGTTCGCCGTTACAACTGGATCCTATAATAATTACCACCCCGCGTCATTGGGCTTCCTGTGCGGCTTAAACTACACTAATTATAGTGAATACTTATTTCATATTTTAAGAATCGAGTAACCAAACTGCCTTTGGAGAAGCTGTATACCACGTGGTGTGAAAACTTGACTTGGCCATATAGCCCCCAGCAGGCCTTCACCTCTCAAAACCTTGCATTTTATTGGACCATTTGGACTGCACTGACAAAGAATTCCATTGTTTTAGGGTTAGGTTTTGTATTGTTTCAGGGTTAGGCATTGTTTGGATAGCCAGTACTATTCCAGGTTCCGAGGAGGTGAAGGCCGCCCCGAAATAACCGAGAGCTTTATTGTGCATCATTGTGCTTCGGCAACACGTTCGGTCCTCGGTTTAATCTACTTGTATCACTTCACTTCTTACTACAGTAACTTCTCTTTTACCACTGATTATGTTAGGGATTCACTCATAATATTTACATTTACCCCGATTAACAACCCCCCCCCCCCCCAATTAATAATCTTGTTTATATAGAGGGGTAATCGTCTCGGAAGATAGATAGAAACATGCTCTGCTCTTTTTGTCTTGCAGAAAATCAACAGTACTGCCTCGAGTGTCATGTGATTACAAGCACAAACTCTCCAAGAGACAACATAATGAACAATATTTCTCAAGTTCAGATGTCAATAGTACAATAGCAGATCAATCTACATATATTTTGTGTTATTACATCCAATATTAAAATGTTTTCCGTCACGTGATATATTTCCTTCTAAACAGTTCCAAGCGCATACAATAAAAGGCAGCACTCACTACCTTTTCCGTACCGTAACTTTGCCGTACCGTAACTTTGCCGTACCGTAACTCTGTAATTTGATTTCGCCATCGGACGGTATTCTTGTTTGAGGTACGTTTCGTAGGTTTTATGTCACATTTCATTTCACTCTCGGTCATAATACATACCAGTGCAAACACCGTGATCTGTAGGCCAACACTAAAATAATTTTGACCGTGTTTTTGGTTGGTTTACCGATCTCGTATCGAGACCTGTGTACGTTATACTATACAGGTATACTGAATAGCTGATTTATAGCGAAATATAGCGATTTACAAGCAAATCTATATATACTGTGGTTGAGCAGTTATGGGTTTCTCTCCTCTATCGAAGTCTGAAAACATCTGAACTCCTGAACTGTGAGAGCTCGCCAACACGAAGCCAGAAATACCCCGGAGAAATAAACACTCAGCACAGAATAATTTATGATGAGCGAAGCAATATTCAACTCTCAAGGTAAACAAGACTGAATCCTCTCTCACGGCCGAGGTTTTGGTTCAGGAAATTAAAGGCTTCCAACAGTTCCCTTTATAGTTCTGTAATATAATGAGTAGACTGCAGTTTTGGGAAGGAGGGTAAAAGCTTTTAAATAGAGATTCAGTTAATAATCTTTAATCCAACAATTCCAATATGGACGCGATCAGCGAGCTGCGATAAAGAGCCGCACGGTAGAAACAACAGTAGAGAAATATAGTGATAGGTCCATCATAGGTGGACAGGATACAACTTATAATATGGGACAAATATAAACATACATTTGAGACACTCATCTGTTAGTACTCTGAACCTGCAGAACAGCAGACTAAATTGTAAGCGTGCGTTACATCAATAAGTAGAGGTCAATTTCTTTAATTTACATACACGAGAAAAACAAAAATATTAAATTACATATATATACTAGGGGGAGCAGAGAATGAATGTCACCGCGCTACCGGCCACTCCTAAAGACTGCTAAATTCAGTTAATAATTCTTCACTTCGGTTATTACTAAGAGGATTTCAAATGAAAGTGTATTTCATCTTCAATCTCATGTGGCCCGAGTGAAAGCCCAGATAGGCTCTTGTTTTGAACTAAATCTGCTCTGCTGAGGAAAATTTAACTTCGAATTGTCTGGTTTCCAGATATCAGCTGTATCAATGTTTATCCCACAATATTTACCGTATTTGGTGACTGTTACCGCTATTCTACGTTCTACAAAATGCATTTGATAGCGATTTCCTTTGTGTTGTTGCTGTTTTGTCCCCCTCCCACGACCGTGATCCTTAGCGTTTAAACAATAGATTGTTTTGATTTGACGTCATAATGATATAGGACAATTAAGTGTACCTAAATAAAATACAGGTGTTTTCATGCATTAATGCTCCTAACCATTGAAATAAGTGAGACATACAACAGCTTGTGGGGTAAAGGGGTTGTGGAATGAAGTACTCAGGTTGAGGCACATATTGCTTTCAGGTCTAAGTTACCATGGCAACGGGAGCTCAAATCCTCCCCTGAGGGTCATTCCCCCAATCCTTCCCAGGGATTCATAATCCCTCATGGGTAAGGTCCTTATGCTGGTGAGAGGCCCCAATCCTCTCGCGGGGGTCACAATCCCCCAATCCTTACCAGGGCGGATTCATAATCCCCCATGGGTAAGGTCCTTATATTTTCTGAAGGGGGCACAACGCCCCAAATAGCCAATCGTGTGAGTCTATGGGGCAAAGGGTGACCTGTTCGGGAGCACTTCATCCCACAAAATACACGGAGTGTATTCCCCAAGACGAACCACAAGCATGAATTAGGGGAAATGAAATTAAAATTAACAGACTAAATTCCCAGCTATTGACACGTCTTGCACTAATTCTCGAGGAAATGGAGTAACGCTCAATTCTGACTACGCTACACCGAGATGTTCATATTGACGGAATAGTTTATTTAGGAGTGACAGGCAGTCAGATTTATCGCGCCATAATCACAGTGCATCATACACGCCCTACTTCTGCATGTACATCGTGTCTAATACGTGAAATGTGCCTCACCAGATACGAAAAACCGCTAAAAAACCACTCTTTAGATGTGGCCAAAAAACTGTGTGGAAACGTATTCCCCGACTAATGAAATGACACAGACCTCCAGGGACGAGGTAAACAGTCCTTAAAACGATATATCAAATCGAAGCGAAAAGTAACTGAGTACTTATCAACTGACTGACATAGATTGACTTCACCTTTCCTGCTCCATGCTGAAATAGTACCAGCAATCCCTAGAGGATACCAGAGCCTCTACTAATTCGTTCCTATGTCTCCCAACCGTCGGAAATATTATTACATTTCCTTCAATGCACACCACTTCCAAAACATTAACAGCTGTTGTAAAAGAATGATGCCAATCAAAATGAGTTGGTTCCCATGGAACTTAAATTCATTGACTTTCCAGCCTGCATCAAAAGCCGGATCACTTGCACTAATGGCTAGATAATTCAGTGGCTTCTTAGAATTAATTCCATCTATTCCGTCATGAATACACACAATTGCTGAAAGTCCTTCTGCTCTCCCTTTTCTCTAAATTCTACAAATTCTCTTTTGAATTGCTTAAATTAAATTATTTCATTAAATATGTAATTATAATGTTTTCCACATTGGCTTAAGCTGCCTGTGGCACACCAGTTGCTGCTTGGACTGGAACTTCAGGTACATTGGGTTGCTGCCAAGGTATCCACTGGCATGTGGCCATGGTATTCTTGATAGATCAGACTCTCCAGAAATGACAGAGTTTGCCGCAGTAGAAACATATGCGGGGAAGAAAAGAATTACCGTAGAATTAACACTTGCGGAACTTGAACTAACCTTGAACAATAATTAGTTCCAACTTCGTTTCCTTTCCTTTGATTTTCTCATTTCTCTCTTTGTTCCGCTGATCTGTGTACACATTTTTTAGTTTGGAAGTTACCAATCGTGCGTACGAGTGCCTTTGTAATTTCATTTATGTTAATATTTTCTATTTTCAGTAGATGTCATAAGGTAGTGTTATTATTTAACTTAATAGACGTTTATAAAGGTTTAGCGAGGATAGGGATATCCTTACGATTGAGTAAATGCAGAAAGAATTTAACTATTGTGGTCTACAACTTATTGCTGAAAAAATTGGTCTTTCCCGGGTTCGAATACGCGACCAGACTGAAAACGACAATCGCTGGCGTTAGGCTACCAGAATTTACCTATAGAAATGCAATGCTGGAATATGAACGAAGACAAAACCAAGAAATGATATGGCAGATATAAGGAAAATCAGTGCGTTGAAAGACTGCTCAAAAAAAATAAAAATAGAGAAAGAGACTAAGAAAACTGAGAAAGAAGAAGAAGAAAAAGAAGACAAATTCGCGGAGATGGAACCTGGGGCTTAGTTGACACCTTCGGAACCGAAGCTTCGCGCCCGAATTGAAACATGGCGTGCCTAAAAGTGCTGCACCTACATTAGCTTATTTTCGAATCACTTAGGGCAGAATCTATGGTGCTCCTCTCAGGTGGACTTCACTGTATTTAAGGTCTGATAAACAATTCTATTGTTTTAGGGTTAGGATTTGTATTGTTTTAGGGTTATTGTTTGGGTAATTATAACCTATAACATTTCTGATTGCAAGTCTCTCGGCCCCCACAGGAGCCCGCTATGAATAAATAGAGAGCAGAAACACCACTTGAGAACAAGTACTGACGTTACCTAACCTTTGTGTAAGGAATATTTCACTTTGTAATTACACACCTGCATGCATCGAGCCTTCTGAGCCGGCTTGACTCGTGTTACAATCGTGAATCAAACAGTAATTTTGATAGTAGACCACACAAGGCCAGCCAATTTTTAAATTATGCATGCTCAAAACATCTAGAAAACATCGCGCGCTGCGACTTGTTTGGCAAATACTGTGTTGAGGAAAAAGTCGATCATATACTCGAACAGGAATCCAGGAGCGTTCCACCCACATACTGCGCCTATGTCACAGCGTTTTCACAAGTTAGGTTATTTTTAGAACAGTTTCCCGCTATTGTTATTCCTAAGAGAATAACAAACGATCACAAAAACGTAGCCATGCTGTTTGGCATAACAAAAGTAGCTAAAGAGGCATCTTTTGTTCCGCTGTTCGTTCGTTCGCTTTCGTTCCGAGAACACTGAACGAACTCCTCTAACACATCGCGCGTATGTTTTGACTTCGCTTGTATGTGAGAGGGGGGGGGGGGATTGTGATAAAAATAGCCCGCGGAAATTGCCGAAGAGGTCCAACTTAAATGGCTGGTTATGGGCTCCTGACTCGAACTAATGTAACGTAGGCTATCATGATTCAGCTAGCTGATCTTTGTATTATCAGGGACGGCGGAGCGAAATTTTAAGTGGGGAGGGGGAGGGGTAAAAAGGTGGGGGGAGGGGGCTAAAAATTGTCATTGAGCCGGTATGACTGGCCAAACTATAGTCTTAAACTGACTGAGAAGTAAATAGTCAAAATATATTTTTGGTAAAAATGGGAGGTACTATAGCCCCTCCCCCCCCCCCCCCCCCCCCCCTCCCCGGCTGCGCCGTCAATCAATCAATCAATCAATCTTTATTTAGACACGGTGTGGCTCATCAGGTATAACATTTGGAGTAAAAGATATAATAATTATATTAATTATAGTGATATAAACTACTACTAACATTATGAAACTAATAATATTGGTATACTAAAATATTACTTATAAAAAACTACTAATATTGGTATGCTAAAAATACTACTATATAAAAGAATTATAATTCTACTCTACAACTCTATAATCCCTATTATACTAATTCTTGTTTTACATGAGCGCCGTGTGATCTAAATTAATTACAATGGCGTATTTGTGAAGTCGTAGCAGTTAATTTTATTCTTGAAAGATATTAGAGATTTTTCCTCCCGTATATCACTTGGCAGGCTGTTCCATAGGGTTGCTCCACGATAGCTGAAGCTGCGCTTGCAATAATTTGTGCGTGGATATGGAACAGCAAGTTTGAAGGAAGAATCTCTAAGAACATAATTAGTAATCTCATTTCGTGCTATGAATTTAGAGCAAAGATATTCGGGAGCTAGATTATTTAGACATTTGAAGACCATTACCAATAAATGAACAAGCCTCTGAGTCTTCAGATTCTTCCAGCCCAACGTTTTGAATAATCGTTCAGCATTGGAGTCATATGAAGCGTTTAAAAGAACACGGGCAGCACGGTTCTGGAGTTTTTGTAGTTTGTCACTTAGACCCTTGTTAAAATTTTCCCACACTTGACTACAATAGTCAAAGTGTGGTTGGACCAATGCATTGTACACGCTTAGTAATACTTTAAATGGAACAAAGGGTCTGATACGTTTTATGGCTCCAATGCCGGAGGCAATTTTCTTAGACGTAATTTCAATGTGTTTTTCCCACGACAGGTTTTCATCAATATGCACGCCTAGTGATTTGGCCGTTTTGACTTGCTTGATTGCAATATTATTTATAGAGGATATGACGGTTTGTGATAGAGTATGTAGCCAGTTTTGTCTAGAACTAATAAGCATGAACTTTGTCTTACTAATATAATTTAATGTTAGCTTGTTAGCTCTAAGCCACTCATGAACGCATGCTAGATCAGATACAATGTTGTTGTTTAAAACATCAATGTCATTACTTGAGAAGGTTAGACTGGTATCGTCAGCATACATTCTTGGTGTAGAGTTTAAAACGCAGTGAGGGAGATGAATAATAATAACAATGGACCAAGGATTGTTCCCTGAGGATGCCATGACTGAGATAGCGTGTTCCTGACAAAGCCGGACCCGTTGACAAAACATTTTTGAGAGCGTTGATTTAAGTAGGATGAAAACCAATCGTGGGCTTTTCCTTTGATACCGTAATACTCAAGTTTAGACAGTAAAATACTATGATTGACGGTATCAAAGGCCTTTTTGAGGTCTAGAAAAACAACAGCATTTATGTTTCCCCGGTCGATAGTTAGCGCCCAATCATCAGTTGCTTCCAGCAAAGCCGTTAAAGTGGAATGTAAACGTCTGAAACCGGATTGTTTGCTTGATAAGAGTTTGTTGTCATTGATATAAGTAAACAGTTGGTTATATACAAGCCTTTCGAAATTTTTTGCGACGATTGGAATGACTGATATGGGACGATAGTTATCAGGGTCAACGTGTTTCCCTTTCTTATAAATCGGGGATACTTTGGAACACTGTAGTTCGGTTGGAAAAACACCAGTGGCTATTGATCGGTTAAATAACCAAGAGAGGGATTCTGAAACAATATCCGCACACTCTTTTAACAATTTTGCTGGGATATTGTCCAGGCCCGTTGCCTTAGACTTGTCTAATTTTGAAATCAGTTGGAAGACATGGAGGCCATCAACTTCGTTTATAGAAAATGCAGAATTTGGAGAGATCTCTGGTAAACAATCTTCGAAGGAATTTCTGGCAGGCTGTAGCTCTTCGCTTATATGACGTCCTCAGTGCAGTACATCTTTATTTATACATGGAAAATCATCAGTTACATACATAGATAAAAAACACTAAAATATGAAACTGTTTTACATGAAAGCCATGTTGCAGGGACGAATAAGAAAAATAGGAATGTCATATATAAAAACATTTACATGTGGTTAAAATAGCTCGATTTCGTAAGGTTAAAAAGTTATGATTTAAATTAGTTGATTGCCTTACATCCTCAGGCAGTTCATTCCGTAACTTGGCCCCACTAAAGCGAAAAGCCTTTTTACCAAAATTGGTTCGTGGCCCCTCATGAGCCCCTCTGTAATTTGTAGAGCCGGGCTGAACGTGGTATAAATTTTGAGGATAATGTTCAGGATACATGCAGGTTATTTAATTTAAAAGTCTTTTAAATCGTTATTGCTTTTTGTTTGATTCGTCGAATACATAGTCTGTCCCAATACGTTAGAGTATTAAGGAGCTCATCAATCTTAGTATCAAACTCAAGGGTAAACCGGTTATTATTCTGGCAGCTGGGTTCTGCAACTTTTGTCAGAGATTCTCGGCAAGTCCCTTGTTTAGGTTTTCCCAAACAACACTGCAGTAATCAAAATGAGCCCGGGAGTATGAGAATATGATAGACACTTTGTAGTGCTTTGAGGGGTATGAAAGGCTTTATACGTCGGGGCTGAGCGCACCTTGACCTGAGGAGATTTTCTTCATGAGTTTGTTAATTATGTGCATGCGTTTTCTAAGACAAATTTTCATCTACATGTAGATGTACATGGCACCTAGATATTTTGTTGAGGTAACTCTTTCTATGACTTTACCATCAATGGTAAAAGATATTATAAATCTTTCGGAAAATTTGTCAATTTCTGGTGGGAAGGCCACTAGTAACAATTCAGTTTGGTTGCGCAAAGCCAATTTCTAACATTTTGGAGGTCGAGTCCCATTGCGTGGATTCTTCTATTCTTCTAAGTTTGTATCATCAGCGTGATAGAAAATAACTTACAAGCTCACGATGCCTCGTCAATCAAATTGAACCTTCAAGTTTCTTTAACAATAACACCCTGAGATCGAAGAGAAATACCACGTGAATGTCCTGACATGCTTTACAAACTACAACAATAACACCCTGAGATCGAAGAGAAATACCACGTGAATGTCCTGACATGCTTTACAAACTACAACAATAACACCATGAGATAGAAGAGAAATACCACGTGAATGTCCTGACATGCTTTACAAACTACAAAATAACACCATGAGATAGAAGAGAAATACCATGTGAATGTCCTGATATGCTTTACAAACTACAACAATAACACCCTGAGATCGAAGAGAAATACCACGTGAATGTCCTGACATGCTTTACAAACTACAAGAATAACACCATGAGATAGAAGAGAAATACCATGTGAATGTCCTGATATGCTTTACAAACTACAACAATAACACCCTGAGATCGAAGAGAAATACCACGTGAATGTCCTGACATGCTTTACAAACTACAAAAATAACACCATGAGATAGAAGAGAAATACCATGTGAATGTACTGATATGCTTTACAAACTACAACAATAACACCCTGAGATAGAAGTGAAATACCATGTGAATGTCCTGATATGCTTTACAAACTACAACAATAACACCCTGAGATCGAAGAGAAATACCATGTGAATGTCCTGATATGCTTTACAAACTACAACAATAACACCCTGAGATCGAAGAGAAATACCACGTGAATGTCCTGACATGCTTTACAAACTACAAAAATAACACCATTTTTGTCCAAACTAGTTAAAAAAAATTCAACCTAGTTTATTTTTGTCCAAACTAGGTTATTTTGGTTCAACCTAGTTTATTTTTGTCCAAACTAGGTTATTTTTTCAACCTAGGTAATTTTTAGGGTTTTTTAAATGTAGGGTAGCATTATATTTATCTGTTGTTTAGTGACTTTAAAAAAAATTAGGGACTAGCTATAAACACCCAAAATTAGTGAGCACCAGTTGTTGACGGTTAGGGTGTTTTTAAATCTATGGGTAGGGTTTGTATTAGTTCAGAGGACCATTAAAGAGACATTATATTTATCTGTTGTTTAGTGACTTAGCCGTAAAAACAAAACAACATTGGTGACTAGCTCTAAACACCCTAAATAAGTAAGCACCAGTTGTTGACGGTTAGGGTGTTTTTAAATCTATGGGTAGGGTTTGTATTAGTTCAGAGGACCATTAAAGAGACATTATATTTATCTGTTGTTTAGTGACTTAGCCGTAAAAAAAACTAGTGACTAGCTCTAAACACCCTAAATTAGTGACTATAGCTCTAAAGACCCTAAATAAGTGAGCACCCATTGTGGACGGTTAAGGCATTTTTAAATGTAGGGGTAGGGTTTGTAGTGGTTCAGAGGACCATTAAAAAAGTATTATAGTTATCTGTTGTTTAATAGTGACTTCGCCGTAAAGAAAAACAAAATTAGTGACTAGCTCTAAACACCCTAAATATGCAATGTTATAGCGTTGATTCGCTTTTATATTATTTAGCTCAGTGATTACTCTGTAAAAGTCGGTTCGGTTCACAGTTTGTTTCGAAGTACGAGTGGAGCCGTAAAGTAAACCTGATCATCTATAAACAATATATGTTTCTGAATTTAGCTTTCTTACTTCCTTGAGTTTTCATAAAACAACGCAGAATCAACACAAACTTCGTCTGTATTTTCGTCTGCATGTGTTATCCTCCTTGTTACATTTTTCAAAGTCTGTTTTCTTTAGCACTGCACATGCGTGAGTACATCATTTGCATAAGACCTGACGTCGTAGTTTTATTAATGATTTAAATGACTACCACGTCATCGAATGTTTCTGTAGTAAAGTTCTGGTCTTCCAAGCCGATGGTTCAGGATTCGAGTCTCGTCTGGGATGAAACAAAGTAAGTAATAATGATGTGTAATATTAATTAATGTAATGTAATGTTGGTAAGGGGGATCAGGGTGGGGTAGAAGGAATATAGTGGGACAAAGAAAGGGAAGGGAGGGGAGGTAGAGTACGAAAAGAAAGGATCCCTTTTTAGAATGATTGATATCTAACAAAAATAACCTAGGTTGAAAAAAACAAACTAGGTTGAAAAAAAATAACTAGGTTGAAAAAAAATAAACTAGTTTGGACAAATTTAACCTGAAGATTTTTTTGACCTGCAACATATACGTGAATAAATAAATATGTCTTAACAAGAGACTTAAATTGCGTGACGGACTCAAAATTTCTGATGCTGGAAGGCAGCGCGTTCCAGAGCTTAGGCGCCGAGATTGAAAATGCGCGATCGTCATATGTGCAAGACATAGACCGAGGAACAACAAGTAAGCCCTTTGTAGATGAGCGCAAGTTACGTCGTGGGGCATATGGCATAAGAAGTTCACTTAAATAAGTTGGTACGCAACCGTGTATAGCCTTATAAGGCCATCCCTTTTTTATTTTCCGTTTCTCATCGTCCGACCGACCCATTTTTGTGGCTTTTTGTAGAAATAAAAAAAAAATTGGGGGGAGGGGTGGGGGTGAAGAAACCCTAGAGCAGCTCCTGGAAGCTCATGATCGAGGGTAGGTTACACAATAGTTTCGGCGGTGCATTTGTAATTCCATGTTTGTAGCGTATACGGACGACGACATCGATGGTTTCGTCGTCCATGTTGGTTTGTAACCTCGCCTGTGCAACCGCGCCTTATTAGTTCCAGTCTATCCGCGTATTTTTTATTACAATTTTTTTTTCTCACCCGACCGACCGACCCAATTTTTGAAAACCCCACCGATGAGAAACGGAAAAAAAAATAGGGATGGCCTAAGTAAAAAGTAAAACTTTAAACAAAATGCGCTTAGTAATTGGCAACCAATGCAGAGCACACAAAACAGAGGAAATATGATCCGTGCGCTCGACTCTAGTGACTAGCCTAGCAGCAGAATTTTGAATGCGCTGTAGATGTCAGTAGTAGGTAGCCCGTATAACAAGCTATTGCAGTTATAAAAGCATGAACTCAGCATTAGGCTGGTCGAGATACTTCCTTACTCTACCAATATTACGAAGCGCTAGTGAAGCCGAACGACAGATACTATTAACCTGGCTAGACATAGTAAGGTGATTGTCAAAAATGACACCTAGATTTCGTGCCTCAGATGATATTGACACGGTATGCTGACCAAAAGGGATACTAGGTATTGCTACTAGACGAGAAAATTTAGATGTAAAACCTCAGTCTCAGTAGGATTACAGGTCAGCTTATTTACTAGAAAGAATGACTGAATATCATTAATGCAGTGGTTCAAGTTTGTGAGGACAGTCTTCCTTGACATGGGGTTCATCGTTATATAGAGTTGGGTTAAGGTGATCTGTCTCGATTAGCCCACTCGGCTATTACAGGTAACCTGTACCTACAATGCATGCTTTTTTCTTTATTTTTTTGTAATTTCCAAAATGGTACGAATAAACTTGCTGTTGTTGTTGTTGGGAATCATTTGCGTACATTATACAATCCAAGCCGTGTGACTTGGTGATGATATCTTGCAACGGGCCAAAGTACAGGATGAAAAAGGAGGGGGCCTAAGACCGATCTTTTGGAACCCCAGACGTGACATGTCGGGCTTAGACTCTGTATCGCCAATCACCACCTTCTGCGTTCGTTCATTGAGGTAAGACTTAAACCAGCGAAAGACCGTTCCTGTAAAAATACACCATGAACCCCCTGGGAAAATGCCATATTTCGAACTTTTAATTATCGATATTCTCCCATCCAGAACTTCCCAGCCATTACATAAATTAAATGTACCCTAGCCTGCTTGCAGGCTCTTCAGCGGTGTTTTATGTTTTATGCTTATGGAGTTCATGTGGTAGAAGAGAGGGGAGCGAATGTTTTATTTGTCTTGCAGAATGAATCGAAAGGAGTTGAGTAACCTTAACTCAAGCTTTAGTCAAACAGCAAGTGCTACACTGACTTTGCTCATATTTTCCCGCGGTAGAATACGTACTTCTACGAACGCGTTTAAACTCGAATGTGTGCGTGTACACTACACCTAGAGAGACCCATTTCTTGCTGCATATCAACATCCTGAAATTCAGAACAATGAACAACTGTATTGTGGGGTTAGGGTTCTTTGTATTTCAGTCAGGGTATTGTTTTGCTGTTAGTAGTTCATTGTATTCTGGCTTAGGGTTCTTTGTATTTCAGGGTCGGTATTGTTTTTATTGTAGTTCATTGTCGTTGATACACCTAGAAAGAGCCCAAGAAATACACCTATCAGTTTAACAAATCGGCCGGTTGTCAAATGACAAACGACATCATTTTTCTACACTGAAATAAATGGTGGTTATTACATAACTGTGTAGCTCGGCTGAACGGATAGCTACTATATAGGTTATTCGAAATTCTATGCGAAAGAAACTATTCAGTAAGAGCCGGCCACGAGCCACATCATTGGCTTACCCAACAATACAAACCTTTAGAACGTGCAGTACAAAAACAATAGAGCTACTAACAGTATAATGGTGCAATCAGAATACAGGTTTCGAGCGGTACTGTTCGTAGTTCCCAGTTTTTGATCCCCAAATCAAAAACATTTTCCAGACTGCAGCTACAACCACAATTCATTTCGGTTTGGGAATGTCGTTTGCTGTTTTTCTGGGACAGCCCTTTTTAATTAAACTAGGTCAACTAAGCTAACCGGTGAGGCGGTGTCAGGAATCAGAGTGACGAGGGCATTAGATCTAGCAACTAAGCTAACCGGTGAGGCGGTGTCAGGAATCAGAGTGACGAGGGCATTAGATCTAGCAACTAAGCTAACCGGTGAGGCGGTGTCAGGAATCAGAGTGACGAGGGCATCTTATTTATTGCGCTTTACACGCAATGTCAGAGTTTAAGTTTAATTTTGTTACCAATTTTCTTATTTGTTACGTTTAAAAAAAGCTGTATTTTAAATGAGATGAAATCTTTAATATCCACGAGGTTTGTATCCCAGGGGAAAGTATAGTCGAGTGGGACCAGGGATTGTGGGAATCGGTACGGCGACCACTAGTTCCGTGTGATGTTGACAAATAGAAAAATTATGGATCCTGTCCTCCAGTTCTTCACGTTTCTTTATCGATACAGTATGTATAGCGCTTGGTTGAGAAAGTGGATGCTGTGTCGTCTGTTTTCTGTTGTCTTTTGCTCTGCGATTAGAGAACCACACCTAGGAGGGACGAAAATTGAATATTAGAAGAGCAATATTTAAAAACTGAAAACATATCTCATGGACAAAACATTTATCGAAATAATACTCACAGTGAACAGGCAGAGAGTAAAGAGGAGCACATGGGAAATAATTATAGGTTAAATATTGACAGAAGTCCATAACCAGGAGTTTCGATCTGTCAGTACTAGGTCTTGGCCCAGGCCAGCAGTTTACGGTATAATCTATTTTTAGAAAACGATTCTCGCTAAATGGATACCCAAGAGTATATATTGCACGTGATTGCCCCAGCAACTCTGATTGGTCCAAAACATAAAAGCCTTTGTTCTAATGAGATAACTAATTTTGTGTTTATTACTAGAAGTAATCATAGATAATCAAAGTGCGTTCGACTTGTTTTTTATAAGAGAAAGGACTGTGGTAATTAACACAAAAGGCTGAAAGATTGCAGCAATGATATGGACGGTGCAAATAATCCTGATCAAAAATGCTTGTTTTTAATTAATGTGAAAATTTTGATGTCTTGACTTATAAGTTAATATATTACACTGAAGGGGATGCATCTGGGTATAAAACTGTAATTATCTTTGTGTAACATGTGATATGTGTTTTATATGGTTACGGCATTCATTTCATGAGCATTCGTTTGAGCATTCGTAGCACATTTTGCTGTGTGGTATTCTTGGGTTGCAATCATTCCTAAGGGAATACAATCACAAAAGCATGGCGGCCATCTTGGTTGGTAGGAACAAAAGAAGCAAATGTTGTTTCTTTTGTTCCTACCAACCAACATGGCCGCCAGTGCAACCCACAGTGTAAAGCAATAACTGGAGTTAGTGTAGAACACAAATCAACCCTATAGCTGGCTACGGCTATTCAGATGTGTATAAACTGCATTCCAGTTCCTAGCATTCACAATACTAAGTACACTCCAGTTTAGAACATAAACTAAGTATATACTATGCATTGTGTATAAACAACACCCCATGCAGTTCCTTCAGATCATTCACATTATTTTTCAAGTAAGAACAAGGTTGGCTGCAGAATATTGAGTGCCATTGTTAGTTGCAGAATAATTTATGGTCAATGTTGGTAGCCGGGTCCTGGCTTTGATCAGCCTTGTTTCAGGTCCCGTTAGAAATTTAGCGTAGATTAATTGATTAGGAAACACAGCAATTAAGTCAGTACTTTAAATTTCCCTCACATTGTACTGTGTTGATATTTCAGTTGCTTGGCATATCAAAGTGTCGTTATAGATTAACTCTCTGCCTGAATGTAGTGTTAATTTGTATAACCAAGATGTAGGCGCGAAACTTTGCTAAATTTTGTTTTATATTTGTTTGCAATATTTGTTTTATTTCATTACAGTTCGCATTGTTCGTAGCTTCCTTGTTTGCGTGCCAGTTCTTTGTTTTGTACCTCCGCGTGTCTATTTAGTTTGTGCATAGTCCTGGTTTTTACTGTTTATGTGTCTTGTGGCTGGTATGTACACTATTACGTAATTTCTCAAGTTTTTGTATATTTATATGGCTGTAAACTGTTGTGAATTTGCATTTGTCAGAAGTCAGTCAACGCGTTATGTTCTAATGTTCACCGTTAAGGTAAATATACTTCTGTTTGTTTTGTGTCCAGCTTGTTCGCATTTTATGTTTATGCATATGCATTGACGTAGTTTTCTTTTCTTTGTAGAACCGTAGGTTTGTAATAAATGATGTGGTATAACAGACTAGCCTACGCGTGTCTTTCGGGTACACAAGATGTACACAGTGTCGCAACTCACACAAGATACGGTGATTACGGGTATCTAGAAAACTCAGACCTAGATTTATCTTCAGCCAGGTCATATCTTACTGTTTGTAGTTTTGGTACCTGTATGTACAGCGAAAAGCAGAATCCAATACAGCGAGCAAGCCAACAGAATAGCCCACTTCCGCGATATGCTTTACTTGTCTCTGTGAAAAGAATAAATTTAATTTAGCACGGGGCCTCGTATTGAAACCTTTGTGCGTGACAAGTAAAGCATATCGCGGAAGTGGGCTATTCCCTCGGTTGTTTATACTTCGCTGGTGTAGACCGCGCCGACAAAACAGACCATGTTTGACTTGATATAGTTCGGACATCAGACTTTGCCAATGCTCCAGAAGTAGTACACACTTTCCTCAGGCACTTGCGAAATTTTGAAAATTATTGCATTGGATCGGGGAAAATAAGACACTTACTCGACGTTCACATGGCAGTTTTCATTTGCTTCGAGCATCGTGTAGTTACCAGTTCCCCGGTCGAGATAATTTATTCTAAAAAGTACAAGCATGAGGACAGACATACACAAATCTCGATTTCTTTCGCCTGGGAAAGCACAGGTAGCCCACACATGACCACAGGGAGTCCACTGCAAGATTAGGATGCTGAGTCTGCTGAGGCTCCTTCGTCGAACGCAATAAAACATGGCTGCCATTGTTTTTCATCCACGAAAGTAGTTTGAGCGTCGTTCTAAAAATAGATTATACCGTAAACTGATGGACCAAGTCCGGCTTACTTGTCGAGACCTATAATGATCATTTCCGAAACCACGCATGCAAAAGTGAAATGATCTAAGTAAAACACAATCGCTCTAAGCAAAACACAAATGATCTAACTACCATTTACAAAATCACGTATGTAGAAGTGAAATGATCTAAGAAAAACAGCGTGAGCTTACTACCTTCAAAAGTGAAATGATCTAAGCTTCAAAAGTGAAATGATCTAAGCTGAAAACTGATTGAAATAATCTAAGCTGATCTAAGATTCATAAGTGAATGATCTAAGATTCATAAGTGAAATTATCTAAGCTGATCTAAGATTCATAAGTGAAATGATCTAAGCTGCTCTACAAGATTCATAAGTGAAATGATCTAGTAAGCTGATCTAAGATTCATAAGTGAAATGATCTAAGCTGATCTAAGATTCATAAGTGAAATGATCTAAGCTGATCTAAGATTCATAAGTGAAATGATATAAGCTGCAAAAGTGAAATGATCTAAACTGCTGGGGATCTCACTGTGACGTTACATTTGGCGCTAAAACGTACGTCGCAATCAACCTCTATCTGCTTGCCTTTCACTTCGGAATCATGGTAAGTTGCTCCTTTTTTTTTTTTTGCTCGATAAGACATCTTAGTCACTTACCGACCCATAAGTAGAACTTTCCTTTGATTTTAATTCATTCTTTGTTTTGGCAACTGAATCTATACCAAGCTCAGACTGTCAACTATATATGAGGTTATAACTGAACATCATGATGCCAAATACTCTAGATGTAGTATACATTGCGAGATGGCCATGCCACAGAGCAATCCTAATGAGTAATCGGTGCACTATATTTAACAACTGTTGTAACTTAGTTCTGACAAGCCCTTGTGGGTTGTGGCTATAAATTGTATCGTATTGTTCTCTTACCTTATCCTCACTTGACCTATTACATTTCTCCAACTAAAACTTTATTTTACTCTACTTCTTGCAATTCAACGACTAGGTTTTCGTTTTGAACGATTATATTGACTTTTATGACCATATGCTTTTAGGCTTTTAGGTAATTCATGCCCCCCCCCCCCCCCCCCCCCCCCCCCCTATTCCCTATAATGGACTATACTGCTCAAGGCATGCAGCAATACCTAGATAAATTAGGTGATTACTGCAGCCTCAATAATCTGACAGTTAATATGGATAAAACTAAAATTTTGATTTGTAATAACACGGGGAAAAGCATGAATAATTATACTTTTAAATTTAAAAATATAACTCTGGAAAACGTGACCTCATATGAGTACCTGGGCCTAACCTTTAGTGCATTCGGAAACTTCACTTTAGCTAAACAGGAGTTGAAAAAAATTGCGTTAAAAGCCTTATTCAAACTCCGCAAAGAAATGGGAGATCACTCCTTTAGAACAGATATAAAGCTAACGCTCAAACTTTTCAACTCCTTAATTCAGCCAATTCTACTATACGGGAGCGAAGTATGGGGGGTTGACTCCAACAACAAATTAGACAGAGACCCTATCGAACTAGTACATATTAAATTCTGTAAATGGATTTTAGGAGTGTCCAAACACGCAACAAACAATGCATGCCGAGCCGAATTAGGAAGATTTCCTCTTAAAACAGAAGCAATATCCAGGAGTTTAAAGTTCTGGCTGAAACTGCAAGTCTGCGATACCGACAAACTTGCAGTGGACGCTTTTTTGGACTCAAGCCTCTTAAATAATCCCGCAAGTTGGTACAAAAAAATAAGTAAGATAGTCCTCAAGCTCGGATTTGGAAATATCTTAGTCTCCTCAAACAGTATCTGATAACACATCAATAATTTGCAAGAAACTTAAGCAAAGGCTATGCGACATAGAGTTCCAAAATTGGCACAGTGATATTTACAATGATAATATACAAGAAGAAATGCCAATCAGAGAAATAAGCTAAGGACCTACAGAAATTTTAAAGTAGTTCGAAGACTATCTACGCTTAAGAAACTTGAAGCATAGAACGGCTCTAACAAAGCTTAGGAAAAGCAACCATGATTTCATACTTTATCCACCGACCGATTGTTGCCAGACACAGCCCTCACCTCTTCGCATATCCTCTCCCATGCGCGTTTCTTCTGAACATTTGTGTCCGTGTTATTTAAGGAGTTAAATAACATTTCTTTCCTACTTTGTACGGCTTCTACCAAAACCGCTATTTCAGTCTTGTTTGGTAAAATTTATTTGGGCCTTCTGAACAAATAATATTGTTGTTTGGTTAACATCTCTATACTGGTAACGCTTGATGTTTATTCGGGGATATCGTTCATTAAGCTCATTCCAAGTGGATAGAAAAGGGATGCAATGTTTCTACTGTGGGTATGTGAAAGGGCTATCATTTTTTATGGAAGGTATATATGAAAGGGTTACCTTTTCTGTCAAAATGGTATATATAAAAGGGTAAGGGTTTGGACCTCGGGTCGGAGCTTCCCCGTATAAAACTTTGTTGAGTACCCCCCTCCCCGGGATTCATGCACAAAACATTTGAGTAGGATTGCAGTTTGTCACCTTGTGTGTTCATGCATTTTACCTTTATCCTCGCCTCCTCAACCCTAAGGAACTTTGCAATCTTATTCCTCTCCTGAAGAGAAGGATATCGGTTTTCTCTGAAAGCTTCCTCTAAAATGTTAAGTTGAGTACTTGAAGTACTGTTTAAAACACGAACAGCAGTGTTTTATCAAGTTTAAAAATTCGAGGGCGAAGCCCGAGAATTTTTAGACTTGATAAAACACGTGCTGTGAGTGTTTTAAACGGCTTCAAAAACGCTTTAAGAATGCAATGAAAGAAAGACGCACATCTCAAGGGAATGGTTACTTAATGAACCATTGAACCTTTGTATTCACAACGCCATGCAAAATATTCGAGTAATCACCGCCTGCAATTACGAACATCTCAAGGGAATGACATGAAGAAATTACCATACTATGTTGTTTGAAGCGGCATTTCGCAATGCAAGAAGAATCTGCACTTGAAGGATTTGGTGTCGTGGTTTACCCATCGCCAGAAATTCGAGACATTGAGGCCTGATAGTATATAGATGGTAGACATACCATGTATGGTACATTGGGACACTATAACGCAGGATACATGAAGTACCAACCCGTAATTGGGTAACACCGCTCACCAAAATTTTATCGCAGACTCGTCTCTTTTGGTCCGTTTAGGACCTACTTTCCAAAAGGACAAATTAGCTTGAATAACTGCTGGCTGTTTAAACAAACACACTGCAGTTTCTAGAGTACAGAACAAGGTTTCCAAAGCTACCATGTTTGTTGGATTTGGTCACTTGTGGTCAGAGTTATGGCAGTCTCAAGACGAGCAATATTACGGGTTTTAGCGTGCAAATATGGAGTCTGAGGTTTCTTGTCGAAAAGCTGAATTTTCAAGAAGGAAAAGGAATCACCGAAAATGAACTTTGGGACATTAGAAGGGAAGAATACGGTAGGTCTTGTTTATGTGTTCAACTCTTCGCCCGCACATTTTTTGCTAAGGTTTTAGATTTGCAGCAGATACATTTTATAAACTCTTATCTGCATGTTTTTACTGGAAATCTTTAATGTCCACTGTAAATAAATCGAACTTTTATGCTTCCTCTAAAATCAAAGAAAGGAATCACCAAAGTTTACTACTTGGCTTTGACTTGCTTTGAATTGAATTGATAATATCTGTAGAAATAATGCCTCGATCGCACATTTTTACGATTGTACCGTATTTCATGAAAAATAAGGAAAATGTTTAGGATCCCATACATTTCTCTGTAAATTTTCACGACCCATTTCACACAGTGAACAGGGGTCAATATGTATTGCGCAATAACCATGTCTCGAATTTCTGGCGATGCCTCGATAAAGTTCAAGACTTGGAAAGCGATGTGACTGACATGACGGCAGATTCTAAATTTTTGACTCCGGCACAAAATATGTAAGTTTAATGCACGTTTTTATAATTTTACGGCTTTGAGTTTGGTTTAATAATTGGAACTAAAGAGTGGCTCGGTAAACAAGTAATGGTCGGTTGGATAACTTCATCTAAAAAATATTATCTGTGTATCTCGGTAGTCTGCTGATATTAGTAAATTTAGTGCAAAATTTATTATCTAGGTACCTTATGTTCCGTGTACTTTTTGCTATCTTTGGGTCTTTATCAGTGAATTCTTAATTAGGATGAAACTTTATATAAAATTTCATGTTCATTAATATTCTTTATATAAAACGTTCATCCTAATTAGCAATTCAGTGAGAAAGCTGAAACATCAATAGAAATTCAATTGTCTCAATCATTAACTCCGTTTCCCTCTGGGACAGAATTCAAATCCCTCAGCGGGCCTTTTAGAATGATGAGATTTTATCAGGTATAAAGGAGCATGCACGTGACTGATTTGCTTCATCTGATTGGACAAAATGCTCATTAATTATTCATGAGTTTTTGAATATCTTATAGGTTTTCTCTGGAAACGATTTGCTGTCTTATTTTTATCTGTTTCCAACATCTTTGTTGACAGCTTTTGTTCTTGTTTGTTGGGTGTTTTGTTGTCTGGAAAAGAAACGTAAAAGTGTGTAGGCATGGAATGGTTGCTGCATGGATTATATGCCACGACAGCAAATTCAATTGTACTACTTAATAGACATATTTATTAGCACCGTATACAATTTTGTACATTGGTCTTGCAGGTCTATAAGGATATAACTGTAGGCTACAAGTACGCTAATAACAACCTAAAATATAAAATGGAAGGGTCTAATTACCGGAAGTAGGAAGAATATTTGAGGGACCTACACTATGATTCGTTGCGTACTTTAAAACACATGTGTACATATTTTGCGACTTGCTTTTGGAGTGGAAGCGGTGGATTCATTGTAATGTTAAAGAGGGTGTTGTTATTTAGTGTTGTCGAGTTGTACTTTCGTTGAACATTAATGATACTGATTATACTGCATCGTATAATCCCCGCCCCTCACCCTCCTTCCGTGCATTTGACATTTTTGAATCACAACGTTGCAAATGCCCCACGGTGGGGCTTGAAACGAGTGCAAATCTCTTACAAACACTGACGTAAAATGCTCAATCGTTGACTCTTTTTGACAAATTCCCCACCCCCTACCTTTCTTGTTGTACTACTCGAAAAAGAGCAGTGGATTGCCACCCGATAGAGCAGCCTGACCATTGCACTAACCACAGATTCGACATTGTTAACTGCGTGGCAGCTATATATTAGCGCCGTACGTAGCAGTCCGAAAAAATCACTGACAATATGTCAGTGATATGTAAAGCGCGATGTGGCGCTATATAAATATAGCCATTAATTTATATCATTTTTTGCTGACAAATGCCCCATCCCGGGACAGATGATTACACTTAGGGAAAGATGGTCCCTTGATGTATAAAATAAACAATGATTTAGCCCGAAATTATCTTAGCAGACATTACAAAACGGTTAATAGTAAGCATGACTATACAATTTACAGGGCAACCATATACAATTTTTGTATACTCGATCCCATCCCTAGTACCAATTTCCTTAAAAACAGCATAGCCTAAATAATGGGTGAGGTGCTATGGAATTCACTTCCAGAATCTACTCGAATCTACTCTCCATTCATTTAAAGCCTCACTTTCTTCTTTCTTACGTAAATCTTGAGGATACTGATGAACCTTGATAATGTATATGTAAATCTTGAGGATGTATATATTTTTGTCTATTGTAATTCTTTCTATCGCACGGCTCTCAGGAAGAGCACAGCTTGTATCGTGATGAGATTCCGTGGTAAAATAAAGGTAACATACTTAGCTACTTACAGACTGAGTTGTTTAATGCCCATGCATGGAGAAACATAAACACGGTTGAAATTGTTGCATTCTTAGTGCGAATTCCTAAATCCGAAAACGTGAGTGCTTACCGCTATGCAGTTAGCAAATACTGAATGTGCTATATTTATAATATGAAAAGCTTTCAGTTGGGTTAGATTTACTATATATCTCACACCTGCCATATCTTAGAACACATGCATATACTAGTAAGAATAGCAATAGAGAAACAGCTAGCGTGGAAAACAAAGTTCTTTGGTTACCTGTCATTTGAAATCCAGTTGTCTCAACTATATCGTTACACTGAGAGCTCATTATTTCAGAATAAGATGATTTATTTCCATGGCGGTGTTTGCCGTTCAAGATGTGGTCCCCAGCAGTTTGAGAATATTGTACCACAGGAATCTCTGAGAAGGTAAATTTCTCTTCAGTATGATTCCATGCATTTGTTAGGCAGCCTTTGGCTAATTTACCCCTGACGAGACGACGGATGGAGCTAATGGAAGGAAGATTTAACTGTGTGCAGATATTCTCTCGTAGTAATCTATCTCTGATCTCCCAGGAGTAGATCTTTGGCTGTTCTGCATGATATCTCTCGATAGTTGTTTCCATTAGTGGTGTGATAACTCGTGGCCTTCCTGCTAAACGATACCGAGGATCAACAAAGCCCGATCTACGGAACCTGTCCAGTAACTTGCTGATGCAGCCATGAGTGATCTTGAGCTGACGACTGATGTCGCATGGTCGTACACCACTAAAAGCAAGTTTGACAACTTGCTGGCGCAGATCTGCTGTTAAAGGCTTGCCATTTCTGTAGTTTCCTCCAAGTTGGTTGACCCAGCTGCTTCCTTTAGAAAAGAACAAGAAAATCCATGCCTTTGTTTTCTACTAGAACAGTAGTAGTAGAAGTGTAGTAGTTGTAGTTAAGTAGTAGTAGTATATAGTTCTGTAGTAGTTACGTAGTAGTAATAGCCAGGGGCGGATCCAGGAAATACAGAAAGAGGGGGCCGTAAAAGTGCGGTGTAGCGTGTTTTTTTTTTGGGGGGGGGGGAGGGGGTACGGGGCCCAGCCAACGAAAGGGGGACGCGACCCCCTCGCCACCCCTAAATACGCCCCTGGTAGCAGTAGTTAAGTAGTAGTAGTTAAGTAATAGTAGTTAAGAAATAGTTAAGTAGTAGTAGTACCAGTAGTAGTTGTTAAGTAGCAGTAGTAGTGGTTGAGTAGTTATTTTACTGTAGTAGTTGTTTTTAAGTAGTAGTAGAGCCGGGTAGTAATTAAGTAGTTTAGTAGTTGTTGTTGTTTATTTATTCACATATCGTAGAATTGAGCACGGACGTTTTCTTTAAAATGTGCCGGAACGTGCAATAAGTTACAAGTCAGATTACAAAGTATGCAAATGAGTCTAAGATAAAAATCAAAAAAAGACGTAAATAAATCTATAATTCGACTTACAATACTAAATAGAAAGTGTTCAATATTTACCGGATAACTGATGATACCAATAGAAATATGAATGATAAATCATAATAGAAACAATATGCAAAAATGTTGAAGGGGCTCCTATACAAGCGCAGCACAAGTGACACAGCTCAAGCTCCAGCAAACTAAATAAGGGTTACAGACTGACGTGCGTGTTTTATTGACGAAAAATACAGACACATGCTGACTGTATTGATGAACGAAACTTCGGCCTCATTCAGTATGAAGAAATTCTGAGCTCATCGTACAGTCAGCAGATGCCTGTATTTGTCAATAAAACACAAACATAAAATCTCTAATCTTTTAATATTCCAACTGAGCACACAGCGTGCTGTGTTCACCAGTAAAGTAATGTCATTAGCCAATCACCTGCTTGGATTTGTACTGTGCACGAAGTTAGAATATGAATCATTATAAATCAGTCAGATGTGGCAGACTTATAAATTGATTACAATCATGTTAAGAGCTTGATATCGTTTTTTATTCACGAGTTTTTAATGCCATATTGCGAACAATCGAGTATTCGAGACCGTCTCACAATTATGGGACATGTGTTTGGGCACTGCGCATATCCGTGATGCAAACGCTTACTTCACAGATTCCTTCTGTATAATTAATGAGTACGAGAAGTTGTTCCCAGGCCTCCGATCCACTGTACAGACTGGAACTAATTGCGCGCACTTGAAACATTACTGTAAAACAGCGAGGAAAACGCTGAGCATTATTTTAATTCGAGAGAAGTCATACCCTGTAAAATACTATGTTTACATAAATATGCTGTATTGATCTATCACGGTTTTAAATGTCGTGACCGGAAGCGAATATTTAACAATTCAACTGCGAGCTTGAGGTTTCTAGATAGATAGTTGGCGTGGGGAGAAAGCAAGAACGAGCAGAACCAGGTCTACCGTCACCTATCGATCGAGAAAACTGAAATAAGAACTTGAAAAAAGTGATTTCGTATGCAGCGCGCACGGTCGACTATCAATCGTTATAGTTCACCACAAAATTTTGGCGCGCGCTCATTGGACAAAAGAGAACACGTGACGTGATAGTTGTCGTCCGCGGAGGCAAACTATCAGGCGTTATAGTTCACCACAAAATTTTGGCGCGCGCTCATTGGCTAAAAGCGATCACGTGACGTGATAGTTGTCGTCCGTGGAGGCAAACTATCAGGCGTTATAGTTCACCACAACATTTTGGCGCGCGCTCATTGGCTAAAAGTGATCACGTGACGTGATAGTTGTCGTACGCGGAGGCAAACTATCATACAAATAGACTGTGTCCGTCGAGGAACTATCGGCTGATAGTTGCCCGCGGAAATTTGATGTTCTTAAGGTATGGCAAAAGGTTCACTGGCAAAACTTCCCCAAAAAATTGTTTTCGCATATTTAAAATGCTTTAGGTCTTAGCTGTATTATAGCAAAAAAATCCAAACTAAAATTCCTTTTTAACGCCCCGAAAAACCATGTTTTAATTTCCCGCGAAAAATGACGCGCGAAACATGATTGACAGACGCTGACAGCTACGTGACAGCGGCACGCGAACAAACTAAAACAACATACGCTACGCTCGTCTTTATAGTACGCTACGCTTCGTTTTCGTTTGTTTTTCTTGAATTGCATTCTATCTAAAATTATGTCGTCGAAACTTAATAGAGGCTATTCTTGGGTATCTTCGAAGAAAAAGAAGAAGTTGAAAACAGGTAAATTTAGGCCGACTAAGAAGGCAAGTTTGGCGTCGAGCGATAAAGGCTCGTGGTTCAAACAAAAACAATGGCCAAGCGAAGAAGATCTGTTGACTGAAACGAATGAGCCCGGGCCAAAAAGCATCACTTCTAGGAAGCTTCGGACTAGCAGTGATGAAGTTCACCCGCGAACTTCGAATTCCTTGACTGTAATTGAGTCGGGCATTAGATCAAGCTGCTGTTTGCCGGTTTTTACGGTTTTCTATGCTTGCAACCAAATTCTCTGCGAAGTGATCGCCCTGATACCTAGAAAAGGAGTCAGATATGTTTATCAATTATAAGGCAGTCAAGAGAAGGTAGATTCAGCATGATCTTTACCGCTCCAGAGTATAAAAATAATATGCAATATGAAGCCTGCGGTTTGTTTATGATGTTTAGCAAGAAGTTACGCCGTTTGAATGAATATAACTTGTGTTCGACTTACCCAGAACTGTTTATCTCCTTTAGCATGATGGCTTTGATAATAGCATCATTTACAGTAACTTGCGTTTGGCCTTCATATTTATTTGACCTTGTGTTTTTCCCACGAGCTTTACGACCTCTGTGACCAGTCTCGAGTGTAAAATGAAACTCCTTGAAGATTACCGCGAAAGCTGTCACAGCAGATCATTCACAACTCCGCCTGTCCCGCCTGTCAGCCTAATACTGTATTTCAATTGGCTGAATATAATAAGATTATCTTTGGAGGCGGGGTTTTTTACTCAACCGTGAAATGGTCAGAAAACTAAAATCCCTTGTTTCTCCGTTTGTGTTTTAATGCAAAAAATACAACTTTGGCGTATCAAAACTCGAGAACGTTTTGTTCGATTAAATCCAAATTTTCGCGAGAGCCAAAAAACCACAATTTCTGCAAAAGTGTGCCAGCGTTTTGCAAAATTTTGCTTCATTTCGTAATTATTATGTAGTTTGCGTTTTGCTAGCATGAAAAAACTTACTCCAACTTTACCTACGGATAATTCTTGTAATACGCAACGTATGGAAAATCGCTGACACACTTTTTGGGACAATTTACCTGAGATTCGAAAACAAAGAATTTAGTTGTCATTCATTAAACATTTCCGGATTTGAAGTTACGATAGTGTGAGAGGTCGCTTTTTAAATAAAAAAATACATCATTGAGAGATTTTTTTAAATAGTAAATTTAAACATTCATATTTATTCTTCAATCTTTGAGCTTTAAATTGATATATAGTATGTCTTTGTAGCGTAAATATTGACGCTACACGATTTTTTTCCCCAAGTGACCTCGTGAACCTTTTGCCATACCTTAAAACAAATATAACTTATATGCTAGTTTTAAGAACATCAAATGTCCAAGGGAAACTATCAGCCGATAGTTACGAGACAAACAAAGTCTATTTGTCGTTATTGTTCATCACAAAATCGTCTTCCGCTCTCAGCGGGCACTATCGCCTGCGGACGACAACTATCACGTCACGTGATCGCTTTTAGCCAATGAGCGCGCGCCAAAATTTTGTGGTGAACTATAACAGGCGATAGTGCCCGCTGAGAGCTGAAGACAATTTTGTGATGAACAATAACGACAAATAGACTGTGTTTGTCTCGGAACTATCGGCTGATAGTTCCTCGACGGACACAGTCTATTTGTATAATAGTGCCCGCTGAGCACGAAAGACAATTTTGCGTTGAACAATAACGCAAATAGACTGTGTCTGTCTCGGAACTATTGTACAAATAGACTGTGTCCGTCGAGGAACTATTATACAAATAGACTATGTCCGTCGAGGAACTATCGGCTTATAGTTGCCCGCGGAAATTTGACGTTCTTAAAACAAATATAAGCCCGAGAACGAAGTTCGAGGGCTTATATGCTAGTTTTAAGAACATCAAATTTCCAAGGGAAACTATCAGCCGATAGGTCCGAGACAGACACAGTCTATTTGCGTTATTGTTCAATACAAAATTGTCTTTCGTGCTCAGCGGGCACTATCGCCTGATAGTTTGCCTCCGCGGACGACAACTATCACGTCACGTGATCGCTCTTGACCAATGAGCGGGCGCCAAAATTTTGTGGTGAACTATAACGGCTGATAGTTGCCCGCGGAAATTTGATGTTCTTAAAACAAATATTCGTTCTCGGGCTTATATGCTAGTTTTAAGAACATCAAATTTCCAAGGGAAACTATCAGCCGATAGTTCCGAGACAAACACAGTCTATTTGTCGTTATTGTTAATCACAAAATTGTCTTCAGCTTTCAGCGGGCACTATCGCCTGATAGTTTGCCTCCGCGGACGACAACTAACACGTCACGTGATCGCTTTTGGCCAATGAGCGCGCGCCAAAATTTTGTGCTGAACTATAACGGCTGATAGTTGCCCGCGGAAATTTGATGTTCTTAAAACAAATATTCGTTCTCGGGCTTATATGTTAGTTTTAAGAACATCAAATTTCCGTGGGCAAATATCAGTCGATAGTTCCTCGACGGACACAGTCTATTTGTATAATAGACAGCGCCTGGCTAGCCAATCAGATGACGAGTTTGCCAATAGATGGCGGCTGGATTATGCTAATTTATAATATTCTGCTGTCACTCTGTGGTAATAAAGTGCCTATAATCCTAAAAATTATATTTTTTTGAATGAAACTTTAGAACTTAAAGCAAAAATGGGAGGCTAAAACTCAACTGTATTTTTTTACGGCCTTTCAAAGTTGAGAACCAGAACATGTGGCCGTCAGTTTTCAATTCCCTTTCATGGTCTGGAGACTAGTGACCTGTGACGTGTATGTAGTAAGGCGGCAATCCGGTCGTTTCGCCCACGAGTCGTTTCGCCCAGTTCTAAAGTAAAAAAATGTCAAGTCGCCGATCGGAGTCATTAAACACGTGTTGAAAGGTTTCTGTTGAACGGATTCTGTTGACCAGGCAAAACAACAATACCGTGTTCATTTCATGTTCAATCAACTTCAATTCAAACGTGGGCGAAACGACTCGAGCCGTGGGCGAAGTGACAGTGGGCGAAACGACTCGTGGGCGAAACGACCGGATTCAATAGCAAGACAATGGTCTAAATTAAAGGAACTAAAGAAACCGTGCAAAGGATTCTGGTGGTTGTAGTAAAATGATGTCCGATTGACGTCACAACTCCAGGCCCTCACCAAGACTCGCGCTGACTTCCAACTGGAAACAACTGTGTAGGAGATGTGGACAACTGTGTAGGAGATGTGGACAACTGTGTAGGAGATGTGGACAACTGTGTAGGAGATGTGGACAACTGTGTAGGAGATGTGGACAACTGCGTAGGAGATGTGGACAACTGCGTAGGAGATGTGGACAACTGCGTAGGAGATGTGGACAACTGCGTAGGAGATGTGGACAACTGCGTAGGAGATGTGGACAACTGTGTAGGAGATGTGGACAACTGTGTAGGAGATGTGGACAACTTTAACACTTTAACGAATTCAGTTGGTTCAAAGGCACACAAGCCACTACTAATAAAACAGGGAAATTCGGTGTAATACATCGATATCTCCTGACCGCTATGAAGCTATATTAACGTTAAGGGACAATTATGTCTCTTATTATCTTATTATAGTATACTTAGCTCTAGATCATAGTATCGAGAATGCAGGTAAACATGTAAATACACGACGCAAAACAAGCCGCGCAATTAAGTTCAAGCAAAGTAGCCAGCACGCTAATTTATAACATGGCGCGGACCTATGATAAATAGCCCATCGCCAGAAATTCGAGACATTGAGGCCTGATAGTATACAGATGATAGACATAGCATATATGGTACATTGGGACACTATAACGCAGGATACATAAAGTACCAACACGTAATTGGGTAACACCGCTCACCAGAATTTTATCGCAGACTCATCTCTTTTGGTCCGTTTAGGACCTACTTTCCAAAAGGACAAATTAGCTTGAATAACTGCTGGCTGTTTAAACAAACACACTGCAGTTTCTAGAGTACAGAACAAGGTTTCCAAAGCTGCCATGTTTGTTGGATTTGGTCACTTGTGGTCAGAGTTATGGCAGTCTCAAGACGAGCAATATTATGGGTTTTAGCGTGCAAATATGGAGTCTGAGTTTTCTTGTCGAAAAGCTGAGTTTTCTAGAAGGAAAAGGAATCATCGAAAATGGACTTAGGATATCAGAAGGGAAGAATAAGGTAGGTCTTGTTTATGTTTTCAACTCTTCGCCCGCACATTTTTTGCCAAGGTTGTAGAGTTGCAGCAGATACATTTTATAAACGGTTATCTGCATGTTTTTACTGGAAATCGTTTAATGTCCACTGTAAATAAATGCGAATTTTATGCTTCTTCTAAAATCAAAGAAAAGAATCATCAAATCACTTGGATTTGAAAATATCAAAACTGAATTGATAATATCTGTAGAAATAATGCCTCGATCGCATATTTTTAAGATTGTACCGTATTTCATGAGAATTAAGGAAAATGTTTAGGATCCCATACATTTCTCTGTAAATTTTCACGACCCATTTCACACAGTGAACAGGGGTCAATATGTGTTGCGCAATAACGATGTCTCGAATTTATGGCGATGCAACTCTTCTCTGTTTCAAGTCTTACTGATCAGTAGAAGATGTTTGGTTCCCATACTCATATGATCGTCAAATGATCTCATCCACACGTTCGCGTTCAGATAGGCAGTTAGTTTTTCTTTTTTTCATTTGATTAAGTTATACCTGATACTGCCGTTTTCCTATTTAGATTCACCTGTTACTTTCTCCATATCGTTCTTCAATTTATGTCAACTGAAATACTGTAAATATCATGTCACGGATATTCGTTCAAGTTATGGTTTGCTGTTATATATACTGAATCGCTTAGTCTTCAATAAAGCCCACGACCACACGCTGAGACAGGAATCCAATCCGTGACTTCGAAATACTGATTACAAACACGGCAAAGACATAACGGTTTGGTTTTGTCTATGATCGTTAGCCTCCAGCGATGTTGAAATGTTCGCGTCGTGGTGGAGTTTCATCTCAGCATGTGTAACAAGCACGACATGCGCATACAGTTCCAATCCAGTTCAAATCAATTACAGGGGACTTATCATACGAATACACCTATTTAAAAATGGTTCAATAGGATAACGGAGATAACGTACATATAGGACTCTAGAAATGAATTGTGGTTATAGCTGAAAAAAAAATTGCATGGTGATTTCGTTCGTCTCTGGATCAAAAACTGTAAAACAAAAAGAAATGGTTTATGTCGAACCTTTTTCTAATTACACCGTAATTTATCGGTTCCACATAGTTGCACATTGATAATCGCAATTCATTTCAGTCTTGGAATATCCTTCAATGTCCTACTGACTGTGTCCTATATCCTAACTCCGTGTCAGCTAGCCTTTTATGAAATAGGCGTATTTAACTTGTCCGGACAGATGGAAAACCAGAATTTAAGGATATTAGATCCATACTTTAGATATATCCCAAATATTGTTAAATTGTCAAAATGATTGCGCAGATGTTTCTGTCTAAATCAGTATACGCGCGTCCAAATAAAGACATCTTAAAGTACAAACACACGCTGCAACATTGCGCGCAACAAAGTGCACCATTTGAACATCCCTGCAACATTGCTGTGAATGGCGTGACGCATCACATTTCAGCCAATGAAATACCACTATTTTTGCTTACCGCTGACCAAAATACCGTCCCTTCTCGTGCTATGTTGTCGACAATGTTGTGCGCAAGTTACAGCACGTGATCGTACCATTATTCGAGTTTTATATTATAAACATAATTAAGTATGTTGTAGATTTATCATATCCTTTGTGTTTTTTTTTGGGTTTCAGTTATAAAGCTGTTATTTTCTTGTTATTTTACACAAATAAACGAATGGCGAAAGTTCAATGATCGAGAAATCTGGCGCTGAAAATTTTAGCGAGATTTCTTAACCAAACAACAGCTGCGCCCGGTTGTTCGAAGCCCGACTTTTGAACGACATCTTTGAGCTTAAAAACTTATTCCTAGAGGAGAAAAAGCAATTACGTTTCTACTTGTCTTCCTAGATTTGGAAACAAATACCTTCTACCGAGAGAACCAAAACCATGGGTTAAGACTTAATCCAGGTTTAGCGCTAATCGGGCTTCGGACAACTGGGCCCTGTTGTGTCAGAGGTAAAAACGAAAATGTCACAAAAACATTCTTCCATTTCTGTCTGTGTTCACCCACTTCCCTCAGTTTTCATTCTCCTTTTTCTTTGAATCTTCGAAAGGCAGTTCGTTGGGAAGAAGGTAATTAAAGGCGGTTTCTAAGCTTACAGAAACACATGAAATTTGAATGCGTACCAACTCACTTGTAGAGACTGAAGACTGCGCTAATATTATAACCTGCGCTAATATTATAACTTATTATACAACTATGACGTAATTTTACCATATTAGGTCACAAAAACGGACTGATATGCCAGCGTATTACCCACTAGATTGTCGTATTACCCGCTAGTAAACCAGTATTGACCGGTTTAGTACACGACCGTATACTGAGTTCAAAGCAAAAATGGCCGATGAGAATTGTTACGAACTCAACGCGGACTACCCAAACTTTGACTTAACAGGACTTTTCGACGACATTGACTTTGATACAGAACTTATTAACGCTGTCGAGTTGCTTGAGGAAACTGAAACGACTGACAGTTCCAGTGGCAATGTAAGAAGCGAGAAAAAAAGAGACAAAACTTGACAATGACGAAGTTACAAAATTTATCGAGGATAACAGAAACAAAAACACAACAAAAAAGACACGAAGCGACCTTAACGTGTTTTATAAATGGGCAAAAACTGTTAACGAAACGAGAACTATTGACAATATACCGCCTACTGAACTTGACAGTGTGCTTTCACACTTTGTAGTGAAAGTACGAAAACAAGATGGTGACGAATTTGAGCCAGATTCGCTTACCTCATACTTTCGTAGTTTTGACCGCTTTTTGCGAGAACAAGGCAAAACATACAGCATACTCCTTGACAGACAATTCTCAAAGGCCAGAGAAGCTTTGTCTTGCAAAAGAAAAGAACTTCGTCGCTCTGGTAAAGGTCAAAGGCCGAATAAAGCCCTTGGACTAAACGACACACAGATCCAACAGTTATGGCAACAAAAACAGCTTGGAAACTGTTCTTCTCAAACCCTTCTACGTACACGGTACAGTCTGGTTCAATAATACCATCTATTTTGGCTGGAGAGCTCGGGATGAACACCATCGTGTAAGGTTTGGTGACTTCCATGTAAAGAAAGAGGATGGGCCAGAGGGAAAAAAAAATGTATGTCGAGTGGGTCATTGAGCGTGGTAGTAAAACTCGTACCGGCGAGAACGAGTTTGTTCCTGACCGGCCATTTAATCCCAAAATGTACGCCACCGATGGACCATGTTGTCCTGTTCGTATTTTCACGGAGTACATATCCCGAAGACCAGCAGATATGAACTACCCAGATGCTCCTTTTTACCTAGCATCAATTCCAAGGCCAGCATCACAGACTTGGTTCAAGAAACAGCCCCTTGGTAAGCACTCACTTGGCTCTTTCATGAAAGAAATGAGCAAAGCCGCGGGATTGAATGGCCGATACACTAATCATTCTGTACGAAGAACCATGATTTCAACCTTACGACAAGAGAATGTTGAGCCTCTCAATATTATTGGACTGGCAGGTCAAAGAAATCTCAAATCCTTGGACAGTTATTCTGAAGCCTCAGAACAACAACAGAAAGACATGTCCAGCAAAATCAGTCAACACATTCAAGGCCAAGGGGCAAGGGACGCGCGATACGTCGAAGGAATCTTTGGAGCCAGAGAAGAAAATCCTCAAACCACTGATGACCAATCCAAATATGATGTCTGCCGAACAAGACTTAAAGCCAGCAATGTTCTGTGGTGCCGTATTCAACAACTGTTCATTGAACTTCGGTGGAAATGCTGGTTATCGTTGTGGCGGGTTAAAAACACCAACCAGAAGATTCAAGAGAATTTTGCCGCTTCTTGATAGTGACGATGAACTTTAGACTGAACACTGTTTCTTAAAGAGAATGTTAAGAGCCTCTTTGTCAAGTTCAAAAGTATATTAGACGTTTTTGGCTTGAATTTCTCGCTTTATATTCTCTTTGAAGCACTTTTCCTTGTTGAACTAATTCGAGAACGTTTGTCACACTCACAGCTTATAAAAACAAGCTGGTTTTACGAGATTCATATCACATGTCATACTTTTAGTTTATTATCCAATGAAATTAAAGGCACTTTTCTGGCTTTCCATCGCTCACGTCATTGATCTAAAAGACGCACGGATTTCTTGATATCGTGGATATTTTGTCTTCGAACTGAAAAGGAAATCAATCGCAAAGATATTCAAGTGTTGTATAATAAATCTCTTATTAGATAATTTTTCGGGTAATACGGGCTGACATTTTACTCGTTGCTTGTATTTTTCCTCGCCCCTGCGGGGCTCGGAAAAATACATTCGCAACTCGTAAAATATCAGCCCGTATTACCCGAAAAATCATCTAATAAGATGTACATACTCAACAAAATATCAACATTTTGATTGGTCAATAACGAGTGCATAAAAAGGTACACAGTCGCATGCTCTCAACAAATGTTTTCTCAGTATATTATAAACAAAAAATCGCATGATATTTTGAAAGTTCTCAAATTGCACTCGCCTAATTATCGTGTGATTTCCTCTACTTATAGCATTTATGTTATTTATTTCGGGATAAGTCTACTGAAATTTTGAGTATTTGATAGAATAAGTATGCTTGATTTTACACGCTGAACGAGCCCCGAGAATGACTCACCTTATTTAACTGAAATAGCTTGGGTATTTCCTTTTGGATCAGGTCGAGAGATCGCCAAAATTCCTCGTCCATCTTCGCACAACCTCGTGGCCGGCTAGGCTCGCGCCTCGTGTAATAATAGATCCAGTTCTCCCTCGGCCAAGGAAGTCAAATTCCGCGTGAAAATTTACCGACAATGTATGGAAAACTGAAAACACGATTGCACGCTTCCCAGCACAGCTACATCCCTCAAATTTCGATATGTTAATCTTTTACCTGGTATCTTAAGTTTGTATCTGAAGAATATTTCATAAATTCGATTTTACGGATTTTATTTGGCATCGGATTCCCATCGATTCCCGCATACAAACACTGTATTTTGCGCCATGTTTGCACCCCTTTCAAAATGTCGGAATTTACCGCGAACTGGTCTATCGTTTTCAGTAGTAATCGACTCGCAGTTTTAAGTATTTCTAATCCTGTATAGCTCACTATATCGAAGCTATTTTGTGAAAACTCTGCAGACATACCTGGCAACTCATTTGCTAGTCGTCCACTTTCATCCATCTATACACTCGATGTCTTGGAGTTTATCAGTGTTGCGCGATTGAACAGCCTACCAGTACGGTGCTGGTCAGTCCTTCGATTTGTTTCTTTTTGCTGCTGTTTATTGCCTACCAGTACGGGTGCTGGTCAGCCCTTCGATTTGTTTCTTTGTGCTGCTGTCTATTGCCTACCACTACGGGTGCTGGTCAGTCCTTCGATTTGTTTCTTTGTGCTGCTGTCTATTGCCTACCACTACGGGTGCTGGTCAGTCCTTCGATTTGTTTCTTTGTGCTGCTGTTTATTGCTGTATGTCTTTCTTCGATCGATTTGTTTATTACATTAAGTGGACTGTGTGTTCTGGGTGTTGAAGTATATCCGCACTCCCTTTACTGTATACCGCCGACGGGATACAATGTACACAGAACAATGGAGGCATGTCCGTAATTGTGTCACCGTTCCGGGGCCAACTGTAATGGCTGACTGAGTGCACGATATACAGCCTTAAGTTGTTCGTAGTACTACTAACACCTCCTCATGAGCATAGCAGGTCCGTAATGTTGTTAAGGTTCAACACTGGCTGTTAACAAAGATTTATATTCGTGAAGTTATGGTTTAGTATCCTTTAGAAAGTACTGGTAAAGACCTAAACACTCCAGGTATGCTTATGATATGGCGACTCCGCTCTCCTGAAGCCGTCTAAACAATTTCTTGTTATTGTTTAAGCACTTAAGAACGTATGGTCATACATAAAATTTTACTAAGTTAAAAGTCACGATTTGATCAGACAACCATGGCAATCGAACCCAAAGTCTATTTTTTATTCAATGCAATCAATCCCTAAAACGACAAATGACGGCCATGTTTTTTTGAACTAACAAGAGAAGCTAACAAGGAATCCGACTGGGAGCCGACTGAATTTCAAGACTATTAGTAATATATTCTCACTTGGAGAACCCGGATACGAAGCCAATAGCAGTGTTAAGTTATGGGAAGAATCGGCCCGAGGTTAGCTCAGTGGTTAAGCTCCGGTCTGAAGAGCGAGAGGTCGCGGGTTCAAATCCCGGTCGGACCAACTCTCAGGGTCTTAAAATAACCGAGTAAAAGGTGCTGCCTTTGTGAAACAATCTCGTTCTCGAACGGCAAATGGTTAGACCTTCACGTCTTCTCGGATAAGGACGTAAAATCGTATAGGTCTCAGGTCGGCCTCAAGTTTATCAAGCACCAGACTGTCACGAGTTACCGACGTTAAATAAAGTTGCTTTGCTCTGCTTTACTTTATTTAAATTTTGACTACAGTGACAAGAGACTTCATAAGTATAGTTTATTGTGGGATAGTCGCCAGACAACTCCATACTACAATACAATTAACTAATATAAATTGTATTCCTAACTAATGGGAAACTGCCAGATACGAAAAACCGCTTAAACCATGAAAAAACCACCCTGGGGTTGTGGCAAAAAAACGTGGGGAAATGCGAAAACGTACTCCTCGACCTAATGCAGCAACCCGAATTCTCCGAGGGCTAGAGAACTAACAATCGACTTACTAAGTCAATACAAAGTAACCGTGCTCAGTATAATCAAAAGATAAGATAAGATAAGTTTTATTTGTCCACGTGACATTACTGAGCCTAAAAAGGCTCGTTACAAAAATGTACGTGTATCTACAATAAAAACTACAATACATCTACAAAGCATCATTAATTAATTGATAATAATCCTAAGATAATATATATATATAAATAAATGAAGTCATGAGCTGGCTTGCACTAGCTAGAGCACTGGATACAAAAGCACTCGTCTTGGCATAATTTAAGTTACTTAAGCTTTGCAGCAAAGTTTTAACTACTAGTATTGGGGGCCGGCTGAGTAAATCTACTTCCATTTCCACGGAGATTGTAAGTACAGTTTTTGATGCTAAACATATTACTTATATAGTTAGGATACCCTTTATAAATAAGTGTAAGAGCTTGCGCACAGCGCCTATGCTTAATAGATTCTAAGTTATACTGTGACAAAATCTGTTCATATCTAATAGACTTAGGTATCTCAAGCATGTTAAGGCCTGGTTCATGGGTCGAATTTCGGGTAAAAACTGTTTTCCTTATTTCAGCACAGCCAAGTATGGTAAGTACGCCACGTTTCTCACGATAATAGGTATCGCCATTCTTGATTACCTTAAGTGGTTTTTGTGTAGTAAACCGTGTCACGTGACTTAGAACACGAAATCAGTAACTCAAAAACGCGGCTCCGAGTTTCAAACAGCTAGGATGATGAGTGGATATGTTTAGTTAAGGTTGAAGCCTTTTACCTAAATCAGCTTAGAAAAGATGACTACAATGTTTCGTTAATGAGTAATTAAGGAGAAAATATGCAAAATAGGTCACGTGACTTTTTGTACCCTTAATATCTCCTTATCTTTACATGATAGTCATGTTTTCTAAGCGTGATCTGAAACACGGCGGGAGGAGTAATGTTTTAGCGTGGTTACTTTATATTCATGTGTTATCGTCGCAGCCGCATGTCACTTAAACGATTTTATATATTTATGACGTAATCGATCACGTGATACGATAACCATCCACTTAACAAATTTAAGGAAGTTGATATTAGTATTATGGTGTAATTAGATTTCGTTTAAACTGTTATTTCTGTCAAAAAGTTTTTTTTAACGTACATCTATTTTCCGTTAAATGAACCAGGCCTTAACATGCTTGAGATCTAAAAAAGAGTTCTGAGTACGTAATAGTTAGTATGCTCTAACTTATCTGATAAGGTATTATTGATTCCTATAGAACACCCAACGAACTGTTCTGCAAAATAACTGTTCTTCTGGGCCACTCGGCTGGCAAATTCTGCACTTTGGAATTTCTTGGCTGGCAAATTCTGCAGTCTGATCCTAAATAATAATAAAACGGAGCGATATTTGTCAGCTGGTAAATTCTACAGTCCGATATAATTACATAATAATAATATAACAGAGCGATATTTCTCAGCTGGCAAATTCTGCACGTACCTGTTGTTTCACAGGTTTTTAAAAATACCGAATTCTGCAGGTTAGCTCAGGTTTTTATTCTTAAAATAAAAATATAGCGTTCTATATTTCAGTTAAGCCCTGTACAAACCGTTTCAACATCGGAGGCTAACCGTTTCATATATTATAAAATATACTAAGTTATGCGAAAGTGGAAATTTTCACTTGTGAATCTCTCAGTTTCTTCCTCGATACTAAGTGTTTGGGAAACACCTAAACGGTATGAAAGTACACATTAAACATTTCAAGCGGCTTTGAAGTTTTGTCTTGATTCACTTTTACTGCTGTATTGGTACTGTAAGTTACTACAGTTTCCACTATTTTTGTTTTCAGAAAGAAAAAATCATGATTATCAGACAATATCTGGTTCTCGAAAGATTCTTTGGATATTTGAACTGCTAAAATGAAACTGATCTGCGTTGATGGGAGATAAATACTGATACAATCAGCTAAAAGTATAG
This sequence comes from Actinernus sp. WN-2022, assembly GCA_030867875.1. Lineage (NCBI taxonomy): Eukaryota > Metazoa > Cnidaria > Anthozoa > Actiniaria > Actinernidae > Actinernus > Actinernus sp. WN-2022. Next base: position 12,542,400 of record JAOWCC010000019.1, on the reverse strand, counting down.
TAGCAGCTGATATTTCGAGTGTTACGACCGGCTGGTTCACACTAGCGACATCAGCACAAGTAACATACGGAGACTCAGTTATCACATCAGTGAGTAGAACAAGCGCCGCTAATGATCAGTCATTGAGTCTGCGTATGTTGCTTGTGCTTAAACGCTTGAAACGTCAGCTGCTACTCGTGGCTCACGGCCGTTAGTATAGCTTAATTGACTTTTAATTGATCATACCAGTATTGGAATAGATATCGTGCATTTTTATTAGCTGGCATATTCTTCACTTGTATTTTTCAGCTGGGAATATATGTAAAAAAATGTTTTGCTGCTGGCAAATTCTGCACTTAAATATTTCAGCTGGGAAATTTAGAAATTCTTCATGAACTTTAGGCTGGCTGGCGCTGCAGAACAGCTGTTCGTCTGCCAGCTGAAAAACAATTCCCTTAAATATGTTTAAATACATCTGATTTGTTATAAAAAACATCAGAATGTTTGTTTTTATGAAGTTTTACCGTTGGGTGTTCCTGTCACTATCAATAAAGTTCCTGATTCTACGCAGAGCGGCAATCTTCGCACTTGAACTTTATTTAGAACTGATTTTATGTATGGGGCAAATGTTAACTTGTTATCGATGTTAACTCCCAGCAGCTTCAGTTCTTCCTTAACCCAGATATTACTTGACTTTAAGGCGAGCTCGTAGTTATAGGTGGATTTACCAATGATCATGGCCTGCGTCTTAGTGGCGTTGATAGTAAGGTAGTTGTCATCAAGCCACTGTGATAAGCGTGACAAGTCATCGTTTATACAGAATTCCAAGACCGCAGGTGAGTTACTTGCAGAGTAACTGGTAATGTCGTCTGCATACAGCCTTAGTTCCACATTCTTGGTGGTACGGGTTATGTCGTTAATATATATTTTAAATAAAAGCGGTCCCAGAAGGGAACCTGAAGGATGCCGCACTGGACTGTGCGCCAACTTGAGTAGCTATTCTCTATTTTGACTCGCTGCTGGAGGTCACTAAAGTACGAGCGGATCAATTTCAAGGAGGTTCCTAAGACCTTGTATTGTACAATTGACTGTGCATAACTCGTTCGAATATCTTGGACAGTTAATATATATTTTAAATAAAAGTGGTCCCAGAAGGGAACCTGAAGGTTAATCAGTTAATCAGTTAATCATTTAAGAAATGAAACAGATCAGGCTTATGCAAACCGAGGTAAGTTTTGGGAGAATTCGAGAGCAGAACAAACACGAGACCGCAGGTCGAGCGTTAATTCTTTCAAACTTACCGAGATTTCTTTTATAAAATAATTATTTTGATAAAAGAAGCACTTACGGTACTTGTTTTGCGGTGTGACGTCATTTCCATTTTTGCACAGGCTAATGAAACATGGCTATCAGCCAATCAGAACGCGCGTACTATCTAAATTTTATAAAGTTGGTTGCAATGGAGACCACCAACCTAGCGCCCTTCCGATCCTCCTTCAAAACATTGCTGTCGTGTCGTAGGCGACAAGCACATAATACAATAGTAAACAATTGTATTTACGTGTCTAGTGATCGGGGACACGCACTCCTCGGTGAAATTGGAATTTAGGTTGGTTTTTGAGGAGGGAGGAAACCGGAGAACCCGTTGAAGAACCCTCAGAGCAAGGGCGAGATATCAATAAACTGAACTCACATATAGCGTGCGTGGCGATCGGGAATCAAATCCGGGTCACAGAGGTGAAGTGCTTAATTTCCATCATTCTACATTATGCTACCCAATCTCGTTCCCAGAGCCCGCGCGTTTTTCGGCCAAAGGTGATCTTGGCGCTGGCCAAACGATCGCGGGCTCTGGGAACGAGATTGCATGTTACCGAACTTAAGCGCATGCGCAAATATGACAATAATTAATCCCAGTTTGCGCATTCGCTTTTTCTTTTCTCTTTTTCTCTCCGTTCCCTGTTTTTGAGATCTAAATGAGGTCATGTTTAATTTTGAATCAAATGTACCTCAATAACAAGCAACGGCAAAATATATGACAAGTGCAAGAAAAAAATATCTGAAACAGGAAGCGAGTGGGAGCGCGTACGTGTCGAAGAAGTAAGTTTTGCTCTTGTGCTCCCTTGAAGCCTACATATCCATAAACAATCAGTTCGTCGGCTGGACAACAAGAAAGACTCACGGTAAATGTTTTGTAGAAAAATGAAACTCGAATCCCAACAACCGTTTGTAGCTTACAGCTAGTGCAAATTGTGACTGTACCAGTGATTTCCGGCACTATCCATATGTTCTTATTCTAACTGAACGCGCTCTTAGTGTTTATCGTGCCTCAGTGACGATATTCCAATGACAGACCCGTTGCATAGCAAAACTGATCGACACAAATATGTATTTCTGGGAAATATCCATGTCAGAATCCGTCGAAGTATAGCCGTTGAAAATAATTACCATCTTTTCCTCCCTCCCTAGAGTTCGAATGGTCCGCCCTAAAACAGCAGTGAAAGTGAAATTAACAACTCTGAGCTAATGAGCTGGTGCCATCCAGTCTGACAAAAATAGGTTAGCGTGTCTGATCGGCATTCACATTCACTATGGTAAGAATGAGAATACTCTACGACTTCCTAGTATGCGGTATAATTATCTCCTTGGGTAGATATATCTTTTTATAGGGTTTTAGACCACTCGATTCGCATTGCGTTTCGGGAACGCATGCAGAGAGAAGTAATTTAGTGCACCAGTTAAAATTGTGTGCGAATAGCAAGCTAGAGAGAATGACAATGTTGGCCATGGTATTGAAAATCCTGATGATGGGATGTGGGGTGCTTCTTCTTAACTTTCCTTAGTTTTATCATAGCTAATAGAGTGGAATGGTTATGAAACCCAGCGACCTTCTTTGTTATATATGTCTTTGTTAGCTCTTTTTAACCATTACCGTGCACAAAATACAATAGAAATTCCAAGCGCCTTTGTTAGGCCCTTGAAGTTTGCCGGGTTTCCCAACCATTCCACTCTATTAACTATGGTTTGATATGCATGGCTATTTCCCGACAAAATACATATTTAAATACAATCTTAGACGTAAAGGATCCGATAGACCTAAGGTTAACACTGAACGATTTCTGTTTGGATTTATTCATAGATTAACTTTTATTTATAACTTAGCTTTGGATTGATCCTCTAATAAGATGTTGCTATTGGTGAGAGAAAGTCAGAATTTATATTATATATATATATGCCATTTCATTGTAACATGGAAAGTTTTCATAATTTGGAAATAAAGACAGATTATGATGATTATTATTATTACTAGTATACCTAATTGGTAGTGAATGCTTAGTTAAGGAAATGTATTAGAAGAAAACCTACAGTAGCTCTTTGGCAGAGAACATATATTACTGGGAAACACAAATGTCAATGTGTAATGTGTGTTAGATGAATATTGTGCAGCTTTGGGCAATCTTGCCTGAGCCTGTTTGAGCTGTGGCGTGTTTTCTCAAACGTTGTGCCGATTTATTTTTAGTTTGTCCCGATATATCAATCAGGGATTTCCCGATAAATTCCCTGAAACTGCCAATTCCCTACAATTTCTTAGGATTCCCAGCAAAAATAACCGCTGTTCTCCAGAAACAGGCATGCATATATTGGAGTCCGATGAAGCGTAATCACCGGAAATTAACTGTTATTGAGTTATGCTAATGTTGTGTTTTGAACCCCGCTGTCACTCTTTATCGAAGGTAATTGCTGACTTGCGCGTTACGTCATCGCCGCCATGTTGGTGGACGTTAACAAAAGATTCTACTCGCTGCGGCAGTACTTATTATTATTATTATTACTGCATACAGTTACTGGTGTAATTCCTTATGAATGCCTACTGAACATATTGCAAGTTAGTAGCAAAATTCAGTCCACAAAACTTTTAAATAAACGCAATTTTGTTCACAGAAAACACTTTTCATGTAGGAAGTCACGCAACGCACGTCTGAGAGAAAGAGGATGGTGTGACAAATCTCAGGGCATCTCTTTTATTCGGTTCGTTGTATTTATCTAAATATCTACATCGTAATGTTGATTTCTTTTTTAATCATATGCACAACAACATGTCTCGATTGTGATTGGCTGAGATCAGTGCAATTAATCCCAAATTGCACTGTACTCAAAATATATGAGTATATGATTAAGTAATGGTCCGCGCAAGAGGTAGGCATATGTTATGCATGGGATGTAAAAAGGTGCTAATTGTGGTATTGTTTCAATCTTCCACCTCATTGGTTTAGACATTTTTTCTAATGTTGTAAACAGATTTGAATTGCATCTAGTGAAAACTCTCATAACTTTCAATATGACGAACTTTCAATATGGGGAACATTTTTGAATTGAACGTTTTCTTGGTTATTGTTTTGCACTCTTCTGATTGGACAAAGTGTTTTCACACAAAAGAACTCTACCTTATATATAATTTCAGAAATTTATGATTTAAGGGTTGATGAGTTGTCAGTATGAAAAACAGAAAATACTAAAGTGGGGAAAGCAAATTGCATCTGAACAATAGAATTGTGCCTACCTCTTGCGCGGACTGTTGCTTAACAAGTAATCATATGGTTTTCTTGTGCAATTTGGGATTAATTTTCACTCGTGTATTTTTCAAAGAGCTCAAATTGCACGAGCCCGAAAATGATACTCTTAAAAAAAAAACACTCCTGCAAATTAATCCCAAATTGCACTCAAAACTATATGATTACCTATACTAATCTCGGGCTTAATTTAATGGTTGCAACACTTCCTTCCCTATGTTTTAACCTTTTTACAATGGTTCCCCCCTCAACAGGTGAGCCACCGCTGACCCAGTTCTGTTCCCGCTCAAGGATGTAGTTAGCGAAGAATGATATAACTAGTTATACACTTGTCTCCTGTTCTATTTCTGTCAAAATGACTTGTTCAACTGCAATTGATAATTATGTCTACCACTGTGTAAAGACATATCTTGTTTGACATTTAAATAATGAACTGATATCTTCAACTGACACCGCATACATAATCGCATGCCAGTGATCAAAATAAACATACTGCACACGGAAATAAAATTTCGATAAATCGTTCATCACTGTTACCATATACAAAATAGTATACGTAGGGGAAATCGTGATTATCACTTTAGGTACGCTTTTTCAAAGACGAAATTATCCTGAGGTTGTGATAAATAATAAACAATATCATGTAATGAAATTCTTGTTTAGGTATCGAGAGTCAATCTTAAGCTCGATTCAGCATAGCACTGCTGCTACTACTAATGCATCCCATATTATTTCCTAAGGGCTACCTGGGGGAACCCCCCTGTTTAATAATTTGATTTGAATCGCATAAATAAGCACCAAAGTTTCGTTCCTCGTAATAAACAACAGTGCAAGCAGCGAGGTCCGTTCTTGAAACTGACATTTTTCCAGGAAGTATTGCAGGAGCAAAAGCGATACCGTAATTTAGCTCATCAAATAGAGGCAACCGTTTTTAGTTTGATTCATTGAGGAAATCAAATTTAAATTAGAAGTGAATTAAAGTGGTAAAACTGATAGCGATGGATCGGAGGCATGAACGCTTGAGAGAGCCATTACTTCCATCAGGAAATGGTGTGCCTGAAATGGAGATCATCACAGAAGGTAAAAACTTTGTTGACTTTAATAGCTTTAAACTATATGTACAAGTGTTATTCAAAAGTGGGAAAAGAGTATGCAACTTGATTCTTGGTATTTGATGTTACTTTCGCATTACCGGAAGCGAAAATAATATGTGGATTAATATTGTGAAGCTTCCATGACTTTTTTAACGTTTGAAGCACCTGATAATTTCTTAAAATCCAAGAAAACATTTTAACCTTGGTCATTAAGAGCTTGTTAGGAGATCGTAGCTTGCAGTTGCACTCGGGAGCCACGACTCAAAACGAGCCCCCCTGAAACTGCAACCATTACCATTGAAAAAACGAATGGACTGGAAGAAAGGTTTTGTAATGGGGACTGAACCAGCAATAAGAACAACTGATTTGAGCCAAAACAAGAACAGAAATAGAAACGCATTAAGTTAACCTAGAAATGAAGAAGTTCGATTGCAAACTAAATGGGCACCCGATTGATAGCAGTATTTTATTGAAGGCACTATCCTGCATAAATATTTGTAATAATTATTATTTTAATTTAAAGTATTTCTAGATGCCATCATTCAATCGATACATATCAACGTAGCTAAATTGGTGAATGTCAACGTATATTTTGCCCAAAACGAAAAGTTAGCAAGCATCTTTGAATATTTTATCAAAATACAATTAAGGGCTCGTGAAAAATGGCCAGTTTTATTTTATTTTTCACGATGGTGGTGGCCCTTTTAGCCTAACTAAAACTCGTTGTCACTGTCACTTAGCCACGCCTTATAGTATGTTCAGTACCGGTATATAGAGTGCGTATGAGGAGGCACTGCTTGTTTTTTTGTCTTTCTGATCCAATCAAATTACAGAGCTTTTCTAGCAAACAGAAGGACGTGTTATAACGCTGGGCGGTTACATTATTAGCACTAATCACCGCGATTTCAACCGTCCGGTCACTATACTTACGAAAAGTTATCATTAAACATTTGCTCTGGGGGTGTTTAATGGTAACTGTAATCCTGCAAGTTGGTACCAAAAATAAAAGTGAGATAGGCCTCAAGCTCGGATTTGGAAATATCTTAGTCCCCTCAAACACTATCGCCGATAACGCATCAATAATTTGCAAGAAACTTTAGCGAAGGCTATGCGACATAGAGTTCCAAAATAGGCAGAGTTATATTTACAATGATACAAGAAAAAATGCCAATCAGGGAAATAAGCTAAGAACCTCGAATTTGAAGACTATCTACGCATAAGAAACTTGAAGCATAGAATGGCTCTGACAAAGCGGCTTAGGATAAGCAATCATGATTTAGAAATTGAAAAAGGAAGACATGCTAGACCATTTAAAAAGGTCGATGAAAGACTTTGCAAATTCTGCTTGCCTAGAAAGGAGATTGAGGATGAAGCTCATTTCCTCGTAAAATGCAATAAATATAACCATTTATTAAATACGTTCCATGATTCAATGCAAAATGAATTTCAGATAAACATAGAAAAGTGCTCCGAGGAAAGTCGGCTGAAAATAATGTTAAGCTCCAACAATAGGACAGCAGCTACAGTTGCAAAATTCATATACGAGTGCTTTATGTATAGAGACAATGGCCTCAAAGAACTCTGATCTACATGTATTCTGCCTCGACCCTCACTAATCAGTCTGAAAGCCCCCAAACACTTGTAGCTAAGTGAAGTGCACATTTATTTGGATTAATGTCTATGTACAGATGTATACGACTCCAAATAAAACTATCTATCTATATCTATTATCTATAGTAATCTATGAACCTAAACCCTAGAGCTCTTAAAAAGTATGGCGAACTTTATGTTTGCTCTGACGCTGAAAGACCTTATGCCTGAGACTTTATATTTGCTAGTAACAACAGGTTTTCCAGTTTTCACGGCGGTTGGTATCGTCAGCAACTTGGCGCCTGAAGCTCTGACCACATAAAATTGCGGAAGCCTTCGGTGAAAGCAAAACTTGTGTGAAGACTTGTACTAAACAGGCGGTTTTCAAACCGGAACCCGCAAGTTGGTTCACAAGTTGACGCAAGTTCAGCCGAAAAAAAATGTTTGGTTTTCGGTCAGCCGAGGCTCTACCGTGCGAGCAGAGCCTTCTTCAACTCTCCATGAAAAGGTTTCCGAGAGGAGTTGAAGCAGACTCATCTCATCTCACGCCCTAATGACTAGCAACCGCCTCATTATTTTCCACTTGTGTTGATAACTTGCGTGTGATCATGAGCTTAATGCCAGTCAAAGTCGACGGCGCATGTTAATGCAAGTGATAAAGTGGAACAAACGTTCGAAACTCGCGTTCGCTCGCATCGACTTGCGAGTTCGTCTACACCAGAATTCTCCGCGGACTCAATCTCATGACAGTACATGCAACATGGTTTCGTGTCACCTCTTCGGATGTATAAGTTGATCATATGAATTCGAGTACAATTCGGGAATAATTTGAACGAGTGAGATTTTCAAAGAGTATCTTTGAGCTCTTTGAAAAATCTCACGAGTTCACTGAAATTAATCCAGAATTGCACGAGAAAGCCATATTATTACTTGTTAATAATATTCATCCGCGTATATGTGTGCTTTTTATCGTGATGTTATTCAAAGGATTTTGCTTCAGTTTTTCAACTTCTCCTGGCTGTAAATGTGGAAATCTCTCTTTATTATTGTTCTACATTGTTGCAAAAGTTTGGAAACACCGCCGCCTCGATTTCAGTCAATCCAATTAATTTCATGAGTTCTGGTTGGATATATTTTGTTCACATCTGAGGTATTACATGTTTGCATGGCACTAATTAATTGATTGATTGATTGACTGCAAAGTCTCGAGTATATTAACCTTTACACCAGGGGGACTCTACCATTTTTTGGGTGGGGCACTCCGCTGGGAACTAAGAAACCCTAGCCCTTCTCATATCTAAAAAAAAAAAATTTTCTTACCCCATCTCAGACTAAAGGCTTAAATGTGGTCCCCCAGATCACGGTAAATCACTTCAGCCAGATAGAATCGAAAGGGTTTGGTCTGCCAAAATAGTACTGAAACAGAAAGTATAAACTTCCCATGAAACTGTTGCCATTAATTTGACTGTATTGTTATGATAAAAATATGTTGTTACTGCTACTGAAGCTAAATCTTATCAACTCTAGAATATTTAACAGTTTGGCCGTCTTACGTGCTTCCTAATATGCTAATTTTATGCACCTGTTCTCTTGAGTTCGTTTAGGGTGCGTTTGACTGATCCTATTCCGTGACTACAAATCGCTCATGAATATCGGATTTTTTTTGTCACTGGAACTGATTAGGTCGTGTTTCACACCATACCGGATAGGTTTTATGCCGGCACAAAAATCTGCTAAATAAGAACAGGCAGGATTGGAGCGGCACAACAACCTAACCGCTACAAAGTATATCACTTTCAAGACTACATCGCACCGGCACAGAAAAAAAGCGTTTCATGAACAGGAAGCCTATCTGTTATGGTTTTCGTGCCGGCACAAAACCGATCCGGTATGGTGTGAACATGGCTTCAGGGTGGATTTTTTGGGGACGTATTCCGGGTATTCCGAAAAAGGAATACACTAAAAAAACAATGTTGCATTACATTTAATTTATAGCAAACACAAAGAGTTTCTCATATAGGGGTCCACTATGTTGCGTGACAGCTCATTCACACCATCAACTTCAGTTTTACTTAGTTATTACCATAATTAGTATTTACAATTAAAATTTTAAAGAATTTTTTTAAGAATTTAACATATTGTAAGTAGAACTTAGTTTTAGGATACACGGCTCTCTGGAAGAGCATTTGTAATTAACGAAGGGACTCCGTGGATAAATAAAGATGTGTGTATGTATGTATGTAAACATTACTACCCAAAGGACGTACTAAAAGTAATGACTGCTGAGCAAAATACCTGGGGGGGGGGGGGGGTACTCCTGTTTGTGACGTATTATGTATGTGCCGCGGGGGTGGGTCAGGGTTTTGAGCTTAGTTTGGGCAGGTAGGGTCAGGGTTTTGACCTGATTTGGGCAGATCAGGGTCAGGATTTGAGTTTAATTTGGGTGCAGTCAGGGTCAGTATTTTGTAGGCATCAGGGGTTTTTTTTCCCCAAAAGGGGGCATCATGATCTGTTCGTGGCTGCCAGTTATTTGCCGATGCCGAAAGCAGGCGAGTAAATCACTGATAGCGCGAGACGCGGACAGATATGATCATGATATTTCGCGGTAGCCGAGTTTTATCATTCATCAAAACTGATATAACTTTACCTTCAGAGTTTCGAAACTGGAAAAGAGCTGTCGTGTGTACAAAATGGATGGGTCAATACTGCGCATGCTCAGAAAATTATTTGCAGCAAACAGTTATTTGCAGTGAGTCGAATAACAATCAGTAATTATTGGATGAGGTTGAGCATGATCAAGACAGAGGTCTGTGTTATCTGCCGAAGGCTGAGGCTGATAACATAGATCGAGGTCTTCAAGTTGATAATTTTCGCTAACATGCGAAAACCGAATTCAATAATTGTTTTATTATACATTTTAAGCAAACGTTGAAGCAAAATTAAAGCTAGCGAAAACGAAGTTAAATGAAACGTCGTGAATTGGTTTGTTTACGATTGAATTCAGTTCAAGATGCTTTTGTTTCTTATTCGAGCTACAAATTATTTTATTTACAAGTTTAGGGGAAAAGATAGCTGAGAGCTTAAAATGGCACAAAAAAGCGAAAGAATTGCTAGCGTAAATGGTCTTACTTTCTTATCATCGAGTGCTACCTACATACTAATACCAACAGATAATAGCAGTGTGACGTCACAACCTACAGATAATACCAATAGATAATATTATACGCACGTGCAGTCAATACTATAGCCAGCTATCGAGAATTAGCTGTATGTTCTCAGCCAAGCAGAATTGAGATAGTGAGTAAAATGTATAATAATAGTACTTTCTACATTCCAGAGGACGAATGTGTGCAGGATTTCGAAGTATTCTCGGGAATAAGTCCCATAAGGCGCGCCCTAAATGTATCTTGAATAGCATTTTGTCTTTATCTTTATCCTATTAAATTCATTGAAAGTTTGTTATTGTCTGTACAGTTTTGAATGGTATCTTTTAGGGGTTGAATTCAATTTTTCCGACGAGGATCTCTCACCCTATCATATGGGAGCCCTCCCCGGGGGGAGGGGGGGGGGAATACTTTTCTCTCGTAAAATCAGAACCCTATGGCCGCACAAGCCTACCCATGTCATTTAGCATGCAATAAGTGCATTCCGAATGTATTTATTATCCATTGTTAAAAAGCGTTATACAGCTTTCTTTTCCATACCCAGCTCTGTTCTCTGCTATATGTTCCGAGTCAGCATTGTCTTTTACTTCCGTAAACACTGCTCGTCAAGCTTTCTAGATCTGAGCTCGATAGGTTTCGAAACCAGTGTACAACAGACGAAACATAGTCAAATATAACACAGTCAAGGTATTCCACATTAGATCTAAATTTCCGTATTTCTATAATGCTAAGGGTCGGTCAATTAAAGAAGCCGTGCACAAGACAATTAAGCACCTAGTCTTCCGCCTACCGTTTAGAGTGATGGCGGAAGTAAATGTCATGCAGAAAAATAATCTTATATTTTAGAGACGTTTAAGCCATAGTCTTTAAGCCATAGGGAGGGGGGGGGAGCTAAAAAATGTTATTGAGCCGTTATGACCAAACTATAGTCTTAAACTGACTGAGAAGTAACTAGGCAAAATATTTTTTGGGCAAAAAAAGCTGTAGCCCCCCGGCTGCGCCGTCCCTGTTTATGCGGTCGAGCGCGCGTCACATCAGCATTGTTGTCTGTCTTCTTAATGACGATAAATATTAACCAATAAGACAGCAAATTTAAGGTTTTTCGCGCGCAAAGAATTGGGTAAAAGTACCAGCCGCCATATTGTTTAGTGGTGTATTGACGACAGACTCACGCAGTGTTAATTTGAATGACTGAAGCGCAAGCTTGATCAGATAGATACTACTTGCTATGCACACGTAACTCTGTTCGGCTCATTGACTTTATCATAACAGTCCAAGTCATAGTTTAGAGCCACTGCCTTTGGAGAGGAATCGCTCACTTAATTAGTCGCTAAAATTACATAGATTAGCAGTGGTTTAAAACAATTTTTAAATGACAGCTATTGAGAGAAGATGGTTATTTAGTGTAGTGGTTGCTTGTTTGCCTTACGAGTAAGAGGAGCGGGGTTCGAGTTCCAGAAATTCTCTCAATTTGTTTTATCTCACCATTTTCTTGAGACGTTTTTCTTGAGAATCCTAGCTCTAGGTGGGTAAAATTTTGTTTACTGACCGGTTAGGATTTTTTATGGTGCAGGGTAGGGTTTTAGTTGGTTTATATTGATTTCATGAATTAATTAAGTGAGCGATTCCTCTATTAGGCCGAGCTCGTGTCGTCGTTCTTGTCCTCCATTTTGAAAGGTAACCAAGCCTTTGATGACATCGAGGCTGGAGTTGAGGCAGCTTAGTTAGATGCTTGTATCTAGTTAGCATGATAAGCAAAATCTATACATATTCATAGAAAGAGGGTTTGTATCAATACAGGGTCAACTCCATCCTCCATGGCTTGTATCTAGTTAGCATGATAAGCAAAATCTATACATATTCATAGAAAGAGGGTTTGTATCAATACAGGCTCAACTCCATCCTCCATGGCTTGTATCTAGTTAGCATGATAAGCAAAATCTATACATATTCATAGAAAGAGGGTTTGTATCAATACAGGGTCAACTCCATCCTCCATGGCTTGTATCTAGTTAGCATGATAAGCAAAATCTATCCATATTCATAGAAAGAGGGTTTGTATCAATACAGGGTCAACTCCAGCCTCCATGGCTTGTATCTAGTTAGCATGATAAGCAAAATCTATCCATATTCATAGAAAGAGGGTTTGTATCAGTGCAGGGTCAACTCCAGCCTCCACGCGAGACTAAGGCTTGGTTACCTTTCAAGCTATTGCATCAAAGCGAGGCCAGTGGTCGCGGCTTGTCACAAAAAGAGAAAAAATGGCAGAAAATAGCATTAATTTCCTGATGACAAAAGAACACAACAGTGCGGTACGACAGAAACTAAAACATTTCTGACTGACTCCAATTTTGCGATCTTTGGGACAACTGGCCTCGCTCTGATACCATTGTTATCGGACTTCTTCCCGCGTGGACATGATATGAATAAAGTACATATCGGTTGAGTTCAAGTTATCTTATAGTATTTAATTCAATTTAATTGTGTGCTGCGCTGGTGGCAAACGCAATTGTTTTTCTTATAGAAGAGGATCTGTTAAAGTATTTCAGCAATGATGTCTCAAATGGAGTACCAACAGTATCCGTTTCTCAACAACACATGGACTTCAATAACTCCACTTCAACATCATCCAGATCATCTGGATCATATCTGGTAGACAGTAGTATCTCTGATGAAAGCGTGACTGGTGACTTCATAGGATCTCAAAGCGGAATCTTAGTTCCTGGAACTGTGCACTTTCATGAGCATTTCGAGAGCAGTGGAAGCTCTTCTAGCCAACCAAGCTCTTATTCCTCTCATCAATACTTTGCCCATACTGTTGCGAATGATAACACAGGAGACGGTCAATCCCCACCCGTATATGGAATCGGAAATTCGTGCAACCTACTACGCTCAAACCCTTCATTACAACATCTCAGTGCTAAAAACTTCCCTGGTATACTTAGAGAACCGCCTCAAACAGGTTCAAAGTTTTTACACTCAGGTCTGCCGATAGGGGGACGTGAGGGGCCAAATTCTCCACGGGATTCTGATATCCTGTCGGTGTCACAATCAATGGTTCCCGTTATTGGTTCCACAGTTGACCATCTTGACCTCGCGGGAATGCATGGAGTCGTGAGTGTCGGGGGCTCTGGAAATACCTCAGAGTTTTCTTCGACGTCCGGGGAAGAAAGTGATCCTCTTCACGAGATTGAACCATCCATCGATCCAGGCCCCCACTTCGACATAGGTGCTTATTTGGGAACTCCAGTCCAGATTGAATTTACGGATTTGAACGATAGAGTATTCGAGAAGCAGCAAAGCCGAAAGGATAAGAAGGCAAGGCAGAGGGTCGTGGATGGTAAAGTAAGGGTGGGTGTGACGTCGGATAGGCATGTCCAGGAGCTGAAGGTATGGGTGAGGCGCGAGAGACAGGCGGCCGCCCTATGTGGCGATAAGAACGGAGAGATGGAGTTGAAGAAACCCACGTGTCTGAGACACCCCCACCACAACCAGGTAAGCTAGTTTTTTTTTTTTTTTTTTTTTTGGGGGGGGGGGGGGGCGTTTTCACAATATATTACTTGGAAATTCGAGTTTTGGAGTTATATTGTCTCTTGCTGAAAACTGGGTCGTTTCTGGACCCTATAATGGCCGTATACATCTACCCCAATTATCACACAAGTGAAGCCGGATGTACTCTCAATCAAAGTCACAACTTGAACGTTCAAGTTTCTCTAAAACAGTATTTCTGGATTTCAAACTCTACTAATCTGAGTAGGTAATTTTTTCATTCAGGAAATGGAAAAGTTTATTATTTTTCGGTTTATTGAAAAGTCCTACTTAAATCCCAGAAAAAAGCAGTTAGAATAATAACTTTCTCTGGGTATAATGAACACTCGAGTCCCCTTTTCAAAAGCTTAGGCATGCTAAAATTTTCTGACCTGGTTTTCATTCACAATGCCTTATTTATGTATGATTTTTATACCAGCAGATTGCCATCTGCATTTAATTTTTTCTTTACAAGGGTAAGCAGAGTACATCAATATAATACCAGACTAGCTAGTAGAAAGTCCTTCTATACCTTCCCAAAATAAGAACAAATTATGGCAAGTTTAATATCCGCTACATAGGTGTCAATCGATAACAATCTGAAATCAAAAAGTCGGAGTTGCTTTAAAAGCCTCCTTACAGCATCCTTTTTAAAGCTTTATTAGCGTCAATGAGTATTTGATGTACTTAGCTTATGTCCATACTTCATTCTAGCTTTGTGCCTATCTTTTTTCTATTTATTAATTATTAATTATTGTTCTTATCATTATATATATTATTGTAAGCATGCAATATATAGCCCATCTTTATGTATATGTGTGTATTTTTAAAAAGCAGTTTGCATTTATTCTTGCCCTCTGACCAAATATCTACCTTCAAATGTATTTTTAAAAAGCAGTTTGCATTTACTCTTGCCCTCTGACCAAATATCTACCTTCAAATATCTACCTTAAGTGACGTCATTTCAAGGATTCGTAATGCTTTTTATAGCAAACTATAGCAATATAAATCTCCCAAAAACGGTTGAACAAGATTTAAAACACTTTACTGCGCCCAATTGGAATAAATGATTTCTTTCTAGGGCTTATGGGCACTTTAAATAAGAGTATCTGATATATCGTGAAAGATTTTAATGCAAACACGCTTTGGAAAGAGAGGTTTTTTACATAAATAATATCGCTTCTAAAACTGTTGGAGCACTATATGTATTAAGAAGTTCACAAACCCGAATGAGAAATTATTCTCGAATTCTTCTTCTGCTCTAGAAAGGATTAATACAGTAGAGAAATATAATTGGGGATGCTGACGCCGCTGTTTTAACGCATGTATTTTGTCAAACATCAGTGGCTTTTTGTCGCCGATCTGGACTCGATTTACGAGGGCAAGGAAAGACCTGTCTACGAACTTGCTAAAGTCGAGATGAACGAGAGGAATATGTTCGAGCTTCTTGCGCAGGTGGTCTTCAAGAATGGCGAGGCCAGCGATAAAATAGTCTCCAAGGCGTTCCTCATACGAACACTGAAAAAAACATTTCAGGAAGAAGGTGAGGTTAATTTGGTTATCAATGCTATGTATACTGAAAGCAACAACAGTAGTTAGTAGTAGTAGAAGTTGTCATAGTAGTAGATTTGGTAGCAGCAATATTACCGTAACTAATGTGTAGCGAAGGAACTGACTGGACTAGGTACACTGCTAACCAGTAAAATAATAGTACTAGCGTGTATCCCATCCTTCAAAATGAACCCTGACGAATCATTTGCTCGTCTTCCATCCTACAAAATGCAACCCCAACAAATAATTTGCTTGTCTCCCTGATGATCCTACAAATCCTTTCATCATTTTCTCAGCTCCTCCCCCGCCGATAACCGGGAATAAGAGGCCACACACATGGCATTCCCCGAGATCCCAGACTGGCAAGTCCCCTCGGAGTGGACCAGAGAACGAGGTAGATTCAACAGGTCAGCCGTAAGTAAGTTAATTTTGGCTAATTCTATACAACAGTGAAAAAAACCAGCTGTGAGATCATCAAGAACTGGAAATAAGTTAAACTATATTTGTCTAGATGAGTACTGACTGAAAATAGAACCAATCTAAAAGAGGAGTAAATCTATCCGTTTTGGAAGTACTACCTGTCACTACCAGTTGCAGTGATTTCTGAATAGTCTTTTAGTTTACTAAACCAAGCGACTTGTAGCGTTGACAGCCTGTTTGTCTTTCCTTACAGGGTCTCCCATAAGTTCAGCAACCTCGACCTCCGAGTCGTCACAGGGCAACGGTAAGTAGCAGTATGTGACAAGCACATGAGAGCCGACAAGCACACGAGAGCATTAGTGTGTATTTCAATTGTTTGATTTATTTATTACTCAATCAGTGAAATGTTGCCTCGCTGATTATCGCCTGAATTAAATTCACTCACACATAGATTCACTTATTCAGTCTCAATCACACACTATGCGCATTCACTCACTGACTAACTCCACTTGCTCATTCACTCACATTCACTGACTCCGGCCACTCCGGCACTCACTCACAATGACTGACGACTCATATTCCCTCACTCCATTGACTCGTATACACTAACTGTTCACTCGCACTCACTTTCTCATTAACTCACATTCACTCACTCCACCCACTCTTTCATTCACTCACTTTCTCATTAACGCACATTCATTCACTCACTTTCTCATTAACTCACATTCATTCACTCACATTCTCATTAACTCACTTTCTCATTAACTCACATTCACTCACTCAACCCACTCTTTCATTCACTCACTTTCTCATTACCTCACATTCATTCACTCTTTCATGCGCTCAATTTCTCAATGATCATTCATTTATTTCCTAACTCGTTTATCAATACGTTTAATAATTACACCTCATGCGTTCTTCTGATTAGATGTTCAGCATTTAGACAAAGTAGTTGTGGATCATTTGGAAGCCCAGCGAGCAAATATCCAACAGCTTACTTTCGGCTACATGCTCCAGACTCGCCGTGGAGATATCGCCTATCATCTGAGGCTTACCGATCAAGCAAGGAAGAAGGAATTGTACGAAGGGGTGGTGGTGGGGTTTTTCCCCTCTTCCGATGGAAAAACTAAGATTGAGCCTCTGTCGAGTGAGAACATCAGACAGGCTGTCATGGCTGGTGTCATTAGTAGATCGGCTTTCGTGGAAGCGGACGTTCCAGCAGAGATTGACAAAGGTACGGCGTCAATTTTTAATAATAATAATAACGGATTAATCAGTGGCATTTCCACGAGGTGGCTCTTCATCCACTGATGGGCCTACGATTTAACGTCCTTATCCGAGAAGACGTGAAGGTCTAACCATTTGCAGCTCGTGAACGAAATTGTTTCACAAAGGCAGCACCTTCTACTCAGTTATTTTAAGACCCTGAGTGTTGGTCCGGCCGGGGTTTGACCTCCCGCACAACAGACCGGCGCTTAACCACTGAGCTAACCGGGAGGCGGTATAAGTTTTTCCGTCTAGTATATATGATGTGATTTCAGTGTTGCCTTCAGCCGGAACATAACCAAACTTATGAGGTTGTTTGGTATATTAATATAAGATTCATCATAACCAGTCATAACTGTAATAATAATAATAATAATAACAATATATTTATACAGGATTTTCGCTTCAGTTTTAATATAAAAAGAAATGCTATAAATGCGAGTCCTGTTTCCAAAAAAGATTTTGCATATAGAGCAAATCTAAGTGTACAAGCATAAAAAGTAAAAGAGTAGAAAAACATAGATAATTAATTACAAATTCCTATAAAAGTTTAAAATACTTGCTCCTTTGTAAGGGAAGGTACGGTTTTATCAGGGGGGTGGGCTGGGGTATCTGTACTAAATATTCGGTGGCCCTCCCCTTCCCTGTACAAACCATTTTCATGACCCCTCACTTATAACTCTCCCCTTTATAATCTGACTAAAAAATATTTTGGAGGGTTTTTCATGATAGCCTTACTAGTCGGGTCAAAAGAAGGAACATCGGTGAAAATGGCCTATATATACGGCTATAGAACAGTAACACTACTGACACTAAATGAGTGTCAACATTCTTCTCAGCTCTTCTCATCCGCCTTACCACAAATCTTGAATGAGCAAATGTACACAAACAAACAAAACTTTATATTGATAGCAGAACTTAAACACATTCAGTAAATGGGAATGAAAGAAACCTTTAACGCTCCCCCTGTTAGAAAGTAAAGGTTTAGCTCTCCACAAATCGGTTCAAAAAAAAAATTCATGACCGTCCCCTCTCAAGCCCCAACCCACCCCCCTGATAAAACGTACCTTCCCTAAAAGAATTAACGCCCTGTTGACTCTAATTTAACCTTTTCTAAAAGCAAATTACTACTGTTTCTAGTATTGTAGCTATGAAAATCCTTACGTTTTACTTTAAAATAGTTGCTAAGATCTATTCCGGAACCCTATAAGTGGCCGGTAACAAAACTCTCCCCCTGTTAGAAAGTAAAGGTTTAGCCCTCCACAAATCGGTTCAAAAAAAAATTCATGACCGTCCCCTCTCAAGCCCCAACCCACCCCCCTGATAAAACGTACCTTCCCTAAAAAAATTAACGCCCTGTTGACTCTAATTTAACCTTTTCTAAAAGCAAATTACTACTGTTTCTAGTATTGTAGCTATGAAAATCCTTACGTTTTACTTTAAAATAGTTGCTAAGATCTATTCCGGAACCCTATAAGTGGCCGGTAACAAAACTCTCCCCCTGTTAGAAAGTAAAGGTTTAGCCCTCCACAAATCGGTTCAAAAAAAAATTCATGACCGTCCCCTCTCAAGCCCCAACCCACCCCCCTGATAAAACGTACCTTCCCTAAAAAAAATAACGCCCTGTTGACTCTAATTTAACCTTTTCTAAAAGCAAATTACTACTGTTTCTAGTATTGTAGCTATGAAAATCCTTACGCTTTACTTTAAAATAGTTGCTAAGATCTATTCCGGAACCCTATAATTGGCCGGTAACAAAACGAGCAGGAGACTGGGACAGGAGACTGGGACCGAGAGTTTATCATAATTACTCTAATTCTAAAATAAGTTCATCACATGATAGAGCATGTTGAAATTAGCATGTGTGCCAAGTTTGAAGTGATTCAAGTGAATCTTGTCTGAATTATAAGCAATTGAAATTTCTTTGTCCCTCCAATGTATGGTTTGGAGGGACAACGGTAAAAAAATATGGAGTTTGATATATTTGATGCCTTCTAGCATCGTCAATATTTAGCCAAAGTTCACCAAACTTTCCAGACTAGCTAAGTTTGATCTGTTCTTTTGGAAAATAATGCTCACTTTGACTAGTTATTAATTGAATTAGTTTTACTGACTCGGTTCCAGTACCCCGCTCGTTTTGTTACCGTTTATTTTACATAAAGGCTTCCAGCCTAGCTTCATTAAGATCTCGTTACTTACGGTTGATAGCTCAGATGCAAAATAAACTATTCTACATCCACGTCTTTGTAAGCGTTCAATTTCATCACTGTTTCCCTGCCCGATATCGTGTCACACGACATCACAAGGCGAGAACGGGAAGTGCCATGGCTTGGCAGCTCCCATTATTAGTGGCGGCCTCACCCTTGAGAACATCCCTAGAGTCTTAGATACCTTCTTTGTAACTGATATAAGACGTGATCATTGAAAGAATCGAAAGAGTATCATCAATTAAAAGCACTACGCCCAAATATTTAAATCATAAATGTGATATTTTAAGTGAGCAAATAACTTTGCACGTAATGATAGAAATTAAGAACTGTTTGCATTCGGCATTGGTTGGTGATCAAATACTTCAGACGACTCTTTTTAAAAGAACTTATTGTCGTTAGTGATGAGATACTAGTAGAAAGAGAGTTCCATTTTGTTTTGTCGAATTGTTGCTCTAAACCGCAACGCAACCAAACTTATGAGTTTTCCCCCAATGTTAACGTCGCTAAGGGTTGGTTTCCCACTAGCGATAAAAGAATCATAATCGTAGTAATAGACATATTATCTATACAATAAGCATAATTAAATGACTATTTTCTATGACCATGATTATGTTGGTCTTATGATTCATGTTCCGATAGGTTCACACTGCGACATAAGAGGGGAGAGGAACGGCTATATAGTGAAATCTCCCTCCCAATTTTTTTCGAAGTTTTCTTCTTCCTCCCTAGTGAGTTTTAAACATTTCTCCTAGAGTATGAATGTAGATCCCATTTTCTCCCTCCTAATTGTATACTAAATTCTCCTGCCTTCCTAGTTATTTTTAGCCGTTTCTCCCTGCCGTTCCTCTCTCCGCTCATAAAAGACATAAGGTACTTATTTCCGTACTTACTCTGCCGGACTATGATCATTTTTTCGTTAGAGGGAATCAAGTCTATAGATAACGGCTTGGTATAATCTGACAGACCAGAAACAAGAAGAGTAGCGCTGCCTTAATTTTGATTCACATACTGACCAACTTGTTGAAGCGTTTGGTCCATGTTTCTGTATTCCGCAGGCCAAACGGACGCTGTATGTGTGATTGGCATGGTTTGTGTAGAGGTAGAAGGCACAGTGCATTCGGGAGAAAGAATCTATACATCAAGTTATCGCCCAGGAACTGCTATCCCAGAATCGCACCTGCCTGTGGGCGCTTTCATCACCAAACAGAACACTCTTCTAGGGATGGCTATGGAATCACTCACACCGACGTTGGCAGGGGAGAGTAGCTTGGTAAAGTGTTTTGTGTGTATCGTGCTTGGTATCGGAAGTCACCAGCTGTCTCGAGAGGTCGAACAGATATTGGAATGTACCGAAAAGGGCATGAAGAAAGAGATCAGGAGATCTTCCAGGAAAAATTGGAAACGTAATATAGTAAAACCATTACATTGTACAGCGGCATTTATGATTGAGTGCCGTATCGCGGGCGCAAGAAAAAACGCAATAAGCCAATGACGAACTGAAGTAAATCGTGAGGCTCAATTCCGGTTTCTGGGAAACTACTTACCCACCCCTCCCTTGGATATGCATCGTTCTATTAATGATTAACCATTAAAGGTTAGGGTGAAGTGTGGGGGAGGGGTGGGGGTTTCCCAGAAAACGGGATTGATCCATTCGTGATTGGATTTACTTGAACCAATCACGAGGAAAAGTAAATGCAATCGTGGACGGACTCTCGCTAAAACGAAAAGTGATTGCGTGACGGACCAACACAATGCTTGGTCTCAGTATAGTTAATAAAGTGGATGATTATGAAACCCAGCGACCTTCTTTGTTATATGTCTTTGTTCGCTTTTTTCAAACGTGACCGCGCACAAAGCACAATAGAAAGTCCAGTACGTTAATCAATCAGCCGATAGAAACGTGTGGGTTCAGTCGTTGCGGAGACGCTAATGAACTATGACGTGCACAATCTTATGTCTTATCCCCTTCCAGAATAAATCGCAGCGCCTTTATTAGCCCCTTTGAAGTTTTCCGGGTTTCCTAACCATTCCACTCTATTAACTATGGTCTCAGTTTAGAACTTGATTGGCTGATAATTAGAGAAACTGAACAATTCACAGCCAATAGAAAAGCTAAGCAAACGCAAAACCAAAGCAATCACTTAGTACTTTCGACACTCAATCTAAAAACGCTCTAGTGAATGCTCTCATAGTATTGAATGGTTTTTATTAAGTCAAACGAGCCTTCAGACTGGATGCTCAGCGGGAGAGAACCTGTCTGACATGCGGGAGGTCTTGGGATGGACCACGGAAGGACCAAACACCCAGAAATCGAGTGAAAAGTGTTGATACCATTGACCTTAGTTCATCAAACTTTAACTGAGATTGTTACAAGTTAATGACTTGATTTTAATTAAGGATCATTGATCAGTATTTAACTATAAAATAAAACTCAACATACACTATAGACGACTTGATATATCATTTTACTGCAATGTTCATTGTGCTTCGGTGCTTTAGGAAAACATGGAAAGTTATTTTAATAATGGATTTAATTTTAAGATCGTGTCAGACTAAAAAAAGTTGTGGTCCTCAGTGGATGTTTTTCATGGCAGTTAGCTGTTATGACTTTCTACCTCCTCCACAGCCAACACGAAGTAACCTGTTATAAGAACACAGGAAAAAGACTGGAACTAGAGGGTTCCTCGCTCTTCACAGAGTCCCCGATTCTCTTTCCCACAGGGCTCCCAGCGCTGTTATTCTTCTTCCCTCAGTTAGCTGCGGAGGAGCCTAGAGTGCATCAATTGCAGCAGTACAGCTGCAAAATACATGTACCAATGAACCACTCCATTATTTTCTAAAAGGAGAAGATATTCTTAACAGGGTAATAGGACATACCATAGAAAGAACAACCTAAATCAGTTGTTATTGTTGTTCTTCAGGAATGTTCTGCTTGGTTGCCGTGATAGGCGTTTTTCTAGGCCTGTTTGGTTATCTACTCTACGAATTGTTAGCCCCAGGAACGGAATATCAGTACTGGAGATGCCGAAGGGGTGCTGTTCCAGGCCGTCACACTCTCCACTATTTATATTCAAATGACGATGGGAAGGTAGGCGCTTTAAATATAAGCGCAAGCAACATATCCAGACCGCAGTAATGCATTAATCCAGTTAGTGGTGACCAACCTAAATTCCAATTCGGCATACTTATAATAACTGATAAGCAATTATTGGACGAGGTTGAGCAAAATAGGCAAATAACTGGTAGCGAGACACAGACAATTCATCATATTTTGCGATAGTCGGAGTTCCAATAATTGTTTTATTATACAGTGTTTTTGTTACCTTTGGCATCCAAAATGCTCGCAATTTCCTCCTCTGAACACTCTGGAAACCGAGCGGCCATATTGGATTTGTTGTTGAACAGCACTGCGCATGCTCACAATAATATCTGCAGGCAAACGCTTATTTGCGCGCAGTTATTTGCAGGTGAATCAACCAATCAGAATTCGGGATACTGAGGAACTGAATAATAATAATAAACATAAGCCTCTGGATCGGGAGACCCGGTAACGGCTCTCTGTATCTTCGACGCAAAAGCAAACAAACCATTTGGCAACATTCAGTTTTGGCAACAACAGTGCATGTTCTTATCTTACGGCCTGTAAGTAGAACAGTCAAGTACCACTAATGACAATTACGGCACCACGTACGGCTTGTGCGAATCAGGCTACAGGCTGGCCCGTTAATCAGTTCAAGATCTTGTGACATCCAAAACACATTGAATTAAAATTTGTATATTGTATTTTTAAAGCTCGTGTTTTGTGAAGATAAAGTTTGATCAGAAGTCCATAACCAGAAGTGTCCATCTCTCACTATAGGGTTTGGCCCATCAGTTTACAGAGTAGTCTATTTATAGAAAGCTTTTCCCGCCATCTCGCAGCCAATCATATTCTTCGAAAATTTATCAGCAGTACCTGATTGGCTAATACAGCGATTTCCTTTGTTTGTAATATTGTACAAAATTTTGGCGGACAAGGCGAGCGAATGCTACTTGCTAGTGTAGAAACTTCTTGATAATCAGCTATTTTTCATTTATAACAGGCAAGAACTGGTGAGCACCACATGTTCAGGAAAGACCAATATAAACCAGAACATGTGGTTCCTTTGTAACCTTTTATTTTCCCGTTTCGTCCGTTTCAGACTTCGTGTTTACAGCACTTGTGTGATGTATACAGAACGAAGCTAAGTTTTGTCTTTTGGTTCATAAACACAGATTTTTGTAGTGATATTTGGCATAAATACAGCAAGTGATAAATATCACATACAAATCATGCTATTTTTGTTTATAATAGGACTTAAGAAATGCACTGAAAAAGACAATCACATGTTCTCTCAAGAGTAATTAAGTGCACCGAATTTGTTTACTTTGTCTTTGAGTTGAGCTCAAGTGAATATTTGAAAATCCTGAAAGTAATTTGCGTTTGGCAGATAAAAGAACAGCCCGGCAAATCTCCAAGCAAGGCTTAATAATCGACTGGAACTGAAAGAAGATAGCTATAAACTGTGAAAAAGTCAATTTCTGGTACGCTTAACACTAGCAAGAAGCGAAGTTTGATTTCAGGCAGTTCATGAATCACAATCAAACAATGAAACAGTTGTCACTTTGCTGTTTTATTAAAGA
The DNA here is from genome assembly GCA_030867875.1 of Actinernus sp. WN-2022. NCBI lineage: Eukaryota > Metazoa > Cnidaria > Anthozoa > Actiniaria > Actinernidae > Actinernus > Actinernus sp. WN-2022. The sequence continues at coordinate 12,518,368 of JAOWCC010000019.1, read as the reverse complement.
CACTAACTGTTATACATCTCCAAGAATAAACTTTACAATCGAAAACTAGAAAACTGAACGCAACTATCGCAGTTGGAAATGAAATTCCAGTTCTTAAAATTAGTACAAACAAGGGTTTTTTCTTCAGGCAACCAGTGAACAAGATTATTAGAAGATTTGAATCAACTGCCTCACGGCAACGGGTCATATGCGACCGAGTTTCAAAGGCCGATTTCAATGGATTAAAAACAAAACAATTAAATAAAAAAGTAAAAGTAAACTTGGCTTACTTTGATTTAATTTTGTCTTTGTATAATGTCAGTTGTTCCTGGCCAGATGAATGTGAATGTTCGGTTCCGTTTTCATTCATAATTCAAACTTTTATACTCGTCACTAGTCAACACTTGAAGACTTGAAAATCGCTTTTAACTTTCTTCAATCACCCCAAGAGCCATTAGCAGAGGCACAGATGATCAGTCTATACATTTTGTTTCATTACAATAGGAGATATTGTAGTTGAGTCTACGAATAGCAGTTTCAGCGGTATTGACCCGAACGCCTCACTTCAACGTAATGAAGCGCTATTCAAACTGTGTATCTAAATTAGTCGTGCTTGTTTAGGAGGGTGTTGGTGTCGTGTAAGAATGATGATTTCAATGGCGCTTCATTACATTGAAGTGAGGCGTTCGGGTCAATACCGCTGAAACTGCTATTCGTAGACTCAACTACAATATCTCCTATTCCAATATCTTCAATTTTAGTCGTCAAAAGCCCGACATTTGCCACCGTACTTAGCTTTGTAGTTTGTAGCACCGCTTGGCGACCTGTATGTACTGAACTTCAAACCGGGGGGCACTGCTTGCATAATAAAGGGGAGGTATGTGAGGTACCGTCTTCAGAGCCTGACCCAGTTTGCAAAATAAAATGTAATGAAGGTGTTTTTATTAACCAGAATTTCCAATAAAATTTATGAAAATCAACCCGAATTGATAGTTGATTTGCTCCAAAACAAGACTTAGTTTGCCAAATTGGGCTCAAACCTTTATCCGGTACCGCCGTACATCTCATTTACGTCGTGTACATGAGTGCCCCCCCGGAGCCATGACTCTCGCATCTGACCCAATGTCCGCCATTGATTTTCCCCGCGAAATTTGAGATTAGCATTTCTAAAAATAGACTACTCTGTAAACTGATGGGCCGCTACCCCAATACAGATGGACACTTCTGGTTATGGACTTCTGGTTTGATTTAGTATTTAATACCAGTTTTATTAAAAAGGCTGCGCGAGTTAAAAAAAATCTGCTTTTTAACTCGTGAATTCGCGCAAGCGCAGAACAAGTTATTGGGACATCGTGTCACTTACTCGCTCACTCGCTCACTAAGGTGTAAATCGTTATCAGAACGATCTTCATATGTGATGTATTCATTGTACAATCGATTTTTGAATTCATGTGCCTAACATTTTCGCTTCAAGGTTCCTCTTCGTTACTATCTGCCGGTTTGTATATATACATGTATATATACGAGTGTGTGTATATACAGTCGATGCCAAAAAGGTTGTCCAGCAGAACATAATATAATACTTTAATATCCATTGTTTTGGCCTATTGTTTTGGCTTAGACAATAGCCCAAAACAATGGATATTATAGTATTATATTATATTCTGCTGGACAACCTTTTTGGCATCGACTGTATATGTATATATATATATATATACATACAGCGAATTGCAAAAATTATGAGGTGTCCAACATATAAACATATCAATATATCGGGTGCATTGTGGGAACGATGTCCTGTTACTGTCCCGCACAGAGACCGACGCGACAATGGCTACGTATACGTACTGTCAATGTCCATCTAAGCGTTTTGGATGTAGTAACTAAACGAAATTTTCCCAGTACTAAACAGCTTTTAAATGTCGTATTTATTTTTAAAAGCATCATCCGGCAATAATCTCTGCAGTTATGAGCGCGTAGATGAGATATTTATTATTATTGTCGCGGTTCGTGACTAGCGCGCTGGCTAAAGCTGAGAGTACTAGACGGAAATACATGTAAATAAAGCCGTGCTTTCCTACTTTATCATCCAAGAAGGTTCAAAGGTTATTTCAGAAGTAAAAGTTTGTTCCCTAAGGTTTTATTACTTATGAAAACGTCGACACGGCAAACGAAACATTAGCATATTAGCGAAAATATGATAATTACCAATAATGTTATAACGATCAAATATCAAACCTTCCAATAAATCATGGTTTTTAAAATTCACAAATGATTTCATTTTTCGCATTGCTTACTACTATTTTTGGACAAATATTGCCATTGGATTAAAACAAAATGATTTAGAAATAATTGCTTCCTAAGTCTAGAAATTCGTGCGTACCTTGAATTTACTTTGTATGTTGTTGTTTGTTGAACACGGCCCGATATTGTTGGTGAAGATTGGAAGTCTTTTCGTAAGAAGGGCTTGAAACTGTCTGCACCTTAGATAATGAGGCTAATAATAGAAAAATATATTTTTATTTACTTCATCTAGTACTCTGCTAGCTGGGCTAGACGTTCCAAACAGCTAGCGCGCTAGTCACGAACCGCGACAATAATCTACGCGCTCATAACTGCGGAGATTATTGCTGATTATTGCTGAGATGATGCTTTTAAAAATAAATACGACATTTAAAAGCTGTTTAGTACTGGGAAAATTTCGTTTAGTTACTACATCCAAAACAGTTAGATTGACATTAACAGTACGTATACGTAGCCATTGTCGCATCGGTTTCAGTGCGGGACAGTAACGGGATTCCCACAATGCACCCGATATGTTGATATGTTGAAAAGTTGGACACCTCATAATTTTTGCAATTTGCTGTATGTATATATATATATATATATATATATATATATACACTCGTTTTGTCTTACGTCATGTGAGTCGTGTACTTTCCCAACGTTATTGAGGTATTCCCTGTATCTTCTGTGATCACCTGTAGGATGGCATTTGGAAACTGATCATCTGTAGGATAATAGAGTTCAGTTCAAGTATGTCCATGTTACGTGGCCTGATTCATTTAACGATCTATTCCTTTCATAGCATGTCCCAGTCAATGGCATCCAATTTACATATGAAAACCTCAAGAAAAAACTGTCTGACTCCCGAGACGGAAAAGTAGACTTTCCACCATTCAACGAATCCATATCCGGTTAGTACCGCCTCGTTAAACTATTACACCAACATACAGAATTGAAAATATTTTCTTTCCAAGTCGATGCCCAACATACTTACCATTTACATGAAACCATCTGATTGTAAATTTAAAAATAAATTAGAAATGGGAAATAAGATAAAAAAAATAAACATAAAAATGGTTTTGCACGTCCACCAAAAAGAGCGGGAAAAGTGGATTACCCCAACCACGCGTCCACCGGAGAGATTGAAAAGAGCGGGAAAAGTGGATTACCTCAACCAGTAGCCCAACCTCGTGACCAGGGTCTTCTCGGTCAGATCCAAGATGGCGGCTACTCCGAGAGAAGACCCTGGTAAACCCTGAACTGTCACGTATTCTGATTGGCTCTTCGATTATGACACAGGGGTTGTTCTAACGATGCTTTTTATTGGCCAAACGGACTGAGTCCAGAGAGATGCATTTGTATATAGATTCGATTGCTCAAATTTTATCAATAAAACGATTTTAAATAATCTTAAAATACGTTGTGTAGGTAGAGCAATGGATGAAGTGCATTACTGGGTAGTTTTCTGGTAAGTTTCATCAGTGAGAAAGCCAGGAGAAGCCGTTAAATCTGAACGTGTGCTATCGATCTCCTCGCTTCAAAGCTAACGGAAAATGAACGGCTTTTTAGGATTCTCTTCTAACTTAGATACATCCTGGTAGCTTTGTGATACTCTTCCACTGTTTCTTTATCCAAGTAAACTCCATTTCGAACTGTTTAGTAGACCTGTTTTCACTTCGTCGTTCGCCGCGTGGAAATACCATTAATCGCATCTCGCTCACTCCTGATTGGGATACCTATGGTTTGTGGGCACGTGTTAACATTTCCATATTTAGCTTGGCCGCCATATTGGATGCCCACATCACGTGATTAAAATCTCCAGGATTTCTGGAGATTTTTGGTCACGTGATTCAGCGTTTACCAGGGTCTTCTCTCGGAGTAGCCGCCATCTTGGATCTGACCGAGAAGACCCTGGGGACGAGGTTGCCAGTAGCCCACATTTTCCGAAACGTTCATCTCATTTATTGAGTCAGCAAAAACTATTTACAGTTATCTCGATAACTTAAATAAGGGTTAATCAATAATATATAAAGTCCAATAAAGTATATTTATAAAGATAAAGAAAAATAAAAAATAAAATAGATTTGATAAATCATGACAGGAGCCCATTACCAGGAGCGTCCATCTTCCCCACTGTGTCTGTACCCCAGCACAGAGGTAGATGAGGCTATTTTTAGCATTGCGTTTCGCGCGAAAAAGAACAAAGGTAGGCTTTTCTTAGCCAATCAGATAGCTAACGTTACTTCTCATTATCATTCTTCTCACTTTCAACGCGGGAATTCGAATTGCTGGTTTTTACTCAATCCCCAGAGATTCAAATGTTGGTGCACCAACAAAAGAAGCTAACGAGGGATCTATTGTTTAAGGGCACCAACATGGCGGCGAACTCTTTTCGCGGGAATTTCGAATCTAAAAATAGCCTCATCTACCTCTGTGCTGGGAACCCAACCCATAACAGAGGAACGCTCCTGGTAATGGGCTCCTGATCATGATTATTAATAGTAAAAGTACATTATACGTATCATATCATATAAAGTTAATTTGCTCTAAAATACTGGTCTAGTAACTGAGACATAAAGATGGGAGACTGGTTCATTCTCTGAATGTTCCGGGGAAATAAGAGGATTTTATATACATCTTTGGTTGTATGCTCTACATGTATTTATGAGTTCCACGAGTACGAGTTTCCTTTGGTGGAATTAAAGGAACCTCAATTATGTTAATATGTCATTTCCGAACGAAATGTCGCGTATACCATTTGGTTTTCCAACCGGAATTTCTGGGTATTCAGCGTATATGGTAAGCACCAACAATTTAACACTTTTTAATGCCCCACTGAAATGCACCAGTCCAGAACCCCATAACCAGGAGCGTTCATCCCGCACACTAAGCCTATGTCGTGGCGTTTTCACCAGCATGCGCAGTAAGAAATAAGAGAAGGGTCTGGGGTCGAGAATGCGTTAGGTTATTTTTAGAACGATTTCCCGCTGTTCTTGAGTTGCAATGATTCCTAAGGGAATAAAAACACAAAAGCGTAGCTGCCATGTTGGTTGGTTTTACAAAGTAGCTAATGAGGCCGCCACTTTTACATTTGTTGTCCCAATTCAGATCGTGTGACAGCTCTCCAGAGGATTCAGTGCTTTGTTTTCCAATCAGAGAAATTTGTACATTTCCTAAACAAGAAAACATTACTTAAGGGAAAAGTCAGGTGACCTGAATTGGGGCAACAAATGTATAAGCTAAATCGGTCTATTGGAGGGAAAAGATCTAAGTATAGCCTAACTTGTGAAAATGACGCCGCGAATATGGACGCTCCTAGTTATGGGATCCTGACCTGAGGCAGATTGCAGCTATGAGCATCTAATTTTCAAAACATGTCGGTGAGCATGTCCCCGTACCCTGTAACGGGCTCTAGTCCATCTCACAACATAATCACCGAAAAACGAGCCACTCTGAAAAACAAATCAGCTACTGTACGGACCTGAAATCTTCATAATAAATACTGTTAAATAGCTCACTGTAATTGCAAATCATTTCAGGACATTTTCGCTACTTCTTAAACATCGATCGATGCGCCTGGGGTGGTAAACAGGACGGAGGTTTCTTCAAGCCAACAGTGGAAGGAGCCTTGGCATTGGTCGTAAGATGTCCTTGTAAGAAACCTTCCTACAAGTGGTCAAAGGATCAAGTATGGTGTTACGACAAGATATCAAGGCAGGGGAACTTTACATGTCATCCAGAGGACTGTGGCTATCATGAGCAACCTACAAAGTCTACACCACACCCTACGCCAACCCTCACGCTCCCTGGTCAACGATGTATTGACGAAGGAAGAGGTCCAAACCGGCTGGGCCATTCGTAACTTTTATTCGTGATGGCAGCAGTCAGAGAACCCTTTCAAGTGCAGGCCTTGGAAAAAAATAATTATTTGAGTTAATGTAGCTCGAGTAGCAACTCAAAGGGAGTGGGCAGGGGGATATCGAAAACAAGGGGATGGGAGGGGAGGGGCGCTTACGAAATGTGCAAGTCTGACGTGCTTGAGTTTTATTTGCGTCGATTTTTGGCACTGTGATATTTGTATTTTTAGAAATAGTCTCGATCGAAATTGAACTGCTTCCAGGATATGGATGTAATATTATGGGTGCAAGAGTAGGAGGGTGAAACTTACGCCGTAAAGTTTTCCTTTGTAGAAGAAAGAGCAATGTCTCAATTTTTGAATCTTTATATAGACCCTCATTATTTCTAGATAAGTCAAAATAAAGATACACCTGACCGATTTGCTTCATCAGATTGGTCAAAATGCTCATGAATTATGCATTATTTTATAAACATACTGTAAAGTATTTCCTAACGTTACACCCTGAAGGGCTCTTATAACACATGCGCAAACGAGGAAACATTGTTGCTGATATGTTTCCATTCTCGACCCCAGATCTAGACCCCTCTCATTTCTTACTGCGCATGCTCGACGAGCATGCGCAGTAAAAAATAAGAGAAGGGTCTGGGGTCGAGAATGATATGTTTCAAGATGCAAGCCAATGATATTGTTGTGTTGCACTGGCGAGCAAACGGGAAAGATTTGTTGCGGAAGCAAATTTGCTTGAGCAACGCGGGCAACCGAGGAAACATTTTGGGAAACGCTGAAATTCACGAATGTTGCCATAACAATGTTTTCTGAGCCAAGCTAAAAGCACACTTCGGCATTTTTGAAGCTTCAAGTAATTAGCACTGATCGAATTCATGGTATGGTACGTTCACCTAATTTTAGAGGTCACACGTCTAGCACGCTCTAAATGAGCTATCTCCATGGCAATTACGTATAGTTTACTTTGCTTAGCTCAAGTGTGGCCACGCCCTTATTATATATTGGAGACTTTAAGAAACAACGGTGACGGCAACATCTAGGAAGACAGCATAAAGCAATAGAGTTAATTACAAAGTTCAATAACCGTGCTCATAAAAATGCACGCATGCGCAGTCGCCTACATTTTGATCGTGAAAACCATATCTTTCAAAGAGAACGCGAGCGCCGAAAGCTAACTCACTTCGTCTTTTAATTTCGTTCAGCAATGTTACGGTGTTGGGACTTGGACGTCGTTAAAAAAACATGTTATATATATATATTTTTTTAATCGTTTATATTATTACACCTAACCGTTCAAGAACGTTGACGTATAAAAAAACACAATAGAAACAATCGAGATGTGCTCCGCTGATCTTTTACATTCATTTGTCTTGTTTTTGTGTTTAATGTTTTTGTTTTTATTTGGCAACGTTTATGTCATTAGGTGTAAGTATTAATTGAAAATTTTAAGCATTTTATCCGTTAGGTTCGTGCGTGTTGTACATTATGGGTTAGTGCACGACACATTGAGCATGCGCTCCCGAATTCGATTCCTGCCGCTGACCGGCACATCCATACCGACTCTTCTCTGATCCAAGTAGCTTGAATTCCCTAATTGGGAGCTCTGTCAGAGAAGGGGGTAAATTAAAGTTGTGCATCATCGGCCTTCTGGAACAGCAGTCGGTTAGACTGAAGGGGCTACCGACGACGTTAAATATTGAACCGTTTACTTTCTCCTGTTATCGATTTCCTTGCTTAGTGTATACGATAATGTCTTAAGTAATGTTACATTGTTATAATATTATAATTTTATGGAATTTGCGCAATATTTAAGAATTAGAGACGGAAGAAATTTTGAGTTTATCGTACCGTCAGCAAGTGCATGTATTCGTCAATAAAACATAAACTTTTCACGCTTGGCACAAATGACCCTAAAATCTATCACTTTGCTATATTTTCAAAAGTTTCCAACATAGAAGATTGAATTTTTGTGGGATGATGAAGACCGACGACCTAAACAAAATCCGATGATTTGATCTACGGTAGACATCTTGATGACGTCACAATTACGTCATGTATCCATTTATAATAGTTTTCTCGATGTTTTCAATTACCTTGAACATCAGAAAATTTTATATTTTCGATTTCCCATCAAGTCGACAACAAAGAAACCGAAAACCCGAGTTCGATTGGTTAAGAGGGAGAAAAGTTATGAAATTTTGAATTTTGGCAATTTTCCCGCCAATATTTGGCGGGAAATATTCAATACAGAACCATTTACAAAATAACTTCTTCATTCATCTTTTAGAGTTTAAAATATTTGTTTACGACAATCTAGCAATCAAAAGAGTAAATCGGTACCCACAACCGTATGTTTTTAGAATTTTCGATTTTTGAGAGGAAATACTTTAAAATTCCTAGTGAAAAAGAGGAAACGTCATTATGACGTCATATTTTTTTGAAAACGTCTTTTAAAAATAACTATTCAAGTATTTTTCGGGTTTTAAAGAGGAACTGTACTTACTGTACACTGAATAGCCGCAATATGGTCTTTTTTATGTTTCTTCAATTTAGAAAGCATGACTGATGTCAGACCCATGACGTCAGAAAATGTGACGTCACAGGAAACTTCAGTTCTTAATAACTCAGCAAATATTTATCCTAGAGACTTTAAAATTGCGGCAATCAAAAACACATATTCGCAGAATTTGACATTAAAAGGAGTCGTTCGTTATGACGTCACACCAACGTCAATATACAAACGTGTTTGATCCTAAAGACGTTATTTCATTTTAATATTAACATACGAAAATTGCGTTAAATTTGACAGCGAATTAAACAAGATGTGCTGGTTTATATATTTTTGGCTCGCTTTTAGTGATCGATTTTGAGGTAACTTATGCCAGGCGTGTTTTAATATTATATTCCAACTGAGCGCACAGCGAGCTGTGGTCACCAGGATATTGTACTATGCACGAATATTACATTATTATATTTTATTATTATACTCCTAACATACGATAATTAACGTAGAAGAAGTTTTCTGAGGACGCTGATGCATCATGGGGTGCGAGTGGTGTTCACAGAGCGAGGTCTTGACCCGGGAGGGGGTGGGGGGTGGAGGGGACTCCCTTATTTCAGACCAAATGATATGCCTTTCCATACCCTTTTACAGACCTTAATACAATGACATTTCTGTTTCATCGTGGTTTGTTCTCTGTCTCCATTGCGTTGAAGATCAATTTCAAAATAACAAGAGAAACTAAGAGAATTAATAAACATGTGAGGGCTCGTACTTCCATGACAAAATCATACTCTATTCCAGACTAAAAATGCATTTTTTATAACCCTATTTCAGACTAAAACAGCTCGAAACCCATTGCCTTTGGGGCGGTATATACCTGTATAGCTTATATATGAGAGTCCTCCTCCCCCGAGAGACTTGATTTCAAGTATTTTTTTATCTGTTACACGTAAACAAAATAAGAGCGCCTTACCGTAAGTTACGGTCTTTCAGCCCAAATAAAGGCATAGTGATTAAGTTATATCATTTTAATATGTGTCAATAAGATAATTCTAACGTTATATTTATATACTGTGATAAATATCCTCACCTTTATTTCACAAGCTAGCTACTCTATAGAGTTGAAAAAATAAAGAGTGTCCATTTTAATGTTGTCGTAGTTTTTCTTCAGAACACTTCCGTCCATTTTCTTACGTGTTATTATTTTTGTATTACAGTGCGACTACTGAAAATCGGGGAAACGAAAATATAATATTCCAAAGAATAAACCCTAGCATATCCATGCGATTTCAGTTTTTCATTCCAAAGACTTGCCTTTTACTGGATCGAAGATCGAGCAAGTATACAGTCCACTAAGTCTTAAAATATATCTAAATGGTTTCCCATGGAATAATTACAATAAAAATGCCTGATTAAAAAGAAAAGTTTTGACTCTACTTTTAAAAGAACTGATAGACTCAGTGTTTCTGATATTTAGTGGCAGAGAGTTCCATAACATAGGGGCAGAAACTGAAAATGCCCTAAGTCCATACAATTTCAGATTATGCTTCGGAACATTAAGTGGAACGTAACGAGCGAGTAGGTACCTAGGGTTCTAAGAGTTCGGTAAGGTATAATGGAGCAATGTTATTAGTAGCTTTAAAAGTCAGCAATAGTATTTTTAATGTAATTCTTTTTTCAACGGGGCCAAATGTAGATCCGTAAGAATAGGCGTAATATGATCATATTTACGAGAACAAGTAACAAGGCGAGCTGCAGAATTTTGTACATACTGAAGTTTCTGAATAAGATACTTAGGAACACCATATAATAGAAAATTGCAGTAGTCTAATTTAGAAGTCACAAAAGCTTGAATCAGAATTTTTGGGGTTTCAAAAGATATAAATTTTCTAATGCGTGCAATAGTCTAATGTGATAAAAAGCAACTTTACAGACAGTAATTAATTGCTGAAACCATGGAAACACTTTGGTCAACTGAACAAAACACCAATGTTTCTTGCCGAGTTAGACGCTTTAATCAGTTCGGTGCCAACACGGATGGAGTCGAGGGGAGGCTGTGGGCGGTGATCAGCATTCAGATCGAACAAGAAGTCCAGTCTTGTCATTGTTGAGCTTTAGCCTATTCGTTGTCATCCAGATATCGATGTCACGCATGCATGCTTTGAGTATTGCAGTTGACTCACAGATGACGGTTGAAATGATATGTAAATCTGAATATCGTCAGTATAGAGATGGAAATACATGTTGTGGAGCCTAACAACGTCACCAAGAGGTAACCTGAGTACCAGTCCCTCTATCCCTTCTTTTTCACCACATATGAAAAGGAAGGGGGAGAGGGACCGATACTCAGGTTACCAAGAGGAGTACAAGATAGGTCCAAGCACTGATATCTGAAGAACACCACATATTAGGTCACGGTTAGATGATTTCTCATACTCTACATATACGAACTGCCTTCGGTCGGAAAGGTAGGAACGAAACCATGAAAGAGCTCCGTCGGCCCTAATGATTCCAAAGCGATTGCTTAGTCTAGAAAGTAAAATCTGATGGTCCACTGTATCAAACGCAGGAGATAGGTCTAACATGAGAAGTATGACACAACCGTGGTTGTCAATCGCTCTAAGTATATCGTTCTGAACTCTAACTGACGAGCGCCGTTTCTGTGCTATGGCCTTTTTATATGCAGACTGCAAAATCTCAGACAGATTTTCATCACTTAAGTTCAAGTCTTTGTTCATGCGTGAGGCAACAACCTTTTCAATGGTTTTCGAGATAAATATAAGGTTGGAAATGGGTCTGAAGTTAGGAAACTGTTCATGATCCAAGGCCGGAAGGTTTCTTGAGTGCAGGTGACAAAACTGCTTCTTTCATTTTCTTAGGCATCACACATTAACGAGCGACAGATTAACAATTCTATATAGTTATATAAGAGGTAGAAGCATATTAAAACAGTCTTTGAAGATACTGCCAGGTGTTGGATCAAAGATGCTTAATTTACAAGCAGAAGCGCCAGTGAGTGCATGATAGTTCGTTAACAGACGTTGGGGAGAAGGCACGGAGCTGGCATATCAAACAATTTATTGAGAAAAGTGTCGTTCCTGAGAGCTCCCTGTGATATTCCATATATGGTCAATATATTCCATATTTGGAAAGCAGGACGGATCGTCGAATACTAGAACACGTTCAAGAAGTGTAGCGAGCCGGCAGAAGAGAGGCGGATACAACGTAGGCTACAGGAAGTGCTATTAAAAAAATCGATAGCGAAATTTGAAAATGATGAGCGTATGCCTCACTAGCATCTATTCAGGCCCAAATATTACTCTGAACGACAACAATTGTTTGATATGAAATGCCGGATCTAATCGAAACAGAGGTAATCGGCTAACGCTGTTGCCACCCAAATCAGATCAGGTGATGTAAACACACAGTACTCTGGAGAATCTTTGAAAATTAATTTTATTCAGATAGGCATGATAGTAGCATCTGTTTACATCGCATAATCTGAATTGGGTGGCAACAGCGTTGCGAATACTTATGATCTGTGAAGAAGTCTTGATTTCAAAGGGGGAGGGGGTGGGAATCGGGCCCGGATTTAATAGGAAAACGTAGTGCAAGTTATTTTTAAGACGAAACCCGGATTTCCACCCTGATTGATTATTTTGAGTTGGCTATAATCCGGAATTCTATATCACTTTTACTCAAATGTCTAAATATTACGTGCCGAAAATTACGTCTCCCGTGAAGCATTGCGCGCGCACTTGCTAGAGCCTGGTGACTAGAGTACCGAATGAGCACAGATCGAAGACATGGACACCGTAAATATACTGTCATGGATGGCGACGGTTTGCACAATTGGTTTATTTCTTACCGGAATGTGAGTACTGGTGTAATATTCATAACTTTAGTTGCACTTTGCACGATCGTTTTAGGAGCGAGTAGAGAATACCCGTCCATTTTTTGGAGTTTAATAAAATTAAATGTACCGCAGTCCCGCAGTGATCTCAAACTCAAAGCCTTATGGTTAACTATGAATCCTATAACATTTGAGAACGAATTGTATATTTGAATTAACTTTGAATCCTACAATCTTTTGAGAACGACAAAGTTATATATTTAAGTGCTACCGCAGTCCGCAGTCTTTTTTAAGCTTATAGTTATAGTTCCTTTATAAGTATAAATCGTATACATTTCCTAACTGACCTAAGCTAAGTATAAACATTAAACTAATAGTAATAAATAAGTTTGTGTATATATAAAACTACTAAACTATATAGGGATAGCCTGCTAGCAAGTCCCTTCTGTTCTGCTAATTTCTGTTTTAGCATGGCTAAACATGGTTCGAGATAGCACATTACGTGGCACAACATGGCTGTGTTAATGCACCTATCAATGTCAACCCCCAGGGGGGGAGGCCGGGCAGATATGGGCCATTTGACTTTTTGGGAGAATTTTGGTCAAAATCCCCACCCTGGGGACTAAATTCTGGGTCAAAACTGATCAAATCCCCCACCCTTGTATAAAATTGATTTACACAAATTCAAGAAGTATTTGGAATGATCTATAGTAAATAGGAATGAAGCGTTGAAGTATTAAATTAATTTATATTTTTAATGTGAACTGGACGGTAAACCTACCTTTTAGACGAATCCAAAATGGCCGACAAACATGAGGCACCAATATTTAGTACCAGTCCCTCTCTTCCAAAAGTCAAATGTCCCCACCCTGGGCTCCAGGCTCCTGTTCAAATTCCCCAGGGTGGGGACACCAAGAATGGTCAAATGCCCCACATCTGCCCGGCCTCCCCCCTGGGGGTTGACATTGATAGGTGCATTAGAGCTACAATTATAAAGAAGGGACCGACTCTTTCGTAATTTATGAATTCCCCGTCAGCTCATAACGGCAGCCCAGCAACGCGAAATGCCATTGGTCAGTTTTTACAGATTTTGCAATAAACCCCTTTCTTTAATTTGAAATGTGTATTGTGTGGGATTTATAGGGACTCCTCAGCACATGTATACTTAATTTATAAACTGCGTTTGGGACCCATAGGCATATGCCACCTATTAATAAATAATACAGTACCCACAGGGATGTGCTTACAAAACTCTACAGGCAGGGAGTTTCCTATAGGGAGTTCCCTATAGGGAGTTCCCTATACCTTCCTGTATAGAGTGAAAGCTCAATTTATAAAAAAAAAATGCAGTGTTTTGAAGTTGAAAGCTGGCATTCTACATGTAGATGCCATTATATGAGTTAATCAGCACTCTGTCTATCGCTTTAAGCATATTTCAGTTTTCTGTTTTAATTAATTCCCACATGTACACTACTTTAACTTATAGCTGAAAGAAAAGCGAAACATGCTTGAAACGGAACAGTATAATTTTATATACATGCACTGCTGATACCAGCATACTGCATAAAATGATACCACTGAACTAATACAGAGGTGAACCTAAGATTATTGAATTCTTAAAGTTATCAAACAAACAAGGTGTCCTTAATAATACAATAAAAAATATATCTTATTTTGTAATGTTTTGATTAGCACAGGTAGCCTATTACGAGCTTGTGCTTTTTTGACATATTGTAATATTGTCAGTGTAATATCATATAACTCGGACAAATTAATCCCTAATTTCAACTTGAAATTTCACATGCAATTTGTAATTTCACATGTGAAATTTCAAATGCTGCCTACGCGTGCTAAAAATAATGCTTTTCTGCATTGTAATTTGCCCTCCATATAAATATTAATAATGGAGAAGCGGCTCGGGAAATTACTTCAATTTTGACAGATACGAGTGAAATTTATACCTAATTTCACTCGTCCCCATTTGATTACCTATACTAATTACACATATTATATATTATTATTGATAAGTAATTTTGTGAGCTATGATTGGTCAAATTGTGTGACGTATATGTTGTGGTTCAATTATATCTTTGGTTCAAAAATTTTGAACCAGTACCATTTTTTTGAACCAGTACCATTTTTTTGAACCAGTACCATTTTTTTTTATCAGTTCAAATGCTTTTTTTTAGCTCAGCCGCAGCTGTGATTATTCTGTAAAAGTCGGCTCGGTTGACACAGTTTGTTCAGTTTCGGCAAACGATTTCACACGGGCGTAGAGGGAGGTTGAGTTTGCGAGTTTTTCTTGAGAACCCTAGCTCTAGGTGGGTAAGATCTTGTTTACTGACCGGTTAGGGTTTTTTTATGGTTCAGGGTAGGGTTTTAGTTAGTTTAAAATTTCCAGCATAATTTTCCCACAAGTAGCCCAAGCTGAAATTCGCTGTAACATGGCACAGACATAGTTAAGGAACACAAGAAGACACTGTATAGGTTTTTGTCGAGTTTTATTCAAGATTTACGTTGTACATGGAAAACTAAAAAATACCATACAAATGCTGTTAAATATTATACAGACCGTGTTGTCGTCCATGTAATTTTATTTCCAAGTCCGATTTTGTTAGCAGTGCGCATGTGTGAATAAAATTAAGAGACTGGAAACAAATTAGCATAAGTAGAGGGACTGTGTTCGACGATTAGTCACCTATAGAATAAACGGTGGTGTAAAAATCAACAAGCGCTTCTGTGGCGCAGTGCGTTAATCGACTGGACTATCATCTACCAGGCGTTCCTCGTAATACTGTCTCAAGTTAAGCCCGACCGGGCGAGGTTAGTAAGTGGATGGGTAAGTGGTATAGACTGTATAAGTGGTATAGTCAAGGTAAGTGGTATAGTATAGTAACGTGTCTCAGGGGGGACACGGGGAAAGGAGGATGGGACTGGGGAAGGGAGGGTAGAAATTAGAGGGAAGAGAGGGTTGCCAAAAAATATTTTGTAGGGGAGGGGTGGGTGGATTTTTTCTTTTCTTTTTAGAATCTTGAAAAAATGAACCAGTTCAAAAAAATGGTACTGGTTCAAAAAAATTGTACTGGTTCAAAAAAATTGTACTGGTTCAAAAAAATTGTACTGGTTCAAATATATTTGTACCAGAGGTAATATTTGAACCACAACATATACGTCATGTAACTTCTCATACAGACCAGTTCCTGCATGCACCCATTTCTGGTCTCAAAGAAAACGAAGAAGCTGTATATACATGTAATAAACATCTAAGTCATTAACCTTGTTTGCACAGTCCATACCGTAAGTTATTGATCCTCTTTTTTTCCTTTGTATGGCCTGTGTATGTGCTTCGCATGCCATATGGTACAGACTTTGCACTTGGTTAATAAGAGGGTATATTTGTGGCTACGTAATTACAACATTAATTTAAAGGAACGGAGCCATGCTCAGTGCCTATGCGCGAATGTTTGAATTTTGGTTGGGTTGCCAAGAAATCAAAAGATGGGGAGAGATTTGATACATGAAAGAAATCCCCTTCCATCGGCTTTGCCTACATGTAAGTTTCATTTGACCTAAAACCTATTTAGAACAGTAATTTAGTTGTGTATCCTAGGATTTATGATGTTATTTCTATTATCCCAAATACCATACATGTACAATGTAGATCTTTGAAGCATCCAGTGAGGAGTTTGTAGGATTCTAAATCATGAACTTCTCAACTGATGCAAGTCACAAAACTATAAACTCTAGATTTCATGCTAGCAAAAATTGCAAAGGTCGTTACAGATCAGTTGCGTTTTGATGTGACGTGACATTAACATCATGATTTTCCATTGTCATTGACATTTATTTATTTATTTAACAATGATGTGTTATAATGCATGCGCATTACCATGGCACTGTTCCTTTAAAGAGTGACTTGATCATGCATAATACATGTAAATTACATGTACATGTATGTAGCTACCTATAAAGTCAAATTTGACAATTGAAAAACAGTCTCAATATATGGAATTTTTACAGAAATACTGTAGTTTTATTCCTGTACAAAGTGCTATCATGGGATACTGACCATTTGGGCATATAAATTATAGATTAATCATGAAAAGCAGAAATATATTTTAGGGAATACATTTTATATACATATATATACATGTACATGTACATGATCTATATATATATATACTGTATATAGAACTTTATAATATCAATAATGGGACTCAGGTTCCTATATAAGAATTAACACACAATTTCATTCATTTGGTTGAAAGACCTGAGCTCAGCATGCATGATGGGATGCTCAAGCGCTGAGTAGAACCATGTTTATAATTATAATTAATACACTTTTGAGGTCTTGAAAAGCAGCTGAATCGAATGCACTCACGTTCTGCTCATGCATCCACAGTTTTTCAAGACCGAGCTTGCATTATTTTGGTATAGAATATGGAGAATCATCTTCTATTTGTTTAATAATATATTTTTCTTCTCATGGTCTAGGTTAGACTGCAAGAAGATGATCCAGAATGATAGCACTGCTTATGTGGCCTTCTTTCCTTTTCTTACAACTCATTTAAGGTAAGGAGGGATAATGTTAACCCCATAATCCCCCCTAAAATGCTGATCACTCTCATAAAAAAATAATACAAGATATAGAGAATGATTTTGTTTGGCACAAGGAGAGCTGGTTTAATGGAGATAACAGTCAATAATAAACACAATGTAAAAACAAAATTACACTTGTCTGCAGAAAAAAACTTTCGACCTGCCACAGGGTGGGAGGGTGGGAAAAGCAATAATTATCACAATTAAAGTACATGTAGACTTATAAAAAGTGTCTAATGATGATCAAGGTGTATCATGAATGACACAATTAACATCTACCCTACACGCACATGCATCTGCCTAGGAATTCATTATATACATGTATATAATTGAAACATGAACTATATAAGATACACTATTTTCAGACTGATGTGAATTAAATATTTTGAGTACAACCCAAAATATTGACAAATCATTATTTTAAACACAAATCCTTCAATTTGATTGGTTAAGTTACTCATCTATTCTGTGATAGATAGTACATTGTAAGTAGCAAAAAGGCAGTTAATAGATGGTTTCTACTAAAATTAGAATTGTATGTTAAATATATATGGGCAGTTCCATATGAGAGAGGGAATTATGGTAAATTTGAAAATGGAAGTTTTAATTTTTTTATTTAAACATTTTTTAATTACGAGTTCACCCCAAGAGCTCTATTAGCTCATCTAGGGGGCTCACACGTTACACTAAAATACTTATAATACAGTATTATACAGTTAAGAGACGGACGTTACAAACTACAGACTATACGATAAAGAAATAATAAATAAAAAAAAAGTGATAAGGTTATGACAGATGAAAATGATTAGACTCTCTTATATAATACTGAACGTGGTAAAAAATATCAACATTTTCATCGTTGGTTAATAAGGAAGATCCAAATAGAAAAAGTACGATTTTTTGAGAGTCTGAAAAGCTCAACCATCTGTTTGAAACAATCCGACCAACAGCGGAGAGCAAATTTGGTCTAATTGTATGTTAAATATATATTATGGTGATAATAAATTATATGAATTGTGTTACATGTAAGCAGTCTAACTGTACGTTAAATATATATTATGATAATGATATGAATTGTGTTACATTAAGCAGACTATATTATGATGATGATATATGAATTGTAATTACATGTAAGCAGTCTAACTGTACATTAAAATATAATTATATTATCAAATGGTGATAATATATGAATTGTGTTACATGTAAGCAGACTAACTGTTCAATGCATTCTGATGATGATGATAGAATTGTATATAATAATTAAAGTGTCTCTTTTTAAATTGAAGCTGTGGTCTGTGGGCAAGTTATGGCTACCTGAAATCAGACTCCACTCTTATAACTATTAATGGCACTGGATTGCTCTTATCAGCAATCTATATGATTTGTTACTTTTACTACAGCAGACAAAGGGTAGGTGAAGTTCAGATCATGATCCCACTTTAGATTGGGTTGCAATCTTTCAAATTTTGTCAGACTCTGTTCACACTTTATAGTGCCACTACAATCAAAATTTTAGATTAATTGTGATATTATTGCGTATTTGTAAAGTAAAATTGCTATATTTTTTCCTATCCATACCATTTTTTTTGTATGACGACAGGAAGTCTTATTTTTGGGGGTCCGAATCTTGAGTTTTTATGTCTGCCATTACTCAAACCCATTCCTGTGACAGAGCTGGACAGTCCAGCTAATTTCAAGCGGACATGACGTCATTTTCTCAATACAACAACATGCAGGGCTATATTTCACACAAACTTTTGCCTGAACTTGTAAGTAAAGTACATGTTTATGCTATTTTTTTCCAAAAAGGAAAGGAATTAAAGAACAAAGTTTTGAATGGAAATATGCATTTACAAGAGTGACACGTTGAGAAAATGACGTCAGCACAGCAAACCACTGGTTGAAAATCAGGGAAGTATTTGGAACATCAGTAATGGCGGACAATCATTGATTCGATGGTATTTAACTCTCTGCAAAATTCAGAGTTTACTTTGGTCCTTTGGTATTATTTTTCACTGATTTGGATATTTTCAACACTGTGTGTCGTTTTAGAAAACAAAAATGTAGAAAAGTAAATGGTCGAATTTCGTTGTAGTGGAGCCTGCTTTATTACTCGGGCTGCCTGTGGCAGCGCCGAGTCTTAAAATGCAAGTCGTTATTTATTTATTTTTATTCAGTGTAGCACGCGATCTGCGCATGCGTTAAAGGTCAAATTCACACCAATCAGATTGCACTGTGCTGGTCACGCAACAATCGCCAGGTTAATGTATTTACAGAATTCAATACAGTAAATCAAAATGGTCGACCCGCGAGGGCGAAAGCCTTCCAACAGGCTCAGAATATTTCAACTGGCGCTCTTGTTGACCATAAAAATACATGAACAACCAGGAGCCGTAATACATTCGATCAGCGCTGTTTGGACAGATCCAATGTACATTTAGAAACGTAAGCGAAATACAATATCCAAACACGTTTGGATATCAACGGGTATCGAATTATCATCAAAGGTTAGATCTCGTCAGGCGCGCTCAGATAAGAAAGTTCAAAGCTCTCAGACAAGGCGAGACAAGGAGATATCACTTTCAATAAGTCATTGTCAGAAATCTATTCCATCGTGGGCGGTCTTGTACAGCTAAGGCATGTTTTACGACAGAATAACCAGAGTCTTTCTACTGGATTGAGAGCTCGAGACATTATACATGTCGGCTAATATGGGGAAAACTGAAAAAAAAAATGAACTTTGACGGCAGAAACCCTCAATTGAGCCAAGCGGAATATTTACATGATCCGCTAAGATTTTTACAAATCTTAGTTAAGCAGATGTTTACTGTAAGTAAACTCTTTTTGATTTGAATAAATTTCCTCTCCGTTTGTCTGTTAATGTACTTTTTCTTCTAATTATCGCTTTATTTAACATCTGTGATTTAGAGTATGCGTACCTCAGAATAAATTATTTGAAAGGTCAACTGAATTCTTGTGTCGATAAGCGCAAATGTTTTTTGTGAAACAGTCTGTGAAAATGAGAAGCGGCTTAATAGAAGAGCTTTCTCATTTATAGGAATTACAATTTTTTTTCTTGCTATGAAATTTATGTTTCATTTCACATTTATTCATACAGTTTTAGCCGGACATTTCCCCGAGTTTTTGATCTATTTTCAATCAAATTCAAAGTCTGAATATGTCATTGTATTGCATTTATACACTTGAATTGCCAGTATTCTGTTGTTCGAATCCTGCGTTATCATAGTCATGCCATAAAAGCGATTAATAGACCAGTCTGTTTTTTTGACGTTCTCACTGGCGAATTAAAGCACGACTTGATACTAAGAGGATTTCAAATGAAAGTGTATTTCATCTTCAATCTCATGTGGCCCGAGTGAAAGCCCAGATGGGCTCTTGTTGTCAATATACTCAAGAATAAGTTAGAATAGACTTATTAGATGGAATACTGACTCGAGACCAGTACTGCTTATTTAAGGCACATTTTGCACTGCAAGGTACAAAGACCTCCTGATAATAATATGATATTTTAAGATACAATTCAGTATATTTCAGTATATTTCAGTGATGGCTGATATAAGTGATGATTATATTTAAATTCCATGTATTCTTATTCCAGAATGTGGTTAATTGAACATGCCTAAGCTAGATCGAGTCACCCAGGTTTATTACAAAATGTACACCTGCATGGTGTCAAAGAATATCATCACATGATGTATGCACCATTAACTTGAGCCTGTAAGTTATGGGCTAAATTTTGATGGGTGTCTTGCTCTTGCTGCAAAAAAGGGAATATAAGCAATTAAGGCACCTATACATCCCAAATTTATATACATGAATAATTACCAGTAGTATTTTAAGACATCTGAGCTCTCGGCATCAGTATAACCCCTTCAGTGTAACAGACACTTATAATTTTTTCAGTAGGCCAACGATTAACAGTGCCCTCAACATAATTGGCCGGTAACAAAATTTTACAATGAATGTATGGTTTGGAGGGACAACGTTAAATAATAAGAGAGTTTGTATGGGAAAATTGACATATTTGATGCCTTCTAGCATCGTCAATATTGAGCCAAAGTTCACCAAACTTTCCAGACTAGCTAAGTTTGATCTGTGCTTTTGGAAAATAATGCTCACTTTGACTAGTTATTAATTGAATTAGTTTTACTGACTCGGTTCCAGTTCCCCACTCGTTTTGTTACCGGCTAATTATAATACCCCCTAATCCAATATGTCAGAAACGGTCATGCATGACTGTATTGTATAATCCATTATTAAATTCATTAATAATTCATGAAGCAAAAACAAAGGAAATTAATATAACATCAGTGCCTGTATATCTGATACAACACTAGTGTTGTATCATAATTTATACATATACTGATGTTTTAATCATCAGTCCTGCATGTATCCAACAAACACCATGCTAGTGTCTGTTAGGTGGAGGTCTCACAACCGATCACTGCTTCCCCTTTCCCAGCTGTTGGTGAAATGTGAAAGAAAACTGTACTCTATAATGCACAGAGACTAGTGTGATCAATGTGGGACCTGTTTTTGTACACACTGCACATGTCATTGACCATTAGTACACTACAGAGCTGAACTCTCTTTTTTACGTTTTCCATCAAAAGTAGTTTATAACATTTGTGTTCGAGTTGTATAAGCCTATACAATCTCTCGCCTGCGGCTCGAGATTGTATACGCTGATACAACACTCCTGCTCATGTTGTAAACACTACATAAATTGGGGCCTAAAAGAAGAACATATTTTCTGTTACCAAACTGGTACATGGTGGGACTGCATTACAAGCAGGATTTTAGGGTACACAATGATGAATGTTGTGAGACCACCTTCCTATGAGCTCAGTACACATGGTACATGATGTAGATTGTATACCTGTTGCTTTTTCCTCATTTGTTTAGAGTCATCAGATTACCCTGGTAGCTCTTGCTGCTATTAGTGCCTTTGGCTTGGAATGGTACCTTGTTCATGTTGTCCAAAGTGCAAAAACAAGAATTGCAAACCTTGGTTTAGCATGTCTTGTGGTGACAATAGTCATGCAGGCTTCACCTCTCTCTGCTGTGGTATGTAGCACTTCAAATCACTTTAAATACTTAAGACCCAAATCATGCTAGATCATGTATTTTTATCCCTATTGATCATCATGTTTTTAGCATCCATATTATTGTTAATTGAACTACTACCTACAGTATTGTGTTAACTGTTAAATGTTTCTCAAGGGAAGGTGAATATTCAATTACCTGCCAATAGTTCTTGTTGAAAGGGCTGTGTGCCACAAGGGCCTATAAGTGGCTTAAGACTGATCACATTTTAAATTCTAAGGGAGAATTTAGAACGTGATCAGGAGTCACTTAGTCCCTTAATTTAATTTTTTTATTTCTCTATTACAGTGCAACTACTGTAACCTGAGGGCCACTTAGACAATGAGAACTAAACACATTCCAAAACGAAAATAAAGCATTCCGAAATACAAATCCTAGCATATCCATGCGATTTTCTTCATTCTGAATACTTAAAAACTATAGTCCACTAAATTTGCCTTTTACTGGATCGAGCTCGAGCAAGTTGGAATGCTATTGTCTTGTACTCGACACTGATTGGCTCAAGTAAGCGTAAGTTGAAATGCTTTGTTTTCGTTCTCCAATGTGATTTATTCTCGTTGTTTAACTGGCCCCGGTTATAGAAATCGCACAGTAAATTCAAAGCAGCCCGTGCACCTTACTCGCATCTCATGCACTGGAAGATTCAAGTCTCGATCAGTGATAACAATGGTACCAGAGTGAGGCCAGTTGTTCCAAATATCACAAAATTGAAGTCGTCAGAAATGTCTTAGTTTCTGTCCTACCGTACTGTTGTGTTATTTTGTGTCATAAGGAAGTTAAAGTGCCCCTCAACCACAATTTAAATAAAATTATTTTTGAAAAGAGAAAGTAATTTTGAATAATTCTGCGAAAAAGAAATTGAATTTGCGTTAGTCCTTGATTCTTTATGAGTGATTGTGTACCCGATTCTGATGACAGCGCTGCCATTAGACCTGTTACAAAAACCGGGGACGAGTGACGTAGTGAAGGGAGACGTTCACTAGAAGTTAGTAAACATGGTCTCTGTTTGCGATCGCTACATGGAAAAAGCTACTTCAAACTACTCTGACTTCTCTTTGTAAATTTTGACAACTGAGACAGACGATTTTCCTTTATTAACGTCATGAGCCCATAACTGCTGTCTTAAAAACGCTCATAAAAAAATCAAGTATTAACGCAAAAACTTTTTTCCGCAGAATTAATAAAACTTACCTCCTCTTTTCGAAAAGTAAAAGGGGTTGAGGGGCACTTTAACAATATTTTTCACCATCGACTGTAGATTGTTCTCTTCCTGTGACAAGCTGGGACAACAGGCCTCGTTTTGATGCCTTTATGAATAAGGTCAATTGGTTTTGAAATGTATGTATTTGCATGTACCATGTTTTCTCTGTTGTCATAGGCCACGGTTGTGAAGACTAAGAGCACAGCATCCATGCCATTTCTGTTCTCTCTTATGATGACCCTCACATCTATTATTTGGTTGGTTTATGGTTACAAGTTAGAAGATCCAAACATAATGGTGAATACAAATTGACACGTACTACTTGTAGTGTACATTGTTTTGTATCATTAATGGAACGGTTTTCAGTAAGTTTTCACGTAACTGGCACATGTTCAGTAGCTGGAGAAATAACTTCCAAGCCTCCCCTTTTCATACTATTTTCAATAGAGATCCTTACTTTGTCTGGGTAAAGTAGCTGTAGAAATAACTTCAAAACCTCTCATTTTCATACTCTTTTCAATAGAAAATACTTGGTCTGAGTAAAGTAACCAGCACAAATATCCAGAAAAAGTTTTGCCGGCTGCTGGCTCAGTTTTTGAAAACCATGCATGGTACAATACTCATTCATAATGGCCGCCACCTAATTTGCATAAATTGGAAGATTAATGTGTACAGAGAAACTATTCCTACCACATGAAAGATCGTACCTAAATTAGTAATTGACCACAGTTTGAAAGCAATGTTTCAAATTGCTGTCGAGTTATTGGCATTTTAAATGTAGAAAATACACGAAAGCGAGGCTGTTTAGGCCTACATGGTATATCTCATACAAATCTCTCTAATTTCAAATCGCTGTAACTTTACAGCCTTTTATGCTACAACACTCAAATTCTACAGAATCACCGATGTTGGTATGCTCGTTCGCATGGCAAGGATGTTGTTTTTCATACATTGAACATGTAGCTAAACTGTTAAAATACAGAGACCACGCCCTTTTGAATGAGGTGTATTGTCCCACTTTTTTCATACTGACTACTGGCTGTTTGTCATTCTCATGAAAATTCCGTGGGACTGCATGTTAATGAAATTACAGCACTTAGACAACGAGAACCAAACACATTGCAAAACGGAAATTAACGCATTCCAAAGTAAGCAGTATCCTAACTAACCATCCCTGTGTATTCTCCCAGAATAAACGTACATGTAATAACTCACAAAATATCTAAGTATCCATGTGCCCTCACCGAAATAAACCCCTATAAAGTCGCACATTATCCTTTATACTTAGTATCCATTTGATTCGGTTTTCTAATCTCGTTGGGTATTCATAACTACTAAATTATCCATTATCCATAAACACTTTATAGACAACCCGTCAATCCGGTAGCGGGTTGTCTATATGTATAGACAACCTCTTCAACTAAATCAGCCCCACTTCTCCCCTGTGCTACTCAAAACCTCATGCAAATGGTACGAAGTCAGTTATTAACTCGTTCCTCGGATCTTAGTGATATAGATTCATCGGGCGAGTTAATAACCCTTACTAAGTACCCCCAATTAATCATAACTAAACCACGCCATGCATGCGGCCTCAACTACGTCACAATTAACCTGCAAGCGGCTATGGGTGTTTTTTTGCTAATTTGTTTTCGGATTGGGCTACCTGTGGCGCGCGGTCAAAATGGAGCGAGGAGAAAAGGGAAGGAGGGGGGAGGGGAGAAAAGCCACAGGTAATCCGAAAACAAATTAGCAAAAAAACACCCATAAGAGTCGGTAGCAGGCTACGTCACAATATGTCCTCGTGTCCTAACTGGTAACAAGAATAAACAGTTCAATCAAACTTAAGTGTAATCTATCCTTCTTAATTCCAGGCTCCAAACTTTAGTGGAATACTTCTCGGACTCCTCCAGCTCTCCCTGTTTGTGATATTCCCTTCGAAACCAGCCAAGAAGAAGGAGTGAGGATTGATATGTGACGACGCCAAATATTTTCTTACCTTATAAAATTCCCAGACAAATGTACCTTTGCAGGATACAGTCACGTGGTTTACTGGATGGCAACAAATCTCAGACGTTATTTATTTACTTGTACGAGGTCGGTAATGTTATTAGCAAAACCTGTTTGTAAAATGCTATTTTTCACCTCCAATCGATTGCCGATCTTTCTAAAACTGCATTTTTGAAGATTGTTTGCCATCCAGTAAAGCCTTTCCCATGGGATCACGAGCTCATTCATTCGTTATTGAAGTTTATATCAGAGATACTTTAGTAAATCCTCGAGTGTAAATATATTTTAAATTGGGATGTGAAACTTTATGTATGTAAGGAAGGTTATAAATGAAACGGGGGATGTAGTTCAATGAATGAAAGCTGGAAAGTCGTATACAATTAATATACAGGGACTAAAAGCCACGTACACAATAGGAAATAAACCTTTTTTGCCGATGAACTGAAACAAAATCACCGTTAACATGTTTTGTTCAGTTATCGGCAAAAAGAAATGACGCCCCTACTATACATTCAACATGGCTTTTGTGACGTCAGGACTTTAACTTTCCTTGTCTACGTGTTGGATGCGTGGCTATCTGATCGAATGAGCGCTTCCAGTCTTTGAAAGCTAGAACTTCGGCGATGGCCGCATCACCTGTATATTTAACGATAATAACTTCATATACAATGGCTAACTGAATAATAATACAAACTTAAAATGAAATAAAAGAATGGTAGGGATACACTGGACGTTTTAAAATATTCACGAAGCAAGTAACAGGAATTGCTCAACAGATCCCAAAACTGCACTACTCCAGCATGTACTGCTGAGAATTTCTCACTTCGAGGGTGGATGTTCACTTGGTGTAAAGGTTATCACGTTGGCTTTACTCACAGAAGGTTATGGTTCCACGCCCATCGGTAAAAACGTCACTTTTTTTCTCTATACTTCTTTTCTCTTGTTTACCCAGGAGTCCTAGTGTTCTGGGAAGGAATTGATTTGTGTTTAGGTGAGTGAGAACTCGTCGTTTTTCCTGGGAACTTGTTTTCGAAATGGTTAGGATAAGTTTTATGGTTCGGGGTTAGACTGGTTAGGGATTCGGAGTTTGAATTCTATTGAGCGATTCCTGTCTTTAGGAGCACGTATGAAGTTTTATTACATTGTGCATTCACAGCAAAAACAAACCATGCATGACTATGCATACTATATATGCATGAGCTAGTGTTAAATAAATAAAACAGCAAAGATATTTTACTTTAGACCTCAATAAAGTGTCGATTACTTCCTTTGCGAAAATAGCGGCAAATCCACGAGAACCAATAGCTGATATCACGTTTGAGTCTACGAATATCATGCAGATTCAGCGGTATTACCCTTTGTATTGTATTACCACACAGCGGTCAAACGTCTGCGCATGCGTCAAAAGTCTTGCAACAACAACATTCCAAAACAAATTCAAAGCGAGCCGGCGGCCGTCACTGTTCACACACCCGTTTTCAAACCTTAAGAACTTTTTTTGGTAAATTACGAAAAAATTTGGTAAACTCGCAGTTTGAAGTTTGTTCAATTTCCCGTCGACTGTGAAAATAAAAAGCTTAACTTTCACGTATTTTTCTTAACTTTTGGGGTAGAAGTTCACTGTAATATGTTTTAAGGTAAATTTTGCGCGGGAAATTCGCGCGGCCGCCCACCAGACTGACCGTAATACGCACGCGCAGACGTTTGTATTACGTCGTCGTTCGGGTCAATTCCGCTGAATATAATATTCGTGGACTCGACTGTAATATTATTAGCTGTTATGAGCGTCTCCACTAGCTACCCGTAGAAAAACGAATAACTTATAAGATATTACTTCTTACATATAAAGCTCTAAATAATCTGGCTCCTATCTACATTCGTAATATGGTAGAGTACTATAGTCCTCATAATCTTAGGTCTGCCAATTAAAGTTCCTTCTGAAGGTTCCTACAGTCAATTCATAGAGCTATGGAGAAAGGGCTTTTTCTGTTATTGCGCCAAAACTGTGGAATTTGTTGCCACTTACAATTAAGTTATGCCCCTCGGTGGGAGTCTTCAAAGCTAAGTTAAAAGCATATTTATTTAAGGAAAGTTTTTATTAGTTTAGTTATTGCTTAGACCGTAAGATTTTATAGTTCTAGTAAATTAACTTGCCTGTTTTCCAGCTATGAAAAGCGCCTTTGGACGTTTAGGATTAAGGCGCTATATAAATGTAGAATTATTATAATTATTATATTTTAAAGTAATGCTCCGACTAATAACGATAGCATGAACGGCAGAGGAATGTAAAAGGTACTAATTTTCTATTCTTTCTCGTAATTTCATTGGTTGATACTCATATTTTTAATAGAAACCATCGAAATAATGCATCTTCATTCGATAATTTTTTGAAGTTTGAATTTATTTTTGATCAACTAACTATGGTTTAATTTCGAAGAACTGATCGGCGTATATGTGAGGAAATTTATCAAATTTAATTTGATAATTGAAAGATCTTTTGTTTTCTCCCTTTCCGATTTGCTGGATGGTGGCTTTGAGTTTTCACTGACAGTAAAAAGAACCAACAGCATAAAAATACTTTATTTTCTGGGTGTAGTTTGGACTGTAGACATCTCATACAGCACTTAAGGCATATTCAAACAAAGTCGTATTGCCGCAGCCGATTGTCTTTTGCTACAGTTCTTAGCTTAAAGGGGCTGCGTCGCGGTAATAGACTATACATTCGCGTTCCGGGCCGGAAACAAGTTATTTTCACCGATTTTGATATGAACTAACGAACCTCTCGGCCATGTGGGATGCTTAAAATCAAAGCAAATATGCAAAAATGACTAACAAATAGTGAATATAAACAGTCTCCAGAGAAAATATTGAAAATCCTTTCAATCAAGCATTGAGGAAGGGAAGTTTAACTGTTTGTATCCAATTAGCCACCAACCGAGCGATTACTCGAAACATGCGCAGTACCATGACATAGCCCCTTTAATGGCTCAATGCAGTCGTCATTAGGGATCTTACACAATAGGGATTAAATAGTATATAAGGAACTAGGAACTCGACAACTTTATAATTTTACCGAGTTCTGTCTGTCCAACAAAGCTCACTGTAGTAGTTTTTATCTGTTTTAAATATGCGTTGCGGACATTACACAAAAACCGTTGCGGACATTAAATTTTGGGAATGTGCTTAGAATCCGGCATTGTTTTGTAGTCTGGAGCTTAAGGGGGAAATGTTTTTATTTCGTTTTGAAGTGTATTCTAAAGTATCGAAGAGTAACGTTTCAAGGTCATTTACAAAGGCAATGGCGAGCCGCTTCGACAACCTAGAAATTAGGATATTGATATCCTTTTAGTCTTTCTGCCATATACATTTGAATGATATTGTCTGAATTTCCCTCATTTTTGTCTTTCAATTACTTCAAAAACAACGTCCCCCACAGAGTGGGTGTGGCCAACATTCACAATATCTTTCTCGTACCTGATAGACCAAGAAGATATCTGCTCTTAACTAAAATAAAGTTTTTTTACCATGTCTCGTGTAGAATTGCTCCTCAAGTAGCGTTTGCGAAAATATTTGTAATGTGGGTGGGTTAGATTCTTTGTAACGTAACAGTCGTAATTGAAATAAAAGTGAAGTGAGACTTCTTCTTTATACCCGCTCCAGCTTGTCCGCGAGATACATCTAGTTAGTTTCTTGCTTTCTCTGCAAACCAGTAGAGGAAAAGTAGTCGAGGAAGACATGAAATTGTTACGCGAGTCTTCAAGTCGACTTGGTTCCAGCTCTCCTATATAAGTTTCTATTTTATTTTTTATTTTATCGACCGACCCGATCCACTACCACGAGCCAGAGGGCGATGCCTGAACGAAACATTTTATTGGGATGGCCTTATAAATATATTAAAAAAAAAAAATTCAGTTCACTATTAACTTTTGACAGTTTTTTCTTCTTCTCATCTTTTGCTTATAATTTTTCAAATTTGATTATTTGTTTTATGTTATTTTCATTTTTATGTTTTTTGTACTCGTGGTCATCTCTACTGTTATAATGTCCCATGTATTTTCGATTACGCGTATTCCTTATAGTTAGCTCATATTACCCCTGAAGCAGGAGGTTCATTCTGCCGAACCGAAATATAGGTTACAATAAATACACCAAATAACGGACTTGTGGGATACTTGCCGGCACACCGCGGCAAAACGTTACGCGCATGCGTATTTGCTATTTCTTGTCAGCGCGGCCGCCCCCAGTTTCCCTCGAAAACTGAAATGAAACAACCCGTGATTTTAAAGTATCCATTTGTGAACTGTTTTGTCAAAAAATAAGAAATCTACTTAAAAGATAAGCCTAAGACTTTAACAGGTTGAAGTTTTCTTAATTTGTTATTCACTGTGAGTTTACTAAGTTATAAAATTATTTACTAAAAAAGTTGAAACCCTCGGTAATTTGTATTTGATAGCAGAGCCTTCGTTCTTTTGGCCAGCGGAGCATACCGTTTTGCCGCGGTATGCTTGCACGGAGGCCTGCCGTATTTGTTCACCACAGGAAGCCCGGTATTTTCGATTACCACAGTAAGCCCGGTACGGTATTTTCGATTATGTGGTACAACTTTACCACAGGAAGCCCGATATTTCCTATTGGTTTGTGGTGCAAGTATCCCACAAGAAGTCCGGTATTTGGTGGATCTGTAAGAGCTCGAACGAGCTCTGTTCATTAATGTCCCATAACACACATCACAGAAAGACAATGTGAGCAATCAGGAGACCAATGTTCGCCAATTCGGTCTCCCAAAATGATAATCCAATTCAACTGTCAAGCTAATGATTTTTACAAGGATTGTATGGGAATTTTTAGAAAAATCGGAAACTGTACTAAAATGGTCAATAAAGTAATGAAATATTACTTGTGTGTTGTGAAGTTGTTCCTCTTCATCACCGATGCGTTTAGTTTTGATTTGAGGCACTTCTGAATTTATAATTCCTATATTGAATCCTTGAAAAATAATTAGTTTGGCCATGAGCTTCCTGCGATGTGATGCGAGTCAAGATCACGCAAACTGATCTATTCTTAGTCGATAAGGACTTTCAATTGTTACCTATATTAATCATCGCCTGTTTCCTCTTTGCTATACTTATTCAGAGACGGATCCAGGATTTTTGAAGGGGGGAGGGGGTAGGAGGTGGCACACGGTTATTTTGGGAACAGGCACTGCCCCTGTAAAAGGGGCGGCCTTCACCTCCTCGGAACCTGGAATAGTACTGGCTATCCAAACAATGCCTAACCCTGAAACAATACAAACCCTAACCCTAAAACAATGGAATTCTTTGTCAGTGCAGTCCAAATGGGGTCCAATGAAATGCAAGGTTTTGAGAGGTGAAGGCCTGCTGCTGTAAAATGCTGCAATAGGTGGCTAGCCACCCAGTCAACCCCCCCCCCCCCCCCTAAATCCGCCCATGTCAGTTGACAACTGTATACCGAGTCGGTTGCCGTACATAAACGGACCGTTACGCTGTGCACGTGAGGCAGAGATTGATATTAACCTTCGTGACTTATTTACATTTATCAATCTTTTCACGGTTTCAAGTGTTACAGAATTTTCTCATCACTCTTTTCTTTCCTTTGTCTTGGAGGCTAAATTTACAAACCGGTTAGAAAATGAAGTCGACATAGAGTCTCATCCAGTGACTTTTCTTTGGAATGATAAATTCAAAAATGAGTTCATCGGTATCATTGAATACGATGAGATATGCAATTAAGCTTTTTGTTTGATTCGATAGGTAAGGAGGAGACCGATATCGATGCGTTGGTTCTTGATTTTACAAACATTTTAGTCGATGCGGCTAAAAAGGTTTTACCAACTAGAAAATTCAAAAGTCAACGTATGAAAAAGAAAAATGTTATCAAAAAACAAAAATGGTTCGACAAAAATTGTTATCGGATCTCAAAAAGGAGCTACGCAACTTAGGGTTTTTGGTTTCAAAATATCCAGGCGATCCCTTCTTAAGACATAAGTTTTTTTCCACCAAGAAAAAATACAAACAATTAATTTAACGTTCAAAAAATCAATTTTAAAATGAATTATTAGATAAAATTCAAAACTTAGAAAGTAACAATCCAAAGGAGTTTTGGAAACTTGGTAATGAATTACCAAGCGCTTCTAACGACATATCTCCTTCTGTGTGGTACGAGTACTTTAAAGAATTGGATAAGATCAACTTTACAACACACAGTAAAAGTAACGAAGCTCAAATAGTTAAGGATTATCACATCTGGGCTTCTGATAACGTTAGGATTCTTGACGTTCCCATTACAATAAACGGCGAGATAAATGAAGTTTCAAAAAAACTAAAAAACAAAAAGGCTAACGCAAGAGATTCTATATGTAACGAAACCATTAAATCGTCCTTAGCCATTTTAGCACCTCAGTTCTTTAACACCGTACATGGTCAGAGGGGTTGATAGTACCTATATATAAGTCCGGTGATAGGTTAAATCCTGATAATTATAGGGGTATATCCGTTAGTAGTTGCTTAGGCAAATTCTTCATTCTTATTCTGAACACTCGATCGCTTCAATTCATTTCTAGACGAGAATAACATAATAAATAAAAGTCAAATAGGTTTCAGGAAAGGTTTTAGAACATCCGATCACATGTTAGTATTAAAAACCATAATAGACTTTTATAAATCAAAAAACAAACCTCTTTTTGCCTGTTTTATCGATTTCAGGAAGGCATACGATAGTGTATGGAGAGAGGGTTTATTTTTCAAACTCATCAAGTATGGATGCAGTAGAAATTTCTTACGAATCTTACTCAGTATCTATTCCTCTGCTAAATCCGCTGTGAAAATAAGTAAAGGTATCACACCCTTTTTTCAGTCGGAAGTTGGCGTTAAACAAGGATGTAACCTTAGTCTTACACTTTTTAATATTTTCATAAATGACATCCCGGATTTATTTAACAACAGTTGTGACCCAGTAAATCTGAATGGCACTAAGTTAAGCTGTTTGTTATATGCTGATGACTTAGTTCTGTTGTCTGAATCTAAATCTGGATTACAATCGTGTCTCAGGGAGCTACATTCATATACTAAAAAATGGAAATTATGTGTGAATCTAAAAAAATCTAAAATCTTAATTTTGCGTCATCTTCTCAGAGACTAAAACTAAATAAACTCTTATGGTACTTCGGTAATGATATTTTGGAAAGTGTAGAAGAATATACGTACCTAGGTATCATCTTTCACTTTGCAGGTAATTTTAAAATTGCCCACAAATTGCTGTACAACAAGGCGTTACGGGCGTATCATAACCTTTTTAGATGTTTTTCGAATGTTGAGAATGTCCCTGTGAAGGTGCTCTTAAAACTCTTCAACTCCGTGGTAACGCCTGTGTTATTATATGGTTGTGAAATTTGTTTTTTTTTGTGTTTGCGAAAAATATCTAGTTTCGACCATTTTAAACGTAAACTATTCACATCCGTAAGTTGTATAGATAAACTTCTTTTGAAATTTTGTAAGCGTATATTCTGGGTGTTCACAGTAAAGCATCAAACCTGGCAGTATACTCAGAATTAAGAAGAACACCTCTAATAATACAGATCGCAATATTGACTTTGAAATATTGGTTACGTTTAAAAGATGCTAATTTTAATGATACTCTCGTTGGCAAAGCTTCTAAGTCTTGTCTGACTTCAAATTCCAGTTGTTTCATTTTCATAAACTCAATACTACAATTATGTGGCTATGGTCATATTTCGGATCTCCACATATCTCCCTCTCGTATAGGTACTTTTATTAGAACGATTAAGTCTAAGCTTTCCAATTTCTATGTCAGTTTCTGGCAAAGTCAAATTCACAATAACAGAAAACTACGTACTTGAAAGATACTTATATTACGTTACGAATGGTAAACATCGTCAGGCTGTGTCTAAAATTAGGATTTCAGCTCATAAGATGCCTATAGAAACCGGGCGATACACTAACACTCCTACTGAAGAACGTATTTGTTCGTTTTGCAACTCCGATGAAGTAGGTGATGAATTTCATTATACAATGTCTTGTAAAAACGTTAATTTCATGAAAATTAGACAGGATTTTATTAGTGACCTATGTAACGTTAATGATAGTTTTCGGTTATTTGATAAGAGGTCCTTGTTTCTGTATCTATTAGCAATGAATGATGAATGTATTTTAAAGATTTCCGCTAAGTATTTGTACAATATACTTAATTTGGAAGAAAAAAATAATTACCTAATTATTTTAATTTAAGTAAGAATTGTTATGTCGTGAAACTCCAATGTACTATCTCAGTATAAGGATAAATAAAATTATTTATTTCTACTTTGCCAACTCATCCGAATGAAAAATATTTTCCTCCTCTCGTTCCTTAATGAATCATTAATACCAGCACAACGTAGTTGTATTGTTATAAGGTAGGTATACGGTTGTATCGCAAGCGACTAATACAACGCATATCAAGACAAGATGAAAGGCTGATTGTACGGTACTGGCCAATTATACAATTACTACCGATATCAGGTACACAAGTATATGGCAAGAAACCGTTAGCTACAAATTTTAAATTTTGAAAACATAAATGTGAGACTACGAGATAAAATTACAAGTGATGAGTGGGCGTGATAGAGAACTAAGATGAATACAATTCCATAATAGAGACTGAGTAGTATAAAATTACATTTCTTCCTTTCTGTTCATGCCTTTAGGTTCTAATGTTTGTCCTTTATCAATAAGAAATGCCTCGCGAGCCTTGCGAACGCCATCTATAGCCAGGGCAATGGTTGTTAGCACACAGCGGTCAAACGTCTGCGCATGTGTCAAAAGTCTTGCAACAACAACCTATTCCAAAACAAATTCAAAGCGAGCCGGCGGCCGTCACTGTTCAAAAACCCGCTTTCAAACCTTGAGAACTTCTTTGGTAAATTACGAAACAATTTGGTAAACTCACAGTTTGAAGTTTGTTCAATTTCCCGTCGACTGTGAAAATAAAAAGCTTAACTTTCACGTATTTTTCTTAACAGTTCACTGTAATATGTTTTAAGGTAAATTTTGCGCGGGAATTTCGCGCGGCCGCCCACGCGCAGACGTTTGACCGCTGTGTGGGAGTAAATTTGTGCTGATGCGTCATACGAGTTCTCCGAGAGACTGGTAACTAAATATAGATCGCGGGCGCGCATTTTGACACGTTTCCAAGATGGCGGCTGTTTAACAAAAATAAACTGAGCTGCTCTCTTGCCGCGTGCACTGTTGAAGAGAAGTACCGATCAAGTAAACATGCTGCTATGGATCCTCTCCTGGCTCGCTATAGTCTGCACAATAGGATTTTTTCTCACTGGAATGTAAGTAATTTTAACTTCGGTGCTTCAAGATATACATGTAAACTTTAAAGTTCAATAACTTTAAAATGTCTTTAGTATTAAAAGTTATGCACCTATCAACGGCTTCCCCGAGGGGTCGACCCCGGGCTAACCACGGAGATATGTGGGGGAATCACGAGGATTGAATGCAAACATTGCCCCTGGGGTCGGGGAAATGCTCGACTTTGCTCTAGGGTTTGAAAACTGGGGTGGCGCGTGTCTACCTCAAAGACACAAATATACACAAGGTATGCAACTCCGAGGCGCTTTTCATCGATGTGACCTCACTCGCCGCCGAAATTCGACAAGAAATTCAAATCGATTTCGCCTCTGCTTTTGGCACACACATCCAGAGATGTGTAAGCACTTCTCACGTTTCAGGCCAAACGACATCTTGAAAGCACCGCCTGCGATGTCTACCGCTGATTTGTGGACCGATCAATCTGCAGATCGTATACCGAGAGAAATATTTTGCATTCGTAATTTATTTTCCAAGCCATTTTCACGTTGTTTGGCCTGAAACGTGGATGAGAAGTGCTTACACATCTCTGGATGTGTGTGCCAAAAGCAGAGGCGAAATCGATTTGAATTTCTTGTCGAATTTCGGTGGCGAGTGAGGTCACATCGATGAAAAGTGCCTCGAAGCTGCATACCTTGTGTATATTTGTGTCTTTGAGATAGACACGCGGCCAACTGTCAAAACCTCGAGGCCTAATAAACTGCTTTAGAAGTCCCCAAATCACCCCCAAACCACTCACACAACTTCATTAAGTATCAATCTTTTATTATTGAAGATTTATTTCGTAGGAATCGGAAAAGAGAATTCACAAGGCCAGGAGCAATTATATAAACTCTTCCGAGATCGCTCATGATCTCAGCTCTTTCTCGTCTTCCTCGTCTCCTAAAGCGTTACCACAGGGTTACCACAGGTAACCCAAAAAGCGGGAAATATATGTCGAGTCTGGGCTGCCTGTGGTTTATATAATTGCTCCGTGTGAATTCTCTTTTCCGATTCCTACGAAAAAATCTTCAATAATAAAAGATTGATATTTAATGAAGTTGTGTGAGTGGTTTTTTGGCGATTTTGGGCCTTCTAAAGCAATTTATTAGGATTCAAAATTTTGACTCTAAAAGAAATTACAAGGTAGGCAACTCGACCTCGCCAAAGCACAGACTTACCTCAAAGATCACCCAAAGATCACTCAGAGGACCAAGATAATGAGCTGGGGTCTTCACCGAGTGTTATGACAGTTCCACGTGAGAAATTTTCGCTAGTTCGAAATTTAAAATTAGTCGGTAACCGCCAGTTTCGTTAAAAGCCTAGTAATGGTCCTCTGATTGCCGATATATTTGTTTCCGTTCCTTGGGTGGAAGTATAATTTCACGCTTGAGGGTCCCCCAAGAAAAAAAGAGATTTGCATCGTTTTGGGTAGGGGTGGGCAAAATTTCGACCACTTTAGTCGGTCTGGTTCTTACAGATCATTGGAAGGTCGCACTTTTTCAGTCTTGAGGAGGCCGTTTGGCGGTGATAAATTTGATGGATTTTCCTAAATCTCGGGTCAGACGTTGCTTGATAACTATTCCCTCCTGTGTCGAAAGCTGAATATCGAGCGAGGAAAAAAAGTGGTGATTTTTGGGTGATCTTTGAGGTAAGTCTGTGCTTTAGCGAGGTCGAATTGGCCTACCTTGTAAATTTTTTGCTTTAGAAGGCCCAAAATCGGCAAAAAACCGTCCACACAACTTCATTAAATATCAATATTTTATTATTGAAGATTTATTTCGTAGGAATCGAAAAAGAGAATTCACACGGAGCAATTATATAAACTCTTCTGAGATTGTTATGAAAGTAATCAATAAACCACAGGTAACCCAACAGACTAATAAGCGGGAAATATACGCCGAGTCTGGAAAGCCTGTGGTCCGATCGAGCATGATCGAGCTCCGAAGTTGAACATGAACTCGATGGGGATTATAACTTTATTTGAAGGCTTCCAAGACTAATTATGGCCTTTGACAACACTAGGGCGAACCATTCGAGGAGTTAGCAGAGAAGATGACAGGCAACTGGATAAACTGTGATGTCATTTGATAGACAAATCACAAAATGAAGAATATCTCTGCAAATGGTGGATAAAAAACATTATAATTGAAACTTTGCACTGTCGTGTGGTACTAAGGAAAATACAAATGTACACATCACTGTACTAATATTATGACATTGCCATGGAAACACTCTTGGCCCTAGGCTTCTGTGTGGAAATACAATTTCCTAATTTCTTTGTTAAAGACATTAATTTTCTGCTGTGGGTGCATCCGAAAACTTGGATCACTGTAGGCATTTTATGTGAGTGGTTTAAAGCAAATTATTTTCTATAATTTATATAACAGAAACAAAAAAAATTAATTTTATCTTTAAGGTGACAGAAAAGGAGCATGGGGTCCAGTGTGTTTCCATGGTAACATCATAATTATAGCACAGTGATGTGTATTTCCCTTAGTACCACACATATATGCAAATTTTAAATTGTTTTACCCACCTATTTGCAGATATATTCTCCATTTTGTGATTCAATAATTGTTTCCAGGCCATATCCACCATTTAATTCACAGTTCATTTCAATACATTTGCTTATTGCAAAAACCTGAATATCTCTGGAACGAGATGAGATATTGACAAATGGAAAACATCTCCCTTCCTCATTTCAAATGGATTTTCAAATCAGATGAACTGAATTTTGAATTCATAGACACTTTAATACCATCACCCGACCAACCCAATTATTTGAATCATGGAAAGTAATTTTAATTTTAAAAAAGACTGAAGAATAATTTCAAAACTGCCCCTCTTTTCCGAGCTCTCTACATTCATGCAAATGATGAATCCACAACTAGTAGAGGAAAAAGTAGTTGAGGAATACATGAAAGATTTAATGCAAGTCTCTGACTTGCTAACTAGGCTTTACTTGGAACATTAATTCTTTTTTCCCTTTTTTTTTGGCCATACCAACGTACCCATCACGAGAGAGAGGGCAGTGGTAAACAAAACATTTTAAATTGGGATGGCCATATAGTTTATTTACGTTGAGAGGCCATTCAATGAATATTCAATGTTTTGTACATGTTTTGTCATTGATTAATGCATGACTATATATGTATATGAAAATGTTTCCCCCACCCCTTGCCATTCAGTTAATTCGATGCTGAATTTGTTTTTGTTGTTCTAATAGAATAACGTGCAGGAAAATGTTATCTACTGGAAATACAGGTGATGTGGCCTTTCTTCCCTTCCTTACAACACTTATGAAGTGAGTAACAGCTGTAAAGTTACAATAGTTGTTAATTCACAAACATGTACATGTAATTACGTCAGGCTAAGGGCACACTGGGATGTTAACTATTATAGTAAACCAGCCAAACTATGGTTAAAAATACAAGTACATTCTAGAAGCCTTGAGAAAACCAGACCCTGTCTGATAGACATCTGATATTCTTGGCTGAACTGACATATGATGCATTCCAATGTGAGTGGTGAGTTTTTATGGTGACAGTTTGGAAACCACAAACAAGGATTTAATTACCTCAAACATCAAAATAGTTGACAAGCTGTGTCCCGACAACTAAGTCAATAAGGTTAGATTAACTTACTGTATGTTGTACATGTACATGTAGCAATAAACCCATCTTTTCAGGTAGGCTTAAACTATAGTTAACTTTTCTTTCTACCTGCCATCGTTGTCGGAACAACTAACCACAGATGAGTTTCCTATGGTAAACCGTAAAATGCAGGTCACACTGAGGATGCCAGATAAATCTGCTGAACTATAGTAAACTTCGTCCAGTGTGCCCTAAGCCAATGTCATTGGCTGACCTTGGCTTGCTGTAACCTAGACAGTTGAGATTGTTCTTGAGAGTGTATCCACATAGTGGAAGTACTAGGCCCAGCCTGGCTGTTTACATATGAAGAAAAGTTGGCTCGGGGACCCCCACTGAGCTATCCTGGGCGAGCCAACTTTTCATAGATTTCTTTATAAAACAAAGTCAACCGTCCACATGAGAAACCGCAAACTTAGCTTTTTCTCATAATTATAAACACTTTGGCTCGCCCACCTGGGCCAACTCGGGAGACATACAGTACCGCCCAGAAACATAGGTACATTTTTCGCGAAATTTTCGCGAGCAGATCGCGAACAGTGTTCGCAATCTGTTCGCGAATTGCTCGCACCATGTTCGCGAATTGTTCGCACTGTGTTCGCAAATTGCTCGCGAAAATTTCGCGCAATGTTCGCGATCAACTTCTGTGTTCGCAGTTGATCGCGGAACAACTCTTGATATTCATCTCGCTAGTCATATGACTTCGTGGATCATCACTTCTTCAAGCTACGAAATCAAGCCATCATGCTTGTGTTGGAGATATTTCCCATATTGTCAAACGAAAATTCGGACCAGGTTATAGAAATATGATCCGAAATTTCTAAGAAATTTCGAAGCGTACTTGTTCATTGCACAATTTCGTATTTTAACCTTTCTTTCACCAGGATTAACGTGTGACAAATTCGAATTCATGACAAACAGTTTACAAACGTACAGTAAGATGGTTTTGGTAAATACCCTGCGTGCCAGAGACATCAAAAAGTCAAGATTCTTATATAATAAAAGTCCCCGTCGTAACTGTCAGCCAGACGCGTGTCTCATTTCTGACACAAATACCGCGGGAAGGTGCAATTAAATTTCCATTTACGCGAACTGACTGAACCGATCCGATACATCAAAGCTCTTTTAATTCAAAAGGAATTGCACTCTCCAAGTAGAAGTTTTCTGGTAAGAGTATAGAAGTTTTTGCACGGCTTTCAATACGACAAACGTTGCTTCAAAACTCTGTTGATGTTCTGTAAAAAATTCAGACTGACACTTTCACGCCTGACTGATTGCACGTGGAAATTCAGACTCTAAGAAGAATTGAGATTTTAATACGCAAACATTTACAATGAATTCTGCCGAAACCTAGTAACAAGACAAGGATCTGCCGTAAATGTGAAACTACACTGAAACAAAAGTTTATTTGGTGTTATGCTTTGCGCTCAGCGAGTCAAGCTTTAAAGCGGGCCACGCACCGCCGGTGAGGGAACTATAAAGCGAGCAGCCGTTGTTTTGTTTATTTTACGGCTCACGATATTTCGATAACTGCATGGTCCAAATTTACTTTAAAACTTTATGCAATGACTTTTACAAAGATCTGGAAGGCTGGCGGATCTGAATATTATTGTGGATATACGGATAACGTTTACAAAATTGAACACTTCCGAAGTTGGGACGTGTGATTTATAGTAACGTCGATTATTACCCTTCCGGTCTTCGATTCGGGTTTCTATTATTATAGCCTGATTATACTGACTGAACTGAAGTAAACTCTACAGTTGTCCTCCTGTACCGTTCGAAAGTACAGTTAATCAAAGTCCGAATAAAGTTTACAACTCAGGTTGGTCGAATTGACCGAGTGAGCCGGAAAAAGTAACTTGATCTTGGACATGCACGGATCGAAATTTCGAAGGATCGACGTTTCGAAGAAGCGAAGTTTCGTGCGAATGTTCAAAGAATACCAAACAAATTTCGCACGATATTTCGTAGAGTGCAGCGAAACACTAGCATAAACGAAAGCTAAATACATCTCGTTGTCTTTGAAAATGAGTTCATCAAAAAATATTACCGAAAAGCTCTCGATATAATTTGCTGTGCAAAAATGTAAACAAAATAGCGTGCGCTGTACTGGCATCTCGAAGTTCTAATACATTGAGTGGACTTCTTGCACGTTCTTGCAGTGTAGCCGCAAAAAGGCAGTTATCAACTCGTTAAACTTGCGTGTTCTTGCAACTTCTTGCGGGTTCTGGCGTGTAAATTTTGGGCTGTATTTTATGCTCGCGATGTTTGTTCGCGAACACATTGCGTTCGCGAAGAAATCGCGAACAATTTGCGAACAGTTCGCGAACAAATTGCGAACAGTTCGCGAAAAAAACGCGAACAGATTGCGAACACTGCACGCGATCTACTCGCGAAAATTTCGCGAACAAATGTACATATGTTTCTGGGCGGTACTGTAGAGCAATTGTGCAATCCAATATTATGTGCCCAGACCCATTCAAGACAACTTTTCTTCCATATAATAAGCTGGGAGTTGGCTTGGGGGGGGGGGGGGGGGGGGGGGGCAACTTTCCTTCATATAAACAGGGCCTTAATGAGTGAGAGAGCCAGATGGGAAAATATTTGGTTTGAGGTCATGCACATTTTCCGGTTCTTTTTAATAATGAAAAACGACAAGCACAAAATCTAGCAGGTCTGGCCGACTTTTTTCAGCTCACTCACGTCAAACACGTGCTGCCCTGTTCATCACATGACTTTTGTAATTGGTTAAATTTAAAGGAACATGCACAATATGTCTACAATAATATCTTACAACAATTTATTCAACTTATGTACAAATGTATATTAAACAGACCTTGCCCTTTAGAGTATCTCATCTTTCGAGATTAACCTCTGTAATCAATATATCGATTTTAGTTCCTTTCAAAGTCTTTCTTGTACAAGCACAATGTACACCTAAACAAAATGGCATGTGCTCTAAATATACCTTTCATTTATAAATATTTATACAACGTACAATTTATATACCAAGCACTCTTTCATGTTTCCAGGCAACCTTTCATTTCCCATTGTTAGTAAATGTATGGGTTAATTACCCCACTGGCAGCTCAAGCTAATGATTTTTAGAAGGATTGCATGGGGACTGTACTAAAATGGTCAATAAAGTTATGAAATCTTATCTGTGTTGTGAAGTTGTTCCTCTTCATCACGGATGTGTTTATGTTTTATGCGAGTCACTTCTGGGTTTTTTCCCCTCCTCTACATTTGAAACAGCTTTTGAAGACTACATTTCTATTTGACTTTATACATGTACATGTGTGTTTATTTCACCTATTGTTTACTGAAAAGTTCCTAAGTCTCCCCTGCAGATTCCACCATTCAGCAATTGGTCGATTGAGCACAATAAGTTTGTTCTCCGAATCTCCTCGAAAAAACACGAGGTGTCTGATTCCTTCAGCACTCGTTCATCACTGCTCCCAAAGAAAAGCTGTTTAACGAAGGCTAATCTGATGGAACCTGGGCTTGGTACATGCTTGGTTACCCACAGAAACCGTAAAATTTGACTAGTAACTTACAAAGCGAGGAAATAAGTGATGGGTCAATTAAATGAGTGCTAGAGCTGAACATGAGAAAGGGTTCCTGGAGGTACAATGCTGAAAGTTTGGATTTTCGAAGAAATATGAGGCATCGAAGACTTGGACTTTTCTTTTAGTAGGGGAGGGGAAAAAACCCAGAAGTGACTCAAATCAAAACTAACCACATCCGTGATAAAGAGGAACAACTTCACAATGCACAAGTAAGATTTCGTAACTTTATTGACCATTTTAGTACAGTTTCAGATTTAAAAAAAATTCCCATACAATCCTTCTAAAAATACTAGCTTGGGCT
Source organism: Actinernus sp. WN-2022 (assembly GCA_030867875.1). Taxonomy (NCBI): domain Eukaryota; kingdom Metazoa; phylum Cnidaria; class Anthozoa; order Actiniaria; family Actinernidae; genus Actinernus; species Actinernus sp. WN-2022. Next base: position 12,476,054 of record JAOWCC010000019.1, on the reverse strand, counting down.
GCCTGTGATTACCCTCTATAAATAAAGTCTGTAATGAATTACTTCTCACACAAGTTTTTGGTAGCTACATGTACCTAGAATACTGCAGCCTACATGTATTGTATTTCTTCTACAGCTGTCTTCTGTGGATGACATATGGATACCTGAAATCAGATTCAACTCTCATCATAGTCAACTTCACTGGTTCATGTTCACAAGTTATCTACATTCTTTGTTACCTGTACTTCAGCAAGGAACGAGTGAGTATTTATTCTTGGCTGGATTAATAAGAAATATTATCGAACTCAATAATTCATGAAGCAAAAACAAAGGAAATCACTGAGCGATAAGTGATCTGTAAATCTGATACAGATTTTGTCCTGATTTACACAAACTTTTGCTTTGATTTTCTCAGGCAAAATAATTTGTATCACCAAAATAACATAACTGTATATATTACATACAGCTTGATACAGTACTGTTAGAAAATATTTCAACAGGTGAAGTGAAACACCTGAACGATTGATATTTCCATGATTGGCTTTAGGCTGGGGAAATTTCACTTGTTCAGGGTGAAACTTCACTAATTCCCCTGTTGAAATGCTTTTGAACAGTACTGTAAATGCCAACTTTTACAGGACTGGTAGTTATAAACTTTAAGGCTTGTAACATTCAAGTTTTTCATGTGTTCTCCTTAGTACACTGTAAGTCATTCATCCCACATGTGTGTTAATTATAACTTACAGAGAATAAAGAAGTGGAAAATGAGTCTTATGACGTAATTACAATGTAGTAGTCTGAGTGTATAATTTACATGTACCTTGTACATGACCATAGATGGTACATGTATGTATTTTTTGCAGTCTGGGTATAACCAGTTACATGTAGCAATCCTGGAATATACCATACTCACATGTACATGACCTTAGATATAAAATATACATGTACATTGTGCATGTGTTTTTGCAGGGTAACCAGCTAGCATTCCTGAAATATACCATACTCACATGTACATAACCTTAGATATACATTGTGTATGTGTTTTTGCAGGGTAATAAGTTAGCATTCCTGACATATGCCATGCTTGCTGGTACTGCTCTGTATTTGTACATGATTTTTGTTGTCACCGAGAACATCAAAAGAGCATCCCACATGGGGATGGTGTGTATTGTTGTCACCATCATGATGCAGGCATCGCCTCTGGCAACGGTGGTAAGTTCTAAAGTTAATTCCTTGTTTCATGTTTGTTCAGCACTTGGTCACATTCTATCAACCTGCAGTGTATATGTAGCTGTTTTTTGGTGTTATGGTAGTTAATAAGACCTCAAGTTTCTGTCTGTATACAGACAGAAAGTTGAGGTCTTACATGTATTTACTACTCAGCCCTAGAATATATGCCAAAAGCTAGGGTTTCCTAATTATACCTTAACTACATGTATATCTCTTTAACTGTATAATATTTCACACACTGAATTGCCAAGGGTACACTGTACATGTAATTTGTGTTCCCAAACACTGTGCCGTCACGAACATTATTTTAGGTCACGATAGCTTTCTAGTGCTTGTTATGTACAGAGAGACTTTAAGGACTGGCAGGTACAAAATGCAGACTGGAAAATGGAAAATGCAGACCAGAAACTGCAGACCGGAAAATGCAGACCAGACAAAATCAATAAGAAACATCTATCGGTCTGTAACAGGGCGACTCTGCAAGGCTTTAGACGACTTAGACCCTTCTTTTTTGGGGGTTATACACGTCTTATGCGGGATCTTTGCTTTTATCTTGGCTGCCGGCGAGCCACGTATGCGAGCCACGCCGAATCCGAGCTTTTCATGACAATATTTCCTTAAAAACAGAAAGGAAAAGCTAGGTATTATGAGGTATTTTGAATTATTTTATACTTACTTTTTAATTACGTTCGTATTTAGCCGGGTCCTTTCTTCATTAAACTGATTCAGTCCCATCTTCTGTCCACCATTTTTAATTTATTGCTATGCACAGGAAGCCCAAATCAGCCTCTCCAATTATATATAAATTGTTCTTGGAGGGGCTATTAAATTAAGGCAATTAAGGATTTTCTTGAACTTTCTTGTCTATTAAAACGATCGTCCTTTACCTGTGAACTTAAGCCAGAAACTAGTCCTCAACACTAAACGTCGTTTTCCTGGGCGCTCAAGCTTGAAACGTTTTCCAGTTAACGTTGACGGGGTAAGTCGTAGGAGCCTAGGGTTTTTGAGAACGAGTGCATGCTAACTCTCTTATCCACGTTTCAAAGACGGATCTAAGACCTATTGCATTGCATTTAACAGTATGGTCACCGTGAGATCTGTTGCCGTGCGGCCAGTCACCCATGATCCAACAACAGACCTCGCCCAATCCGTATAAAGTGGACACCCCGGCAGAATAATACCATTACTAGAACAATTATGAATATTATGTTGCAATCAATCAACTTCACACCGGTGTTAGCTTAGAACATTTCCGCAATTCGCTTTATCGGTTTATTTGATACATGAGTTCTAGAGCAATTACAGTATTGTAAACAGGGCTGTAATTGAAGCAGTCTTCCATTTGCAAATATTTCTCCTAATTGTTGTGTGTACAGATTTATGTACCGACATGAGCTCACAATGATGACAACATCATATCCCTGCAGCTTTATTCCGGGGTGGGGGGGTACATGTGCCGCGGGATAGGTATGGTTTTTGAGCTGCCGAGGTCTGGGATAGGGTATCCTTTTTACGGTTTTGGTCTGGGAAAGGGTATGGATTTGATATACTTGTCGTTGATGCCATGCTTAGCACTCTATTGACCACACTACAGCTTAAAATACCATATTAAAACAAAACAACGGCTTTCGTAGTGTAATTGTAATTAAAAACTGTTTGGGATCTGGACTCTTTCATAAACATCACAAGATCACGTCTGGGATAGGGTATAGATTTTTTGCTTCAAGTCTGGGATAGGGTATGGTAAACGGCATTTTTAGGTCTGGGATAGGGTCAGGGTTTTGAGGTCTCCGCGGCACACCCCTACCCAAAACTCTTCTGAGTACCGCCCAGGGTCTTTATAGTAGCTCCCGTAAGCGGACACATCCCATATTCCACAAGTGTCCGCTTACGAGAACTATTCCCGTAAGCGGACAGTTCCTGTTATGGACACTATTTCTGATTCCCAAGGGTGTCCGCTTTACCAAACAGGAAACCCAACTTTATATGTAATCGGAGAGGCTGCTTTGGGCTTCCTGTGCATATCAATAAATTTAAAATGGTGGACAGAAGAAGATGGGACTGAATCAGTTTAACAAAGACAGGACCCGGCTAAATACGAACGTAATTAAAAAGTAAGTAAATAACTCAAAATACTTCGGAATACATAGCTTTTCCTTTCTGCTATTAAGGAAATAGTGTCATGAAAAGCTCGGATTTGGTGTGGCTCGCATACACGGCGTGGCTGGCGCCGGTAGTCAAGAAAAAAGCAAGACCCCGCTTAAGACGCGTATAACCCCAAAAAATAAGGATCTAAGTCATCTAAAGCCTTGCAGAGTCGCCCTGTTACAGACCGATAGATGTTTCTTATTGATTTTGTCTGGTCTGACAAGGGATCACGGTAGCGAAAACTGATATCACTGACTCTAACAGCGCCAGATCGGATAAACAGACACCAACTGAAGACGACCCAAGTAAATGGTGTTTTCTTCACAAAAAACCGCACCCTGTGAGAAAATGTCGTACGTTTAAAGCCAAGCCCTTCAGCGAGCAAAAGGATTTGTTAGCACATCATGGCATTTGCTTTCGCTGCGTTGCTTCGTACGCTTATTATGCGAGGGACTGCACCTTTACTGCTGAGTGCGCAGAATGTCACAGCGACAAGCACGTGACAGCCCTCCATCCCGAAAAAGTAAAGCGCGAGACGCAGCCGCCCGAACGGACGCAACAGCCAGGCGAGCCAGCACAGACGAGTCGAGTGGAACCTAACACCATTACCAGCAGGTGCACAGAGGTATGCGGAGAAGACGCCAGCGGGATCGGGAAATCCTGCTCAAAAATCTGCCTAGCAAACATCTACGTTGATGGATCACCCGATAATAAAGTCAAAGCGTATGTTGTTATAGACGATCAAAGTAATAACTCCCTCGCAAGATCCAAGCTCTTCGAGAAGCTGAATATCAAAGGCGCAGCCACCGCCTACACATTGAAAACGTGCTCGGGAGTAATATAGACCAAGGGAAGACGCGCCCGAGGACTAATCATAGAATCTCTTGACCAACGTGTGACACATCGCCTCCCAACGCTTACCGAGTACGATGACATCCCAAACAATCGTGAGGAAATAAATTCCAACCCCAGAGGTCGCGCGAGCACACCTTCAGCAGGTCACGGACGAGATCCCAGAACTGGACCTAGGAGCCGAGATTCTACTGCTTGTCGGAAGAGACATCTCCCCTCTCCACAAAGTCCACGAGTCACGCAACGGACCCAGAAATGCCCCCTGGGGCCAGCGGCTGGACCAAGGCTGGGTTGTGCTCGGAAATACCTGCCTTGATGGTGCTCACAAACCAGACCGGATATCCGCGTATAAAACCCAAGTACTACACAACAGCAGACCATCACTACTTGTACCCTGCCCAAACCGTTTTCACGTGAAACACGACACTGTTTCGGACACGTGCGATGACCAGGAGAAAAACGTGTCTTCCTTCGACAATACGTTCGACGACGGCTTGGGGTGCAACGTGTTTGTACGCACGCAGCAGGACAACAAACCAGGTACCTCCACCGAGGACAGAACGTTTCTAGAAATCATGAAGCACGGCATGACTAAAGACCAGAATGGCAGCTGAGAGGCGCCATTACCCTTTCGCAACAAAGTCACGCAACTCACCGGCCAACAGCCGTCAAAACGCCCTGAAGCGCCTGAGGTCGACTCGCCAGACCCTAGACAGGAAGCCGGCAATGAAGAATCACTACTTCGGCTTTATTCAGAAAGTCCTTGACAATGGCCACGCTGAGCTAGTACCAGTGCAAGACCTGAAAACGAAAAAGCCGTACTGGTACCTGCCGCACTTTGGCGTCTACCATCCGAAAAAGCCAAACAAAATCTGTGTCGTTTTTGACTCGGCGGCTAAAAGTAATGGGGTATCACTCAACAAGCTGCTACTTTCGGGCCCTGACTTAACAAACAGTCTGCTTGGAGTGCTTATACGCTTTCGTCAGGACCCAGTCGCAGTGGTAGCTGATATCGAACAGATGTTCCACTCCTTTAAGGTCAAGAAGGATCACAGAGATTTCTTGAGATTCCTATGGTACAAAGACAACGACCCAGACAATGAGATAGCGGAATGCAGGATGAAAGTCCGCATCTTCGGAAACACGTCTTCGCCAGCAGTAGCGACCTATGGGCTGCGCAAGACAGCGGAAGTCGCAGAAGCCGAGCTTGGCTCTGACGCAAGAAGCTTCGTAGACAGCAACTTGTACATGGATGATGGGCTCCTGTCCGTTGCTGATCCCGCAAGCGCCGTTGATCTACCCCGCCGAACCCAAGCTATGCTGGCCACTGCAAACCTTCGCCTGCATAAAATTGCCTCCAACCACTCTGAAGTGATGGAAGCGTTCCCGTCTGAGGAACGAGCCAGTGGTCTCCACAACTTAGATTTTAGCAAAGTCCCCATTCCAGTCCAGTGATTGCTCGGGGTGTACTGGGACATAGAGTCTGACACGTTTACATTCAAGGTATAGCTAGAAGAAAAACCATTCTCACGGCTAGGAGTCTTGTCCGTAACTAACAGCCTCTACGACCCCTTTGGTCTCGCAGCACCAGTCATTATCAAGGGGAAGCAGCTTTTGAGATCCATGACCACCGAACTCAATAATTCCCCGTCAGGCGAGTGGGATACACCACTCCCAGTAGAATACAAACCAGCGTGGGAAGACTGGTGCCGCTCTGTCCGATGGCTAGAAGATCTCAATGTTCCCCGCTCCTACAGCAGCAGCTCTCTGAAAGCCGCAGCGCGAATAGAGCTCCACATCTTCTGTGACGCTTCCGAAAAGGCCATTGGAGCTGTCTCATACCTAAGGACCATCCAGCCCACCGGCGAAGTTCAAGTAGCCTTCATGCTTGGTAAGGCTAAGCTTACTCCAGCGCACACACAACTACCATCCCTCGTATAGAGCTATGCGCAGCCGTACTGGGAGTCGAGTTGAAAGAGTTAATCGCTGAAGAACTAGAGGTAAAACCGGATTCAGTGACGTAATATTCAGATAGCAAGGTAGTGCTTGGATACATTACTAACAACTCGCGCCGTTTCTATGTTTATGTCAGTAATCGCGTGGAACGCATCCGTAGATCGTCGGCTCCGCATCAGTGCCACTACGTTCCCACCTCCCTCAATCCCGCAGACCTAGCAACGCGATCGGTGGACGCCAGCGAGCTCAAAGGAAGTGTATGGCACGCAGGACCAAAGCTTCTCTACAACAAGGATCCAACAGGCTATGTTCAAAAGGAAAATGCCGCCTCAGAAATATCACCGGATGACCCTGAAGTTCGTTCGGATGTAAAGGTCCTAGCTACTCAGGTACAGGCCTGTACGAGCCTGGAATCAGAGCGCTTCTCCAGGTTTTCGCAATGGTCAACTTTACAGGGGGCCATCGCAAGGCTGATCGTTGTCGCTCGATGACACAGCCTAAGAAATCAGGTCCCACATGCGGTTTCTCCCACACAAGTGCCTAATCAAGCAAAGACTGTAATCATCAGGAGTGTCCAGTCTGATGCTAAAGCACTCAGAAACGCTTCCCAGGACAAGTCCACTAGACAACGAAGGGTTACTACGGGTCGGTGGCCGACTGAAGGAAGCAGAACTTAGCAACGAAGAACGCCACCCTCTCATCCTTCCGAGTTCACATCACGTTTCCACTCTCATAGTCAAGCATTATCATGCCAAAGTACAGCATCAAGGAAGGGTCTTTGCCCATGGGCTTATCAGAAGCAGTGGCTTCTGGATCGTAGGAGGAAAGCGACTGGTCAACAGCGTCATCAACAAGTGCTTCAAATGCAAGAAGTTGAGAGGCCGGCCTAACCCTAACCCAGACACAGAAAATGGCCGATCTCCCACCCGAGCGTCTAACCCCAGCACCTCCATTCAGTTATGTTGGGCTCGATGTTTTTGGCCCATGGCAGATTTGCGCCAGGCGCACCCGAGGAGGCCTCGCTCACAGCAAACGCTGGGCCGTATAACTATTCACGTGCATGACGACACGAGCGATCCACGTTGAGGTCATTGAAGCCATGGACACCTCAAGCTTCATCAACGCACTGCGCAGGTTCCTTGCATTTCGGGGACCCATCATTCAGCTCCGCTCAGATTGTGTTACTAACTTCGTTGCCACGCACAACGAGCTTCAAGGAGTGCTCAAGTCACCAGACGTCAGTGCCATGCAAAGCTATTTGTTGAAAGAAGGATATGAGTGGGTCTTTAATCCGCCCCATGCCTCGCATTCGGGAGGAGTGTGGGAGCGGATGATAGGAGTAGCCAGACGTATTCTAGAAGCAATGCTTGTAGACGTACCTCCTAAGCACCTTACTCACGAGGTGTTGACCACCCTAATGGCCGAAGTCACAGCCATCCTCAACGCCAGGCCTCTGGTACCGGTATCCAGCGACCCAGAGGCGCCCGCGATACTCACACCAGCTATGCTGCTGACTCAAAAGCCACAGCAGCTCAATGCAGCACCTGGGGGCTTCAGCCCTGCAGATCTGTGCAGCAAACAATGGAAACGGATCCAGTACCTGGCCAAGGTCTTCTGGTCGCGATGGCGAAAGGAGTATTTACCTACACTTCAGCCACGTAGAAAATGGCTACACAAGGCCCGCAACCTTCGAGAGGGCGATCTTGTCCTACTTTGCTGCAAGGACACGCCTAGAAACAACTGGCCTCTCGCGAGGATCACTCAGGCTCACGCCAGTCGCGATGACAAAGTGCGCAAAGTCGACCCGGTAACTACGAAGGATGGTTCGCAGAGGCGCTATCAGAGACCAGTCACAGAGGTCATCCTGTTGGAAACAGAGGCGTGAGCTGACTCAGGATCATCAAGACACTAGTCACTAGTAACCTTGATGGTATTCTTCGAATACCAGGCGAGTGTGCCGTCACGAACATTATTTTAGGTCACAATAGCTTTCTAGTGCTTATTATGTACAGAGAGTCTCAGACTTTAAGAACAACCCATGGCCTTCATCGTTTGCTTTCATATCGTTTGGTTTCCCTTTCTGTCAGAACTGTACTGATAAGAACATATTTAGCATTTTTGTCTTTTATAACCATTCATTATTGGATGTTATTATTAGCTTAGGTTTCTGTGCCATTTAGTACCACTGATGTAACCTTCGTCTCAGTTTGAATCAGTGCTTTCAGCGTGTACAACCTTTTATAGTTCATTCCGTTTTTACCAAAATAAATTTGTCAAGGATTATCGACGAGTTTAAGGCTATACTGCCGTAAGAAGTCATAGCACCAGCCGAGGTACGGAACAAACACTGTAATAGATTGATCAAAACTTTGTCCTTAGATACATGTACATTCAGTGTTCGAGCACCAGACCACACTATTAATTTCGCAAGATTCTCACATTTTTTTCAAAATGACACTCTCTAAAAATATACTCCAGGCCCCTAAGGGTGTAATGCAGAAAAACTAGCTATTAACTTAAAAATTAGTTCTAAAAAGAAAACAATGGTAAAAGAAGCCGTGATCATATCAAATAAAGATATCTTAGATTGCTGATGGGAATCCTGTATAATGACCATTGTGTCTCTCAAATGTACATGTACCAGTACAATGCTTGTCTTTGTGGGACTTTGGACAGTAGTTTTTGAGCAAGGTGGTCTATATAAAGCTCAAATAAGGTGTCGGTAATAGGGAAATAAAGAATGCAGCAAACATTAAAGGAGAACTGAAGCCTAAAATCAACTTTACATGTAGCTCAATGAGTAGATCTCAACACGAAAAGACTCATACCAACATTTATTTTACTGTGTTTTGCGTCAAAGGAAAGAAAATCTGCAAATCTTACTCCCAACTGCTGCTACGTACAGACGGCTCAATTCCTGTAATCTGTGGCGTACTTATTATACGGGGAATGAATTAGTTTTGTCATGTTGTTTTCGGCTTTGAATAGATGGACTAACGACTCATAATTGCACACTATTGTGCTTTCTTTGTGCTGAAAGTGTGGTTGTTTTCCTTGGTGTGCATGACGTACGATACGGGGAAAAAGCACTGAATTGAGCCACCACATAACTAGCTTTATCAGCGGAGAATCGGCTATTTTTTACCTTCAAAACGTATTTCCTCTTTTTAGACGTGCACCACAAAGAAATAGAATAGCAGAACTTATTTCTCTTGAACACAAGTTTGTAGTCGGATTGATTTAGAGTTCAGTTCTCCTTAAGATACTGGCCCTAAAATGAGGGCTTACCGAGGCAACAATTTTTACCAGTTGCTGGCTCCTAATATAAACACTGGATTGATATAAACTGACTTTACGAACCCATGCAAACTCAAATGCCTGCATGCGAAAGCTGTTGTTTGGATTTTTTTGAACACCATTTCTGTTTCAATTATAGTTTATCAAGATGTACAGAAAATATTACCATGTGAAGGAGCATGTTGATATTAGTAATCTTATGAGAAAAACAACCGAGGCCTTTCCATCCTTGCTGTCATTTTTTTTCTGCATTTGAAATGCCTGTTTAAACTCGATCAACAGCAATTCTCTACATTTCTTTAAAACTGAACACAATATTATTACTAGTTTTAATGTGATCTTTCATTCGGTAGCATTAGTTTCCCTAAGGAATTCAGTCAATAATTGGCTACAAACAGTTAAAGTACCCTCCCTCAATGCTCGATCAATTAAAATTAATATATGCAATATTTTCCTTGAAGCCTCCTCGCTACACAGCGAGAATATCGCAAAGTCTGAACACTGATCATTGTACATATTATGTGTTTCTGAAATATTTCTTTGTCAGACCAAGGTAATCAGGACCAAAAGTACAGACTCTATGCAATTTGCATTCTCTGTTATGATCACAATTGTCTCATTCATCTGGGTTTGCTATGGTACAGTAATTCATGACTTCAATATTCAGGTTAGTATGAGGTACGTTTGTACATGTATTATAGGTGACCTACTTTTAAATAGATATTTTATGGTCCAAGTGTAAAGTTCAACTTAGGCCATAAAAAAAAAGCATGGATAACATGACGATCCATAACTTAAAGCATGGACCAAGCAAACAAGTTTAATAAGATATTATTTTATAACCAACTTTGCTTTAATTTTGTGATCTGTATGGAAAGGTATAGACTGCAAATTGACAAAATTACTTATCCATTAAATAATTATTATAAAGTAAAAATAATCCTAATATTAATTATAGAATGATGTAAATATGTAAATTGTTTTCTAAATAAAAGAAACAGTAAATCTGAACTGCAGTTCATTTTGCCATGGGTGTGCCCTCATATAGATGCACAAATGACATCACAACATGACGTGCGGCATGAGATGCAGTCGAGTGGCATAACTGATGTTCTCGTCATATTGTGACATCATTAAATTCATGTCACATTCAGTGGTTGGGCTTGGGTGTCTGAGAGAAAATACAATTGTTTTTGCAAATCGTGAGTTCTTTCTATTATTAGCATTTTCACATACAAGAATTGTCACGATCAAAATTTAACTTCATTAAATATAAAGCAAATGTAAATAAGAGCAAAGAGTGTCACTCAGTGAAATCAACATGCACACAGCTCTTCATTTTTGCATCTATAAGAAGTCACATCTATGGCAAAATGAAATTTATTTGTTTTATACAATCATTATTATATGTACACATAACAGGGGTTTGTTTTGTGGGATATGCAGGACACAACCTTTTCTAGGGGGGGGGATGGGAAATTTTTGAAAGTTAGATACTTAGAGATGAAATAATCTAGCACATACATTTGGGGCATTACAGCAATTTTCAGTAATCAGGTAATACGCGGACTGAGAACTCAAATGTCAACCAACATTTTGCGTTTTTTGCTGCTGTCAATCAAAACTACAATGGCCACCTAATATTTATGAATGATGGCCATGTGAAGCTGTCCGATCCTGTCAGTTTCCCACTGGAATCTGCAATGTCGAAATACTTTCCATGGCTATCCCTCATAGATATTCGGTGGCCATCGTACATGTAGTTATGAGTCTCCTTTGCAGCCACCAGGGATTTCATCACTCACTCGAGAGGAGTGAGTGGCGAAATCCCCAGTGGCTGTGAAGGAGACTATAGTTATGATTGACGATAGCGTAAACACAAAACATTGGTCGATCTTTGAGTTCTCAGTCCGCATATTACTGAAAATTGCTGTAAAAAGTGTTAAATTGTTGTAAACAAAACCAAAGTGGAATATTGTTCCACAGTATTTGTGTAGATCAACACAGGTCCATTGTATACCAGTGAAATGAAACACTCAAAAAGAGGGATTTGACACCCCATCGAACCCCACCCCCTTCTACTGGCCTGTGTGGTTATTGACCAATCAGAGTCTGCATTTCGCACTGTTAATTGTATATATAACTATGCACATTTTGTATGACTTATGTACAGGAGAGAAGCTAGGTTAATATTCTATTTTATTTTTACTTGTAGTTCCCCAACTCCAGTGGTGTTGTTCTTGGTATCTTTCAGCTCATATTGTTCTGTATTTATCCATCAACCTCTTCGAAAAAGTCTAGTGCCAACATTTAGCATAAATCTGTTATCAATAGTAATTTTAAAGACATGGCTACATTTGTATACTATATCATCGGTTTTTTTTATACTGTAAACACTGCATTTATTTAAGGTCTCAAGTAGCTTTGAATAAAATAATTAAAAATATTAAACTCAAAAAATTTAAACTAAGAAACCACATTCTGAATATGTACATGTACTACCGTATTTACTCGAATATTTATCCATCAACCTCTTCGAAGAAGTCTAGTGCCAGCGTTTAGCATAAATCTGTTATCAATAGTAATTTAAAGACATGGCTACATTTGTATACTGTCATGTAGTTAATAAACTAAAAATTATGGTAAAAGTCACTCAGAATAGCAGAGCTAATCTAGCTGAGTAACTTACAAAAATAATACAAATATAATATATAACACATGGTCGTAGAATAATTATGGTACTAACAAATATGACAAGAAATACGGTAATGAATTTATCAATCAATTGGTAATTAAGTAAGTACAAAAGAGAAGAGGGTGCTTATTTCATTCAAGAATATTTTATCATAGGTGTGAACATAAATGATAAATTATGTATTTGATCAGGAAACCTAAGGCCCAGTTCAAACGTCGATATTCTCATGAGCCGAACCTAATACGTGAATTAAGTTCATGAGAAGTACGACGTTTGAATCAATTAAGTTCGACAAATTATATTAAGATCGACACAGTCGTACAGTTCGACAAGGGCAGTCGGGAATTACCACTTTGGAGCGACTCTGATTCAAACGTCGAACTTTTCATGAGCCGTACCTAATGCATACATTATTATTATGTAGTATAAATTATTACAATGAGTTTTCATTCCCACAATCCCTTTCCACCCCTGAAAGGCATGCGCAGAAGATGTGAAAAAACCATGGCTGCCTGGAGAAGACAAATATTCCATGAAGACATGTGGAGTTCATGTTTTGCGACCATTAAATACTACTGCATGAATTGTACGTTGCCCATATGCAACACGAACTATTGTAGATTGGCGTTTCATTGCTCTGTGAAAACCTCAAGAGCGCAGTGATGAGACACATTTAGCAGCAATCTCCTTCTTTTAACAACATAATTTAATGCAGTTTGCATCATCCTTCTTCTATTTCGTTCGTTCATTCCCAGAAGAAAAGCCCTTGTTCTAATTGATGGTTTGCAATCAATCCCAGGAGAATCAACAGACAAAAACATGCTGGTGGACGAACAAGAGACGCTAATGAATACTGGTGGACGAACAAGAGACGCTAATGAAGAATCTTTTGTTTAACGTACACCAGCATGGCCGTCCTGACGTCACATGCAAACCAAGAATTGTGTTTGAGTTGGCCATCGGTCCGCTATTGTTTCACTGTCTGTTTACCGCTGACCTCTATGCTTCACATCTAAATATCATTCGGAGCGACTGAATTAGGTTCGACGTCTGAATCGACAGTCGAACTTATGTCTATCTGGTTCGGCTCATGAGAAGATCGACGTTTGAACTGGGCCTAAGTGTAAGTCTGGGTACGGTGAAATCGGTTTTAATCCTCTTGTTGAATAATTTTAAGGATATGCTTTTAAATATCTTCATCAAGATTATTCCAGATACAAATTGTACATGTAGTTGGCCGGTTCTATCAAATTGAAGACGGGATTTTTCATAATTGTTCTAATAGGAGTATTAAATATGATAGGTATATCTGGCCTGAGTTCCTCGAAGCCTGATTATCGTTAAACCTGAATTAAATATTAACCGATCATTTTGGTTCTCTTGGAACTGTTGGGGGTGCTCAGTGCTACTTTTAGGGGTCAGAATTCTCGTAGACGTACCTTAGGGGGGTCCTGTTCGCACAAGTTAGTTACGCAACCCGAGTCGTACCTTTTAGGAGTTCAGAATTATAATTGTTAGGTTCACGTAAGGAATCACTTTTATTATAAAGTTTAATTTATGCGTACTTTTTAGGGGTCATTTTCAAAATGACCACCGAGCACCCCCGTCATTTTATTGGAGCCCGTAAATCCAATAGATTGTAGACGGAAAAATGTATGGTAAAATGCTACCTGTATATAAAATGCGGATACCAGCAGTCGGTACATTGTCAGTGTTAGTCACACAGCGGTCAAACGTCTGCGCGTGCGTATTACGGTCAGTCTGGTGGGCGGCCGCGCGAATTTCCCGCGCAAAATTTCCCGTAAAACATATTACAACAACCCGGTGTTTAAAAAAAAAACTCGGCTTGTGAACTTCTACCCCCAAAAGTTAAGAAAAGTACGAAAAAGTTAAGCTTTATATTTTCACAGTCGACGGGAAATTGAACAAACTTCAAGCTGTGAGTTTACCCAAAAAAAATGTAATTTACCAAAAAAGTTATCAAGGTTTTAAAACGGGTGTGTGAACAGTGACGCCGCCGGCTCGCTTTGAATTTGTTTTGGAATATGTTGTTGTTGCAAGACTTTTGACGCATGCGCAGACGTTTGGCCGCTGTGTGAGTGTTAAGTTGCTTGTGGCCTTTGTTGTGACGTAGACATAGTACCTATCTTGTTAAACGTAACACAACAAGTTCATACTGAACAGTTTTGGTGTGCAGTAGAGCGATCAATAGACGAGCAGTCATTATTATCTGAAGATCTAGCTATGGTTGCTGCAGAAATTTGAGTATGTCTGAAGTTCAAGTTTTGATGGGCGCAAATTAATTAGAACTTGGCATTGAACCAAGTTATTACGCAGTCGAAATTACGTGGTGGAAGAGCTGCCAATTTCTACATGACTGCTGAGTCTGTGTGTCGAAATATTTTAACTTTATGTCTGAAGTTGTAAATTAGGCACAAGTAATGTGAGCCTTTCCATTGCGGGGTTGCCTGAGATCACACTGTAAGGGGCCGACCATTTGACTTTTGGGGGGGGGGGGTGTTTTTGAAAAAAAAATAACCTGCAAGCCAGCGGTGGCGAAAAAAAATATCCTGCAAGCGGAAAAGCTTTGTTCTGGCTCCGCTTTTTTCGCAAAAAAAAATTCTTGCAACAACACTGCTAAAGAAAAAAAAATCGAGCACAGACAAGAACACCCACCCCCCCCCCCCCCCCCCCCCCTCAAAAGTCAAATGGTCGGCCCCTAAGTGGCGAGGCTACGGCAAAACCTCCCGCAACTTCGATCAATTATCAGGGATCCGACATGTCAATGTGTTATTATAACAATGTCTAATTTAGGTAGAAATGTTCGGTAGAAATGTTTGCCAAAACGGAAAGTCATATACCAAAACAAGTCTAGGGAGAGCATAGTTACAACAAGTGACAATAAACAACAGTCTACTTGTCAGTCAGAAGAGAGTCCCGTTACCTTTATTCCGCTGCCCGCACAAAACTAACGCGGTTCAACACTTCTCTTTTCTTTTGGAAACAGTTATAGACATATTTAGAGACAGTTGTCATTAATTCCCTTGACGGCTTTATCATTAACAACATTTGCCTATCAGCATTTAGATTTTGAAGCTGTAGGTTGTTCTTTTCTCTTCTAAATCTTTAACCAGTTGACTTTTAAAATCATCATAGATGCCACACTTGGTGAGGAAATGTCTCTTCATGGGAGATGAATGGGCGTTTGTATCTCCCTTTTTCAATCGCTGTGGTTGCTTATTATTAACTTCAGTTATCAAACTCATTAATAATTCATGAAGCAAAAACAAAGGAAATCACCGACCGATAAGTGATCTTTAAATCTGATAAAGATTTCGTCCTGATTTACATAAACTTTGGCTTCGATTTTCTTGGCCAAAATAAGTCGTATCGCCAAAATAACTGAAAACATGACTCTCTACATCTAGACGTTTGATAAGTAAGATAAAGAATTCGAGTCCGATCTTTATCCGATTTACAATCTCTCGCTTTCAGCTCGAGTTTGTAAATCGGATAAAGATCGGCCACTCATTCTTTATCTATTACTTAGTTAGTGCATGCTATTCGTGATGATTTATATATTTTATTTCTATAAGATAGTCTTCTGCTTTGAAGGTACGGAAGGTTCTTGAATTATTTTGCTGGCTGGAGTTGTTTCTGCTGTCGATAAACAAAGAAATGCAAGCTAGAGGCAGTCCACACCGCGGCAAAACGGTATGCTCCGCTGGCCAAAAGAACGAAGGCTCTGCTATCAAATACAAATTACCGAGGGTTTCAACTTTTTTAGTAAATAATTTTATAACTTAGTAAACTCAATGAATTACAAATTAAGAAAACTTCAACCTGTTAAAGTCTTAGGCTTAGCTTTTAAGTAGTTTTCTTATTTTTTGACAGAACAGTTCACAAATGAATACTTTTAAGCAGAAACGTTAAAATCACGGCATGTGCATGTTGTTTCATTTCAGTTTTCGCGGGAAACTGGGGGCGGCCGGCCGCGCACCGACAAGAAATAGCAAATACGCATGCGCGTGACGTTTTGCCGCGGTGTGGAGGCAGTCTTTCTAGCTATTGAGAAACTGAATCCTCATAAACAGCTTGAGATCCGTACCGCGGGGTTTGAGTTAAGAGCCAACGTCCGTATTGACTGTTTGGACTATAGCTAATTCAACCACGATACGGAAAAACGTGGCGGTTGTACATTTGACCACAATTCCTTGCTAGCCTACACAGTCCAAATAACACGTATAGGTCTCACCATTCTGTTAAACGACAGTGCTGTGTGACATTTACTGCATGTTTTTTGATATTGTAAACCTCTACCGAGATTTGAAAAGGATTTTAGTTCAATGTTTTTCTCGCGCAGAGAATTATCGTGAACATGTATTTGTTTAAGTTCAGATATTCTGAAGTACGTTTTTTGGTAAAATTTGCCTGACTATATGGTTTTTGTTAATGGTAAGAATTCCAAAAGATCGTCAACATTTTTTAAAGAGCTGGTTAGCTCAATAACGTTCTGTAATAAATCCAATCAAACAACATTTAAAATAACAAAGTTTTGTTATTAATCTTACCATATCGGTCAAAAAAAGGTAAAACAAACGTTCTGTATACAATAACCTATATCTGTGTTGCATGGATAATTTTCAAACGCAATCATAATTTTTAGACCCTATATAATTTGCTATATATAATATTTTTACACTGATCTGGATAACTGAGCGCTACATGAAACTCTCACCAGCATGCCTTGCGAGCTTTAAACATTTTCGCTCGCTTTTGTAACACATACTCACTGCATACTCGTTATCTCATCGCGTAGGGTTAAGTTATGGGAGGAGTCTGCGACTGCTGAGCAATATGCCATTTTGACGATGTTGCGCGCGCATTGAGAACAATATACAAGCAATCAAGAAAACAAAAGATTATCATGCAACATTGAGTTTTGGTGGGCCAAATTATGGTTTTTGTTTTCAATGCGTGCGCAACATCGTCAAAATGGCCTATAGGCGTGCAGCAAAGATATGTGCTGGGTTCGTCCACCACCTGACCAGGGGAGGCGGGAGGGACGCAAACGTTTCATATCGTACCGGAATGCCGTCGAATTGACCACGTTTAAGGTTGAGTTATCGAATTTATACTCGCGGGGTGCGAGGCCATTCTCGTTCCCAGTGCCTCCTCAACTAACTGAAAAGTCAGAGGCTCTGGTAAGACACGAAACAGGCTCTAATTTGATTGGCTAGCCAAATCGGCTGCGCGATGAAGAAAAAATTGAACAGGTGCTGCGCACAGCGCTTTTCTTCCGGTTCACTTAGTGGATAAATCACTTCCGTTGTAAACATAACAAGAGCCCATCTGGGCTTTCACTCGGGCCACATTAGATTGAAGATGAAATACACTTTCATTTGAAATAATCGAGCATGTTAAGGCCTGGTTCAGGGGTCAAATTTCGGGTAAAAACTGTTTTCCTTATTACAGCACAGCCGAGTATGGCAAGTACGCCAAGTTTCTCACGATAATAGGTATCGCCATTTTTGACTACCTTAAGTGGTTTGTATGTAGTAAAACGTGTCACGTGGTCTGTCATGTGACTTAGAACACGAAATCAGTAAATCAAAAACGCGGCTCCGAGTTTAAAACAGCTAGGATGATGAGTGGATATGTTTAGTTAAGGTTGAAGCCTTTTACCTAAATGAGCTTAGAAAAGATGACTACAATGTTTCGTTAACGAGTAATTAAGGCGAACATATGCAAAATAGGTCACGTGACTTTTTATACCCTTAATATCTCCTTATCTTTACATGATAGTCATGTTTTCTAAGCGTAGTCTGAAATACTGTGGGAGGAGTAATGTTTTAGCAGGATTACTTTATATTCATATGTTATCGTCGCTGCCGCATTTCACTTAAACGATTTTATATAATTATGACGTCATCGATCACGTGATCCGACAACCATCCACTTAACAAATTTAAGGAAGTTGATATTAGTATTATGGTGTAATTAGATTTTGTTTAAACTGTTATTTCTGTCAGAAAACATTTTTTAACGTACATCTATTATCCGCTAAATGAACCAGGCCTTAACATGCTTGA
The DNA here is from genome assembly GCA_030867875.1 of Actinernus sp. WN-2022. Taxonomy (NCBI): domain Eukaryota; kingdom Metazoa; phylum Cnidaria; class Anthozoa; order Actiniaria; family Actinernidae; genus Actinernus; species Actinernus sp. WN-2022. The sequence continues at coordinate 12,457,805 of JAOWCC010000019.1, read as the reverse complement.
GATATATCCTCTAATATTAACCAAAGGGAAGAATATTAGCTGAATTTAGCAGTCTTTAGGAGTGGCCAGTAGCGCGGTGACTTTCATTCTCTGCTCCCCTAGTATATATGTAATTTAATAGTTTTGTTTTTCTCGTATGTTGACCTTTTAATTTAAACACTACTTATTCGTTAACACACTGCATTTGAGTAGGCATATATTCATTGTTTTGAACCCGAGAATTAACCGTACTACCGCACTTCATGGTCCCTTTCTTTAGTACTGGTGGGTTGTCATGTAAGAAATATGGCTCTTGAACAAACTGATAAGCTTCAGTAGGTTGGGTAGTCTCGGAACATTGTCTTCTTTTTTGTATTCTTGATATTTTTTTTAAGTTTGAAAGTCGGATCTCAGCTTTAAGTTATATCCGCTTTCAACTCGCCATTTTCAACTTCTAGGTCAATAATATATTCGAGATGACAGCATCTTGATTTCGGTCTTGTATATATTATCTTGCTGCACTAATTTGTCTTCCAAATGACTGAGTTTGGTTTCTTGATTCGTTTTTTGATGTGACGAGAGTAAGAATTCATTACCCATATCAGTTAGGTCAGCCTCCATGTTACAAATCAAGGTCGTTAAAGCAGCGAGAGAGTTCTTATTGCGGGCTAACGAATATTTGTATCCTCGTGAAGAATCTAAAGAATTCCGTCTCTTCCGGTTTGAATTTGACTCATGTGTATGTTGCTTTTGGAGTTTCAAGGATATGTTGATCCAAAACTACAGGCCCTTGGGGTTTTTCATTGACTTGTGAACTTGCAGGCTCTGTAATTTGTTTTGTTTTCTTAGTATAACATAAAGTGTTGAACATGTTCATGTTATCAAGCATGTCGCGCGTGACCTCTGTTTCTTCGTTCATTAAGTTCTCTACTTTCATCTGTAATCTGGGAAACTCTATCTTTGCCCATGCCTTGGCACATAACTATTCCTGTTGTTAAGTAGACGTGGATGATTATAAGTAAAATCCTTCGACAGCTTGTACCGTTTCCGCTAGGTCAATATCCTCGCTGGAACGAAATAACTTGATCTCAATACTCTCTGATCCAACTTACGGTAAATTTAAATCTCTGACAGTTTTTAAGAGACTCATAATATTGGTCTTGAAGTGCCTTCACCCAAAATAAGATGTTCTCCTCGGATGTTTTAAATGCAGCACAGCGAGCCGATGGCTTATAGATTCCAATATGTATTTGTTCGAATTTTAGCTTTCCGGTCCTAGCCCCTACACTGGCTTCAGGTCGTCGTACGTGTCGTACAATAAAATCACTGGCCATCTGGGTAAAAAACGCGGTCCTTCGGCTCCGACAATAGCGCCAGTTGAAATATCCTGAGCCTGTTGGAAGGCTTTCGCACGGGTGAAGTTAAATAAAACATTAAACTGGCTTACATTTGAGAGATGAGACTCCAAATTAGAGAGAAAGTTCCTCGCGGGTCCTCCGCCATCTTGCTTTACTGTATTAAATTCTGTAAATAAATTAACCTGGCGATTGTTGCGTGATCAGCACAGTGCAATCTGATTGGTGTGAATTTGACCTTTAACGCATGCGCAGAAATTTTGCGACACCCAACAAAAAAAAAAAAAAACGACTTGCATTTTAAGGCTCGGTGCTGCCACAGGCAGCCCGAGTAACAAGTAAAATAAGGCATTTTTTGAGGTGTTCTTTCAATAAAAGTAAAATAATCAAAAGAATAAATATTCATATGTGAAAATAATAAAGAATGAAGTGATGTGCCTTTTAAAAGAACATGATTAAACAGATTAATTAATTAATAAACATTCATATATGTAATGTATGGTGGCAAAAGCCGAAAGGTAATTAAAATCTCCCTTCGATCGACTATAACCCAATAATGGCGGATGTTACGCCAAAAAAGTCAGCAGAAAAGCTTTTCGATCGAAATACATGTATTTGCTGCAACGCCGTAATATCGGATAAGAATCACTCAGTGATTTTAAATAGCGACCTAAGGAAAAGTTTGGGTTCTTATCTAAGCCATCCGTTCATTTTCTGGGAAGAATCCTACCCTACAAAAATATGCTGTCCGTGCAAACGCTCTCTTGAAACTGCCGAAAAATTCCGTGAGATGGTTCAGCAATCGCATGAACATCAAACTGCGGCGATCCAAAATTCCAGGCTAAAACGAGGTCGAAAGCAAAATTATAGCTCTCCTAGTAATCCACCATCAAAACACATTCCGCGCCGAGTGCACTGAGCGCTATAGCCCTTGCTAACCTACAACAGGTACATAGGGCTATTCTTCCTCGACCATCAGCCCTGCAGTCTAATCCAGCAGCTGAAAATCAGCATGTTCTGTGCACTCCTCGATAATTGCGTTGAGAGGAGATATGACGACCACGATTGAGTTGGATGAACCTTGAAGAGCATTAAACTCAAACGGTAAACTTTGGTAAATTAACGATTTACCATAACCGGTCGGAAGGACACAGAAACAGTCCTTCTTATCGATACTAATTACCCGAATAGCTTCCAAGTGTTTAGTTTTTAAAGAAAACTGTATTTTAAGCTTTGCAAGGGCGAACTGGATAGCTTCCATGAGGACCGCCATTGCTTTAGTTAGCAAATCGGAAATGAGTTCTAAGAGCATGCGCAGTTTCAATGTCCTAGAATCTAGGACATCCGGTTTCGTGTCTTACCAGAGCCTCTGATTTTTCAGTTAGTTGAAGAGGCACTGGGAACGAGAATGGGTGCGAGGCATGATGCCTGCTATAAGCATGCGCGGCCACGGTGGAATTTGAAGTAATTACGTAAACCTTCGCGACGAGCCAATTAAATATGCAGTGAGAATAACATTTTTTTTTAGCGCTCCTACTCGGGCTTGAACTCGTAATCGTTTGCGTGTTGTGCTTGGCAGTGCAGGCGTCACGACCACTACACTAAGCGCGTCTACCGCCGTTCGGATTTGGACAATTGTTTATCTTTATCCTTGACTGGTTTTAAGAATGTCATTGTTTAATTTGTGTTCCAGAATTAGCGATTATTGATAATTGAAGAGCAAAAGCCAATTACTGATTATTGGTAATTCTAGAACGAGGATATGTTGTTCACAACCCTTTTACTGGTTACTTGCTTTAAGGATTTCAGTCTTGCTAAGAGCAAGGCCCTGAGATTGCCACACAGCATAGTGTATACAGACAAATGATCCTATTCAACTGCATAAGGCATATTAAAAATGAAGAATTTCATCTAAACCCTCCTTTCTTTGCATAAGTAAACAACAGTTTACATTATTTCATTTAAGAAAGAAAGACTAAAATCAAACTTACAGAAAAACATATTTCTCCTCAGATTCTAAATTTCCTTTCAAAAATGTATGTTTCACATCAAATATAGGCTTTCAAGTTTCCACTAACCCGCTTTCTGTCCCTGAACACTGAAACTTGCCCAACACCAAGTCATTCAATCCGTAAGCACTTCACCGCAAGCTAAATTCGACCACTCTAACCGCAAAGCATGCCGGGAACCGGCTGCAAAGCCCTCGCACATTTTCATTCTTCAAAATATATACCAGTCGAAAGCCATTTCGACCTAATAGGCCCTTTGCAGCTAACAGTTACGTGCTGATATAATACTTCATTAACGCCGGAATGAATTGAGCTCATGATCCCCATGGGAAAGGCGTTTTCATGAATATTGGAGAGCAAGCTATCTTTAAAAACGCAGTTTTAGAAAGATCGGCAATTGATTGGAGGTGGCATTTGCAAACAGGTTTTTCTAATAGCAATACCGATCTCGTACAAGGCCTTTAAATAAATGAAGTCAGTTATTTTTTGCTCCAGTACAACCACGTGATTTGTTAGCTGCAAAGGGCCTATAGCTTCATATTGGAATAAATGACTAGTAAATGTTCTCCAATATTCCAAAAAAGCTATGATAGGTGGCTCCAGACATTCATTTATAAAGCCCACAGCAAGATGACTGAAGAACTCGTGGCTCATCCCAATGAGCAAGACACGATGCTCTTTCTCAGTCAAAACACCAGGCTCAATTCTTCGAGAAAGTACTGATTGAAACTCTCATCAGACTTAATGTCCTCCAGCACTCTATAAATGGTGAAATTGGCTTTAAATCAGTTTAAATCTGTATTCCTCCAAACAAACTTCCCGCCAGCTCCGTAGTAATCCAGCAACTGCAATGGGCTACTAAAAACCTTGATCCCTCAGTATTATAGGTCAGTTGAAAATTCCATGGTAACAATGACTACAGTTTACTTTGGGGAGGGGGGAGGGTTCTTTTCGGTCTAGAAATAGCTAAAAATCGGTTCCAAAAACTCAAGGGCTTAAAGGATTAATTTTGCCCTCTTGAGAAAATAGTTAGGGAGTTAATACTCTTAAAAGTGTGGCAATGTATCTGTGACTTAAAGGTTGTCAGTGACGACGCCTGTCTTAAATTTAATGGTGAGCTATTCGCTGTAACTGAAACTTTTTATAGTAATCTGTACGCGGGAGCGGTACTGCTATCTTATTTTCAGTATTTCTCAGGTTATACGACGTTATGTCCATTCGACTGATGAATTTGGAGCTCAAATATTAGACGAAAAACTACATCAGTATAGGGGCAATGTCATCCCCAAATAATAAACTTTCTCATGATGAAAAATAACTACTCAGATTAGCAGAGTATGCATTCCAGGTACAAATAACTACTCAGATTAGCAGAGTATGCATTCCAGGTACAAATAACTACTCAGATTAGCAGAGTATGCATTCCAGGTACAAATAACTACTCAGATTAGCAGAGTATGCATTCCAGGTATGCTGGAAAAAGTTTGAGACAATTTTGATGAAGGGGCGGTGGCAAATATTCGAGTGGATGAAAACTGACTGATTTTAAGAAATATTTAGAGGAACTTGGAAATCCACTTTATTCTTTGCCATCCTCTATCGAAAGAAATTGAAAAACATATCAGGGCATCAGTCACATGGTGTTTGTCTTACATCCCATTTTGTAGCATATTGATTTAAGAAACTTGAAGGTTAAATTCTATTGCCCTTTAAGTACTGCCAGCCCGCGGAATGTGATTAAAACCCAAACTTATTAGCTTAGCTTATTAGCTTATAAACTTATTAGTTTGCATCCACTAACGCAATGAAAGAAACTGTTGATTCATTTGGCTTACAAATGAAAGCTGCTATGATTGGATGAAGCTACGTAGGCGATGCTGCCTTGATTGACAGACGTCTGGTGCAGATCATTGGGTGAAGCATTCTTGTTATTGGTCGCGAATCAAGTCGGGAAAACATCCAATTTTGATCCAACACATGCACAATGGCTATCAAAAATGTGTCCAATTTTGGGCATTTAATAGTTAGACATTGTTCCATTTTGCAATCTTTAATTTGTTTTTCTTTTAAAAAGCTTTATGTTTTATCGGTATATTCATAGACGCGAACTAAACCGCGCGCACGTTCCAAAATCTTGCGTGTATAACTTGCCTCTTCTGTTGGATCTGGAGAGGGTCATAAAATTCATTTACAACAACAACAACAACAACAACAATTTATTCGTGACCTCTTAAATTTACATGCTAAGAATATTACTGCTAAGAATTTATACTCTAGAAATGAGGAGCACAGCTACTTAGAAATAGCTAAAAGCTAGTCGAGCTAAGTAGCTAGGCCATGCAGCATTTAATCATGTTTGATATAGTAATTGAAAGAAAAAGAAAATGCAATATAATACAATACAAAGGACAAAAAAATACAATAATACAAAATACAGAAAGGGCATAAAAAAAGAAAAGTGCATCAGATATCTAAATAGCTATTCAGGATCTATTATGAGTTTCTTGAATTGATTACGTCTCTTTGATTTAAAGTCTTCTTGAATTGAGTTCCATATTTTAGCGCCTAGAAAACGAATGTTAAATTTGCCATAATTGGTTCTTATTTTAAAAATGTAATATGATTTTTTGCAGGCTAGTCTAGTATTATATTGGTGTACCCTATTTAAGCATGTAAAGAAGTCATGAAAAACAGATGGTAAGGCATTTACCTGGAAATCATGCATAAATAGAGCGTTATTTACGTAAATTATATCAATAAATTTGAGTAGACCCAGACGATGAAACAGTGGACTTGAGTGAGCTCTATAATCAGAGAAGGTTATGATTCTGACTGCCTTTTTTTGAAGGATAATAAGAGGTTTAAGGGTAGTTGAATAAGTATTGCCCCAGGTTGTTACAGCATAAGATAAGTATGGATAAATTAAGGTATAGTATAGTTGAGTTAAAATTGGAGAAGTTACAAAATGTCGAATCTTTGAAAGCATGCCAACGCATCGTTTGATTTTCTTAGTAATGTGCTGAACATGGTATTTCCAGCTAAGATAAGAATCAATACATTTAATTATTCTGTGGATAAACAGATATAATAAGAGGCCTTTTTTAAATGTCTTTGACACTGAATTCCTCTGAAAAAGGAATGCGCTACTGAATTCGTTCTCAGATGACACTGATTTAAAACGTACCAAAATGTTACCTGGATAAACAGAAGTACTCATCATAACGTACTCTATAGTATGTGAGAACCGAGGTATTTAACTGACTTATTTCACTAACATTCCGGCAATCCCTTTATGTAGGACGACACGAATTTTTACCAAAAATACAATACAACAATAGAACGCAACACAATACAATACAATAGAATACAATTTGGTAGTAATTCGTGTCGTCCTACATGAAGGGATGGCCAACATTCCAGTGAATTTCAATATAAAGACCTGATTAGCTAGAGCTTTATACAGCTCATTAGATATTCAAGGTATTTATATCAAATAAATACCTACATATTAAACCTTGAATATCTAATGAGCAATATATTAAAATTCACTGGGATCTTAGTGAAATAAAGGTTATCAAATAACAATAGAAAATGTGTCAAAAATGAAATAAAAAATTATATGTAGGCGAGCTTATAAGCGAAGCTCCAAGTAGATACTGTTTCTTTTTGCGTTCGACGTAGGAGAACGCAACACTAATTTTGTTCGCGGGCTCAGCTTCTATGCCATGATGATTTGAGTTTTTTTGGTCGTGGGCCTTTTTGGTCGTGGTCATTTGTTCCAAATCTGCGCCATTTTTAATTTATTCTGTGGGAGACGTCATGCGCGCGCAACTATTTCTTCCTCGTGCGAAGTGAATTCTTCCTCGTGCGAAGTGAGACAAGTGACAGGAGTTCTAGCATTTATCGCGGTAAGTTTAGTCACATTTCTCACTTATTGCAATGCTTTTCAACAAAATTATAGGTTCAATCTCACAAAGCCTGATCAAGAAACTGTTTACTACACGTGGAGTGTTTGCGAAGCCCAATATCCGAGCTGCATTTGGCCGAACACGTACAGTGCTTGTGCTGTCAAATTATGCACCTATCAATGTTAAGCCGCAGGGGGGGGGAGGCCGGGCATAGGCGGGGGATTTGAACTGAGATGACTTTTTCTGTTCAAATGCACGCCCCCAGGGAAATTGTCATTGGTCAAAAGAGTATCAATTGCCCCGCCTCCAACAACATACATTTGACATTTGTCAAATGAATGAACCAGAAAAAATACAATACTGTCTGTTCCTGATTGTAAAGAATAAACAGGTCAACTTTTTTAGTGAAAAAAAACCCATCGTTATCATATAATAAACACAAGATACAGCGACCAAAAAAACAAATATTGGTGCCTTTGAAATTGGCTGGTGCTTAATACTCTGTTGCATTACGACAATCTTTATTTTCGCCAGTCCAATATTTCATCGACACAACTGATATCCACCCAAGTATCCCATTCACCATCATAGCACTGTGTTATTATCTTGTCATCACTCTGTATTTGAACGAAGGACTTTCTTATGAGTGCTTCGAGATCGGCCATATCTCCACGTTGGATTACGGCCTCTTTCCGAGATTCGCCAAATTCAAGCAGCACTATAACAAAATGCTAACGGTCAGACAAGAGCTGCTTTGTTATGCTTTGTTATGTAAATGTTGACCTTTCAAAACCGCATCAATTATTTAAGTAAGTTTATTAAAAATGAAATAGGGTCAAATGTCAGTTATTTATAGGTCTAAAAAGATTTAAGTCTTGCTTCGTTGGGACACTTTCAAAAAGAAAACTACAGATTGCTTACCTTCAAATTATCCAGCCATTTTGAAGCGTGACGAACCTACTTCCTAGCTGTCTCAGCGCCCTTAATCCAAGATGGCGTCTTGGTTGGGGCCCAGGCCTCCAACTGTCAAAAGTCAAAAGACCCGACCCTGGGCTTCGATAGACGATCAAAATTTCCCACCACGGACAGACTTCCTATGTCAAATCCCCTGCCTATGCCCGGCCTCCCCCCCTGCGGCTTAACATTGATAGGTGCATTACTTGTGCCCACTGAAACCGAGTTACTGTACCCTGATCAATTGTGATCGCCAAACAAATGAACTGAGTCATTGTACTCAAACAAATGAACTGAGTCATTGTACTCAAACGAATGAACTGAGTCATTGTACTCCAACGAATGAACTGAGTCATTGTACTCAAACAAATGAACTGAGTCATTGTACTCAAACGAATGAACTGAGTCATTGTACTCCAACGAATGAACTGAGTCATTGTACTCAAACAAATGAACTGAGTCATTGTACTCAAACAAATGAACTGAGTCATTGACCTCTTGCATAATACCACTAGTAAATGAAACAAACAATGCAATTTTGAATGTTTTATAAATTCATTTATTCTAACCCGTTCATTCAAATAATATATGTGTACCAATAGCATTTATGATTGGTGATATTATGCAAACAGTCTATATTCGTTTTACTTTAGTTCAATCGTTTAAAGAGTTGTTGTTTCAACAGGTACATGTTCTATTCATATGTTTCAGATATATACTAGTTCAATTTCAGCGATCTCCAGCATGATTATTGTGTAAAGCCAGCTCAGACATGGCAAAAAAAAAATCATGGTGTAAATGCATGTTTTTTAATAAAAATCAAGTTTCAGTTCTTCTATAATTTGTACTTATTTACAACTTTGTTTGCCGATATATTACTCTGTAAAAAGAACTAAATAAATTCACTATTGCTTAAAGAGATTTGAACTGGATACAAACATGTTATGCAGCCTTTGCTTCTAGTTTACATCCAACCATCAATTCTTAACTTCAGATGCGATCCATTCTTCTCAAAAGAGTACATAATGTCAACTCATAATCACCCAATCCTCAAATCGTACCTTATCTATTCGAACGCACTCCACTAATCTATGATTACTTCTAGTATAAAATATAGTCTGCACGACGTTCGGTTAGTTAGCGCTTGATCTTATATTGAAATGATTATGCAACTGTCGTTGAAAAGAGAATATGGAAGAAAATGAAAAACAACAGAGACTAGCCAAACATTAAAAAAGAAGAACAAATTCAGGCCCGATCACAGATAGAATCCATCCTTCGAGTTTCCGCGCCGTTTGACCTTCGGTCATCTCTGTCGCATGGTTTCAACAGTACACAAATAATGCAGCGAGCTTCGCCCCCTATGCGGCGCTACGTAATGTAAAAAAATGAAAGTTTTGAATAAATATTTTTTATACCCGTGAATCAAATAAAATAGAGAAGAAAAAGTTTAACAAATACTTAAATGCCTATGAAGTGAAATTTTCGTCATTAATATTAAGATCTCAAAGTCCTTTCGAAATGAAGAAGAATGGTGTTTTCTGTTTGTCAATATCTCATCTTCACGAGATGACCTATGACGTCACGTTGGTTACAATCACAAAATGAAGAATATCTCTGCAAATAATGGGTATTTTGTACATGTGTGGTTCTATTAAGGAAAATACACGTCATTTTGCAAATTAAGATGTTAATTTTCACATCCCAAAGTCATTTTTTAGATCTGCCGAGTCCCATTCTGAAATTCTAAACGCATCGGAAGATAGTCTGAAAGCAGATTATATCGGGGCATGACAAATGGAAAATGAAGAGCTTTAACGAAACCTGACACCTAAGAGAAGAACACGGGGTACTGTTATACGACGATCGAGTTGTCTGCTTCAGACGCAGCGCTAGTTCTATCGTGCTGAGGCAGTTGTCGCTGCTCTGGGACTAAACGCTGTGTTCAACATGATGAACGTAGCTAAGGCCCCAAGGGGAATGTTGCTGCTCTGCGCAATCATGTGGGTTGTGTCGTTCCTTCCAAGCCGTAAGTACTAATATATTTCGCCATTTTAGGAGAACATTTCTAACAGACGTAATGGAAAGTTGATTGATTTGATGGAGAACGAAAATGTTTTTTATAATTATGTTTATCCACCTTCTGCTGTGTGATCGTAATAAATACCGACTCGCCAGTTCATAGTTTTCTTCGCGAAGGTTACATAAGTTGAAAGAGAAAATATTCTTTAATTAGAAGAAAAAATAACGGTCTTAGGAGATAAGACTCAGATCGCAAAAAGTACGAACAAGAAAGTAATTAAGAGGAGTAAATCTGCGCGAAAGAATGTCTAAATTTTAACCACTGTAATTATAGCCGAAGAGGCAAGTCATGCAGCGAAGAAAAACATCGGCCTCGAAAGAGAATGTGAATTCTAAGTAAAGGTCATACTCTATCAGAAACCAAAACGTGTTTTACGTTGTATGTTTCATTCCTTATGTACTGACTTAGTATTTGGTTCATTTTCCGATAATTTTTCACCTAAACGCTGCATAGTGCAAGGACAAGTATAAATTGGGGCGCGAATCGCGACGTGGGTTTTGTGGTCTTTCATTGAACAGACGATCAGGAATGAGAACAATGCATAGATCTTGTACATGTCCGCACGAGGGCATGCGGCATGCACAGCTCTGTTAACAAATGAAGAAGCCTAAACGACGCATTACACCGATATCATCAACTAAAAGTCGATAAAGGCATGCCAACCGCCGTGGAAGCGAGTTTCGAGCTGACGTTAGTCTGAGCGAAACAGAGAGCGCATCTAACTATCTGCCTATCAAGAAAATTATCTGCCTATCAAGAAAATTATCCAGAAACAGCATCAACCGGTTCAGTTTCGACATTCCCTAGTACAGCGACGGTTCGCTCCAATCCGATCTACCACTGGGCACTGACTGACACTATTTTTTTTTAACGGGACCTGAAACAACTGCATAGAGGCAGCTGATCAAAGTCGGAACTAGGCTAAACCATGCATAGATCGAATTGGAATTTAGCTTGTTGGTCTTTGTGGACGGAGGGAGGAAAACCAAGAGAAATATCAACAAACTCAACTCGCATCACAGGGGTTTGTTAAAATATGAGAAGAGCTTTAAGATAGAAATTGATGTCAGTTTTCGGCGAGCTATTGCGGAAGTTACACAGTTGAGGAGCTTTGAAGTTAAGGGTGTGTTCCATTGACGGTATTCCGGAATAGGAATAGATGGAATAGTCTCTGGAAATGACTGGTTGAGGCACAATTTACACTGTAAACTACAAATGCTTGCTGACATATGATATTCAGTATACAATTAGTATTCCAGTAGCTAAAAGAATCCAGTATAAGCGATTTGTAGTGATCATTCTGTTTATTCTTATTCCGGAATACGGTCAATCGAACGCACCCTAAACTGGCCAGTTACAAAAGTTCTTGGAATGTACTAATTCCAATTGCTAAATGACTGCTGGATCTTTGTGTCGAAATAATTTAGGTTTGTGGCTGAATTCTAGTTTGAGGTACATGTCATGTTAGCTGTTCGCACAATAGTTACAGGTGGAAATTAATACTGACAAAAGGTCAGTTATACCCTACTAGAATACTTAGAAAATATAAGACATTTTCCAACAATCTTAGGCATAGCGAATCAATTTAACCAACATTTCGTTAACGCAGGACTGACCTAGTTTAGCTAATTCAATACCCTACTGATTATATCAATAACTCACCAGTCTCAAGTTTCGTTATGTCCCCTATCACCGAGATACAAGTCCTTGAGCTCTTTTTAGGCTTAGACGGCAACAAAGCATCTATTAATATCCCTAACAATTTGATCAAATCAGCAGCCCCGATAATCTCGCCAATATTAACTTACATCTACAATGATCTATTAGAACAGGCATTGTTCCGGATATTCTAAAAGTCTCGAGAATCACACCTATTTATAAAAGCGGCACTGCCACTGACCCTTTTAATTATCGACCAATATCCGTATTGGTCGATAATTAAAAAAGTTGCAAAAGTTCTCGAAAAGCTAGTTTATAATCAATTGGAGTCGTTTCTTGAAAAAAATAGCAAAATCTCTAACTACCAATTTGGCTTTAGAAAAGGGCACTGATTCAACAGAACAGGCAATCCTTGAAATTACTGACAATTTGAAAACTGCAATTGACAACAAGGAGACCACATGTGGTCTATTTTTAGATTTCTCCAAAGCTTTTGACACGGTTAATCATAAAATTCTCCTCGCAAAATTACATAAATATGGAATACGTGGCACGCCCTTATCTTGGTTTACTGATTATTTGAACAATCGTCAACAATATGTCAGAATAGGAAACACCGACTCGCATACACTTAGGATGACTTGTGGGGTGCCACAAGGATCAACGCTTGGACCACTCTTAATCTTACTTTACATAAACGACATGCCAAACTGCTCTAAGAAACTCTGTTTTCGAATTTTTGCAGACGATACTAATGTTTTCTACTCATGTAAAAATATGAAAATGTAATGCATGAAGGGCTGGGAGATATATTTCGCTACTGTGCTACAAATAGACTCTATCAACATGAAAAAGACCAACTATATTCATATTAGCTCTCATAGGAAAAAAAAACCTTCAAATATCCAAATTGAGAACATCGAACGAAAAGACCATATCAAATATTTAGGAATATATATTGACAGACATATCAGTTGGGAACAATAGATTATAAACACGCTAACTGCAAAATCGCAAAGAATACAGGTATTTTGAACAAATTGAGATATCACGTTGATTTAAATATGCTAAAGCAACTCTACTACACTCTAATCTACCCTTACATCTGCTATGGTATCATGAGTTGGGGTAACACATACACTACCCATCTTACAAAACTTCGTACCTGCCAAAACAAATGTATCAGAAATATATTTTTGCTTATAAAAGAGAAGACGCCACTCCCTATTTTAATCTATTACGAATCCTCAAGCTCGACAACGTTTTTAAGTTGAAAATAGCGACTTTGACCTTTAAAATTATAAATGAAAAAGATACAGTTCCTTCTATATTCTCAAACGGCACCATAATAACAGCCGCGACATGTCACACTTATAACACCAGATTCGCTGCTGAGCAAAATTTTAGCAGACCAAAAGCTCGAACCAACTATGGAATCCATGCATTTAGATTTATTTCGTCTTCAATTTGGGAGTCAATCGATTATAATATAAAACAGTCAATTTTCAAAACAATACAAACAATCGCTTCTCCTTTCTCAAGCATAAACTACTATTAGATTAACAGACATGAGCTCAACTCGAAAGCCCTAATGCTACTTTGACCACTGCGCGCGATTGATTTATTATATTTTCTCTCACTTATATTTACTTATCATATTTCCTTTCTAATACTCATAAACGGTAGTATCACGATTCACTGATCATTTTGTTTACTTTGAGACGCCAATATAACATGGTAATGGCGTCTTAGAATACCAGCCTCTGATTGGCTCTTGCGCGAGCCCTTGCAGTTACATGGGTTCCAGGTCAAGTTCAAAAGTCGTTTGTTCAACAGCAAGATTTCTCACGTGACGATTTTCCCATAGCAACGCCTTGTGTGGAGGGCATGCAAGCCATTCTAACTTTCCTTGACGACAGAGAGAGCGTGGGAGACGCGAACGTGAAACTCAATACTAAAAGTTCTGCCGGTTCCTTTGTTATTCGTTTTCAGCTCAAATTTATCATAACTATTTAGCTTTATTTCTTAAAGTTCAGTGTTAGAGGATTTTAAGAGCCGTAAGACGATCAGAAATAGCTTTCTGAAGCCAAAACTCTGCGAGTTTAATACTCACAACATGATGGCGTCCTCAAGAGACGGTAAGATCAACTAAGAACTGAGCTGACTTCGGGAATGTACTTTTCTTCCACGCTTTAAATCGTTTTTATGTTCTACAAAAATTATCTGATGACAGGAGATGTATCTATTTAATACTCTGCCATAGCCGAGGAGATGCTAGGACTTGAAGTAGGAGACGCTGGTGTTGTATAAACTGGAACGCGCTACCACTGTTGTGTGCCACAAATATGCAGTGGTGATTCACGCTATAACGATGGACTTTCCTTTCATCGCAAAAATTCCCCGGTAAAGACATGGGATTAAGGTCTCAGTGGATCACCAAAATACGAAGTAACGAGGGGCTTTATTTCAAGATTACAGACTCTAGTGTTGCTGGTGATTTGAAAAAAAAAGAGAACCTGTCACATAGGAAAACCAGCTACTCAACAACCTATAATATCAGGTTGTTATTCGTACATCAGTTTATAATATCTCTGTAGCCTGTAACGCGTTCAGATACATCATTCTCCTGTCATCACATAATGTTTCTAGAACATAAAGACGATTTAAAGCGTGGAAGAAAAGTACATTCCCGAAGTCAGCTTCTTACCGGCGCCAGCTGTTGTCTCATGTTGCGAGTAACTCGCAGAGTCCGGTTCGGTTTTGGCTTCAGAAAGCTATTTCTGATCGTCTTACGGCTCTTAAAATCCTCTAACACTGAACTTTAATATTTAAAGCTAAATATTTCTGATAAATTTGGGCTGAAAACGAATAACAAAGGAACTGGTAGAACTTCTAGTATTGAGGTTTCACGCTGGCGTCTCTCACGCTCTCTCTGTTGTCAAGGAATTTTAGAATGGCTTGCCCTCCACACAAGGCGTTGCTATGGGAAAATCGTCACGTGATCAATTGATGCAAAAGGCCTATTTCACCTTCAAAACACTGTAAATTACAAGATACGAATTATTCAATCCTAAAGGTAAGGTTGGCATTGTAGTTTCCGTCAGAAATCTAACACTCTTATCCGCTAAAAGTACAATTTTCACAATTTTTGAAGAGATTTCAAAACACGTCGCGAAAGTTTTCGCCACTCAAGCCGTGAAACCGTTGCCATAGATATACTAAGGCGCTTTTGAGAATTGAAATTACGATCAGCATAAGTTTGGTGCTTCATTCTCTTCTTTCTTTTAACAATTCACGACTTAATTGTTGAATCGCGATACAAAACTAATTGCGATTTTGAGACTCCGCGACTCCGCCCAATACGGAATATATTTTCTCCCAACTGGCCGGCAATATAATTCGGTATCGGCGTCTCAAAATCTCAATTAGTTTATAATATTTTTCTATTTGAACATGTGCAAAATAAATCCTGGATCGCTAAATTAGTAGAACATTTGTGATAAGCATGTTTGATGGGAATTAACTTCACTGAATAGACCCTTTCATTTTGCCTGTTTGTTGCCCCATTTCAGACCACGTGATAGTTCTCCAGAGGATTCAGTGCTTTGTTTTCTAATTTTAGAAATTGGTACATTTCCTCTTGCCAGAAAAACAAAAACATATTACTCAAGGGCAAAGTCACGTGGTCTGAAATGGGGCAACGAACAGGCAAGGGTCTATTGGTCCAGACCACACATTGAGCATCGGGGCCAACTGAACGCAAACTTCCCCCAAGGTAGACAACTCATTCGGGACTCGATCAACTTGTTATCATAACAAATACCAAATTAGGTAACAATTCGGAACCAACGCAGTTTCATTATCAGTCGTTTCTTAAAATGGAATGTTGTACGCCAAAGCATGTCTAGAAAATTGGGTACTTATGCAAGCGCCATCTAGTGTGAAATCAGAGTAGTGAGAACAATTAAGAAGAATATCAAAAGCAAAAAAAGAGGGCGGTTTGTACTTTTACCCACAATCATTAGCGCGCGAAAAACATTAAATCCGTTATAAAATTCGGGTTAGGTTCGCAAGGGATTGTGGTCGAATGTACGGCCGCCATCTTGTTCGGTACGGTGGATTACAACTGTGGACGTTTAAAACTAAACACCCTAAGCCAGGGGAGTAGGGACGTCCTGAAAATTGCGGGAAAACTGGAGGGGGGGACTGATAAATTCTGGGACATTTTCGTTTGAATACAGACATGCGATTTTATTTGGAGCCCCAGTAAATTTACATAAAAGACAAGATATATCAATCAATCAAAATTTATCACAGAATGTTATGAAATTGTGGTAGTTGTCCTTTTCTTTCTTTCTTTTACGCATTCATAGATAAATTTGGCAATTTGTTTTTGCACAGCTCTATCCTTGTTTGGTGGGTTTATGATTAGTAAAAATACCTCATTTTACCGTCATTCTGTTAATTTTGATTTTCATTTGATGTTCTTCACCTTTGACGCCATTTGTACAAATAGGGCAAATTATTTCTTCGGGTATTTGATACGGTTTCGAGTAACGCCCAGTTTCAATAGCCTGCGTCACATCCGAACTGAACCCTAGTTAAGTCTGTCTGCGAAACAGCGACAGAAAGCTTGTTCTAGACTCCCAACAAAGTACCAGGATATATGTAGTCGATTCTGATTTCTGACTGGCTATTCAACTGCCACCAGCCTGTCACCAGTGCGACTTACGGCTACTGATTTACTTTTCAAAATATGACGTGTTTTATACACGTCAAGATCGAAGAGCAATGATATCTGTACAATATCAGTTTGAAATCGAGATTCGTTTGCTAGAACAAGAGCAGTTGACCAGGTTGACCAGAGTTGAGTTCGGATGTGGCACATACTAGATATTTCCAAACTGCATTGGAGATTTGTTTGTGTGTTCCTCGAACGAGCGTTTTGTCGTGACGGATTCTATTAAAGTCTTAGCAAGTTTCCTTTCATGTGGCACTAAACCACGGGCAGCCTATGGTTCAGTTCGGATGTGACGCAGGCTAAGTTTCAATTGCTAATGTGTGATTACTTAGCCTCAGCTTTGTCAATGCTATTCTATGATTGGTACGGGTGACCTGTTCTTCACTCACAATTATAGTTGGACTTGAATCTGCGGAACTGGTCCTTTAATTTATTTATTACTTTGGCGGGGGGATCTTTTCTTTTATCGTAGCCAAGTTTGGTGGCTTATATTTCCCCTAGCCCTATATATGTCCCATCAGTTTCGGCCAGAAATTGAAGTTTCTACATTTTCTTGGTAACGTATAGGAAATATCCCTAGTTCTGCTCTACCTGCATTGTTCAGTGCTACACAACTTGCTAACGCCTAGCTAAGACCTTCCAGTCTTTGCGTATTTTCATGATGAGCTCAGTTTTGTCTCGCAGATGACAGGAGAAAATATTTAAGCGTTCTTTCAACGAAAACAATTTTACGGCAAATTCCGTGGACTTCTTGTCGCGGAATCAATCCGCCCTCTGTTCTAGGGACTGTATATATTTAGCACGACACTCTTGTTCTTCAAACAGACTTTATTCGTGCTCGATCACCTTCTTACACTCGTGTACACATCCTTCGTTCTTAATTACTTGGTACCAAGTTCATTCACAAAATCACTTGAATGCTATACGCTCATCTAAATATATCTGATTACAACTCGTACGATGAAATATACCTGCATGATTACATGCCGAACGTTTATCTAGGCATATCTGATTATAGTTAACCTTGTCGCGCAACGTTGACAAATAATATGTGACACTCCCCCCTCCCTTGACTCAGTAACGAGTCAAGGATCTAACTATCCGAGTCCTCATCGGACATGCGCAGCAATTCCCTGTTCCTCCAAACTGCATCCAGTGCAGCGGATCGGCGGGGTACGTCGCGCTGTCTAGTTTGCGTCACCTGTCCTGTATCTCTACTATCTATTGTACTTAGTACTTCCTGAGTTGTAGCCCTAACTTCCAGGGGGTACAATTTCTGTACTGGTCTGGACAAACGAATAGGTTTTCCCTTTGATATTACCCTTACCTTTGCTCCTCGGACTTCTTTGTCCCTTCCTAAGACCAAGCTTTCTACCACCGCTATCCTCCAAGTACCTCTCTTGGTTCCCTCGCCGTAAACAGTAACTACGTCTCCTACCTGCACTCTCTTTCCCTTTACTGCTGCTCTACTCTGGTGTGTCTCTCTCAGATCTGTCAAGTATTCTTTCTGCCATTTTTCCCAAAAATGTTCTAGCTTTCTACATACGTAATGGTATCTTCTCGTGCAGCTAGTCTCACCTTTCATATCGTCGTATTCGTCTGGCAGAGAGCTTATCCGTCTCCCGTAGATCAAATGAGCAGGTGTCAGAGTTTCCTCACCTGGGTTGTCGTAGTCATACGTCAGCGGTCGTGAATTTAGAGTACACTCTACTTCAACTAAAATTGTCGCCAGCTCGTCAAACGTCAGTTTTGCACCGCCTATAACCTTCTTAAGACACCTTTTCACGCTCCCAACCATTCGTTCAAAGAAGCCACCCCACCATGGGGCCCTTTCAAGATTGAACCGCCACTCAACACGCTGGTTTTCCAGGTCCGCCCTTACCTCTGGATGTTCATATAGTTTTCTGAGTGCTTTCTCTGTGGCCTTGAACGTTTGTGCGTTATCGGTCACTATCAATCTTGGAGTTCCTCTTCTAGCGGCGAACTTTCGCAAGCATCGCCGAAATGTCTCCGCTGACAGATCCTGCACTAACTCCAAGTGTATGGCCCTAGTCACACAGCATGAGAATAGCGCCACATAAACCTTTGACATGTTTCTATCTTTATCCTTAACAAATAACGGCCCTGCAAAATCTATACCTACCCTGGAGAAGGACGGGGCTCTCCTGACTCTGAACTCTGGTAGACTAGCAGTTGGTGGTCCAGGATACGGTTTGCCTTCCAATCTCTTACAAACAACACACTGATTTAGCGCCTTTTTCACCACCTGTCTGCCCTTAGGTACCCAGAATTTCGATCGCAATTCAGCAAGTGTACTTCTAACCCCGGTATGGTGAACCTTGGTATGGCATTGCTGAATGAACAAGTACGTCAAGCGGTGTTCCCTTGGTAAGATAATCGGTTCTCTCGCTTCAGGCTGTAGGTCAGCGTTTTCTAGCCGGCCCTTGCACTTAAGAATGCCATTACAATCTTCAGCAAGGCCAAACTTCGATGTGAGCTGCCGGAAGTTGCATTGCTGTCTTACTGTTGTTTGCGCTATCCTTATCCAATCATTCTCGGCTTCAACTATTTCTGCTATGGTCAGAGGTCCAGTCTTCCTCTCTAAGTCAGACCCTTGGTGAATATTGAAGCAGAAACGCTTGACCCATGCAGTTACTTTAAACAGTCTAATTGCACTACTGTACTTACCAATTTCGACAACCTTGTCTGCTCCCTGTTCTACGTTTGTCTCGACGGCCATTACTGTAGTTTTCCTTTCTTCTTCGTTACTCTCACTGCTGGCAAGGATTGGCATCGGTGCTGGCCACATGTCTTTCGACTCTATTAGCCAGGGGGGCCCCTGCCACCATAGATCACTCTTCTTTAACTCTGATGCCAATGCTCCTCGCGATCCTATGTCGGCCGGGTTCTCTTCACTAGGACAGTAGCTCCAATCTCTCTTATTACTCAGCTTTAGTATCTCATTTACCCGATGCCGCACAAACTGTTTCCATTCTCCACAGTTCATGATCCAATATAAAGCTGTCATACTGTCCAGCCAAAGCCTTGATCGCCGAATACTCACCTGTGAACTAAGGGCGCCCTCTACTGTACACATGAGCTGCACTAGTATTCGAGCCGACATGAGCTCTAGCCTAGGGATCGACAGCGTTTTCAGCGGGGCCACTCTTGTCTTGGAGGTTAACATCGTTACGTACCTACCTGTACTGGTCTTGTAAACCAGGTATATGACACCACAATAAGCCTTCTTACTGGCGTCCGCAAAACCGTGGAGTGAACATTCTATTACCTCCTCACGCACATGTTTATAAAGACAACGCCTGATAGTGATCTTTTGACTGCTAATCAGGTCTCTGATCCAGTCCTCTACTTCTCGTTTCACCTTACCTTTCAGTGGGTCATCCCAATCTATCTTGTCACGACAAGCCTCTTGAAACATTATCTTGATACTTACAGTTACCGGGCTCAATATCCCAAGTGGATCAAAAACTCCTGCGAGCAGTCGTAAGGTGTTACGTTTAGTTGCTGTTAGACCCTTGGCGCGCTCAGCTATTGCCGTTAAATCGAAGATAACTTCATCTACTTCATAGTCCCACTCTAAGCCCAACACCTTCTGCCCTTTACATCCCATCTGCATACCCACAGAAGATTTAGCATAACTTGTATCTTCTTCTGTTACCCGTCCACGTTCGCCCTCCTTTGCCTGCTCTAGTTCTATCACATGTCTTACCTTAGGATCGTTGGTTAGCCACTTCCTTAGCTTGAACCCTCCTTCAGCCATTTTATCGCTGGTCTTCTTGTACAGCTCTACAACGTCATTAGTTGTTTCTCCGCCCCCTACTAGATCATCGACGTAAAAGGAGTTTAGCAATTTCTGGGCAAACCCTGGATCACAGTCAGCGTATCCTCTAATGTGATGTCTAAGTGTAGCGTTCAGCAAAAATGGCGACGCATTTACACCGAACACGACACGGCAAAACCTATACACCATAACGCGTGATGTTTCCGGGGGATCCTCAACCCAGAGAAAACGCAAACAATCCCTATCCTTCTCGTCGACTTCGACATTCAAAAATGCTTTCTCGATATCTCCTACTAGTACCACTCTATTTTCTCTAAATCGCAACAATATGTCATATAATAGAGGCGTAAGAGACGGGCCGACGTGAAGGCAGTCGTTCAAAGACGTACCTTTCTTACTTTCTTTAGACGACGCGTCATAAACAATCCGTACCTTGGTGGTCGTAGAGTCCTTTCGGACAACAGCTTGGTGTGGCAAGTAATGAACTTTAGGGGCGTTCTCCAACTCTGTCACTTTCTCTATTATTCCTACCTTGAGTTGTTCCTTGATAATAGCTGTGTATTCTTCGAAAATCTCTGGCTCTTTCTCCAATCTGCTTACCTGTGATTTTAAGCGGCGTAAACTAGTGTTATAGTTGCTCGGAAGCTCTGGGTGCCCTTCTTTCCAGGGTAACCCTACAGAATACCTCTCACCATTAAACGAAACATTGTCTACAAATGCCTCATGAACTTCGTTTTCTACTTCCCTGATTCCTAGAGTCTCTAGGTCCCACATCTTTTGGACCTCCCGGTCTAAGTTCACCTGCCGTTCTTGAGTACTTCCTATCAGATTTACCTGCACAGGCTGTGTATCGGTCGAAGTCCTATTCATGGGCCCTGATAAAACCCAGCCCAGCTCCGTTTCAACTGCGACTGGTTCGTCAGACTTACCTCTAATCGTACACCCCTTCTGGAAATTCCATAGGTAATCGGCTCCTATTAGCACATCAATTTCTAATTCTTCCTGACCCCAACACACATCAGAAAACCACAAATCCTTGAGGTGGGGATACTCATTTTTTGCTAGCTCTACGTGCCCATTTTGTATACTAGAAATGTCTGGCACTACATATGCTTCTATCCTAGTTACATTCCCTCCTCTAATAGGACTAACGCTCACTTCGACTACCTCTCTTAATTGTGTGTCTTTGGCTCGCTGACCGAAAGTGCTAATACCCAGCCAATCTTGCCTGATAACAGTAAGTTGCGCGCTTCGCGCTGCTTTAGAAGTGATGAATGAACGATGACTTCCGGCGTCAAACAATAACCTAACTTTGCGTGACTCTCCCTTCCCTGTAATAACTGCTTGTGCGGTTTGCAATGCCACCCGCCCGCCTGTTCCCACGTGTAAGCTACTTGGACTAGTAGTTGTAGGGGGATTTACTGTAGGCTGCACATCGAATTCTGTCGGTTCTTGTGCATGTGAACCTTTACCCTGGCCTTCACACAATGAAACGTGATGCCCACCCCCGCAATTCTTACAATATACATTAATCTTACAATCTCTAGCCCGGTGTCCCTTTCTCAAGCATTTAAAACATCTCGCGTACTTAATTACAAGATTCTTACGTATCTTGGGGTCCTTGACCTTCGTGCAGACCTCATGCGCGTGTTTACCCAAACAAAACGCACAGTTCCCATTTTCTTGCTTGGTAAACAAGGCACTGGTTGTTGAACCCTGCTTCATTCGGCTGTCATTCCTCTGTACTCCCGATGACACTCCTCTTGTTGACATTGCGTAATAATGGTCCTCTCTCAGTTCCAATTCCTTTAGGAACGCGGTTAACATTTCCTTCATTGACCATTTCATAAAACTCTCTCCTCTCGTTATTGTTAGACAAAACGACTCCGGGAGTTTTTGCATTAAAGCAGGCACAACAATCGCTGAATATGTGCTCTCTTGTACTCCTAGTGCCGTTAACCCTCTGTAGTGTGCTTCACAATCATCATATAACCTCCTCAGTCGGGGCGTATCCCTATCGTGGTAAACTGGCGAAAGGTACAACAAATCATTGACGTGAGCACGTTGAATTGCAGTCTCTTTCCCGTAACGCTTCTTTAAAAGCTCCAATGCCGCCCCGTAGTTTGCTGTGGTTAACGCGAAACCAGCGATCGTTGACTTTGCTGGCTCCTCTAATAACCCACGAAGATAGGAAAACTTGTCTACGGCGGACAGGTTTTCGTTCTGATCAATAGAACTCTGGAAGGAATCCCAAAATTCCTGCCATTCTTGTAGTTTACCGCCAAATTTCCTGACTTCTAGCTTTGGGAGCCTAGCTTTGACCATTTTAGCTTGTTGGGGCGTGTGTGATGGCGTGACATTACTTTGGGGCGCTGGCGAGTTTAATGGTGAGCCACACTCCAGATCAAGGCGTTCTTCCATTCTCACGATAACGTCGTTCAATTCCGCCCGTAAATCGTCGCACTCCCCTATTTCTTTCTCGAGATCGTGTTCTATTCCCTCAGCTTCTGATTCCACCATGAGCCCAATAATCTGCTCATCTAGTTCCTTTAAGGTTACAATCTTTTCCCTTACCGTTAGCATAAAGGTCTTCATACCACTTTTATCCACCTCTGCCGGTTCGCTTTGTAAGGTCTCCCTCACTTTGGTGAGCAACTTCGTTGCAGCCCCTCTGTGAGCCGCTCTGACCTTCTTCGTCTTCACCAATTCCGACATACTTCAACTCCGTACAATTAGTGTTGCTCTTTTTTACCTTCACTCACGTTCTATTAACAATCTTGAACCATTCGCTTCAGTTCCGATCCGGCTCGAAGGACCAGTTGTCGTGGAATCAATCCGCCCTCTGTTCTAGGGACTGTATATATTTAGCACGACACTCTTGTTCTTCAAACAGACTTTATTCGTGCTCGATCACCTTCTTACACTCGTGTACACATCCTTCGTTCTTAATTACTTGGTACCAAGTTCATTCACAAAATCACTTGAATGCTATACGCTCATCTAAATATATCTGATTACAACTCGTACGATGAAATATACCTGCATGATTACATGCCGAACGTTTATCTAGGCATATCTGATTATAGTTAACCTTGTCGCGCAACGTTGACAAATAATATGTGACACTTCTTCCCCAAATAAATCGGTCTAATATTCTTAATGAAGAAGACCCTAATGATTCTTTCAATGCCTTCATAAATGAATATACCACGCACTTTGAAGCCTGTTTCCCTTTAAACATTATAAAAGGGAAACAACAGAAAAATCTCAGTACTCCTTGGTTAACTGAAGGACTATTGAGCTCCATTAGGAAAAAAATAGACTTTACAAACAATTAATTAGATCACCAACTACGTTATGGGAATCACTGTATAAAGCTTACAAAAATAAGCTCAATCATTTAATTAGAATTGCCAAGCGATCATATTATGATAATAGATTAGAAAGCGCCAAAAACGACCTCAAATTAACCTGGAAGCTGATAAACGAAATCATAAACAAACGAAAGAGCAAGCCGTCCTTGCCCTCGTACTTAAATATGATGGCAAAATAATAACTGATACTTTGGAGATCGCTGATAGATTTTGCAAATATTTTACCAATATTGGTCCAAGTCTACTGCAAGTAAAATACCCGAGGTAAATTCTTCTTTTCGTTCATTATTCCTAGTTGACAATGAGAATACACCGATCATCTTAAAACCAACCAATATAACTGAATTAGAAGATATACGTAGGACGTTCAAATCGGGAAAAGCCCCCAGTTATGATAACTAGATCCCAATGCATGTGATTAAATATTCCTTTGACCTCATCTCTGAACTTTTGACGAATATCATCAACTTTTCTTTATCTAAAGGAATTTTCCCGGATAAGTTAAAAATTGCCAAAGTCATCATTATTTATAAAGCTGAAGATCCTGATTTCTTTGTAAATTAGACCGATTTCCTTGTTATCAAAATTTTCTAATTATTTTGAAAAGGTTATGTTTAACCGCCTAATTGAATTTGCAGAGCGGTATGTAATTCTTTATTGCTATCAGTTCGGTTTTCGAAGAAATCACTCGACGTCACTCACGTTAACTCACCTAGTTAATAAAATTACGTCGGCCATTGATCGAAACGAAATTACTGTTTTTTTGGATCTTTCAAAGGCTTTTGACACGCTAGACCATCAAATTTTGTTTGCCAAGTTGGAACATTATGGTATCCGTGGTTTAGCTCTGCAGTGGATCAAAAGCTATGTCCTATGCCGTAAACAATTTGTTCAATTTAATCAAACTTATTCCTCGGCGCAAACTATTAAATGTGGTGTACCTCAGTCTATTTTAGGTCCCCTATTTTTTATTCTGTATATTAATGATCTTCCCAATGCCTCAAAATTGACAGTCTTTTCTTTTTACAGATGGCACTAGCATTTTGTATTCTCATTCAGATCCCAACCTTTTAGAGCTTGTGTCTAAACGAGGCATTGTATAATTTTGACGTTTGGATGAAATGCAATAATCTCTCCGTTAATAACAAGAAAACTAATTACATTATTTTTAAAGCAAGACAGAAGAAAATTACCAACGAATTTTCCCTTTACCTTGGTAATCACTTACTCGAACAAGAAATGTAATAAATTCTTAGGTGTGTATATCGATGAACACCTTCCTTGGAAACAGCACATCAGTCATGTTTGCAAAAAAATCTCCAAGTCAGTTGGAATAATATATAGGTCTCGCTTTTATTTATCTGCTAAAACAAAATTAACTCTGCATTATATAATTAGTATACCCTTATACTTATATTTAGTTACTGTAACATAGCTTGATCATCCACGTATGTAACTAATCTAAATAGAATATTTAATTTACAAAAGCGTGCTGACCAGATTATCGAGCTCACTCTGCTCCTTTATTTGCTCAGTTAGATATACTAGACATTTTTAAAGTCAACTCATTTCATGTAGCAAAGTTTATGTTTTGTTATCATAATCAGTTGTTGCCTTCGACTTTCCTCAATTTATTCGTAACTAGCAGTCGAGTACATAACTACAACACTAGATCAGTATCCAATTATTGATCTCATGCCTGTCGTACTAATCTTAAACAGTTTACAATTCTATACCAAGGTCCTAAAATTTGAAATTCCCTGCCAACGTATATTACAGGTTCAACCAGTTTTCCTACTTTCAAGAAAAAAATGAATGATTCTATTTTGGGTTTCCTATGGCAAACGAGAGGAAGAGGGGGATTGGGATTCTGACATAGAAAGCCCACAATCCGAGTTCGAAGAGATGCCTGCGGAGCCACACCGCGGCGAAACGTCACGCGCATGCGCTGTTGATGAGCCGCACGCGTCTGATCTCCCCAGTTTCCCGCCGAAACTAAATGAAAAACAGAGGCAATCACCCCTGTTCTAATTTTGAACACGTACGCGTATTTACGTGAAATATTTCGTGAAAAATAACAACTACTTAAAAGATAAGCCTAATTAAGACTTTAACAGGTTATAAATAGATAATTAATAAATATTTTATTTGTCATAGCAGGCTGGTTATTGCAGCTTAACTCTTTTCCGTCCGAGCCTGTAAATAGGAGACGCATGAGTCCGTTACTAGAAAAAATATTGCATCACGTCTAGACATGATGGAAAGACGATGTTGCGATATTATGCGAAGGGATGTATGGCTTCAAAGTCAGAGTTATAACAGGGATCGCTCGACTCTTTCACTATGGAGAAAAGCTCATTTGTTTTGGCGATTGTTTCGTTTCTTCGATTTTCACGAATTTCGAGGAGCTGAAAATCGGCTCCAAAAAATCTTCCCATTCGCACTTGAAATCAAGAGCAAACACAAAATAACCACTCAGTCGTTACAGTACCTTGTTTAATCTTTCCAACCAGCAGGTTTGTTTTCACAAAACACACCAAGCGACGGTGAACCACGCCGATGTTTGCACTGCATTTCACTCGACCACATTTTCCTGCTCCCACCTCCAATTGCATGCTGGGTAATGGACAAAAGATCACAAGGGGTCCCCCCCTCTGGGACTCCGGTAGGGACCCCTACAGCCAAGAGCGGTGATTTGGACTCAAGCCGTTGCCTTTAAGTGACAAAAACACATCCTAATAGGTTGAGCAGGGGTAAAAGACTGCCAACTGCAGGAGTTCAAGGATTTCAGTGAATATTTTTTCCTGTGTCTGAAAGCACAAACACAACGGAAAAACCCTGTGAAATCCCCTCATAAGGCCTACTAAAAGCAAACCAAGTACTTTCCAGCCGTTATGTCCTCAAGCTCTCTGACAGTGGCATTTTTCTCCAAAATTAGAGCACATTTCATTGGAAACCCTACAGAAGTTGCAATACCTACCGTCGACTAGTTCGTAGAATTCACCCGAATGGCATTGTGGAGAAAGTTTGAGCCCAACGTGACGTCATAGGTCATTCATCTGCATATTACAAAAACCTGAATATATCTGAAACGAGATGAGATATCGACAAACGGAAAATGTCATTATTCCTCATTTCGATAGCATTTTAAAATTAGACCAACTTAATTTTTGCTTCATATGCACTTTAATTACAGCTGATGTGGGTCTGCTTTTACTCCTCACACACTCCTCGCTACGTTAACTGTTTTGGACATACAACACTCGACTCGCAAGTTGATTTTTACGGAGGGAGGAAAATCGGAGAACCCGGAGAAAAAGCCTCGAATGCAGATAAGCAATCAACAACGAACCTAACTCACATATACGGAATCGAACCAGGGACCGCAGTGGTGTCAGGCGAGTGTTTTACCACAGCGCCACCCTGCATCCCCATTGATGAAGTTGTTGAGGTTTTCTTAATTTGTAATTCACTGTGAGTTTACTAAGTTATAAAATTGTTAACCACAAAGTTAACCTCGGAAACTTGTATTTGAACTCCAGAGTTTTCGGGCAGCGGGGCATAACGTTTTGCGGAAAGTTACGTTAATTTCCTTATGACACAAGAACAACAGTACGATACCGCAGAAACTAAAACATTTCTGTCCTGCTCGAATTTTGCGATCTTTGGTATAACAGGCCTCGCTCCGGTGCCATTGTTACCTTCGTGAGCGGGCATGCGCAGGAGGTAACAATGAATAAAGTGAATTGAATCTGTTTTATGAATCAATCTTTTTTATTTCTGTTTCCAATCAGTGGTGCACGGTGTTCAGGTTTGCCCTTCTCGTTCCCCGGATCCGGCTTGCGACGTAAAGAACCCCGTCTCTTACCAAGCAAACTGTAATGCCAACAGCTGTACGAAGCCGGGTGAGAAATGCTGTCCTACGTCATGTGGACTGGAATGTCAGGGAACATTAACATCAGGTAAGACAATGTCGAAGTTTTGTTTTTAACGCAATGGTTTATTCTATTTTAGATCGTCTGATGGGCCCCAATAAAGAGTACAATGTTGAAACTGGAACATTCATAAAATTAGACTAAGTTGAGATGGACTATCTGTATCTGTATGTTTAATCGGTAAAGCTTGTTGCATTACAAAACCGATAGTGGCAGACAGTGCCTTTACATATATTACAAAATTACATTACATATATTTAGAAAATTACAGTGTCTATTTAAGACTTACATATAAATTCAGTCGATGATAAATAATAATGATATATATGATTAAGTCGGACATAAGTAGGTATTACTAGTCATTTTTAAGCATGTTGTTTAGGAAAGCCATAGTTTTTTTAGAAAATGTATCTATGTTAGGGGACATAACTCAGGAACACCCAACGGTAAAACTTCATAAAAACAAACATTCTGATGTTTTTATAACAAATCAGATGTATTTAAACATATTTAAGGGAATTGTTTTTCAGCTGGCAGACGAACAGCTGTTCTGCAGCGCCAGCCAGCCTAAAGTTCATGAAGAATTTCTAAATTTCCCAGCTGAAATATTTTAGTGCAGAATTTGCCAGCAGCAAAAATATTTTTTTGAATATATTCCCAGCTGAAATATTTAAGTGCAGAATTTGCCAGCAGCAAAACATTTTTTTACATATATTCCCAGCTGAAAAATACAAGTGAAGAATATGCCAGCTAATAAAAATGCACGATATCTATTCCAATACTGGGAATATTCCCCTCCCCTGGGGACTTGTAGAGACCGAAAACTGTTTTTAAATGATTTCTATATCTCAACACCTTTCAACATTTTAAACCTGTTTCAAGATCGGCTCCAACACTAAATATTGTTCCGATGTTGAAACGGTTTGTACAGGGCTTAACTGAAATATAGAACGCTATATTTTTATTTTAAGAATAAAAACCTGAGCTAACCTGCAGAATTCGGTATTTTTAAAAACCTGTGAAACAACAGGTACGTGCAGAATTTGCCAGCTGAGAAATATCGCTCTGTTATATTATTATTATGTAATTATATCGGACTGCAGAATTTACCAGCTGACAAATAT
This sequence comes from Actinernus sp. WN-2022, assembly GCA_030867875.1. Lineage (NCBI taxonomy): Eukaryota > Metazoa > Cnidaria > Anthozoa > Actiniaria > Actinernidae > Actinernus > Actinernus sp. WN-2022. The sequence continues at coordinate 12,428,882 of JAOWCC010000019.1, read as the reverse complement.
CGCTCCGTTCTATTATTATTTAGTATCAGACTGCAGAATTTGCCAGCCAAGAAATTCCAAAGTGCAGAATTTGCCAGCCGAGTGGCCCAGAAGAACAGTTATTTTGCAGAACAGTTCGTTAGGTGTTCCTGATAACTAAATCCTCTGGAAGAGCATACCAGATGGGAACAGTCCTGGGAAAGAAAGCGAATTTAAAAACGTCGGTCCGAGTCGAAATATGTTTGTATTTTAAGTTGTGTTTACGGCGTGTGACTGACTTTGATTCAAGTGTGAGATATTCGTTAAGGTCAGTTGCGTTAAAACCACTGACGAGAAGCCTTATACATAAAGTTCAAGCGGAGACATTCGCGACGTACTGAAAGTAAGGGCCATTCTAGATTATTGAGCATAGCACCAACACTGGACTCTCTGGAGTAATCCCGGTGTACAAAACGCGCAGCTCTTCGTTGGATCTTCTCAAGTAAATTTGAATTTCGGTGTGTGTAAGGATCCCACGCTACTTCGAGTGAGGAGCAATACAGTATCATTTCCCATTGTTTTTGTACTGCTCGTTCTTAAGTAGGACCGTAGCTAGATAACATACCTAGGGACGTAACCGGATTATTTGCTCTACTTCATGCTAATAATTTTAGAAACGTTCAGTTTATGAGAAGCACGTATCGACTTTTGACCACAACTTCGCGAAATTATAAATCCAGTTACGCGTGGATTAAAACTGCGCTCGCTGTCGTCCAAATATACAAAAGTTACATGTTCCTTGTCGTTTATGTTCACGTATATTATAGCTAGATATTTTAGCTTCAGAACTAGCCGGATAATTTCCTCTTTTTGATGCGTGTGATTCTTTAAACGTTCAGGTTCTAGCGAGCGAATATAAAATTCTCAAAAATTTAAATAAACTATTGATCAATTGAAACACTGAATGACTGAATACGAAATCGGCGGTAAACAGACGCTTACAATTCGCTAAAGAAATTCGTAAATAATCGGACATGCTTTGCAACACCGTAATCAATATGAATCTGTAGAGTTACTGTCGTGAGAGTAGAAAATTGTGAATGCTTTGGTTATAGTGAAACACTGAATGAATACTTCTGATCTCCCGCCCGCCTTTCTATACGGACACGTGACACAAACAACCAATCGGATAGAGTGGTAAAAATAGTCCAACTAATTTATGTACACTAAAAAATAATCGACGCAGGGATCCCTGTGGTTTGTACTAGCTTGTGACGTCACCGTCCAACTGTCAACAGTGACGTCACAAGCCATTACAAACCACAGGGATCCCATTAATCTACTCAGACAAATACCAGCCAGAAGGCGTAGGGACTAGGGTGGAGAGACCCCATTCTCTTATGTGATGGTCTCTCGCTCTAACTCAACGCGTCTGTAATTAGCAAACATGTATTTATTCAGTCATCTTAGAGAGACCGTAAATATAGGGTTCAAGAGCTGTAATTAACCATCTCTTGTATCCTTCACTCCCTTTATTCTTATGTATGTATACGTATACTACTTTACTTATTTGTGTGAGATAAACGAATCTTTGAATCCTATGGGACATGTAATAAAACTTTAAAATTATTTATTTATTTCCAGTGCACGATTTTTTTTAATCAGTAATATTCTCCTTTTGTCTGTTTTCCCCCCAGATAAATGCGACCAAGCCTTGGATTTAGCACTTCTTCTTGACTCCTCGAACTCAATTGGCCGGAAGGATTTTAAGAAAGTACTGACATTTGCGAATCAACTGGTTGATCGCCTGCCTATATCTTCAGAGAAAACCAGGGTGGCTGTCGTCAGTTATTCTAATAACGCTAAGACGGAATTTAATTTTGAAACGTTTACAGGAGTTAATCTTAATGCCGTAAATATCCATCGGGCGATTAACAACATAACTCATCTTAAGAAGCAAACATTTATCGACAAGGGGCTCATACTAGCAAATAATGACGTGTTTGTAAAAGGGAAAGGAATGAGAGACATTGCAGTCGCGAAAAGGGTATGTACTTCATGGTATAGGGTATTTTCGTCACGCTATAGGGTATGTACGTCACGCTATAGGTATGTACGTCACGTTATAGGTATGTACGTCACGCTATAGGTATGTACGTCACGCTATAGGTATGTACGTCACGCTATAGGTATGTACGTCACGCTATAGGTATGTACGTCACGCTATAGGGTATGTACCTCACGCTATAAGGTATGTACCTCACGCTATAGGGTATGTACCTCACGCTATAGGGTATGTACGTCACGCTATAGGGTATATACGTCACGCTATAGGGTATGTACGTCACGCTATAGGGTATGTATGTCACGCTATAGGGTATGTACGTCACACTATTTAAGAAATAGAAAACATTTCCCGTGTTTCTATAGAGTTATAGAAACACGAGTGGGAGTTTGGGAGAACGAGAAATGGCAGTGGGAACACGAGCCCGAAGGGCGAGTGTTTCCACAGCTATTTCGAGTTCTTCCAAACTTCCACAAGTGTTTCTATAACTCTATAGAAACAAGGGGAAAATGTTTTCTATTTCCTTTATGAAATAAACGAATATAAGCACGGAAACGCTCGCTTAATTTGATAACCAAAACGTAAATTCTCACAACTAGCTCAAGCGCGCGCTCAACTGTCTATGTTTCTATAGAGTTATAGAAACACGGCTTACAACCAATCAGAGCGCGCGTACTATCGAAACTATTTTATAAAGGTATGTACGTCACACTATAGCTATGTACGTCACGCTATAGGTATGTCCGTCACGCTATAGGGTATGTATGTCACGCTGTACGGTATGTACATCATGCTATGCGTATCTTCGTCGCGCTAGAGTATGTACGTTACGCTATAGGATCTGGACGTCACGCTATAACATAGGATACGTACGTCACGCTATAGAATACGTACGTTACGCTATAGGTATGTACGTCACGCTATAGGGTCAAGCATTGGGACCAGAACGGCAGCGTTTGGGACGACAGCAAAGAGAGATTAACCCTTTCCCTCCTGTACCGCCCGTAACCGCCCAATATGAAGCATGTATCTGGAATTTATTGCCTCAAATCTAGACATGTTTTGATATTATTTCAAGGAAGGAATGACTTCAAAGCGAGAGCTATAACAGGGATCGCTTGATTCTTCCACTTTGGAGAAAAACGCCTTCGTTTTGGAGATCGTGTTTCGTTTCTTCGATTTTCACGAACTTTGAGGAGCTGAAAATCGGCTCAAAAAACCCTTCCCATTCGCAATTGAAATCAAAAGCAAACACAAAATCAGCACTCAGTCATTACAGTACCTTCTTTAATCTTTCCAACCACCAGGTTTGTTTGCACAAAACACACCAAGCGACTATGAAATACGCTATTCCTAACGCTGCACTTCTCTCCACCACGTTTTCCTGCACCCATCTCCAATTGCATGCTGGGTAATGACAACATTTTCCACCCCCTCTGGGACTCCTGTAGGTTTTTTTATAGGTCTTTTACCCTTACAACCAAGAGCGGTAATTCTCAAGCCGTTGTTTTAAAGTGACAAAAACACATCCTAATAGGTTGAGCTGGGGGAAGAGCTCTGCAGAATTTTAAGGATTTCATTGAAGAATTTGTTCATGTGTCTCAAAGCAGAAACACAACAGAAAAACCCTGTGAAATCCCCTCACAAAGCCTACTAACAGCAAACCAAGTACTTTCCAGCCGTCCTCAGACGGTGGCTTTTTTCTCCAAAATTAGAGCACATTTCATTGGAAACCCTACAGAAGAAGTCATACTTACTGTCAACGAGTTCGTCCGTAGAATTCTGCCGAATGGCATCATGGGGAAAGTTTGAGCCCTTGGCTTAAAAAGTCAGCAATATTTAACTACCCCGGGCTAGCCAAACCTGAACTGAGTGGGGAGGGTTGAGTTAGCACTCAGGATTTCACCAATTGAGCCCAAAGACGGTAAGCGATTAAACTCGAGACGAACATCGTGGTCGAATCTTTTGTTCGCAGGAAGCAAAACAATGTGATGCTAGCTTAATCACTCTAATTACAAATGCAATAACTACACTTGAAGTCTGACTTGTGGCTTTACAGAAACACAGCGTGAAGACTGCAAGTTCCAGAAATTAACGCTCGTGTTAATTTAAGCCCGATTTCCATACTGGTCGCAACGATCGCAGGATTCTTTTGTTTGGTGTGAATCGAAGCGTAAATTTATACGCAGAACAAAAGAATCCTGCGATCGCTGCGATCATATGGAAACTGGGCTTTAAGGTATTTGAAATTAACGCGACTTAAATTAACGCGAATAGGAGGGAAAATTACTTCCGAATAAAGGAAATTAACGCGAAAGAGGAGGTAACATTTCAAAATGAAGGAAATTAACGCGATTGACACAAAGAAATACAGTTTGTGGTGACAACAGGAACACATTTTATTTCAACACTGAATATAAAAAACTGAGAGATGTCGAGAATTGCTCTTCTGGAAGCGAGAATGAACTAGAAATATTGTAACCGATAAACCTTTAGGCTTTTACATTGTAAAAGATTGAAATACAGTGTGCAGAATAGCCTGAATTCGGGCCTGAATTTCAGCCGTCTCCTCTGGTTCGTTCCTCCCGAGAGAGACGTCTGAATCCAATAGCCGATAATGCCGTCCAGTGACGTCAAGGCGGATTAACAATTTAATTTATGCAAATAAAACTGTCACGGCGGTAGTAAAAGTTCGTGAGAAATATTTATTTGAGATTATGCCGACCAAAATAAAAGTCTTACCTATATTATATATCTCCATCCATTTGCTTCTCAAGTGCCTCTTATGTTGTGAAAGCCTTTCCGAAGCAACAAATCGTTTTATTATATTTGGAGGCAAAGTACAGTTGATATTTGTCTTTCCGTTGATCTTTGTACATGTCTCGCGATCTGCCGTTCGAATCGACACAGCTACGATATATTACCTATGTAAATGATGCAACAGAAAAGTAGAAAAACATGAAAGGGTAATGGAGAATTTTCGAAGAAATACGAAGACTCTTTTACGGGACAGAACAGTTCCTTGAAGAGAGTAGCGACATTCTTTACCACTGCGAGTGTGAACAAATAATCGATTGTCAACAACCCCGTAGCCTGCGTCTGCACGCAGGCTACAACCCCGCAGACGCGACGCGATAAAATGTACATGTTTACAGTTAGTCGGCCGGTTATTGTGCAGGACACTTTCAATCCATTTCCAGATGTTTTCCTTAGTAATTCAAGGTCTTTGCCAAAGACAATCACTCCACTGAAACGCAACGATCAACAATCGCGAGTCCAAAGTGAATCCTGCCGTCTCCTCGGCTGATAATTATGATAATTATGATAATTATGCGAAATTATAGAATATGAACCAATCCAAAATCACTACCAGGTTTTCTGGTAGTGACGTCACTGGACGGCATTAACGGCTATTAGGAGATATTGTAGTTGAGTCTACGAATAGCAGTTTCAGCGGTATTGACCCGAACGCCTCACTTCAATGTAATGAAGCGCCATTGAAACCATCATTCTTGCACGACACCAACACCCTCCTAAACAAGCACGACTAATTTAGATACACAGTTTGAATAGCGCTTCATTACATTGAAGTGAGGCGTTTGGGTCAATACCGCTGAAACTGCTATTCGTAGACTCTAGTACAATATCTCCTATTCAGACGTCTCTCTCGGTAGGACCGAACCAGAGGAGACGGCTGAGATTCAGGCTATGTGCAGAAAACAGAAAGCTATTGTTTCCTTGGTGTCAAATGTGTCTGGACAGGATCCAGAATTTGGGGTTATAATAATGGAAATTAAGGTCGCGGAAATTAACGCTCCACTTAATTAATGTCGCGGAAATACTAACGCGACTTAAATTAACGCGAATAACGGTAACTAATCATACCTAATGTTTGAGCTTCCCTAAACTCCGAGTTAAAATCCCGAGGTGGATTTCGAGTTGGATTTCGAGGTGGATTTTCGAGGTGGATTTTGGAGTTGGATTTTGAGGTGGATTTCGAGGTGGATTTTCGAGTTGGATTTTCGAGTTGGATTTTCGAGTTGGATTTTCGAGTTGGATTTTCGAGGTGGATTTCGAGGTGGATTTTTTCGAGATCGGAAATTTCGAACTCGATCAGGATTTTCGATGGAATTTTCGATTGTATTCTTCAGATACAAACTCAAGATACCAGGTAAAAGATTAACATATCGAAATTTGAGGGATGTAGCTGTGCTGGGAAGCGTGTAATCGTGTTTTCAGTTTTCCATACATTGTCTGTAAAAATGAGTCAAATTCCGCGTGAAAATTTACAGACAATGTATGGAAAACTGAAAAAACGATTGCACGCTTCCCAGCACCTCTACATCCCTCAAATTTCGAGCAACTTTTTTTGGAGCAACCTCTTGTTTTGTTTTTATTTCTTTGAGCAGCTTTTTAAGTTTTTGGCAACTTTTGAGCAACTTTTTGGCTTTTTTGGAGCAACTTTTTCTATTTTTACTAGCACAATCTGGAAAGGCTTAGCCACCATTCAGGCCAAATCAAAAATGCATACCCCAAGATTTCAGAGAAGAAATTCCATACTGACATAGAACTCGTTGATTGGTGGATTGGCAAGCTGGATGTTCATAATCTGTCAAGGGCGTGACCTAAATTGTAGCTAGCTAGCAGTATAAACCTAGCAGTATAAACCTAGCAGTATAAACCTAGCAGTATAAACCAGTATAAACCTATTGTTTGTGCTTTAGCACTTATATAGCGCTTATCCAAACTGTTCTAAGCGCTTTACAATAATAGAGGTAATCGGCTAACGCTGTTGCCACCCAATTCAGATCATGTGATGTAAACAGATGCTACTCTGGGGAATTAGTCCTTTTTATTCTAATCATAATGCAGTCATGCCTATCGAAATATAATGAATTTTCAAAGAGTCAATTCTCCAGAGTAATGTGTGTTTACATCACATGATCTGAATTGGGTGACAACAGAGTTAGCCGATTACCTCTATTAAAATAGTAACAATCTGAAGTTTAAAAAAAGTTATAAAAACCTAACTAATCTAATAAAAGCACATAAAATGAAATAGAAAATAGAAAAAAATCTTTACTATACTAATGACAGATAAAAAATCCTAACTTATCTAAAAAATAGACCGCAACATGTAATATAAAAACATGATAAAAATATTCAAGTGAGGAGTCAGTTTGCAATTTTTACAATTTCATAAAGCTCGGTTTACAGCCTGCAGAAACAACCGCCTCTATTTGGGCCAAAGCCGCAAAAGTGCAAACTCTGAGAGGCTTTGCACTTTTAGACGACTCTCTCGGGGTATGCATTTTTGCTTTGGCCTGATCATGAATAGAGGTGGCTGTTTTCGCAGGCTAACATATTACTTTAAAATTAATACACAGAAACATAAACGCAATGTGATAAGAGAAAGCCTTGTGGCGTTGAGGGAGGTCCACCACAGGGCATCAATCCAGTGCCCTGCTGCCTTCTTTCTTTGAACAATGCATCAGTTTCTTTGCATGACTTTTGTTGGTGTGCCTTAGTGCTTGCAGTAATTTTTTTAGGGTATTTAGCCTTGCACGATTTTTTTTGGGGATTACCCAACCCCCTCCCCAGGATTTCTAATGGGCCACCCCTTAGTGAACGACGTTTTCTGCCTGTCGTTCGGATCTTTTGCTAAAACCCACCTCGAAAATCCACCTCGAAAATTCAACTCGAAAATCCAACTCGAAAATCCAACTCGAAAATCCACCTCGAAAATCCACCTCGAAATCCACCTCGAAAATCCACCTCGAAATCCAACTCGAAATCCACCTCGGGATTTTAACTCGGCTTTTAGTTTATCTCCTAATGTTTATGCAAAAGTTCGCTTATGGATAACGTCCCTCATATTCATTCATTTAATCACTAATCAACCGAAATGCCATGCTATTACTTATAAATATACAGAAATCGTGTCCATAAAATGAGTGGCCGTGTTATATGTAAGAGTTAAATACCGAGAACCGAGGCATTCAGCTGACTTATTTCATTGTTATTCGATAACCTTTATTTCACTGACATTGCAGTGAATTTCAATATAAAGAATCGTTCAAGCAAGCAACCGTGAACGACAATCCTGCTGGTGTACGTTGGATCAAACTAGTGATCTAATCGGCTATCAAATAAAAAATAACTATGAAGAAGCAAAGACCGATACAACGTAGAATTTTGAAATTAGTGGTACAATATTTCGGCTGGCCACACCAGCCTTCTTCAGGTACAATGAAGAAAATTTACATTGACGTGTATTTTTGAACTTGATACTGAGATGTCATAAAACAGATTACAATATTATAGATCGTGATTATTATTTTTTTACAAAAAATTGGATACCTGTCAAAGTCGAATATGGTACTGACACAATTAAAATTTATTTAAATAAACATTAACGTGGCCTTAGGTAATTAAGATGTTACCTATAGTGAGGACACCCCCATTTCGAGTCTTCTGACTCATATTTAGATAAATTACGCTTCATTCTTGGAAAATAAAACATTTTATTATTATTATTTTTTAAAGTGCTGAGTCAGCATTTTCTACGACATTTAACCTTGATTATCTCTGAAACATGCACGGTTACCCCCAATTTTGATAGCCCTATACGTGACCTAAAATACCCACATGGTCATAAAAATGGGAAAAAAATTGTATTAGGGGCCACCGTCCTTAACGATATACGGAAACGAATTTTATAAATGACTTCTAAAAGTTTATAAATTAAAAGATAATAATTTTCAGAAATGTTGATGAAATTACTTGCGGTTTATAGCTATGTCGTGCATCATGGAGAAAAAAAAGGATCCAACATTGCATTGATAGTCCGGTCGCGTAGGAATAACAGTGCTCTTAGGAGCCTTTATGTTTGAACTGCCATATCGGGTCATTGTATTTATGATCGTCAGTTTGGGAGCAGAGAGTCTTGCCTTATTGAGCTGAGGTTCTCTTCACGGGGCTTTATACTGATTTTCACTTACGAGTGAGGGTCTTTATAAAGTTCATGGTGAAGCCCTCGGTTTTATATGGAATGACTGGGAGAGTATATATATGTAGACTTCAGTAGAGGGAGTGAGAGTCAATATAAAGATTCAAGATTGGGGCCTTTTTTCTTTATAGAAGAAAGAGAAAAGTATCAATCGTGAATCTTTATATAGACCCTCCGATCCCTTTCTCTAGTGAACCCTCCCTCTATCTAGTGAAGTCTATATATAGACCCTCACTCTCTCTTGTGAAGTAAGAGTTTCATACCGAGAACCGAGGTTCTAAGCCCTAAACATCCCGAGGGCCGTAGGCCACGAGGGATGTTTAGGGATTAGAACCGAAGGTTCGAGGTATGAAACTGACTTATATCACATTTGGCGAGGTTTTCTCAAATAGAAAGGAGGTTTAAAACTGAGTTATAAACCTCCCTGTAACAGTTATAAACCTCAGATTTATGATTTATTTATCCTATTGTTCAACGGGTTTATACCAGAGTTTGACCCCTATGAAGAACAAAGAAAACCGTGTCAAGTGTGATATAAGTCTATATATAGACCCTCACTCTCTCTTGTGAAGTCTATATATAGAACCTCACTCTCTCTAGTGAAGTCTACATATAGACCCTCACTCTGTTGTGAAGTCTATATATAGACCCTCACTTTCCTTAGTGAAGTCTATATATAGACCCTCACTCTCTCTTGTGAAGTATATCAAGAGACCATCACATAAGAGAACTGATCTCCGTACCCTATGATAGTCTGCGCCAATCTATTTTTGGCTCAGTGGACGTCACGATGCTATTTTAAGATTCGGTTCCAGCTCCTCACGGATTTTCATCGCTCCATCTCATGAATTCAACCTTGATTTCAACAAAGAAAGAGAGGCGATGGATGCGAAGCTTCAAAACTCTGAATTACGGCTCTGAATTATGTGTTGCTCCATAAACTTACTACCCGGACTGGTATGGGACGGAGCTGACCTGATCTGACTTGAAGACTCGATAACATGAACTTTGAATTTAATTAATATAAGCTACGGAGTGTAATTTGAAAACCCGTTAAAAATATTGCCGTTTGGATTTGACTGAGAAACTGAAGGCTGTATTAAGCCAGAACCGTAAGAAATTCGGATGTGACCTGGAAGCCGTGAAAAGAAACTAGAGTGACCTGAATTTCGTGAAACTATCAAAGGAAATGAAACCGTATTCCATTCAGTTTGTAGCCGGATCGGCGAGCATGGAAAGTCTTCCAAAAATTAGAATAAATTAACAATCGCGTATCATTGTTATTGAAACTTCGCTTACCTTATAAATACTCGTTCCCTGTAGTTCATATTCATGTATAGCTAGATAACATACATAGGGAACTGACCGGATTATTTGCTCTATTTCATCAGGCTAATAATTGTAGAAACGTTCAGTTTATAGCAAGCAAGCACGCATCGACTTTTGACTTGTAAACAATTCGCTAAAGAAATTAGAAATAGAACCTATATATAATATCGTAAATAATCGGACATGCTAGTGCAACACCGTAATCAATATGAATCTGTGGAGTAACTGCCGTGAAAGTAGAAAATTGTGAATGCTTTGATTTACTGAAAAAAACTCTGCTCCGCCCGCCGGGCCATTCGGACATGTGACACCCACAACCAATCGGATAGAATGGTAAAAATAGTCCAACTAATTTATGCAAGCTAAAAATAAATCGGCGCAGACTATCATGGGGAGAGACGCTAGTATGGGGGATCGGTTCTCTTAGGTGATGGTCTCTTGAGTATATAGATAGACCTCACTCTCTCTAGTGAAGTCTATTGTGAAGTTTATATATATATGAGAGTCTCCCAGGGGTTTCGGGGAACAAGGGAACATGCCAAAAAATCCGTTGGGAACAGGGAACAAGGGAACATGAATAGAGGTTTTAGGGAAGATCCATTTTTCTAAAAGGAAAAATTGACTGTTTCCCTGAAAAAATAAAAATTGGGAACAAGGGAACAAAAGGTAATTTTCGTTGGGAACAAGCCCCCCCCCTGGGAGACCCTGGGAGACCCTCGTATATATATATATATATATATATAGACCCTCACTCTCTCTAGTGAAGTCTATAAAACCCTCACTCTCTCTTGTGAAGTCTATATACCAACCCTAGTGTTTTACCGGGTATAAAGCATCATGCACCTGACAATTTGCTTCATCTGATTGGACAAAATGCTCATGAATTTTAGAAGTACCTTGTGCGGACCGCACAATCGAGTTTAATAAGATGCTTATTATTTGCCTGCTTTGCTTCAGTATTGCAGTCTGTACGAGAAGTCATGGACTGCAAACTGACCAATCATAGCTCAAGAAATATATACCGCGCCAGTAAATATCACCTTTTGCGCGCTCTGATTGGCTACTGAAATTCATATTCACTTCCGAGCGAAGCAGCGATCACCTCGCGCGAGTGTCCATTTTACAGAAAATAAAATAACTATTTGGTGCTGGCTATTCACCTGCTGTGTGGTGTATATACTAAAACAATTATTCACCTCAGTGTCGGTGAATAGTGGTATATATCCACCACTATTCACCTCCACTTCGGTGAATAATTGTTAATTATTCCTCAGAGCCTCATATCGAATTCTTTATGCGTGACAAGTGAAGCATTCATTTACAGTGAACGCCCTACCCCTAGCCTCCTCCGCAGGTAACTCTTAATATGTTTTAGATCTGGCAACCGGCGAAGCCAGGAGGATCCGTCATTTGCTTCGTCCTCAGACCTATGCTCGGCCCTCTCTTACCACAGGAAGCCCGGTTTCACATCTTCTTTCTCGATTTTTCTGATTATAATTAGGAGTTGCCTGCGGAGGAGGCTACCCCACCCCCCATCCCTTTAAGGTCTTATTAGACCAAGGGTGACTGCTTCCTAATGGTCGATAATAACGAAAATAATATTAAATTTTAGAAAATAATGTATTTGTTACATGCCAGGTTCTTGTTCTTATGACGGATGGAGTACAGACGATTGACGTTGAACCCTACACCAAAGCGGCCGACGCAGCAAAACCACTGAAGGACAAATACGTTGCGTTGTATTGCATTGCTGTCGGTGATGACGTCGACTTCGTGGATTTGCTCGAGATTTCATCAGGAGACGGTTTTGTTTACCCGACATCATTCGATAAACTCTCACAAGTTGTTGATGATATCACTGGAAACCTGTGTCCAAGTGAGTTATTGTGAATTGGTATTTGAAAAGTTGTTTTATGATATAACTCTTGTATAACTGAATAGAACCCAGTTTACGGTTCATCCGCAGTTGTACATATCCTTTGTTGATTTGGTAGGTAGATGATACACAATAGTAGCCCGCGCGCGGGAGCATCATAAGAACGAACAGTTTCATTGGCTAAAAGAGTATATTTTTATCCAATCAGCAACTAGACAAATTGAGACTTTGTTCGCCTTTTAGTTGCTAAGTGTTAAAAGCGAAATAGACCCTGTAGTTCGCGGTTTTTCTATACTATTGTTGTATAATTATGCGAGAACAGGTAAGATTTTGAAACGTTCTCATATTAACAGCAGGAAAGCAATTACCTTTAAACTTCATAGACTTGTTAAAATGTACACAATCCTGACGCATAGGAAATTTGAGGTTCTTTGGGTAAATATTTACTAGATGCCAGAGGTCCAAACTTTTGACTGATTTCCACACTTTGGTACCTATTTCAAAATATCGGAAAAATACTTAACAAAAAACTGAGATCTTCAATGCATTGCCGTAATTTCCGATTACGAACGGAACGGAAAGTGGGTGACACGGATGGGAAAAAGTAACAACTTATCGAGTAAGTAGTAGTTCATATGCATGGGTCTAGATTTTAACTAAAAACAAGAAATTCCATGTTCGTGTATTGCTTTAGGTTTTGCCTGCCCTGTCAAAAGCATTATCACAAATGTTTTAATGTCACTTATAAGCCGATGATATACGGTTGGCAACAAATGTTGAATTGTGTATCATGCCATGTTGAATGTTGAAAGACGCGAGTCAATTGCAACATAGTCTTCTAGTAAGTATATTTGTTTTTGATTTTATTTCATATTAATTCTCTTTATATTGATTCCAATTATTTATTATATCTTGTAATGTTGTAGCTCGTGTGTTCATTTTTCCCATACTTTCTTTCCTTTTTATTACGTTTTATTTGTAACATAGAGGGCCGCATGTTAGATAACTATGTAAGGTTAATGTGTCTTCCCTCTGTAAATAAAGAATATCGTATTGTATTGTAACATGTTGAACGATGGTACAGGAGATAGAGACATGATCTATTCCATCACAGGTTGCCCAAGCTTACGATTTGTATGAGCGATTACAAAGAATGTATGGAAATTTCACTATTATCGTTGTAATGCTCTTACCTCTAATAAATTGTTTCAAAAACCTTCGCTTTCCCTGTAGTCATTACCTTTCGTGTCCATGGCGATTCCTGGCCGGGCCGTTTAACCTTGATTTAGGGTAGAAGAGATCTCCTCTAGGAGTGAGAAAATCAAGAATTCAAAAACTACCCTAAATCAAGGTTAAACGGCCTAGGAATCGCCATGGACACGAAAGGTAATGACTACAGGGAAAGCGAAGGTTTTTGAAACAATTTATTAGAGGTAAGAGCATTACAACGTTAAAATTAAATTTTCCATACATTCTTTGTAAACAGAAATCGCTCATACAAATCGTAAGCTTGGGCAACCTGTGATTGAATAGATCATATCTCTATCTCCTGCAACATCGTTCAACATGTTGACTCGCTTCTTTCAACATGCATCATTCAACATTTGTTGCCAACAAATGTTTCACATGTTAGCAACAAATCAGTGTTGAACCGTGTATCATCCGCTTTACTATAACACTGTGTATAATTCCTTTTTTTAAAGAATGCAATGATGAAGTCAAAAGAGATCTGGTCTTTGTGGTGGAGAACGCCGGTTCCAGTGAATCCGACTTCGAAAAATGGATTTTTTTTATAAATCCAATAATAAAGGGATTTACGCTTGGAGTTAAGGGTCTGAGAGTTAAGAGTTAAGGGTCTATCTCCTGCAACATCGTTCAACATATTGACTCGCTTCTTTCAACATGCATCATTCAACATTTGTTGCCAACAAATGTTTCACATGTTAGCAACAAATCAGTGTTGAACCGTGTATCATCCGCTTTACTATAACACTGTGTATAACTCCTTTTTTTAAAGAATGCAATGATGAAGTCAAAAGAGATCTGGTCTTTGTGGTGGAGAACGCCGGTTCCAGTGAATCCGACTTCGAAAAATGGAATTTTTTTATAAATCTAATAATAAAGGGATTTACGCTTGGAGTTAAGGGTCTGAGAGTTGCTGTCGTTATCCACGGAGGTCCAGCTACGGTTTACTTTGGCTTTAGTGATCCGGTGAACAACGATATTGAAACGATGACCAAGAGAATCAGCAAAATCCCGTTCATTAGTTCCACTCCTACTGGATCACTCGAACAAGCTCTGGAGACAGCAAACGGGATGTTTGCTAGTGGATATACGCTCCGTGGACGGGTAAGGAATGGACATTATTGACGTTTATAGAGAAATTGATGTTTATAGAGTTTAATTTTATATAGTAGAAATTAATTCTTATATTGTAGAAATTTGAAAGCCCTACTCTGTAAGTCAATCAATGAAAGCATCTTATAACCCAGACAATCCGCGCACATGGAAGTCAATTCGTGTAAAATGTAACTCTGTCCGTTGCCTACTCAGTCCTTTAACTTGTTGTTTTTAGTCACCTTGTGGTGTGAAATCCTTATCATTAGTTCTTTCTTGACTACTATTAATTTAATTTAGTGTCATGGGCCCGCAGTAATTGGCTTTAGCTGTTGCGGTCACTTTTATCATTTTGTTTCTACATCATAGTAATTCGTTAAAACTATCGTTCGTCAGGAGCCCATTACCAGGAGCGTTCCTCTGTTATGGGATGGGTCCCCAGCACAGGAGTAGATGAGGCTATTTTTAGATTCGAAATTGCCGCGAAAAGAGGTTGCTGCCATGTTGGTGCCCTTAAACAATAGATTCCTCGTTAGCTTCTTTTGTTGGGGCACCAACATTTGAATCTCTGGGGATTGAGTGAAAACCAGCAATTCGAATTCCCGCGTTGAAAGTGAGAAGAATGATAATGAATAGCTATCTGATTGGCTAAGAATAGCCTACCTTTGTTCTTTTTCGCGCGAAACGCAATGCTAAAAATAGCCTCATCTACCTCTGTGCTGGGGTCCAGACACAGTGGGGAAGATGGACGCTCCTGGTAATGGGCTCCTGCGTTCGTGCTATCATTCCTGAGATGTATTGTTCCTTCAGGTGAAGCTTAATGAAATAAAATCATAATTTAGCTAATTTCCCTCCCTCTGCTAAGATAGCAAAGAACATATTCATTCTGACCATGTTATGAAACCCAGCGACCTTCTTTGTTATATGTCTTTGTTAGCTTTTTACAACCGTGACCCTGCACAAAACACAATAGAAATTCCAATGTGTTAATCAATCAGCCAATAGAAACGTGTGAGTTCAGTCGTTCAGGGGACGCTAATGAACTATGACCCTGCACAATCTTTTGTCTTGCACCCTTCCAACATAAATCGCAGCGCCTTTGTTAGCCCCTTTGAAGTTTGCCGGGTTTCATAACCATTCCACTCTATTAACTATGCTCATTCTAAGATTCCCAAAAAAACTTCCTTCCTCCCTTCAAAATTAGTCATGAACAGTTCTTAAAGCGCCCCTAACTCCATGTTAGTTTTATTCTTTTCAAAGGCTATATGAAGAAATGACGTCGGTACAATCCCTAATTTTTAACCCAGGAATTTTGTTTCACGACTGCGCAGTTTGGGGTCTGGGTCGAGTGACGTAAGAGGAGGCAAACGCCATTGTTCACTTGCACTTCTGACTTGTAGTTTTTCAGTATTGTTATAGATTCCTGATCTTACGTCACACAATGCACGATGTACTACACCAATGCTTCTAATTAGTGTATTGCCGGTCATGGATTTACGTGCACGTTGAAAAACAAAACCTTTTTAAACAGAATTACTCTAAAGATTACGAGGATTTAAATAGGGACACTTTAAGTATCAAGTAGGCCGTGGTTCTACTCTAGTGTTATATATTATTCGTTATATTAGATACCGACGGCATGATTTTGGCTTCAGCGTGATATTATTCGTCTCTTGCTAAGTTAAGAAGAATCGGTTGCTGACGACGATCGGTTGCTAAGGATGCAGAACGGGGTTTCGAAATCTAAAAGAAACGACAAATACTCCAACATCTCCGATATCGAGAGAAACTCCGTGGAGAGGTTCTTTTTTGAGTAAGTTAACTAATCTTGCAGACATATACATGTATTAACACTCCTTCCTCAGGACGCCATATTGTTGTCGTTCCCATAGGCACTTCGCATACTATTAGAAATGTATTTTTGTTGGGCATTCGTAATTAGCACCTCGCGCTCTTCCCTAAGGATTTGGAGTTGCTATTTAAGATGATATTTACATATAGTTTTCACTTGACGCCAACCAGTTTACACGCTCGGTTATCCGGACCAAAATTTTCTAGACATTCCTCTGTAATCCGGGCTTAAATTAACAGCGTTTGTACCGATCTTAAGTGTATTTTCTTTTGACGACCCTTAACCTCCAAGGGGTCTCGGCGAATTCGCATTGGGTTATGACCCTTAACCTCCAAGGGGTCTCGGCGAATTCGCATTGGGTTATGACCCTTAACCTCCAAGGGGTCTCGGCGAATTCGCATTGGGTTATGACCCTTAACCTCCAAGGGGTCTCGGCGAATTCGCATTGGGTTATGACCCTTAACCTCCAAGGGGTCTCGGCGAATTCGCATTGGGTTGGAGTATACGTTTCCAGAATAATTTTTCCTCAAAGTGAGGTTTTAACCTGGTTTTTCGTATCCGGCGATTCGTCATTAGTTTAACATTAATATGTAATGTTTATACGACAATAAACTTGACATAACTGGTCGGCATCCTCCTAACACGCCTTGCTTGATGTGTATGTAGAATATACAACATAAATATTTTCTATGCGGCGGAGCGCAGTGACAGAGCATAGAACTTTTGTTTATATTATATTACTATAGATCGATTTCATGTGACTTCATCAAATTGCTAACTTCGAAACTATGAACTCTACCAAGTTGTGCTTTTGATACAGTTTAGCCGCTTACCTAAGCACGTCTTCACACCAAATTGCATCGTTTTCTTTCACTTTGTTCCGGAGATTTCGATTAAGCGATTTGAGTCACGCAAGACCAGTCACGTATTTTGAGTGAGTCAAATTAGTGCAATTTTCAGCCAAAAACCTTCTAAATACAAACCAACATGTTAAATAAGTGAATATCCATGCAAATAGATACATTTTAGGTCAGAATTCTTGGTAATTGTGAACTTTAATGAAACTTGGTAATCTGGCCGCCATCTTGGTGTACCTTGGAGGTACACCAAGATGGCGGCGCCATACATTTTACTGTAAACATGGCGCACATTTGATCGCTTATATTTTGGGCGAGAAATATCCTAGATTGATAAAACTTGTCAAAAATACGTAATTTTTAGTTCTCTTTCAGAAAAACACACCTTGATTTTATTTGAATCAGCAATAAAGATTTTTAGGATTCACGTGACCTAAGTGAAATCGATCTATTGTTTATATTTTATTATCAAACTCATTAATAATTCATGAAGCAAAAACAAAGGAAATCACCGACCGATAAGTGATCTTTAAATCTGATAAAGATTTCTTCCTGATTTACATAATTTTCTCGGCCAAAATAAGTCGTATCGCCAAAATAACTGAAAACATGACTCTATACATCTAGACGTTTGATAAGTAAGATAAAGAATTCGTGTCCGATCTTTATCCGATTTACAAACTCTCGCTTTCAGCTCGAGTTTGTAAATCGGATAAAGATCGGCCTCTCATTCTTTATCTATTACTTCAATATTTTTCATATCTTCGCATACAGTAATGTATATTCCTTTTTTGAGTAGTTAAAGAAATATATACTATGTCTTATAACTGTCATTATATAATGTTTCTATCTTGGTATATAATAGTTAGGAGGACCAGATTGGAAACAAGTGTAAACTTATCTGCATATCCTCATTCAATAAAGTGTTATTATTATTATTAACCCAGTCCTTTTCTTGTTTTGATTATCACGCATGGCATAATCGATCACTACGAAGCGAGCCAAAAATATATAAACCAGCTGCAGCACATTTTGTTTCTACGAGTTATTACTGAAGTTTCCTGTCACATTTTCTGACGTCATGTGTCTGACATTCAGTGTACAGTAAGTACATTTCCTCTTTAAAATCCGAATAATACTCGAATAGTTATTTTTAAAAGACGTTTTCAAAAATATATGACGTCATAATGACGCATTCTCTTTTTCACTGTGAATTTTAAAGTATTTCCTCTCAAAAAATTGAAAATTCTAAAAACATACGGTTGTGGGTACCTATTTACTCTTTTGATTGCTAGATTGTTGTAAACAATATTTCAAACTCTAAAAGATAAATGAAGAAGTTATTTCGTGAATGGTTCTGTATTGAATATTTCCCGCCAAAGTTTGGCGGGCATATTACCAAAATTCAAAATTTAATAACTTTTCTCTCCCTCTTAACCAATCGAACTCGGGTTTTCGGTTTCTTTATTGTCAACATGATGGGAAACCGAAAATATAAAATTTACTGATGTTAAAGGTAATTGAAAACATCGAGAAACCTATTATAAATGGATACATGACGCAACCGTGACGTCATCAAGATGTCTACGGTAGTTCAAATCATCGAAATTTGTTTTGGTCATCCGTCTTCATATATCCTCCCACAAAAAAAATCAATCTTCTACGTTAGAAACTTTTGAAAATATAGCAAAGTGATCGATTTAGGGTCATTTGTGCCAAGCGTGATCACTTGTTTTGACAACGTCAATACGTATACATAGTTTAATAATAATTTTATTACTTATAGAGCGCTATTTACATATGCTGATCAACAGCGCTTCACAATAAACATTCTTAATCTAATAATCTATTGGAACCTATCAAATAATAATCTAGAACTAAGCTAAAAATATAAATCTAACATTCTAATATCGAAAAATTGCTAAAAACTGCCCGAAAAAGGTAAGTCTTCAATTTCTGTTTGAAGAGAGAAAGCGACTGGATAATGCGTAATTGGGCCACGCTTGGCACAAATGACCCTAAAATCTATCACTTTGCTATATTTTCAAAAGTTTCCAACATAGAAGATTGAATTTTTGTGGGATGATGAATACAGACGATCTAAACGAAATCCGATGATTTGATCTACCGTAGACATCTTGATGACGTCACAGTTACGTCATGTATCCATTTATAATAGGTTTCTCGATGTTTTCAATTACCTTGAACATCAGTAAATTTTATATTTTCGATTTCCCATCATGACGACAACAAAGAAACCGAAAACCCGAGTTCGATTGGTTAAGAGGGAGAAATGTTATTAAATTTTGAATTTTGGCAATTTTTCCGCCAAAATTTGGCGGGAAATATTCAATACAGAACCATTTACAAAATTACTTCTTCATTCATCTTTTAGAGTTTAAAATATTTGTTTACGACAATCTAGCAATCAAAAGAGTAAATCGGTACCCACAACCGTATGTTTTTAGAATTTTCGATTTTTGAGAGGAAATACTTTAAAATTCCCAGTGAAAAAGAGGAAACGTCATTATGACGTCATATATTTTTGAAAACGTCTTTTAAAAATAACTATTCAAGTATTTTTCGGGTTATAAAGAGGAACTGTACTTACTGTACACTGAATAGCCACAATATGGTCTTTTTATGTTTATTCAATTTAGAAAGCATAACTGATGTCAGACCATGACGTCAGAAAATATGACGTCACAGTAAACTTCAGTTCTTAATAACTCAGCAAATATTTATCGTAGAGACTTTAAAATTGCGGCAATCAAAAACACATATTTATGTTGTTGTGATAACATGCTTTATTTCAAACGTATAGGTAACGCACAATTTGACCTTAAAAGGAGTCGTTCGTTATGACGTCACACTAACGTCAATATACAAACGTGTTTGATCCTAAAGACGTTATTTCATTTTAATATTAACATACGAAAATTTCGTTAAATTTGACAGCGAATTAAACAAGATGTGCTGGTTTATATATTTTTGGCTCGTTTTTAGTGATCGATTTTGAGGTAACTTATGCCAGGCGTGGGCAGGCAGGCTATTCCATAATGCCGGTGCTGCTGCATGAAAAGATCTGGCTCCAAGCGAGGGAAGCATTCTCCCTTTGGGCGGCTCTAATAAAAGAGAGCAATTAGATCTAAGATTGTCTAATGATTTTGGCTTTACACTGATTAAGTCGCTAAGATAGGATAGAGGTAGCCCATATATCGCTTTAAAAGTTAAAAGTTAAATCTTAAAATGAAAGCGCGAGCATATTGGCAGCCAATGAAGTTCATAGAAGGCCAGCGTGATGTGAGAGTACTTTCCAATGTCCATATAGCAAGTCTCGCTGCAGTATTCTGCACAAGTTGCAGTTCAGTTTGATACATATGCACATACATATACGTTATTTTTTTAAATCTTAGATAGTAATGCAGTTATATATATTGTATTATAATTTTATATTGTAGTTTCTACGATTGTAATCGCATTGAGGCTTGTCGAGATGCGTACTAAGAACTGTAATTATTATTTAATATAACGTGTGCCTCTCTTGTAGGGCGTAGTGGTAATTGGCTCAGGCCGGATTACTGACACTGGACGGTCAAAAACAGCTGTGAACGCGTTACGTTCGAAGTATGTCAAGATTTTCGGTATAGTGGTTGGCGATTTGAAATGGAACCAATTAAAAACTATAACTACTAAAGACAGCAGGGTTGACACAACACTCTTCACACCAGCCAGCGCTCTAGAGCTGGATCGATTTGGAAAAAATGTTGTTGATGCTATCTGTAAAACAGGTACAGTATGGGATCTGGTAATTGAAGGGAATCCCAATCGCCTTTAAAATCTTGGTCAAATAGTGCATTAGTGTTATTGTTATCAAAATCAAAATCAGACGAAAATTAAAGAACCTTAGAGAGATTTCGAAAAACTTTTTTTGGGTATTACACTGAAGCGATTTCGAGCTTTGAATTTTGTAGAAAAGTAATAACGTTTCGCGGATGCTCTGATGAAAAACCTGGTTGTTTATTGCCTTTACAGTTTTGACTAAACTTTCAACTGTAGGTCGTATCGTATACACTCTTTTCATGGGCGTAGCTGGGCATTTTTACATCGTAAGCCAGAGTGGGGTGCATGCTCGCTGTGCATCCCGTGCTTATTGGCTTAATTAAAGGTAGCTACAATATACGTGGCATGCCGTAATATTGAAATGGTTTCCCTATTGTTTTTGTCTTTTTGATCCAATCAAATTACAGTACAGGACATGCCACTCACTCTAACACCAACTCTCCTTATTTACAGTCCATCCTCAATGCTGTGACTTGTCTTGTCTGCGTTGTCTTTAACACCAACTCTCCTTATTTACAGTCCATCCTCAATGCTGTGACTTGTCTCGTCTCCGTTGTCCTTAACACCAACTCTCCTTATTTACAGTCCATCCTCAATGCTGTGACTTGTCTTGTCTCCGTTGTCCTTAAGACGAACTCTCCTTATTTACAGTCCATCCTCAATGCTGTGACTTGTCTTGTCTCCGTTGTCCTTAAGACGAACTCTCCTTATTTACAGTCCATCCTCAATGCTGTGACTTGTCTTGTCTCCGTTGTCCTTAACACCAACTCTCCTTATTTACAGTCCATCCTCAATGCTGTGACTTGTCTTGTCTGCGTTGTCTTTAACACCAACTCTCCTTATTTACAGTCCATCCTCAATGTTGTGACTTGTCTTGTCCGCGTTGTCTTTAACACCAACTCTCCTTATTTACAGTCACCCTCAATGCTGTGACTTGTCTTGTCTCCGTTGTCCTTAAGACGAACTCTCCTTATTTACAGTCCATCCTCAATGTTGTGACTTGTCTTGTCTGCGTTGTCTTTAACACCAACTCTCCTTATTTACAGTCCATCCTCAATGTTGTGACTTGTCTTGTCTGCGTTGTCCTTAACACCAGCTCTCTTTATTTACAGTCCATCCTCAATGTTGTGACTTGTCTTGTCTCCGTTGTCCTTAAGACGAACTCTCCTTATTTACAGTCCATCCTCAGTGATGTGACTTGTCTCGTCTCCGTTGTCCTTAACACCAACTCTCCTTATTTACAGTCCATCCTCAATGCTGTGACTTGTCTCGTCTCCGTTGTCCTTAACACCAACTCTCCTTATTTACAGTCCATCCTCAATGCTGTGACTTGTCTTGTCTGCGTTGTATTTAACACCAACTCTCCTTATTTACAGTCCATCCTCAATGCTGTGACTTGTCTCGTCTCCGTTGTCCTTAACACCAACTCTCCTTATTTACAGTCCATCCTCAATGTTGTGACTTGTCTTGTCTGCGTTGTCCTTAACACCAACTCTCCTTATTAACAGTCCATCCTCAATGTTGTGACTTGTCTTGTCCGCGTTGTCTTTAACACCAACTCTCCTTATTTACAGTCACCCTCAATGCTGTGACTTGTCTTGTCTCCGTTGTCCTTAAGACGAACTCTCCTTATTTACAGTCACCCTCAATGCTGTGACTTGTCTTGTCTGCGTTGTCTTTAACAACAACTCTCCTTATTTACAGTCCAACCTCAACGTTGTGACTTGTCTTGTCCGCGTTGTCTTTAACACCAACTCTCCTTATTTACAGTCACCCTCAATGCTGTGACTTGTCTTGTCTCCGTTGTCCTTAAGACGAATTCTCCTTATTTACAGTCACCCTCAATGCTGTGACTTGTCTTGTCTGCGTTGTCTTTAACAATAACTCTCCTTATTTACAGTCCAACCTCAACGTTGTGACTTGTCTTGTCCGCGTTGTCTTTAACACCAACTCTCCTTATTTACAGTCACCCTCAATGCTGTGACTTGTCTTGCCTCCGTTGTCCTTAAGACGAACTCTCCTTATTTACAGTCCATCCTCAATGCCGTGACTTGTCTTGTCTGCGTTGTCTTTAACAACAACTCTCCTTATTTACAGTCCATCCTCAATGCTGTGACTGGGAATCCTGGGGAAGATGCAGTAAAACCTGTGATGCTGGTAAACAGTCTCGAAGACGTCGCCCGTGTAGCAAAGCCGATGCTGGAAGGATCTGTCCGACGGAGGAACGAGATTGCAACCTTAAACAGTGTAGTAAGAGAGTGTTTGCTATGAATCAAAACATTTTGTATTTACGAGTAGCTTTAGTTGCATTGATTGTTTCACATATGGATCTTCGGAGTAGTACTCTGAGTCTTGGTGGCTACAAGCGCGTGAAATGTGTAAATGACGCAATCTTATCGCTGGTTTCCTCGAGCAAATAAGGAGAACCGCGTACTCTCTCGCTCTCTCTATATATACCGGCAGCTATTTAAAAAAAGGTTGTCCCGGACATGCGGCAAACGACAAGCGACATGATTGTGGTTGTAGCTGAAAGTCTTGTGAATTCGTTTGTTTTTGGGTCAAATCCTTTAAGACGAATATTAATGTTCTCCTGCGAATCGATGTTGAATTACACTGCAGTTTCTCCGTTCTGCACAGCTGCACAGTTATAACCACAATCCATTTCGGGCTGGGAATGTCGCTTGTCGTTTGTCCAGGACAACCTTTGTTAAATAGCTGTATATGTCAGGGAGTAATACTGCTAGCCGATTTGGGAGATGTTTGTGTTTAAAATGCTTGCCTAACCAGCTCAAGAAACCACTTTATTCCAAGCTACAAAGACATAAAAACTTGAAAACGTATATCGCTTGATTTTCGGAAGTTCTCAATTTCTTGTTTGAAATACGTGTTATAAATGAACGCTATTTCTTGAATCATAGAAAGATGCTGTGAATGGTCGCGATGGAGCCGGTGCAGTGTGACTTGTGGCGGTGGAGTTCAGTCTCAAAATCAGCAAGTCTGTGCAACTGCCCCTCCTGGTACAAAATGTCCCGAGAAGACGCGGAGGTGCAGCACAAAAAAATGCCGAAGTAAGATTTGTTGAGAATCAAAAGTAATTTTTTTGCAAGTCTGGGTATATGTCTGACTAAGTATCTTCAAATCTAAAGAAATGACGATATGGTAAACTTAATAACGCGCAGCGTGCGTGAGAAGGTATGGGCGCACGCGGGATAATGCTAAGCGCCAAATGGCGTTAAGAGTCGCTGGAGACAAAGGAGGAACAACAATCGGAGAACCAGGAGAATCCTCGGAGCAATAGTGAGATGCAACTAAGTATGTTCAATACACATATTATAAGTTCCGCAACCATATTCAGGCTCTAGTAACTTTCAATACCGTCACTAAGTTAACCTTGATTCTCATATGGACTATAAGTGCGCGCCTTCGAGTCATCGTTCTAGTTAGGCGGCTTAAATAAGAGGGCACTCCACTTCAAGTTTTTTGCAGAATCAGGAAATCTATGTAAAGAAAATCTGCAGCGTAAATGAAGTTTTGCAACTTTCAGAGCTGTATTGAATTCTGCAAGAGAGGACGAGGTAAGAGAACGAATCCCCATGCCCTACGATAATTATTTTAAATTTATTTCTAGTTCCACAACATGTGATGTAAGTTATTTGTATCTCGTTCTGGTAGGCTCGTTAGTTACCCATTGTTTATATATATAGTACTATATATCCCCTGGGTTCGCTAGAACCCTAGCTACATTTCATAACTCCGTCTCATAAATATTCATAACATTGTTTTCCACCCTCTCGTTTTTAAGTCGGGCCCCTACAACACTGATTTCAAACAAACATTTCCTACCAGCTTATTTTCTTTTTCTCTTTTTTAACAACAGAACAGGTGGTACGTATCTCAATCTCTTTTTGACATATTTGTGATTGTGGTAAGTAATCGTGAAGTCTATATGAGCTAGGAATGCGCCCATGATGTTAGATGATTAGGTGAATATTCCATGGTTGTGAAAAGAATACTCCTATGTCCATCCCCTATTAATATTTGAGTACCCATGTACATGTGGTATTTGACTGGCTGCCGGTTAGGAGGGCCGAGTGAAGATTAAATGTCCCCTTGTATCCCCACCTCCCCTCCCTGTCGGTTCTCGCAGAAATCATATTAGTTGATGAGTTCCCTTCGGAGGCTATTATCCTACAATGATTATAAAGTCCTCCTACCAAAAAGTGCGACTTGTATGCAATAGATCGAGAATGAGTAGTCGTGCTTTATCGGATAAACAAACTCGAACTGGAAGCGAACTGTGAGTTCGTAAATCTGATAAAGCATGGACACGAATTCTGTTTATCGAACGTTTAGATGTATAGAGTCGTGTTTTTTAGTTATTTTGGCGATACGAAAACTGAAGCAAACGTTTATGCAATCAGGATGAAATCTGTATCAGATTTACAGATCACTTATCGCACATTGATTTGCTTAGCTCTTCCTTCATGAATTATTAATGAGTTTGATAACTATCGATGAGAAGAAAGTGCTGCAGTAGGCGTTTGTCAATTAAAGCAGCTGTTTATTGGTTTTCGTATATAAGAACTGCAGTGATTGGATGAAAGGGTACCGGCAAACTGCTGAGAACACAGT
This sequence comes from Actinernus sp. WN-2022, assembly GCA_030867875.1. Classification (NCBI taxonomy): domain Eukaryota; kingdom Metazoa; phylum Cnidaria; class Anthozoa; order Actiniaria; family Actinernidae; genus Actinernus; species Actinernus sp. WN-2022. The sequence goes on along the minus strand of JAOWCC010000019.1, from coordinate 12,403,124 downwards.
TAAGTGTTGCGTTGATGGACGCAGGTCTAGTGCAAACCTAGCCTCCTCCGCGCCGCAGGCAACTACTCAGTAAACCGGAAAACTAACGAAAAACCGGAATTGGGTTACATGTGGCGAGGAAGAAGGGATTGGGCCGAGTACGGGGAGGGGAAAGAGAAATAAAGAAGAAAGAGTTGCCTGCTTCTCCCTCGCCACAGGTAACCCAATTCCGGTGTTAAGGTAGTTTTCCGGTTTACTGGAAAGGAGGCTCTGAGCGCAAAGCTTTTGTCAAATATTTTCTGTGCTTAGTCGGGGATATCATCATGTTCGTCGTAGTATTTTTGCTATATTCTGTCTTTTTTCATATTGTATTTCATTTGATTTGTGTTATTTGCTGTGTTGTTTGGTGTTTGTTATTCAGCTATAATCTTAACTCGTTTCAGTACTTTTAGAAGAGTAGCAGGTGTGGTTGCTAAGCTGGAAGGTATCACGTGCTAGGTCGCTAGGATGATATCCATGCCTGGTAACCTAGCCTCAGGTTGCCAATATCACTCTTCCTAGTGAACTACGAAGTGTGATTTAGTAAACCTATCATAGCACAGATCGTTGAACAAGTCAATTATGTCCCAGTTCCCTGTTTGTAGAATGCGGGGACAAGGGAAGGCTTTTATTTGACTCCTAGTAATCATTCTCTGAAATGTCAGCCTTGATCACAGAGTTTTACACCTAATTATTGAAAGGATGCCCCAGGTGAGTGGGAAGTCGTCGTTTACCTGGCAAGTTGTTGGTAAGTTTTATGGTTGGGGCAGGGGATGTGATTTCGCAGACCAAAGGCGGTTTGGGTTATGGGATCAAGTCTCTACCTTCGTAATTGATATTTACCGTTGTACGCTTAACTACAGATATATTACTCGGTGTTAGCCTCGTTTTGGTGTTAAACATCATAAATATTAACTTCAGAACGAGACGCAGTGTTAATGGGTTTGTTATCATTGTATAAAGTGCCACTACTATCAAATTTTGAGATATCAATGTTTTGTTCATATTCATAAAGTAGAGCTGCTATGTTATTACCATTCCAATTAGTTTTTCGATACGATAATGGGAATTTCCGAGTATTGAATCTAAACGTCCGCCATTACTGGTATGGAGGCCGTTCCTTTGTTCAGCTTTATTCAGCAGAAGTGATGTTATACGCGCCACGCTCGCCTGCACAACACAACGCCTTGGAGACATATTTCTACTAAAAACCTCTTCTCGTACACAGGAAGAAAGTTAGATTGATCCTTGCGAGGTTCGCGGGAAAAAGTTGACACGCTGGTTGTCGTGTTCGCGTATGACGTCACTTACGCTGAATAAAGGCACGGCCTCCAGCAATAGCGGACAGGATTTTACCGGTAAACCCTCGTAAAAATTTGTTTAACATACATTTTTTACTGATTCTGACCTATTGAAACTAAAAAAGTGGCAAATCGAAATGGGAAATTTTCGTCGTAGTGGCACTATAAGCGATATTTAGGTATGTTGGGCTATTATGCATGTTCCTCACCAATCTTTATTTGATTGTTTGTTTATTCATTCCATAATATATTGTTGAATAATCATATATTTTAAAATGTAACTTATATGTACAATATCGTAAAATGCACCTTTAGCTTTTTGACATTAACACCTTTCTCCCACTGTATTTCTGCACCTATCTGCACTTTTGATTATTTAATATTTGCTTATTTAATATTATTCTTGTCATTGTCTTTTTTCCTTCTCGCTTCACATACTTATCCATGTACTAAGTTATATCACATAAGCTCCCTTGATGAGCTAATGCTCTTGAAGCAAATGTGGAGAATATATATATCTTTTTACCATTTTAATGATACTCAGTGAATGTTATACTTTTTGTTGATTAGTGCCTAATTAGTATGTAAATTAGTTCCCTGTCTTATAGGGTACTTTGGCTGAGCGTGGAAGTGAAAAACGGACACTGAGATATATCCTTTTATTTGCTATTCTCTTAAACTTGGCGTTTTGTTTCGCGTGTTGAACTTTCTTTTATTGGGTGTTACTTGCGTCAGTTCCATTGTCATGTAAAATTACCTGCATGAAAACGAGGCGACTCGAGCGACGCTACGACAGTACTGTAGAAATATTACACGTTTAATGAGTTTGTCTCATTTTCACGGGCGAGTCACCGTTCGCCTCGTTTTCATAACCGCTCTACATTAAATATTCAAAATGGCGGAGAGAATTGTGAGCGAGACTGTTGGATAATTCACACCGCGGCAAAACGTTATGCTCCGCTGGCCGAAAGAATGAAGGCTCTGGTTTTAAATGCGAGGTCTGAAATAATTTTATGACTTAGTAAACTCCAGCGAATTTCAAATTAAGAAAACTTAAACCTGTTGAATTATTAGGCATAGCTTTTAAGTAGTTTTCTTGTTTTTCGCGAAAAAAATCATGTAAATACGCGTACGTACATAAAAACTAAAAACACGGGCGATGGCCTCTGTTTTGTGACGTTTTGCCGCGGTGCGGTCTACATTTGTATGCAACTTTTCTTTTTCAAGGCATTTCCAAAAGTAGACATTTTGTTATTAAATATCAACAAAGTTCTCCTGACAAACCTGGACATTCTGTGGAACATGGAGTTATGCGCAAAGGCAAGTCTATCATCAGTAAGTATATTTTAGTCATTTGCTTGAATTTCTTGAGTGCTGCGTCGTGCATTTGCTCAGTGATGTTTAAAATATTTTTATAATATTTGCATTGCAACAGCTACGTCAACGTAACGGCAGTAAGGCGTAAAATTACCGATTCCCCTTATTTTGGTTAATGTGATGCCATTTACCACAGCTTCCTTAGTAAGGAACTCAGACCTAAAACTGGTGGCAGCGAGAGAAGTGGAGAGCCGAAATATTATTTAGTGGAACAGAAGTAGAATGAGCGGAAGTCAAGTTAAGGACTTAAGTTGAGGTTTGTATTTCAAAGTGGTTACTAGATATATTGAATAACGAACACGTACATTTATCCAAGACAGAAAAACTGATCAACTGCATTTTCATTGGCAAGCACTGATGACATTTTCAGCAGAGGAGATCCTTCACCTTACGTATTCAATCTGCCTTGGCTAAAAGAAATATAATTTCTTGTGAAAAGGATGTACTTTGAGCGAAATTCTCTAATGATGTTTTTCACAGAACCAAAATATTGGTTAATTTACACGCGACATTCATATGAATTGCAATGATTTAACCTTTTGGATGTTAACATTTCTATTCTCTTTCACTTCGTTCAGCCGAATAGAAAACATTTCTATTTATAAGCAATGAGAACACAATGATGTCCATGGAGGGTAGCCGTCCAGCACGCATTTATTAATATAATGGTCTAGTTACAAGCTGTTACTAGGGTGAACACCGTGTGCGCACACCTGTATATCAGTGATAACAGTAATATAAAGAATGGTCTGTAAAGTATCATAAAAGGTAAAATAACTAAGTACTGTTTAGTGGGAAGGCTGCCGGACACGAAAAACCAGGGGAAATATTTTCCTGCCTTGCTGCAGGAAAAAACCTGGAAACGTGTTCTCCAACCCAAAAACTGGAGGTTAGGAGTTGGAAAAACCTATTAGACGCCTATAAAAAATCCAGGGAAACCGATTAGTGTTATGACAACGGGAAAACGAACCCGAGAGCACAACTGAACTCGAGGGTTAGCTGGAAGGCGTCAAGTGGCGTGAACTACGTCAAGGTGTGGTTTAAGTAAGCTCTATGGGACCCAAGGGACCGGGGCGTACAATTATAAGCACCTCATTAGCAGCTAAAAGAAATACATTTCTCGTAGTGCAATCAGTTTGTATCGTATTAAAACATTGATTCCCCAGGTGATCAGCTTCAATATTCTCACTACCTGCCTGCTTCATTTTGTTGTTTTAAGGAACAGTCCGCGCAAGAGGTAGGCACAATTCTATTGTTCAGATGCAATTTGCTTTCCCCATTTTATATTTTCTGTTTTTCATATTGACAACTCATTAACCCTTAAATGATAAATTTCTGAAATTATGAGTGTTTTCACTATTCAAATCTGTTTACAAAATGAGAAAAAATAATATTCTTCTTCAAGTTTACCATGCATAAAATGCCTACTTCTTGCGCGGACCATTACTTAAAGAGAAGTTAGATGTTGATGACCATTGTGGCTTAAACCACATGAATCAATTATGATTACTAACCGATAGCTTATTCCTGGTCCTATTCAGTGTGTCCGCGCAGTGATGATCAAGTACCTTATGTTTCCTACTTTTGAAGACGGCCTGAAGAGAATCATATTAGATCCAAGACAAGACAGTAATGTTGTTAAGTTAGCTGTGGGTAATCAAGTGGTATTTCGTTCAGTGTAAGTACATCAGAAGTTGGAACAATGGCAGTGAACTTTGAGCACTTGTAAGAAAGGTTGGATCCAATAGCTGATATACGAATAGCAGCTTCAGCGGTATTGACCCGAACGCCTAGCCTGAAATACAGCCGCAACGTACCTCAGCTCGTTCCAGTGTCCACTCCCCGAGAAAGACGGCCGGTAATGCTGTCCAGTGACGTCACTACCCCCAAAACCGCGGTAGTGATTTTGATTAGTCAATTCTATAATTATTTGCATCATTTCACGCTAAATATTTGGATCAAAGACAGCATGGATTTTGCAATCTTTGATATTTAGCGTGAAATGATGCACATAATTTGACCAATCAAAATCACTACCGCGATTTTGGGGTAGTTACGTCACTGGAGAGCATTACCGGCTAATGACTTCAGGCCGCTTCGGCCGAGTGCTTTTATTGTTTCGAGGTGTTTGGAGCCCCTGATGAAAAACGAAGCTCGACTTTTGGGAATTGCTTCTAAACCTGATACAATACCTGTATTCATAGATTATTAGGGACTATTGTTTGTCTGTTTTTTTTTTGCTACATACAGTTATCATTATTATTTTCTCTAGTTTAATTTTAACAAGCGTTCCTTAGTGTAGTGGGCATGTCAGAGGACTAGAAGGGGAGAACTAGATTCGAGTCACACTCTGTACGCTGAATTTTATTTATCTCTTTTCCTTTACTTCTCCTTATGTAAAGCTACAGTTAGAATGTAATCCCTATGACTTTAGTAAATTTCAAGTGTCGTGAATCTTTAGAGTTATGAATATGTAGATTAGTAAAGTGGTATATACCAGTTACACTATACAGGATTTTCACCCAATCCCCAGAGATTCAAATGATAAAGGGCATCTCAAGCATGTTAAGGCATGGTTTTTGAGCGGTTCTGGTAAAACATTCAAAATTCGCTATCTCTGTCATTTATGTATGAAATACCCTGTAACTTTGGAATAATACGGTAACCATAGGTGTTAACATTTAAGGATCGGTATTTTTGTGTTTTGAAGGTCACGTGACCTTAAGGATGATAAAACAAAGAAATCAAAATGGGGTGGCGGAAGTTATTGTTTTGTTTCAGATTTTCGGTTCGAAATGTTAAGCTTGTTATGGGTAATGAGGCTGTGTCCGGAATGGTTGACTTTTTATCACTGAAGAGGATATAAATAGCGAAAAATGGTTCCAAGAATAGGTCACGTGACCTGTTTTCTATATTTTCGCCTTAACAGTCTATCAGGGGCAACCATTCCGAACTGATCTTTAAAGTCAACAAAAAGTGTAATCAGATAAACACAAAATCGTTACTTAAAATATACAATGGACCACCCCGTTTTTAGTTTAGTTTTCAACATTTTGTGATCACGTGGTTGGTCACGTGATAGACATTTTACCAAAATTTGATATTAGGACGACTAAAGACGCTGGGATTAGTTATAACCACCATTGTTCTAGGATTTGAGCAAATACTAAGTGACTATATTTAACAAAAATAGCTGTAGCCTCGTTTTCATGGTCAAACCATGCCTTAAAGGGGAACTCAACCCTAAAATCAACCCAATGTCTATACAAACATGTATTCGAAATAAATAGGTTCTGCTATTTAATTTTTCTGTGTTGCGCGTCTGGCAAGAGGAAATCCGAAAACCTTCCTCACAGCCTCCGGTATGTACAGACGGCTCAAGTCTTGTAATTTGTGACGTAGTATACGGGGAATAAATTAGTTTTGCCATGCCGTCCCCTACATTGAATAGCAGGCCTAATGGCTTCTAATTGCGGACCATTGTGTTTTCTTTGTGCTAGAGGTGTGATCGTTCTTCCTTGGTATGTGTGACGTACGTTATGGGGAAATTTGCACTGAATTGAGCCGCCACACAATATAGATTTTTCAGCGGAAAATCGAACTTGGAGACTAATTTTCTCCTCATAGACGCGCAACACAGAAAAATAAAATATCAGAACTTATTTCTTTAGAATGCATCTTTGTAAAGACGTTGGGTCGGTTGATTTTAGGGTTTAGTTCTCCTTTAACATGCTTGAGATGGCGGCCATGTTGGTGTACCTAACAAAAGAAGCTAACGAAGAATCTATTGTTAAAGGTACACCAACATGGCGGCCATGACGTCACGTGCAAACCCTCTATCGATTGGTACACAGGTTTTCACTGGGTGCACGTGGTATGCACGTGGTGTGGTATACGTCTGGTGATTGGTGGCCTACATCTGAATAATTCATGAGTTTGAGAAATGATAATCACACCCCCGTGTTTAATCCCCCCTTTCTACTCTAATGTCTATTAGCCCATGTATAACCCCCCTCCCAATAATCCTCCCTCACGGATAGTCAGTCCCCCTCCAAAATCAGATTTTGTAACTTGTAAGAAATAAATATATATTGTTATTTTCATGGGTGCAGTAGTTTTATTTTATGGTTGATGTTCAACTAAAATGTTACGCTATTAAAATGCGTTTTTCCCTTTTTTTGTTTCCTGACATAATCCCGTCTTGCATAATTCCCCTATGCATAATACTCCCGTGTATAACACCACCAGAAGGTCACAGGGAACTATACATTGGATTGAGGTAGCTCTATACTGATATAATTGATTCGATTAGTTTATCCAACGTCTAAGGTTTCAAGCATTCGTCCATTTAGGGAACTGAAGCAACCACGACGGCAAAACAATAGCCTTAATTACAAAATACAATAACTGCACGTGAAAATACACGAAGTCGCCTAATTTCAACCGTTGTCTGCAAACAACCGTGAAACCTCCAAATCTGAAGAGAACGCGAACGTAAGAAAGATAAACAACCGTTTTTCGTTCGACGTGAACTGAATTCTATACTCGTCATATTTTTCGAAAATCTTGTTGTGAGAAACAATTAAAGGCGAACAAAGGAAAGAGTAAACACCAAATTTCGGCAGAAAACACTTCTCTACGTCCCGTCGCCGTCCTGGTGGCTCAAGTTCCTGTTTTCTTGGCGGCGAAGGTGAAGTGCGTATTTTCCAAGCAGCGCTGCGCATCCATTGAAAGTCTATTTTCTCAATACAATAACCACGATTTGCCAGAACATCAACTTTTAATTTATATATGTGCGCTTAAAACACCTATTTTATCCTACCTTGTTTTCAATTTTCGCTCAATAAATAGTCCATTTTGAAAAACTTTCTTTTCATGAAAAGAAACAGCTAAGGCCATTGGAGGACCAGACAAGATTAAAGGGGAACTGAACCCTAATCAACTTTAGCTCTACGAATCAATCTGTCGGGGAATAAATTAGTTTTGCCATTCTGTCCCCGGCATTGAAAAGCTGGACTAACATTCCTAACGGGAAGCCAGGGTGGTGCAGTGCTTAAGCGCTTCGCCTCTCACCTCTGTGGCCCAGGTTCGATTCCCGGACGCGGCCGGCGCCATATGAGAGTTGAGTTTGTTGGTGTCTCGCCCTTGCTCCGAGGGTTTTTCTCCGGGTTCTCCGGTTTTCCTCCCTCCGCAAAAACCAACACGCTAAATTCCAATTCGATCTGTGGATTAGCCGGGACCTGGCTTTGATTAGCCACCATAGTTGTTTCAAGTCTCGTTAGAAATTCAGAGTTTTTCCCCTTAATTACGGACCATTGTTTTATTTTTGCTGGAGATGCGATTGTTTTTTCCTTGGTATGTGTGATGTACGATATGGGGAAATTTGCACTGAATTTATAAGCGGAGAATCGGTTATTTTTCGAACTTGGAAACTTATTTTCTCTTCACATAAATAAAATAGCAGAACTTATTTCTTTCGAATACGTATTTGTATTCTTGGGTTGCAATCAATCCCTGGAGATTCAAAAGACCTTTAAAGATGCGGCAACCATGTTGGAGGTGGGACAAAATACACTAATGAGCAATTTTTTGTTAATGTTCCTCCAACATGTCCGCCGTGACGTCATGTGCAACCCAAGACTAGTGATCAGATTGATTTAGGGTTCAGTTCCTCTTTTAGAGGTTACAGTTTTAAGAATAAACCAGTCAAATGTAGCGGTAAACACCTGTTTAAAACGGTTATCACGGAGAGCGTACAAACGACGAAGGCCATTCCCAGACCCGACATGGACTGTGCAGCTCCCACGGAACTGAGGATAAACTACGGAGTGATTCAGTCTAAAATGTACCTTTGCAGGATACGATCACGTGGTTGTACTGGATGTATAATATATCTGACTTCAAATATTTAAAGGACTTGTGCGAGATCGGTAGTGTTAGTAGCAAAACCTGTTTGTAATGCTATTTTTCACCTCCAATCGATTGTCGATCTTTCTAGAACACTACCATGAAGTATATACCAAAAAGGCCAATAGACCCTTTCAAGCTTGCCTGTTACGTTTGTTGCCCCATTTCAGACCACGTGGTAGTTCTCCAGAGGATTCAGTGTTTTGTTTTCCACTTATAGAAATTGGTACATTTCCTCTTGGGATACAGAAAACAAAACAAAACATTACTCAAGGGAAAAGTCACGTGGTCTGAAATGGGACAACAAACAGGCAAGCTGAAAGGGTCTATTGATCGAAAGGAAACCATTCATATGCATTATAGTTTTCGACCCCACAACAAACGAATTTCCCAGATTATTCAGCTACAAACAGTTCGTTTCGATCTGAGAATTTTCCGACCACTTAACAATGGTTTTGGCCCCGGTAGCCTCGCACTGGTGGGTTTCGGAACGAGTTTACCGGACGAAAACAAAGGTTTCTATTTTCCTGGGACTCAACATGGCCACCACGTGATAATAGCCCATGGCAGCCAAGTCTTCAACATATGTCAGCGGTATGTCTAGCGGACATGCGCATGACCAAAAGTTACTTTGCTTACAAGAAACCGATTTCATCCCCGGATACCGCTGACCATAATGTACGGTCTCCGAGAATTATATTCATGAAAATAACAAACAAAAGCAAAACGGTTGTTTCATCATTATTCTGCACTTAAATGAAATTTCATTTCATTAACTCCAATTTCATTTCATCCATTTCATCGACTTCCACCTTTTAATTACAAGAACCTATTTTACCAGTAATACCAGTCATCTTGGGAGGTGGCGCTTGCTTTGCTTTACACAAAACGTAACTACCTTTAATAGCTATCAGGAAAAGGTTTGGTAACCTTTTAAAATGGAAGCTGAAAAGGACTCGCGTTTCGATTTTTACAGCGGATTTCGTTTGAGTGTAAACAAAGGCTCGAAGCCGTGCCGTGATCTTACCGCTAAGAAGAAAAAGACGATTTCCACCACCACTTATATCACTAAATCATTACCTCTTGAGGGGATTTGCTTTTGAGTTTAGTTGATAATTCAAGGAATGTCTGTTCTGTGGGACCATGATCGTGACAAGTCTGAAGAATAATTCTGTCGTCATCACTGCAAACAATATATATATATATATATTGTTAAATTTAAATTTAAAAAACCTTAAAGGAACAGTGCCATCCTTAGTGCGCATGCGCGAATGTTTCAATTTTTTGTTGGGTTGTCCAGAAATCAAAAGATGGGAAGAGATTTGATACGTGAAAGAAATCCTCTTCCATCGGATTTGCCTAAGTTTCATTTGACCTTATACCTATTTAGAATAGTAATTTAGTTTCATATCCTAGGATTTAAGATGGTATTTCGTTCTCTTTTTGCGCGGAGTATTTTTGAGTGACCCTTGGACGGTTCATCGAGCGGAGGAATTAATGGCTACAGAAGAAAGCTTCCGTCTCCTGGTAGTTTCGTCCAAAGCATTTGAGAGGGAGACAATGAACGGCCTAGGAAACTTGGAGACAGTGAGAATGTAGGAGAGACATTTACTCTGTTTGTAAGTCGCTGAATGTACTATGATTCGCGTGTATTTATTGAAGTGTCAACACGGCCTTCGTTCGGTACAGTTCAACGCCTCGCTATTTAGCAAAATCGAACTCTTTTCTTCCCCAATTTTGTAGTGGAAGCGCTCTTATAATTGTACAACAACTCATCCTAAAATCACAAAGCCCCAAAGCTATGAAGTCAGAACGTTAGTTTCGCTTTCACTTCGCGAAACTGCAGTAGAATGAAATTTTATAATTCACACAGAAATTGTTGTTTGTTTATGAGTCGGCATTGCCGAGTGGATTCCTAAACTATTATCCCGAATACCATACATGTAGTTCTTCGAAGCACTATCTCATGGTCCAGTGGGAAGTTTATACGATTCTAAATCCTGAACTTCTCAACTGATGCAAATTACAAAACTATTAACTCTAGATTTCGTGCTAGCGAAAATTCCAAAGGTCGTTCCAGATCAGTTGAGTTTTGACGTGACGTAACATTAACAGCGTGATTTTCCATTGTCTTTCTTTATTAACAATCACGTGTTACGCGTGCGCATTACCGTAGCACTGTTCCTTTAAAATTCGGGTCTTCATGAAAAATTGGGTAAAAATAGTTGTTTTGGATTTAATTTTGTTATGTAATACATATTCACATAAATATGGAAAACTATAAATCTTTGTGAAGCCTGATGAACAGACTTTCGAATTTGGGCTTCACTTTTCACATGTTAGCATAAATTAGCAGACATTATTGAGAAATTACTACGACATTTGACAAAAAACGTATAAAAACATCTGCACCTGAAACCGGAACTAAAACTTCAACAAGAAGTTCCAATATAACAGGTTTAGCTCCTCTTTACATGCCTTTGAAACTCGAAATTTGAAATTCAAATTGCAGAGCAGTGGCGAAAAGCAAGCGAGCATATCAGCCTCTTCTGTTTGAATGCTAAATTACTAAGGTTTCAAATTAAGTAATGGTCCGCGTAAGAACTGTAGCGAAAACAAGAGGCTTGCGGCAGTTGACATATCCCCACATACGATTTTGCTTCATTCGAAACTACACCCAGAAAATAAAGTATTTGTTATGTTCTTGGTCGTTTTTGCTGTGAAAACTCAAAGCAACTACCATCCAGCCAATCCGAAAGGGAGAAAACAAAAGATCTTTCAATCACAAATTTGATAACTTTCCCCACATACGATATTCTTCGAAATTAAATCATAGTTGATTTCGTCAAATATGAATTAAGACTTCAAAATATCTCGAATTTTAATGTGTTATTTAGATGCGTTTCTATTGAATTTATGAGTATCAACCAATCCAATTACGAGAAAGAATAGGAAATTAACGCCTTTTTACGTTCCTTGCCGTAGAGTACTACAGTTCTAATGCGGATCATTACTTAAACAAGCCCCCAAAAAACTGAACAGAGGGAAGATAGTTGTTCATTAATGACTACCAGTGGTACTGTTTACATACTCCAGTTCTAATGCGGATCATTACTTAAACAAGCCCCCAAAAAACTGAACAGAGGGAAGATAGTTGTTCATTAATGACTACCAGTGGTAGTGTTTACATACTACAGTTCTAATGCGGATCATTACTTAAACAAGCCCAAAAAAAACTGAACAGAGGGAAGATAGTTGTTCATTAATGACTACCAGCGGTACTGTTTACATACTCCAGTTCTAATGCGGATCATTACTTAAACAAGCCCCAAAAAAACTGAACAGAGGGAAGATAGTTGTTCATTAATGACTACCAGTGGTACTGTTTACATACTACAGTTCTAATGCAGATCATTACTTAAACAAGCCCCAAAAAAACTGAACAGAGGGAAGATAGTTGTTCATTAATGACTATCAGTGGTACTGTTTACATACTCCAGTTCTAATGCGGATCATTACTTAAACAAGCCCCAAAAAAACTGAACAGAGGGAAGATAGTTGTTCATTAATGACTACCAGTGGTACTGTTTACATACTACAGTTCTAATGCGGATCATTACTTAAACAAGCCCCAAAAAAACTGAACAGAGGGAAGATAGTTGTTCATTAATGACTACTAGTGGTACTGTTTACAAACTGTCTTTCTCGATGCCTGAAATGGAAAAAGCAAATAGTAGCACATACTTTGAAGATAAAACATTTATGTTTTTGATTTGATTTCGCGTGATAGATGTTCTGAAGGCGTCAATGGCCGCCCTTTATACCGGAACTTCCAGTGTATATGATTTTTTCCCCAATTTGCCAAACTATCTTTAACTAAGATAAAAATATGTTTTTTCCTTGTCGAAAGTTTACTGTATCCCACTTTTAGCCCATAACGTTCTGACTAAATAATGCGACAATTTTGGTTCAAATTTCACGCGGTCAAAGCAAGTAAATAAAGCCTATGACGTCAGTTGATTTGCTTTTCACACTGTAAACAAAAGTGTCTGCAAATCAACTGACGTCACAATTGCGTCCCAGGTCCCATAAAATCTGTCGCATGAAATTGGGTTCAAACACGTCACGGAAAACTGTTTTGCCGCGATTTCTTTTTCTTTCCAAAAACTCTTTTGGGATTATATAACTGTAAATAAGTTTCTCTTAAAATATATCAAAAAATAATTTTCAATTCATATGCACTTTAAGGTTTGTAGTGTATTCATTTCGCTGTTCCCAAAATCCCCTTTTCAACTTCCCCACCCAAACAACAGCAACAACACTATCCTACCGGTTCCACAGCACGACCAAGCGGCCGTCCTCTCCGAGCTCATGGTTCTTGGCCGAAAGCGTCCCTGGCCGAGAATCACTAACATCGCCACTGGTGTCATCCCCATCGGATGTGACGTCATCATTAGCATCCTCATCTTCGTCGTCACCGTCGATATCTTCTTCAGTAGACCCAGTAGTTAAGGTATCCGTGACGTCATCAGAACGATGTGTGACGTCACCTCCATGTGTGGAAATACAATTTCCTAATTTCTTTGTTAAAGACATTAATTTTCTGCTGTGGGCGCTAGGCCTGAATAGATTGTGCTCGGCACCTTTTGAGCAACTTCTGGAGTTTTGAGCAACTTTTTGTACTACAAGCAACCTAGAGCAACTTTTGCCTTCCTTGGCAACTTATGAGCAACAAATAATGATAAAACACCCAAATTATCCCAAATGTTTCTGTTAGTAATTGAACTGGTCAATAATTTTATCTTTAAGGTGACAGAAAAGGAGCATGGGGTCCATTGTGTTTCCATGGTAACATCATAATTATAGCACAGTGATGTGTATTTCCCTTAGTACCACACATATATGCAAATTTTAAATTGTTTTACCCACTATTTGCAGATATATTCTCCATTTTGTGATTCAATAATTGTTTCCAGGCCATATCCACCATTTAATTCACAGTTCATTTCAATACATTTGCTTATTGCAAAAACCTGAATATCTCTGGAACGAGATGAGATATTGACAAATGGAAAACATCTCCCTTCCTCATTTCAAAAGTATTTTCAAATCAGATGAACTGAATTTTGAATTCATAGACACTTTAATACCATCACCCGACCAACCCAATTATTTGAATCATGGAAAGTAATTTTAATTTTAAAAAAGACTGAAGTTAGAATAATTTCAAAACTGCCCCTCTTTTCCGAGCTCTCTACATTCATGCAAATGATGAATCCACAACTAGTAGAGGAAAAAGTAGTTGAGGAATACATGAAAGATTTAATGCAAGTCTCTGACTTGCTAACTAGGCTTACTTGGAACATTAATTCTTTTTTTCCTTTTTTTTTTGGCCATACCAACGTACCCACCACGAGAGAGAGGGCAGTGGTAAACAAATCATTTTAAATTGGGATGGCCATATAGTTTATTTACGTTGAGAGGCCATTCAATGAATATTCAATGTTTTGTACATGTTTTGTCAATTAATGCATGACTATATGTACATGAAAATGTTTCTCCCACCCCTTGCCATTCAGTTAATTTGATGCTGAATTTGTTTTTGTTGTTCTAATAGAATAACGTGCAGGAAAATGTTCTCTACTGGAAATACAGGTGATGTGGCCTTTCTTCCCTTCCTTACAACACTTATGAAGTGAGTAACAGCTGTAAAGTTACAATAGTTGTTAATTCACAAACATGTACATGTAATTACGTCAGGCTAAGGGCACACTGGGATTGTTAACTATTATAGTAAACCAGCCAAACTATGGTTAAAAATACAAGTACATTGTAGAAGCCTTGAGAAAACCAGACCCTGTCTGATAGACATCTGATATTCTTGGCTGAACTGACATATGATGCATTCCAATGTGAGTGGTGAGTTTTTATGGTGACAGTTTGGAAACCACAAACTAGGATTTAATTACCTCAAACATCAAAATAGTTGACAAGCTGTGTCCCGACAACTAAGTCAATAAGGTTAGATTAACTTACTGTATGTTGTACATGTAGCAATAAACCCATCTTTTCAGGTAGGCTTAAACTATAGTTAACTTTTCTTTCTACCTGCCATCATTGTCGGAACAACTAACCACAGATGAGTTTCCTATGGTAAACCGTAAAATGCAGGTCACACTGAGGATGCCAGATAAATCTGCTTAACTATAGTAAACTTCGTCCAGTGTGCCCTAAGCCAATGTCATTGGCTGACCTTGGCTTGCTGTAACCTAGACAGTTGAGATTGTTCTTGAGAGTGTATCCACATAGTGGAAGTACTAGGCCCAGCCCGGCTGTTTACATATGAAGAAAAGTTGGCTCGGGGACCCCCACCGAGCTATCCTGGGCGAGCCAACTTTTCATAGATTTCTTTATAAAACAAAGTCAACCGTCTACATGAGAAACCGCAAACTTAGCTTTTTCTCATAATTATAAACACTTTGGCTCGCCTACCTGGGCCAACTCGGGAGACATAGAGCAATTGTGCAATCCAATATTATGTGCCCAGACCCATTCAAGACAAAGTTGTCTTGGGCATGCGGAACAACTTTTCTTCCATATAATAAGCTGGGAGTTGGCTTGGGGGGGGGGGGGGGGGGGGGGGGGCAACTTTCCTTCATATAAACAGGGCCTTAATGAGTGAGAGAGCCAGACGGAAAAATATTTGGTTTGAGGTTATGCACATTTTCCGGTTCTTTTTAATAATGAAAAACAACAAGCACAAAATCTAGCAGGTCTGGCCGCCTTTTTTCAGCTCACTCACGTCAAACACGTGCTGCCCTGTTCATCACATGACTTTTGTAATTGGTTAAATTTAAAGGAACATGCACAATATGTCTACAATAATATCTTACAACAATTTAGTCAACTTATGTACAAATGTATATTAAACAGACCTTGCCCTTAAGAGTATCTCATCTTTCGAGATTAACCTCTGTAATTAATATATCGATTTTAGTTCCTTTCAAAGTCTTTCTTGTACAAGCACAATGTACACCTAAACAAAATGGCATGTGCTCTAAATATACCTTTCATTTATAAATATTTATACAACGTACAATTTATATACCAAGCACTCTTTCATGTTTCCAGGCAACCTTTCATTTTCCATTATTTAATTAGTAAATTTATGGGTTAATTACCCCACTGGCAGCTCAAGCTAATGATTTTTAGAAGGATTGCATGGGGACTGTACTAAAATGGTCAATAAAGTTATGAAATCTTATCTGTGTTGTGAAGTTGTTCCTCTTCATCACGGATGTGTTTATGTTTTATGCGAGTCACTTCTGGGTTTTTTCCCCTCCCCTACATTTGAAACAGCTTTTGAAGACTACATTTCTATTTGACTTTATACATGTACATGTGTGTTTATTTCACCTATTGTTTACTGAAAAGTTCCTAAGTCTCCCCTGCAGATTCCACCATTCAGCAATTGGTCGATTGAGCACAATGAGTTTGTTCTCCGAATCTCCTCGAAAAAAACACGAGGTGTCTGATTCCTTCAGCACTCGTTCATCACTGCTCCCAAAGAAAAGCTGTTTAACGAAGGCTAATCTGATGGAACCTGGGCTTGGTACATGCTTGGTTACCCGCAGAAACGTAAAATTTGACTAGTAACTTACAAAGCGAGGAAATAAGTGATGGGTCAATTAAATGAGTGCTAGAGCTGAACATGAGAAAGGGTTCCTGGAGTTACAATGCTGAAAGTTTGGATTTTCGAAGAAATATGAGGCCTCGAAGACTTGCCACTTGGACTAATGGCAACTCATGTTTCCTGCCTTTTCTTTTTAATTAGTAGGGGAGGGGAAAAAACCCAGAAGTGACTCAAATCAAAACTAAACACATCCGTGATAAAGAGGAACAACTTCACAATGCACAAGTAAGATTTTGTAATTTTATTGACCATTTTAGTACAGTTTCAGATTTTAAAAAAATCCCATACAATCCTTCTAAAAATACTAGCTTGGGCTGCCTGTGATTACCCTCTATAAATAAAGTCTGTAATGAATTACTTCTCACACAAGTTTTTGGTAGCTACATGTAACTAGAATACTGCAGCCTACATGTATTGTATTTCTTCTACAGCTGTCTTCTGTGGATGACATATGGATACCTGAAATCAGATTCAACTCTCATCATAGTCAACTTCACTGGTTCATGTTCACAAGTTATCTACATTCTTTGTTACCTGTACTTCAGCAAGGAACGAGTGAGTATTTATTCTTGGCTGGATTAATAAGAAATATTATCGAACTCAATAATTCATGAAGCAAAAACAAAGGAAATCACTGAGCGATAAGTGATCTGTAAATCTGATACAGATTTTGTCCTGATTTACACAAACTTTTGCTTTGATTTTCTCAGGCAAAATAATTTGTATCACCAAAATAACATAACTGTATATTAATATTACATACAGCTTGATACAGTACTGTTAGAAAATATTTCAACAGGTGAAGTGAAACACCTGAACGATTGATATTTCCATGATTGTCTTTAGGCTGGGAAAATTTCACTTGTTCAGGGTGAAACTTCACTAATTCCCCTGTTGAAATGCTTTTGAACAGTACTGTAAATGCCAACTTTTACAGGACTGGTAGTTTTAAACTTTAAGGCTTGTAACATTCAAGTTTTTCATGTGTTCTCCTTAGTACACTGTAAGTCATTCATCCCACATGTGTGTTAATTATAACTTACAGAGAATAAAGAAGTGGAAAATGAGTCTTATGACGTAATTACAATGTAGTAGTCTGAGTGTATAATTTACATGTACCTTGTACATGACCATAGATGGTACATGTACATGTATGTATTTTTTGCAGTCTGGGTATAACCAGTTACATGTAGCATTCCTGAAATATACCATACTCACATGTACATGACCTTAGATATAAAATATACATGTACATTGTGTGTGTGTTTTTGCAGGGTAACCAGTTAGCATTCCTGAAATATACCATACTCACATGTACATAACCTTAGATATACATTGTGTATGTGTTTTTGCAGGGTAATAAGTTAGCATTCCTGACATATACCATGCTTGCTGGTACTGCTCTGTATTTGTACATGATTTTTGTTGTCACCGAGAACATCAAAAGAGCATCCAACATGGGGATGGTGTGTATTGTCGTCACCATCATGATGCAGGCATCGCCTCTGGCAACGGTGGTAAGTTCTAAAGTTAATTCCTTGTTTCCCGTTTGTTCAGCACTTGGTCACATTCTATCAACCTGCAGTGTACATGTAGCTGTTTTTTGGTGTTATGGTAGTTAATAAGACCTCAAGTTTCTGTCTGTATACAGACAGAAAGTTGAGGTCTTATATACTACTCAGCCCTAGAATATATGCCAAAAGCTAGGGTTTCCTAAGGCTTACGGTACTTTGCGAAACGAAACGGTGCGAAATGGTATTTTGCGAAACGGTACTTTGCGAAACGGTACTTTGCGAAACGGTATTTTGCGAAACGGTATTTTGCGAAACGGTATTTTGCGAAACGGTATTTTGCGAAACGGTATTTTGCGAAACGGTCCCCCCAGAACTGAAGTCTGTTATGATTTATGTGTTTTCCAATTTTTTTAAACTTTAACAGAAATCTTTCAGCAATGACCTCCATCTTTGGTACACATAAACTATGCATCCCAATGATATTGTAGTGTAAAATTCATAATGATGGAGATACCAGAAGCAAAGTTAGGGGTCGTCGACATATTCGAAATGCCCCGCTTAACGCACAACGGACGTTAAGGTCAGACCCCCTCCCCCACCCCCCCCCCCCCCCCCCCCCCTCCCCCTTAACGTCCACCCATTGTTTTATGCTTTTAATAGGTCAGGAAAAACAGTAATGAAATACACGGGAGTTCACTTATAAACAAAGTATAAAACGAGCTTAAAGCTTTAATAGCTGCAACTGTACAGTCAGTCAGTACCTCGAATTCCCGTACGAGCTCATTTCGGATCTTGACTAAAATACTCATTCGGACACGACTATAAAACTGGGTTTCACTTACCTGGAGGTTTGAGGTATTTCTTGATACCTCTAGTCAAAAGACCTTGTTGAAATTTCCGGGAAATTCAACAGAAATTGCGCTCTAATGTAGATCTAGCTGACTAGAAACGTTTGATTAAAAAGTGTACTTCTATTGATGAAAAAGTGTTTGTTCTAAATGCCCCACACTAACGTCCATGCCCTTACCCCCTCCCCCCTAAACGTCCGTTGTGCGTTAAGCGGGGCATTTCGAATATGTCGACGGCCCCTTAGCCGGTTGAGAAGTTCACTTTTGAGAAAATTTCAACCCCAAAATTTACTGAAATCAAAAAGTGTTTAAAGTGCCCCTACGATCAAATTTTGACATATCAATTTTTTCTCATATTCGTAAAGTATAGTGGCTATATTATTACCAGTTCAAACCGTTTTTCGATACGACGACGGGAAGTCTTATTTTTTGGACTCCGAATCTTGAATTTTACGTCCGCCATTACGCGAACCCGTGCCTGTGGGCGAGGAACGCCTGGTCACTTTTTTAGCGTACGTGACGTCATACACTTAAGGTTATCGTATACCTTCAGGGTACTGTTCCGGATAAAATTAAGTAGCGTCTCGAATATTCGTCGTATTTAGATAAATTATACCTCATTTTAAAGCTTATAAAATTGGCTACAACGGTATACCTAAGGTTTGTAATTTTGATAAAAGTGCGATTTTAAATAAACCTCTTTTCCGAACAAGCGAATTGGTTTCCAAGAGCTCGAACTCCACGGCAATTTAATGAATTTAAGTTCTGTTTGCTTTTCTGGACTCCCACAGACCTTGTTTACGAAACTGTGACGGCGATTGTCGAAATTCGAAGCCGTTATGAAGATATTTCGGTCTTCGTGAAACTGCTAACGCGCAATCCAAGTATAGATGCGGGAATCGCTCTCAGCGC
This sequence comes from Actinernus sp. WN-2022, assembly GCA_030867875.1. Taxonomy (NCBI): domain Eukaryota; kingdom Metazoa; phylum Cnidaria; class Anthozoa; order Actiniaria; family Actinernidae; genus Actinernus; species Actinernus sp. WN-2022. Next base: position 12,383,554 of record JAOWCC010000019.1, on the reverse strand, counting down.
CTCTCTTTTAAAAATTAAAAAAATCGCCGACACATTTTTTAGCTGATATAATTGCGAACAATCTGTGAAAATTTGAAGTAATTCGCACAAATTCGCGTCGAGTTGGAGCTTTTTTCAAACTATGTTTAGAACGAAAATAGAAAGTCAAGAAAACGCTCTGAAAAGTTTTAGACGTTCTGGCGCCCGCCTCTTTCACAGCAATCAAACACCAGTGACTAGGAAATCTTCCCACAACAACACGTGTGGCTACTTTTCCCATACAAACCTTCACGCGAACTAACATATATAGCAAGAAAGTGTACCATTTTCCCGCTTTGAAAAGCAAACAAAACGTTACGTTTTGAATAGAAATAATCCTTCAAGTTTGTGCATTGTACAAGACTGTAGCAATTTAGCGAACCACAAAGCTGGCATTTCGCTACATTCAAGCCTTCTAGTTGAGTACCAAGAATACGGTTTGTAATTATCTTCAAGCCTCATGCAAGGATGGTTTGTGTACGTTTTGAGGACAGAAGCTTCTCCATAATTGTTTGTATCACATGGAATAGCCGGTAAGACCGTACCAGAGTCCAGTATAACAGTTCAGAAGAAGGCCAAAACAGCCGAACCAACTGACAGAATGTACTACTCAGACTACTACTAGTATAGATTGACCGAAAAATAAGCGGCTACGTTTGCTGAGAACATAGTTTGTCATAAATAACTTATATTGCTGTTTCCTATATACAGATAAACCTATCGATGTAGTATTCCTTTTAATTTACTGCTAATTTTATTTTGAAGACAATAAACCACAGAAGAAACCACCAATAATATTTCACGAAGTACCTTGTTTCAGTTGTTTGTGTGTCAAACAGAAACGGGCGCATGCGAAGTTTGGTTCTGTGATAGCCACGATCAGTCAGTTTCAATAATTGTTTTTAGTCTCTAGTAAATTCTTATCATTCACAATTTCATGTTAGACAAGAGAGCGATTTAATTTTATAGCAATTACATTGTAATTCGCCGGAAAATCTATTGCCGGGACACAGATAATTCTCCATCTCTCATTTACGAACTAGCAATCCGGGTTTCACTATAAACAATGAACAAACTTAGGACTTATAAACTGATCATTACCTTAGTGATTTCTCCGCTGAATTCTCCCTGTAGCCCGGATCCAGTAACAGCACAAACCTGAAAGCCGAATCAGGGAAAATACCCTGGGGAAAATTACCCGAAAAAGATAAGAAACCTCTGCTAGCTAGCACTACTTACTAGCAGGCCACTTTCCAAGCGATTTTAGCGACTATTCATTCGTCCAGCTTTCAACTCGGTCGCCAGCGGCTCTATTTCCCCCTAAATCATCTACATCCGGCAATAAATTTAAACAGAAAGACACATTACTATGTTCTGAAGAATCTGATGCAGATTTTAGGTCGTTATTTACTAAACCACAGCAAAATTCGCAGTGTGAGTTTGTAGCCAATATAAGAAGAAATGTATGGGTTCGAAGCAACTTGAGAACGATGCGTTAAGTGTATGACGTCACATACGCACAAAAATGACTAGGCATTCCTCGCCCACGGGAACGGATTTTTGTAATGGCGGACGTGATTTTGACGGTAAACTCTCTCTAAAATGTGTGGTCTAATTGGCCCCTTTGCAAACTTTTTTCACTGATTTGGATATTTCTGCCACTGTTTGTTCTTATGGAATACAAAAAAGTGGCAAAAGAAATGGTCAAATTTCGTCGTACTGGCACTTTAATGCACCTATCAGCGGCTTCCCCGAGGGGTCGACCCCCGGGGTAACCAGGGGGATTGTAAAAAGACAGAAACAATCTTGATGATTTCCCCCAGGGGTTGGGGAATTGTCCCATTCAAAGTCCCCTGGTTAGGTCTTCCACGACCTACAATCCCCCGTCATTTTGCACGAAATGAGATTGATGGAGCTAAATTGACTACTGAACACAATAAACTTTATTAACACTTCAATGATATAAAAGTTGACAATTCTTGCTGCGAGCAACATGCATTTTGTTTTAGCCTTAATGAATACGAAAATTCGATATTTTGGCAAAACTAAACATAAAAAAGTTATGCTTCATATGTAATGATTTCATTTATGCCAAACTTGATGACAGATGGTCAACAGATAACCCCAAAAGGATTGGATTTTAAAAGTCGTCCTTACCATACGGTTGTAGATGGCACCATTGCGAAAAGCACGTGAAGAACTAGTACCCAGTTTATACTGCTCGTGGTACGACAAGTAGCCCAAGTCAAGAATACTTGGCATCGAAATTCTACACTAGTCGTCTCGGTATATCTCATATCACGCTTTAACTCTTGTATTAATAAACAAGGAAAAACAATCTCCGTGGTTAGTTTCCCTGATGACAAAAACAATTTGAATAAATCCCCCACCCCAGTTTTCCTACCCTAAAACAAAGTCGAGCATTTCCCCGACCCCAGGGGCAATGTTTGCATTCAATCCTCCTGTATTCCCCCACATATCTCCGTGGTTACCCCGGGGGTCGACCCCACGGGGAAGCCGCTGATAGGTGCATTAGTGTGTTTACAATTTTAGAACAACTAATAGTTGCTCGATTGACTTCATATTGGTGCTAAATGGAACCCAGGTCTTGCTGATGGTTTCTGTGGATCGAAACAAGACAAATAGTTAAGATCTAGAAAATTTGTTTTTAGATTTTCAAAGGTACAGCATGTTTTGACAACATTTTTCAATAGAAGTCAGAGTCGTGTCATTCTGAATGTCAGCTAAGCTGAACAGAAATCTTTCAGCTATGACCTTCATCTTTGGTACACATGAACTATACATCCCAATGATATTGCAGCATAAAATGCATAATGATTGAGATACCAGAAGCAAAGTTAGCCGGTTGAGAAATTCACTTTTGAGAAAATTTCATTACAAAAATGAGAACATTTGATTAAAGATTTTAATTCTAAAAATTGGGAAAACCCAACATGATAACTTGAAAACTTATATTCATGCTTGACGTAAACGATGTTGAAAAATCATGCTGTACATCAAAATCTAAAAGCTAATTTTCTGGATCTTAACTAATTGTCTTGTTTCGATCCACAGAAACCATCAGCAAGACCTGGGTTCCATTTAGCACCAATATGAAGTCAATCGAGCAACTATTAGTTGTTCTAAAATTGTAAACACACTAACACTTTTTGATTTCAGTAAATTTTGGGGTTGAAATTTTCTCAAAAGTGAACTTCTCAACCGGCTAACTTTGCTTTTGGTATCTCCATCATTATGAATTTTACGCTACAATATCATTGGGATGCATAGTTTATGTGTACCAAAGATGGAGGTCATTGCTGAAAGATTTGTGTTAAAGTTTAAAAAAATTGGAAAACACATAAATCATAACAGACTTCAGTTCTGGGGGGACCGTTTCGCAAAATACCGTTTCGCAAATTACCGTTTCGCAAAATACCGTTTCGCAAAATACCGTTTATATTTTGCTACCTAATTTACGTGAAACTGGAAAACCACGTTGTCGTACATACCTAAACTTTAAATAGAAAGAATGATTCGATGAGACTGAAACTTTAATATTATAATCGCTTGACATTATGTACATTATCGTGTGATCATGAAGTTAATCCGAGCAAAAGAACCGAAGATACAATGCTTTTAACATGACCAAGTGATTCAAAATGGCCGCCATGCAAACCCAGTTCGATCTCAGCATACAGATAATACAACTCGGGTTTCTATACACCAAATACCCTGGTTCCAGAGGTTTCTCTCTAGAAAACCTCTGGGACCAGGGTATACACCAAAAGAAAGATCTACGAAGTTGAAGTTGCATCGGTATTAATGCATGTCTTGCGTTGCCACATCGTTTACGTCAAACATGAAAATCAGTTCTGAAGTTATCATATTTGGTTTTCAAACTTTTTTGAAAAGAAATCCTTGAACAAATGTTCTCATTTTTGCATACGACCAAACATCCATCCTGATCATACGAAAGAAAAAAAATGATGATATTTGAAAAACGGTTTAGGAGAAAAGAGGCGCCGAAAAGTCAAATATTCACGGCACGGAAACCAGGATGAACAAAGACAGTTTCAACCATGCTCTGAAAACTGAACGATTTCTCTTAGAATACAACTCATGAAGTAGAAATATCACGAGCAACTGAGAGAGGATAGCCGTGTGAACAGTTGTCATACAGGATAAGTTCTAAAAGTGATTATCCATTCCGCGAGACCCGATTTACCAGTGTAACAAACCGCTTAACACTGCACGCAGTTAACGCCATTACAGATAAAACAATACGCACTATGCTCTGAAAACTGTACGAATTCTCTTAAAATGTGATTCCTCAAGCGCCAATATCACGGGCAACTAAGAAAGGATAAGCTTGTCAACATTTGTCATACAGTATAAGTTCTATCCACTCTGCGAGAGCCGATAGACAGAACAGTTTACTAACGCGCTACAAACAACTACGGCTTTTTGCGTGAATACGCTAAACTTAGAAACTTTGACATTTTGCGATTACAGAAATGAGTTATCAGTTAGTATTCTAGATTTTTCGACAAGAAATCGTTTACTAACTGTTCTCATATTTGCAAATTACCGTTTCGCAAAATACCGTTTCGCAAAATACCGTTTCGCAAATTACCGTTTCGCAAAATACCGTTTCGCAAAATACCGTTTCGTAAATTACCGTTTCGCAAAATACCGTTTCGCAAAATACCGTTTCGCAAAATACCGTTTCGTTTCGCAAAGTACCGTAAGCCGTTTCCTAATAATACCTTAACTACATGTATATCTCTTTAACTGTATAATCTTTCACACACTGAATTGCCAAGGATACATGTAATTTATGTTCCCAAACACTGTGCCGTCACGAACATTATTTTAGGTCACGATAGCTTTCTAGTGCTTATTATTGTACAGAGAGACTTTAAGGACCGGCAGGTACAAAATGCAGACTGGAAAATGGAAAATGCAGACCAGAAACTGCAGACCGGAAAATGCAGACCAGACAAAATCAATAAGAAACATCTATCGGTCTGTAACAGGGCGACTCTGCAAGGCTTTAATTTAGACGACTTAGACGCTTCTTTTTTTTGGGTTATACACGTCTTATAATATGCGGGGTCTTTGCTTTTATCTTGGCTGCCGGCGAGCCACGTATGCGAGCCACGCCGAATCCGAGGTTTTCATGACAATATTTCCTTAAAAACAGAAAGGAAAAGCTAGGTATTATGAGGTATTTTGAATTATTTTATACTTACTTTTTAATTACGTTCGTATTTAGACGGGTCCTTTCTTCATTAAACTGATTCAGTCCCATCTTCTGTCCACCATTTTTAATTTATTGCTATGCACAGGAAGCCCAAATCAGCCTCTCCAATTTAAATTGTTCTTGGAGGGGCTATTAAATTAAGGCAATTAAGGATTTTCTTGAACTTTCTTGTCTATTAAAACGATCGTCCTTTACCTGTGAACTTAAGCCACAAACTAGTCCTCAACACTAAACGTCGTTTTCCTGGGCGCTCAAGCTTGAAACGTTTTCCAGTTAACGTTGACGGGGTAAGTCGTAGGAGCCTAGGGTTTTTGAGAACGAGTGCATGCTAACTCTCTTATCCACGTTTCAAAGACGGATCTAAGACCTATTGCATTGCATTTAACAGTATGGTCACCGTGAGATCTGTTGCCGTGCGGCCAGTCACCCAAGTAGTAGGAGAGGCATGGAATTAGCCCCCTTTTTAGGGTGTTATGCAAATTTTTAGGGTGTTTTTAGGGTGTTATGCTAATTTTAGGGCGTATGCATTAATTAGGATGACGTCACAATCCTATTGTCCATTGAATTAATTAAGGAATTAATTTTTAAGGTGTTATGCTAATTTTTAGGGTGTTCTATTGTCTTTCCGCATGAATAAAGTGAGGCGCGCTCATGAATAAAGTGGTGAGCTCATGAATAAAGTGGTGAGCTCATGAATAAAGTGGTGAGCTCATGAATAAAGTGTGAGCTCATGAATAAAATGGGGGTGAATAAATTATCTATTGTTCCTTTGGATGAGGTCATCGATCTATTCGGGTATGTTTGGGTAAAGCCTATTGTTTGGGTTGTCTCTAAAACCAGGAGAGCTCGACCCTGAATACATTCGAAGTTGAATGAAAAAAGTAATAAATATCTCGCAATATCTAAAACCTTTGTAGCGTATATAGTAAGAACAAACTACTCGTGATAGGCTCTAAACTGTCTTTATTATTTTCCTTTACAGTTAATAACTCATAAGATAATTGTATACAAAATCCACTGTGACTCATTAGATCAACTCTGCTATTCACAACTCACTCGTAACGTAATTCTGAGATCAGAATATTTATAAACATTTACTAATAACAGTAAATCCACTGTGACTCATAAGATCAACTCTGCTATTGTTCTTAGGGATTAGCGATAACTGAAGGGCCTATTGTTTTGAGGAAAACTCTTGTGATGCAAATTCTTCTCTAAAACTAAACTAAATTACCATACGAATAAAATCAAACTACTCGGAACAGGATTTTATTGATTCAAACCATGATAAGCGATACGATTTACAATGTTAATACTTGTAGGGATAAGGCTTCCGAATTCGCATTGATCGTCTGATCCGATCGGCTTTTAGATAAGGTCCAACACTTTCTTCGGCATCATCATCCAAATAATTCTTGATTTCCAAACGTCTGCGTTTTCTTCTTTTTCGTAGCGGGGAGAGTAGCTTTTTGGTTGATGAGTTCAAAGAAGACAAAGAAATATTAGGGAATGGGGATTCGTAGGTTCTCTCTGAATTGGGCACTATGGCTGGTTCAGACGAATCTAGGTGTAATTGTGAAGGTATGGTTGGTGAGCTCAAAGAAATGTTCGTGGCTGGGGACTGATATACTTTTGCTGAATACGGCACTGTGGCTGGTTCAGCTGAATCGAGGTATACTTGTTGCGGTGTGATGGGTGTATCGGCTATTTCTTGTTCTTGGGGTTGGGTTGCGATACCAGGTGAAAGAGTTGTAGGAGGTACAGGATATAGACTCATTTGTTGTTTATACCTCATAAAGTTGTTTTGAAGCTGGACATAATTTCTTGCTTTCTGGGTCTGACTGAGATCATTACGGTTTAATACCCTCTTCATATCATCCTTCAAGCTTTGCATTTTTTGTACTTGCGGGGAAATTGTAAAGCTCTGCTGCTCGACGTACTTACGCAGTACGTTAGAAACGCTATCCTCGTTAGATATTTCTTGTGGTTGTTGCTGTTCACCGGGTAAAACATTGGTCCTTAACCTACAGCCCTCCGGTGTATTTGGTTTTAAGTCGACAAACAAATAACCATAAGGTCTCCTAACAGCCTGTTCGTACTTGTTGAGAAAATACTCTGTCTGCCTGGGATACATTTGCTTAGCCAGTGTTAAAATTTGTAGTTTGTCACGTGGATTCTTAAACAGCACTAAGTAATGACTGTTTAAACTGATGCTGCGATTGCCTTTACCCTGATGGAATAGGTTCTGTAAAATGTAGAGGACACTCAGATTTCGGTGATGAGATCCTTTGGTAAACAGGTTGACAATTCTATTATCATTTCCCGTTTCAGTCATCTGGTCATCAATGACAATCAGGTTTCGTACATGTACATCAAAATAGTGATCTTGCTCGATATCAGGGGGGATTCCTTTCACAAATTCGATATCAGGTATCGTGCTAAGGAGTGCTGTATACGCAGGCTGCCACTGTGAATAGCACCAGACAATCCTCTGGGGTGGATGGGAAATTGTTTGATGGGCTTCTTCGAGTAACGTCTGAACCCAGTCCGTTTTACCACATCCTGTCATACCAGCAACCATACAAGTAAACGGATGAGTTTAAAAGAGCTACACATGCCCTTCGTACTTTGAAAACCATTGTTCTGTGATGAAATAGTGGTATGGAGTCCATTCGATTGAGCTTCAGTAGGATGAAACTTATTTTGATGACGTTTTAAATCATATGGTCGGGAGAAGCCTCCATGACAACTAGGACAGAACATTTTTTTGACATGTTGATGCTTCAAGAGATTAAATAAAATGAACCCCACGGCAATGGTATACCCCATTTATGCTAACAGTTCTGCCGCCACACTGAACGCCCGCCGCCCGTTAACGCCCGCCGCCTGTCAACGCCCGCCGCCCGTCAACGCCCGCCGCCCGTCAACGCCCGCCGCCCGTCAACGCCCGCTGCCCGTCAACGCCCGCCGCCCGTCAACGCCCGCTAACGCCCGCTGACGGTCGCTAACGGGCGCTAACGCCCGCTGACGGCCGCTAACGCCCGCTGACGGCCGCTGACGCCCGCCGCCCGCAACATCCATCGGTCGCCCTAGCGCTATAAATATCCTAGCGCATTCAAATCTCAGATCAGTTTCCACCATGTCTCGAACAGTAAAGATAAATCGTGGCTTTCTACGACTCTTAGCTTCGTGTCCCGACCATCAACGTCAATTTCTCCTGGAAACGGCATCTCCAGAACAAGTACATTCGCTCGTTCAAGCGACACATAATGTTGTTAGAGGATATGTACCTATCAGTGAGGAAGACAGGCGAAGATTAACTCCACACAGAGAATCTATTTATACACTCGTGGATCCAGAGGTTCCATTCAAAGAAAAGAAGCAACTACTAGTGCAAGAGGGAGGTGGATTTATTGAACATTTGTTAGCCCCTATTCTCACTGGGCTTCTGATGGTATAAATAGGGGAGTCTTAGGTCTTTCAAGATCATTTGCTACTGAAGTCACTCTGCGGTGAACATGAAGAGAAACATTGACATGGAAAGTGAAGAAAGTGACACCTCGAATGATGAGAGTGAGGATGAAGAGGAACCAAGAATTAAAGATGTTTTGGATGATCTTCCGAGAGTCGTCTCCCATACAGATGCTTCGGGTTTATTGCATAGTATGGCCTCTTCTAAGGATATTTTATTTTGGACGCCAAGAGGAGAATTGCTTCGTAGCAAGCGTAGAGTTCCGGTGACGAATATAGCGGCCCTGGTAGAATATGTTTTACTTCCCTATAATAAGGATATGCTGAGACCTCGCGCTCTCAATACATTTCTAGAGGGTCTTGCTGAGCTAGGAATCAACAAACCTCTAATTCACAACAAAAAGGTTTTGAGCGATCTTATTGAAAAAGAAAAAACATACCAGCAAAAGGAGCCTGAAACCCCGCCTGAAACTAGCAGCAGTGAGCAAGAAGAGAGTCAAAATGAGAACGAGTCTCAGGAGAGTGACAATAACAGTGATGCCGAAAACCAAGATAGTACTATTGCAAACGAGGAAGAACAGAGTAGTGATGAAGAGGACAGTGAAGATAACAACGAAAATAAAATCAATGCCTCTTGCGATCATTGTAACTCTACCAATGTTCACGCAACAGGTGTTGTTGGCTGCCCCAAATGTCTATGGTGTGATATTTTACTTGACCCGATTATTAAGAATGCCATCACCACATGTACCATTTGCGAGAATGAGTTTCCATTGACAACCAAGTCGGTTAAGAACATTTTGGTACGATGCCAACATTGTCAAACAGTACGGCATATTCATCCCAAAAGTAAAAAGGAAGAAACTTATCACTCAACAAGTGACGATGAGGACTGATTGTAAACAAACCTTAAATGCTAAAATACGCTTTATTTTTTTATGCCTCATTGTAAATCGTATCGCTTATCATGGTTTGAATCAATAAAATCCTGTTCCGAGTAGTTTGTTTTTATTCGTATGGTAATTTAGTTTAGTTTTAGAGAAGAATTTGCATCACAAGAGTTTTCCTCAAAACAATAGGCCCTTCAGTTATCGCTAATCCCTAAGAACAATAGCAGAGTTGATCTTATGAGTCACAGTGGATTTACTGTTATTAGTAAATGTTTATAAATATTCTGATCTCAGAATTACGTTACGAGTGAGTTGTGAATAGCAGAGTTGATCTAATGAGTCACAGTGGATTTTGTATACAATTATCTTATGAGTTATTAACTGTAAAGGAAAATAATAAAGACAGTTTAGAGCCTATCACGAGTAGTTTGTTCTTACTATATACGCTACAAAGGTTTTAGATATTGCGAGATATTTATTACTTTTTTCATTCAACTTCGAATGTATTCAGGGTCGAGCTCTCCTGGTTTTAGAGACAACCCAAACAATAGGCTTTACCCAAACATACCCGAATAGATCGATGACCTCATCCAAAGGAACAATAGATAATTTATTCACCCCCATTTTATTCATGAGCTCACACTTTATTCATGAGCTCACCACTTTATTCATGAGCTCACCACTTTATTCATGAGCTCACCACTTTATTCATGAGCGCGCCTCACTTTATTCATGCGGAAAGACAATAGAACACCCTAAAAATTAGCATAACACCTTAAAAATTAATTCCTTAATTAATTCAATGGACAATAGGATTGTGACGTCATCCTAATTAATGCATACGCCCTAAAATTAGCATAACACCCTAAAAACACCCTAAAAATTTGCATAACACCCTAAAAAGGGGGCTAATTCCATGCGCCCTATACTACTCACCCATGATCCAACAACAGACCTCGCCCAATCCGTATAAAGTGGACACCCCGGCAGAATAATCCCATTACTAGAACAATTATGAGTATTATGTTGCAATCAATCATTTCACACCGGTGTTAGCTTAGAACTTTTCCGCAATTCGCTTTATCGGTTTATTGATACAGTTCTAGAGCAATTACATTATTGTAAACAGGGCTGTAAAGTAAACTATCATCCAAATAATCTTGTGTATTGTATGAAGAGACAATCGAGGACTTTGACCAGCCGCTGAGAGTTCCAGAAGTTAATTCTGTACAAGGTGCGATGGAACTTGCTAAGAAGTTGCAGACTTCTCTGACTGGCGTGCAAGGAAACGAGCGACTGTCTCAAGCCGTTGCACGCGTAAATGATATCTTGGTGGACATGCAACTCAAGTCTTTAAGCGCAATGAAGCAGTCTGCCATTTGCAAATATTTCTCCTAATTCTTGTGTGTACAGATTTATGTACCGACATGAGCTCACAATGATGACAACATCATAGATAGATAGATAGATAGATAGATAGATGTGTTTATTGGCACCATATACAAATTGTACATAGGTCTCAGACCTGCTGAGAAAGCTAACAAACGTAAGGTAAGATACAGGTATAGGAGTATATGTGTTATATGTAGTTATTTTAACTATTATTTTTGCGTTTTTTGAAGCAGTCATGTATATATTTACAAACTTCTTTTTGTAATATTAAAGGCGGATCTATTAGTAAATTAAAAACTACATTTTCGTTTTGATATTTCGGTTTCTGTAAATTTAATTTTCTATTCACAACATTGATTGTGCTTTCCCTTAAGTCATTGTAAAGGGGGCATCTCAATACAAAATGTAGTTCGTCTTCTACTTCTTGTTTGTCACATTTTTGGCAAATTCGTTCTTCTGGTTTTAGGTAGGGCCTAGAATGTCGACCTTTTTCAATTTCGAGGGCGTGGTTACTTATTCTTAGACGAGTTAGAGCTACTCGATGATCAATGTTATGAACATTACAAAGGTATGGCTCAAGCGAATAGTTAATTTTAAAAGTACGATAAGTACGAAGTTTATTGCGTTGTCCTTCTTTTCTATCATCGTCGTTGATTTGGCTTGGCCAGCATTGGTATTCGATATCTTTTAATCTTTGTTTGAATAATTTTTCATAAGGCTTTTGAATTACTGGGTTGACTGGAGGATCATTCCAGATGTCTCCGAGACCAACCGTACATATGGCAGTTTTCATTTTCTGATACCAATCAGTTTTGTTATTACCGTCTCTGCTATCTATATATGTGTCCTGCGATAAACATGTACGTTCTGGGTTATTCAGCTTGAGCCAGAACTTATAACTCCTTGTTTTTGCTTCCACCGAAAGAGGATATCTTCCAAGCTCTGCTCGGCAAGCGTTATTAGTTGCATTTTTGCTTACTCCTAGTAGAAGTTTACAGAACTTTGTGTGCACTATTTCTATTGGGTCTCTCTCTGTAGACTTTGTTATGTCTGCCCCCCACATTTCACTGCCATAGAGAAGAATTGGTTTAATTAGGCAATCAAAGAGGCGTAAAGTTAATTTAATATCCGTTCGGAATTTTTTACCCATGGATTTCTTCAGTTTAAATAGAGCCTTCAGCGCTATCTTTTTCAGTTCAGTTTTAGCAAGGTTAAAACTACCTATCGTGCTAAACATTAAGCCGAGGTACTTATATGAAGTAACGTTCTCGATTTCATTTCCCCGGTATCTAAACTTATACTTGTTCATCGATTTACCGGTATTGTTGAACACTAAGATCTTTGTTTTTTCTAAGTTAACTTGCATTCCGTTTTCATTAGTAAATTCTTCAACACCTTTCAGATAGTTTTGTAGCTGGATAGCATTGTTTGCCATAATAACAAGGTCATCCGCATATAGTAGACAGTTAATATTCATTCCATTTATTATCAGTGGTTCATTCGGATCAGCTTTTTCAGCAATTGTTTTAGGAAGGTCATGTAGGAATAGATTGAACAGTGTTGGCGAGAGAATGCACCCTTGCTTCACACCTTTATCGAGACTCCGAATTTCTAACGAGACCTGCTTTCAAAGTTTTTAAAGCATTGAAATGTTTCAGTGATTTGGCCATCGACTTTGACAGCCGCACAGTCATTGTTGTACATTGTTTTCAATATTGACAAAAAGTCACCTGTAATCCCTGTATCCTCTACTTTCTTGAATAGCTTACTTCGGGGGATCGTGTCGAAGGCCTTCGAAAAGTCGATAAAACAGGTAAACAGCATATTCCTTCTTTTGTTGGGCTTGCTTTTTACATATTTGTCAATTAGTGTTTTTAATGTAAATATACTATCTATGGTACTATGCTTCTTTCGAAAACCTCCTTGTTCTTTTTTTAAAATATTATTCTTTTCCAAGTAATTGCATAGTCTTTCATTTAAAATTGTCGTAAATATTTTACTAAGACTTGGTGACAACGTAATTCCCCTATAATTGTTGACGTCATCTTGGTCTCCCTTTTTGTGTAGGGGAATAATTAGGCCTGTACACCATTCCTTTGGGTATTGACCCGAATTCAACACTTTATTAAAGATCCTAAGCAGTGGTATTTCTAGTTGATTTTTAGCAAGTAGAATTACTTCATTCAGTATATTATGTATCCCGGGCGATTTTCCTATTTTTAATTTCTTAATTGCGGTTGATAATTCTTGTTTACTAATTTCATAGTCTATAGTGGGCCTTTAGTATTATAAGTGCGTTCAGAAGCGGTGGCGTTTGTGGCCTCATGGGGTGGATTTACAGAATTTCCGTCTAGCAGCTGATTTTGTTGCTTGAAAAATTCATAAAACACTTCAATTGCGATCGAGTTAGATTTTTTACCTTTTTTCGAAATATTAAAGATGCGATTTATATTTTTCCACGTTTCCTTAGCGTTACTAAAATCGATTTTTCCAATGTTTTTTTCTCTGTAACGGTATTTCTTTTTCTTGCAGAGATTCTTAAACTGTTTCTTTTTCAGACTTAAGTCATTCCGAAGTGTTATGTTGTCAGGGTGATTGCTAACTTTTTTACCCAGGGATCTTAAGTTGTGTTTTTCTGTTTTACATTCCTCATCAAACCATTCCATGCTCTGTACTTTTTGTATCGTTTTTGACTTTTTATATTTAAGACCGGAATCAAGACTTAGCTGGAAAAGAAATTCGGTAGTCTCCTTAATTGCACTGGATGTATCGTTTGTTTCACAGTTTTCAGATAGCTTATTTAATTTACATAAGTATTTAGGGGTGTTTAGGAGAGTGGTTATGCTTTCCTTCGCGCTGTCGTCCCATATTATTCGTTTATATAATGATTTGGAGCAGGGAGCGTCCATGTCTATATTTGGAGTCTGGGCGGATTCTCTCGATACTCTTAAGGAGTAGGATATCGAGCAATGATCCGAAAGATATGGAATTAATGGATTTACTTTACAATACTGAAAGCTTTCAATCAGACTTTCATCACTAATGACATAATCAACTGTACTGCTGCCATTATATTTAAAACAAGTTTTCATTCCTGAACAATCACCTATTATTCTTCCATTTAGAAAGCGCAGGCTTAATGATGTACAGGTGTCGATAAGAGCCCTGCCTCTACTATCAATGACGGAATCTTTTGAATGTCTATTGTTTTTGATATCTTGCAGATAATCGTCCGGTAGATTTAGAAAATCATTATTGTCGTCGACTATAAACTCTTGTAATTCTCCGGTACGCGCATTGAAGTCTCCCTGCAATATAACTTTACCTTTGGTTGCGAAATTTAAAGTTTCTAACTCAAGGTCAGAAATGAAATCTTCATCGGTATATCTTTCTGAGTTTGCGGGGCTTAAGTAAACTGTTCCAAGGTAGATATCCTCTTTCAGTGAAAATATTTTTTTGTCTATTTTACACCATATAACATTTTTGTTCTTGGACGGGGTATAAGTAACCCCTTTGTTTAAATATTTTCTAATATATAAGGCTAACCCTCCGGCATGCCTGTTTCCCGTTTTATCACGGCATCCGTGCAGCTTTATTCGTGCAGCTTTATTCCTGGGGGGGGGGGGGGGGTGGGTACATGTGCCGCGGGATAGGTATGGTTTTTGAGCTGCCGAGGTCTGGGATAGGGTATCCTTTTTACGGTTTTGGTCTGGGAAAGGGTATGGATTTGATATACTTGTCGTTGACGCCATGCTTAGCACTCTATTGACCACACTACAGCTTAAAATACCATATTAAAACAAAACAACGGCTTTCGTAGTGTAATTGTAATTAAAAACTGTTTGGGATCTGGACTCTTTCATAAACATCACAAGATCACGTCTGGGATAGGGTATAGATTTTTTGCTTCAAGTCTGGGATAGGGTATGGTAAACGGCATTTTTAGGTCTGGGATAGGGTCAGGGTTTTGAGGTCCCCGCGGCACACCACTACCCAAAACTCTTCTGAGTACCGCCCAGGGTCTTTATAGTAGCTCCCGTAAGCGGACACATCCCATATTCCACAAGTGTCCGCTTACGAGAACTATTCCCGTAAGCGGACAGTTCCAGTTACGGACACTTTTTCTGATTCCCAAGGGTGTCCGCTTTACCAAACAGGAAACCCAAATTTATATGTAATCGGAGAGGCTGCTTTGGGCTTCCTGTGCATAGCAATAAATTTAAAATGGTGGACAGAAGAAGATGGGACTGAATCAGTTTAACAAAAACAGGACCCGGCTAAATACGAACGTAATTAAAAAGTACTAAGTAAATAACTCAAAATACCTCGGAATGCATAGCTTTTCCTTTCTGCTATTAAGGAAATATTGTCATGAAAAGCTCGGATTCGGCGTGGCTCGCATACACGGCGTGGCTGGCGCTGGTAGTCAAGAAAAAAGCAAGACCCCGCTTAAGACGCGTATAACCCAAAAAAATAAGGATCTAAGTCATCTAAAGCCTTGCAGAGTCGCCCTGTTACAGACCGATAGATGTTTCTTATTGATTTTGTCTGGTCTGACAAGGGATCTCGGTAGCGAAAACTGATATCACTCACTCTAACAGCGCCAGATCGGATAAACAGACACCAACTGAAGACGACCCGAACAAATGGTGTTTTCTTCACAAAAAACCGCACCCTCTGAGAAAATGTCGCACGTTTAAAGCCAAGCCCTTCAGCGAGCAAAAGGATTTGTTAGCACATCATGGCATTTGCTTTCGCTGCGTTGCTTCGTACGCTCATTACGCGAGGGACTGCACCTTTACTGCTGAGTGCGCAGAATGTCACAGCGACAAGCACGTGACAGCCCTCCATCCCGAAAAAGTAAAGCGCGATACGCAGCCGCCCGAACGGACGCAACAGCCAGGCGAGCCAGCACAGACGAGTCGAGTGGAACCTAACACCGTTACCAGCAGGTACACAGAGGTATGCGGAGAAGACGCCAGCGGGATTGGGAAATCCTGCTCAAAAATCTGCCTAGCAAACATCTACGTCGATGGATCACCCGATAACAAAGTCAAAGCGTATGTTGTTATAGACGATCAAAGTAATAACTCCCTCGCAAGATCCAAGCTCTTCGAGAAGCTGAATATCAAAGGCACAGCCACCGCCTACACATTGAAAACGTGCTCGGGAGTAATACAGACCAAGGGAAGACGCGCCCGAGGACTAATCATAGAATCTCTTGACTAACGCGTGACACATCGCCTCCCAACGCTTACCGAGTGCGACGACATCCCAAACAATCGTGAGGAAATTCCAACCCCAGAGGTCGCGCGAGCACACCTACACCTTCAGCAGGAGCCGAGATTCTACTGCTTGTCGGAAGAGACATCTCCCCTCTCCACAAAGTCCACGAGTCACGCAACGGACCCAGAAATGCCCCCTGGGGCCAGCGGCTGGACCTAGGCTGGGTTGTGCTCGGAAATACCTGCCTTGATGGCGCTCACAAACCAGACCGGATATCCGCGTATAAAACCCAAGTACTACACAACGGCAGACCGTCACTACTTGTACCCTGCCCAAACCGTTTTCACGTGAAACACGACGCTGTTTCGGACACGTGCGATGACCAGGAGAATAACGTGTCTTCCTTCGACAATACCTTCGACGACGGCTTGGGGTGCAACGTGTTTGTACGCACGCAGCAGGACAACAAACCAGGTACCTCCACCGAGGACAGAACGTTTCTAGAAATCATGAAGCACGGCATGACTAAAGACCAGAATGGCAGTTGAGAGGTGCCATTACCCTTTCGCAACAAAGTCACGCAACTCCCCAACAGCCGTCAAAACGCCCTGAAGCGCCTGAGGTCGACTCGCCGGACCCTAGACAGGAAGCTGGCAATGAAGAATCACTACTTCGGCTTTATTCAGAAAGTCCGCGACAATGGCCACGCTGAGCTAGTACCAGTGCAATACCTGAAAACGAAAAAGCCGTGCTGGTATCTGCCGCACTTTGGCGTCTACCATCCGAAAAAGCCAAACAAAATCCGTGTCGTTTTTGACTCGGCGGCTAAAAGTAATGGGGTATCACTCAACAAGCTGCTACTTTCGGGCCCTGACTTAACAAACAGTCTGCTTGGAGTGCTTATACGCTTTCGTCAGGATCCAGTCGCAGTGGTAGCTGATATCGAACAGATGTTCCACTCCTTTAAGGTCAAGAAGGATCACAGAGATTTCTTGAGATTCCTATGGTACAAAGACATCGACCCAGACAACGAGATAGCGGAATACAGGATGAAAGTCCACATCTTCGGAAACACGTCTTCGCCAGCAGTAGCGACCTATGGGCTGCGCAAGACAGCGGAAGTCGCAGAAGCCGAGCTTGGCTCTGACGCAAGGAGCTTCGTAGACAGCAACTTCTATATGGATGATGGGCTCCTGTCCGTTGCTGATCCCGCAAGCGCCGTTGATCTACTCCGCCGAACCCAAGCTATGCTGGCCACTGCAAACCTTCGCCTGCATAAAATTGCCTCCAACCACTCTGAAGTGATGGAAGCGTTCCCGTCTGAGGAACGAGCCAATGGCCTCCACAACTTAGATTTTAGCAAAGTCCCCATTCCAGTCCAGTGATCGCTCGGGGTGTACTGGGACTTAGAGTCTGACACGTTTACATTCAAGGTATCGCTAGAAGAAAAACCGTTCTCACGGCTAGGAGTCTTGTCCGTAACTAACAGCCTCTACGACCCCTTTGGTCTCGCAGCACCAGTCATCATCAAGGGGAAGCAGCTTTTGAGATCCATGACCACCGAACTCAATAATTCCCCGTTAGGCGAGTGGGATACACCACTCCCAGTAGAATACAAACCAGCGTGGGAAGACTGGTGCCGCTCTGTCCGATGGCTAGAAGATCTCAATGTTCCCTGCTCCTACAGCAGCAGCTCTCTGAAAGCCGCAGCGCGAATAGAGCTCCACATCTTCTGTGACGCTTCCGAAAAGGCCATTGGAGCTGTCTCATACCTAAGGACCATCCAGCCCACCGGCGAAGTTCAAGTAGCCTTCATGCTTGGTAAGGCTAAGCTTACTCCAGCGCACACAACTACCATCCCTCGTCTAGAGCTATGCGCAGCCGTACTGGGAGTCGAGTTGAAAGAGTTAATCGCTGAAGAACTAGAGGTAAAACCGGATTCAGTGACGTAATATTCAGATAGCAAGGTAGTGCTTGGATACATTACTAACGACTCGCGCCGTTTCTATGTTGATGTCAGTAATCACGTGGAACGCATCCGTAGATCGTCGGCTCCGCATCAGTGGCACTACGTTCCCACCTCCCTCAATCCCGCAGACCTAGCAACGCGATCGGTGGACGCCAGCGAGCTCAAAGGAAGTGTATGGCACGCAGGACCAAAGTTTCTCTACAACAAGGATCCAACAGGCTACGTTCAAAAGGAAAATACCGCCTCAGAAATATCACCGGATGACCCTGAAGTTCGTTCGGATGTAAAGGTCCTAGCTACTCAGGTACAGGCCTGTACGAGCCTGGAATCAGAGCGCTTCTCCAGGTTCTCGCAATGGTCAACTTTACAAGGGGCCATCGCAAGGCTGATCGTTGTCGCTCGATCACACAGCCTAAGAAATCAGATCCTGCACGCGGTTTCTCCCACACGAGTGCCTAATCAAGCAAAGACTGTAATCATCAGGAGTGTCCAGTCTGATGCTTTTGGGAAAGACATCCACTTTCTAAAGCACTCAGAAACGCTTCCCAGGACAAGTCCACTAGACAACGAAGGGTTACTACGGGTCGGTGGCCGACTGAAGAAAGCAGAACTTAGCAACGAAGAACGCCACCCTCTCATCCTTCCGAGTTCACATCACGTTTCCACTCTCATAGTCAAGCATTATCATGCCAAAGTACAGTATCAAGGAAGGGTCTTTGCCCATGGGCTTATCAGAAGCAGTGGCTTCTGGATCGTAGGAGGAAAGCGACTGGTCAACAGCGTCATCGACAAGTGCTTCAAATGCAAGAAGTTGAGAGGCCGGCCTAACCCTAACCCAGACACAGAAAATGGCTGATCTCCCACCCGAGCGTCTAACCCCAGCACCTCCATTCAGTTATGTTGGACTCAATGTTTTCGGCCCATGGCAGATTTGCGCCAGGCGCACCTGAGGAGGCCTCGCTCACAGCAAACGCTGGGCCGTACTATTCACGTGCATGACGACCCGAGCGATCCACATTGAGGTCATTGAAGCCATGGACACCTCAAGCTTCATCAACGCACTGCGCAGGTTCCTTGCATTTCGGGGACCCGTCATTCAGCTTCGCTCAGATTGTGGTACTAACTTCGTTGGCGCGCGCAACGAGCTTCAAGGAGTGCTCAAGTCACCAGACGTCAGTGCTGTGCAAAGCTATTTGTTGAAAGAAGGATATGAGCTGGTCTTTAATCCGCCCCATGCCTCGCATTCGGGAGGAGTGTGGGAGCGGATGATAGGAGTAGCCAGACGTATTCTAGAAGCAATGCTTGTAGACGTACCTCCTAAGCACCTTACTCACGAGGTGTTGACCACCCTAATGGCGGAAGTCACAGCCATCGTCAACGCCAGGCCTCTGGTACCGGTATCCAGCGACCCAGAAGCGCCCGAGATACTCACACCAGCTACGCTGCTGACTCAAAAGCCACAGCAGCTCAACGCAGCACCTGGGGACTTCAGCCCTGCAGATCTGTGCAGCAAACAATGGAAACGGATCCAGTACCTGGCCAACGTCTTCTGGTCGCGATGGCAAAAGGAGTATTTACCTACACTTCAGCCACGTAGAAAATGGCTACACAAGGCCCGCAACCTTCGAGAGGGCGATCTTGTCCTACTTTGCTGCAAGGACACGCTTAGAAACAACTGGCCTCTCGCGAGGATCACTCAGGCTCACGCCAGTCGCGATAACAAAGTGTGCAAAGTCGACCCGGTAACTACCAAGGATGGTTCGCAGAGGTGCTATCAGAGACCAGTCACAGATGTCATCCTGTTGGAAACAGAGGCGTGAGCTGACTCAGGATCATCAAGACACTAGTCACTAGTAACCTTGATGGTATTCTTCGAATACCAGGCGAGGAGTGTGCCGTCACGAACATTATTTTAGGTCACAATAGCTTTCTAGTGCTTATTATGCACTAGTCAATTGAAACTCCGGCCCCCCGACCCCCGGGACATAGCGGGGAATGTAACATTTATACAGTGTTACATTTTGATCTTTACCCCGCCCATCGGGGACAGTTGACTGTTACAATACCCGCCCCTATGGCCCCGGCATGTGCTTCAGAATTTTCTTTTGGGAGGAGGCATTGAAAAATTGAATATACATAAGCTTAAATCTGTTGTTCCATTATTTGAAAAAAATACATTGTCTGTAGCACATCACTAGCGGATCCAGGGGAGGGGTTTCGGGAGTTGCAACACCCACTTGATTCCTGTAAATCACTGTAAATTCATTTTTAAAATCTCTAGATTTAAAAAAAATCCTTTTGCAAACCCCCCTTTCACAAAATCCTGGATCCGCCCCTGTACATTTGCTATTACTATACATGTTTTCCGCACTTTTACAGTCTCCACCATTGTCTTGTTTATCAGAAACCGTTGTCTGTCAAAAAATAAACAAAAAATGCGACAAAGGAATATAAAGGAAATGTCATGCAGCTGCGTTTAAATATATTTTTAAAATCTGATATTTTGCCGTGACGCGCAAATACATGTAACAAAGAGTGTGTAATAAATAATAATAAACACTTCCTGATCTACTACTCGTGACTTAACTCGGTATAACTCCCAGGACTTGTTTAAATTAACTACGATTTTTGCGTGTCCCTAGCTTCCGCCATGTTTGATGCTCGGGCCCAGTCCCGCTCTGTCGTGGCTGGCGTTACAACCACCGCTAAAATCCCCGCAAATTTTGCAAATCGTTACTTTCCCCGTTCCACCGGGAAAATGCAGCGTTAAATGTGCGTTATTCCACGGCCATGCCCCCGTTAATGCGCCGCTATGTCCCGGGGGTCGGGGGGCCGGGGTTTCAATTGACTAGTGCATTATGTACAGAGAGACTTTAAGAACCACCCGTGACCTTCATCGTTTGCATTCATATCGTTTGGTTTCCCTTTCCGTCAGAACTGTACTGATAAGAACATATTTAGCATTTTTGCCTTTTATAACCATTCATTATTGGATGTTATTATTAGCTTAGGTTTCTGTGCCATTTAGTACCACTGCTGTAACCTTCGTCTCAGTTTGAATCAGTGGTTTCAGCGTGTACAACCTTTTATAGTTCATTCCGTTTTTACCAAAATAAATTTGTCAAGGATTATCGACGAGTTTAAGGTTATACTGCCGTACGAAGTCATAGCACCAGCCGAGGTACGGAACAAACACATATACATATATAATCGCCGTGACCCCATAAAACGCACCAATACACACGATTGCTCTCATCTGACTTGATATCTCAGTTGGTAGAGCGCCAGACATGCAACCTGGAGGTCGTTGGGTTCGAGTCGTTGGGTTCGAGTAAACTTAAAAAATAGTTCTAAAAAGAAAACAATGGTAAAAGAAGCCGTGATCATATCAAATAAAGATCTCTTAGATTGCTGATGGGAATCCTGTATAATGACCATTGTGTCTCTCAAATGTACCAGTACAATGCTTATCTTTGTGGGACTTTGGACAGTAGTTTTTGAGCAAGGTGGTCTATATAAAGCTCAAATAAGGTGTCGGTAATAGGGAAATAAAGAATGCAGCAAACATTAAAGGAGAACTGAAGCCTAAAATCAACTTTACATGTAGCTCAATGAGTAGATCTCAACACGAAAAGACTCATACCAACATTTATTTTACTGTTTTTTTGCGTCAAAGGAAAGAAAATCTGCAAATCTTCCTCCCAAACGCTGCTACGTACAGACGGCTCAATTCCTGTAATCTGTGGCGTACTTATTATATGGGGAATGAATTAGTTTTGTCATGTTGTTTTCGGCTTTGAATAGATGGACCTAAACGACTCATAATTGCACACTATTGTACTTTCTTTGTGCTGAAAGTGTGGTTGTTTTCCTTGGTGTGCATGACGTACGATACGGGGGAGAAGCACTGAATTGAGCCACCACATAACTAGCTTTATCAGCGGAGAATAGGCTATTTTTTACCTTTAAAACGTATTTACTCTTTTTAGACGTGCACCACAAAGACTGAATAGAATAGCAGAACTTATTTCTCTTGAACACAAATTTGTAGTCGGATTGATTAAAGTTCAGTTCTCCTTTAAGATACTGGCCCTAAAATGAGGGCTTAACGAGGCAACAATTTTTACCAGTTGCTGGCTCCTAATATAAACACTGGATTGATATAAACTGACTTTACGACCCCATGCAAACTCAAATGCCTGCATGCAAAAGCTGTTGTTTGGATTTTTTTGAACACCATAATCGTTCAATCTGGAAAATAGATTTACATGTAAATAATAGACTGTATTCATAAATGTGTATTTCTGTTTCAATTACAGTTTATCAAGATGTACAGAAAATATTACCATGTGAAGGAGCATGTTGATATTAGTAATCTTATGAGAAAAACAACCGAGGCCTTTCCAGCCTTGCTGTCATTTTTTTTCTGCATTTGAAATGCCTGTTTAAACTCGATCAACAGCAATTCTCCACATTTCTTTAAAACTGAACTCAATATTATTACTAGTTTTAATGTGATCTTTCATTCGGTAGCATTAGTTTCCCTAAGGAATTCAGTCAATAATTGGCTACAAACAGTTAAAGGGGCTCTGTCATGAATAACAGGCCTGGTTACTAAGCCGCCCAAAACTTGAAACGTTCGCCAACGCTTTCAAGTTTGAAAAGCAAATAAATTTATATATGCAATATTTTCCTTGAAGCCTCCTCACTACACAGCGAGAATATCGCAAAGTCTGAACACTGATCATTGTACATATTATGTGTTTCTGAAATATTTCTTTGTCAGACCAAGGTAATCAGGACCAAAAGTACAGACTCTATGCAATTTGCATTCTCTGTTATGATCACAATTGTCTCATTCATCTGGGTTTGCTATGGTACAGTAATTCATGACTTCAATATTCAGGTTAGTATGAGGTACGTTTGTACATGTATTATAGGTGACCTACTTTTAAATAGATATTTTATGGTCCAAGTGTAAAGTTCAACTTAGGCCATAAAAAAAAAGCATGGATAACATGACGATCCATAACTTAAAGCATGGACCAAGCAAACAAGTTTAATAAGATATTATTTTATAACCAACTTTGCTTTAATTTTGTGATCTGTATGGAAAGGTATGGACTGCAAATTGACAAAATTACTTATCCATTAAATAATTATTATAAAGTATAGTAGTATGAAATGTTAATCTCTTCTCTTCCTTGATCTCCTGCTGCTTCAGCTGAATGATTTACATAAACAATTATCCTAATATTAATTATAGAATGATGCAAAGAACCCCATGATATGTAAATTGTTTTCTAAATAAATAAAAAACAGTAAATCTGAACTGCCCCGCAGTTCATTTTGCCATGGGTCTACCCTCATATAGATGCACAAATGACATCACAACATGACGAGAACAAAGAAGTGCGGCATGAGATGAAGTCGAGTGGCATAACTGATGTTCTCGTCATATTGTGACATCATTAAATTCATGTCACATTCAGTGGTTGGGCTTGGGTGCCTGAGAGAAAATACAATTTTTTTTGCAAACCGTAAGTTCTTTCTATTATCAGCATTTTCACATACAAGAATTGTCACGATCTACAATGTACGTAAAATTTAACTTCATTAAATATAAAGCAAATGTAAATAAGAGCAAAGAGTGTCACTCAGTGAAATCAACACTCACGCCCATTTTGCACACAGCTCTTCATTTTTGCATCTACAAGAAGGCACATCTACTGCAAAATGAAATTTATTTGTTTTATACAATCATTATTATATGTACACATAACAGGGGTTTGTTTTGTGGGATATGCAGGACACAACCTTTTCTGGGGGGGGGGGATTTTTGAAAGTTAGATACTTAGAGATGAAATAATCTAGCACATACATTTGGGGCATTACAGCAATTTTCAGTAATCAGGTAATACGCGGACTGAGAACTCAAATGTCAACCAACATTTTGCGTTTTTCGCTGCTGTCAATCATAACTACAACGGCCACCTAATATTTATGAATGATGGCCATGTGAAGCTGTCCGATCCTGTCAGTTTCCCACTGGAATCTGCAATGTCAAAATACTTTCCATGGCCATCCCTCATAGATATTCGTTGGCCATCGTACATGTAGTTATGAGTCTCCTTTGCAGCCGCCAGGGAGTTCATCACTCACTCGAGAGGAGTGAGTGGCGAAATCCCCAGTGGCTGTGAAGGAGACTATAGTTATGATTGACGATAGCGCAAAACACAAAACATTGGTCGATCTTTGAGTTCTCAGTCTGCATATTACTGAAAATTTCTGTAAAAAGTGTTCAATTGTTGTAAGCAAAACCAAAGTGGAATATTGTTCCACAGTATTTGTGTAGATCAACACAGGTCCATTGTATACCAGTGAAATGAAACACTCAAAAAGAGGGATTTGACACCCCATCGAACCCCACCCCCTTCTACTGGCCTGTGGGTTATTGACCAATCAGAGTCTGCATTTCGCACTGTTAATTGTATAAATATGCACATTTTGTATGACTTATGTACAGGAGAGAAGCTAGGTTAATATTCTATTTTATTTTTACTTGTAGTTCCCCAACTCCAGTGGTGTTGTTCTTGATATCTTTCAGCTCATATTGTTCTGTATTTATCCATCAACCTCTTCGAAAAAGTCTAGTGCCAGCATTTAGCATAAATCTGTTATCAATAGTAATTTTAAAGACATGGCTACATTTGTATACTATATCATCGTGTTTTTTTTTATACTGTAAACACTGCATTTATTTAAGGTCTCAAGTAGCTTTGAATAAAATAATTAAAAATATTAAACTCAAAAAATTTAAACTAAGAAACCACATTCTGAATATGTACATGTACTACTGACAGTACTTACCCGCTTATAAGAACCTAGAATTTAAGAACCTGTTAGCCTAAAAATATCAATTTAGACCCCCTTTACATAAGAACCTATTTAGCCTAAAATTTGAAACAGGTTCTTATTTTAGAAAATGAACCTTAAAGATCTTCAGGCAAAGATAAAAGACATGACTCTCAAAAGTAGTGAACTTAAACATGTATACACTATAAAAATCTCTAAATTTGGTATAAATAATGTATGAAAACCTTGTAAATTTTCATTACATTAGGGAGTACAGACTGTACATTAAAGGACATACATTGAAAGTACTTAAAAGGTTTTAGTTATTATCTTAAAGTGTTCAGAAATTATTTTTTACATATATATATACAGTATATTATTAAATCAACATTTAGCCTGATACTGAGAATTGAAATATCTACTAAAATGGGTCATGATCACATACTGTCCAAAGGCCAGGCCGGTTTTGGCATTAAATTAATATACATTCCGCCCTTCTACCATCCACTGGTATCATATCTTTCTTATAAAAATAAGAACCTGTTTAAGAACCTAAATAGCCTAAAACTCCACTAAGCACCATTTATATAAGAACCTGTTTAGGCTAACTTGGAAAAACCTAGGTTCTTATAAGCGGGTAAGTACTGTACCGTATTTACTCGAATATTTATCCATCAACCTCTTCGAAAAAGTCTAGTGCCAGCGTTTAGCATAAATCTGTTATCAATAGTAATTTAAAGACATGGCTACATTTGTATACTGTCATGTAGTTAATAAACTAAACATTATGGTAAAAGTCACTCAGAATAGCAGAGCTAATCTAGCTGAGTAACTTACAAAAATAATACAAATATAATAAATAACACATAGTCGTAGAATTAATTATGGTACTAACAAATATGACAAGAAATACGGTAATGAATTTATCAATCAATTGGTAATTAAGTAAGTACAAAAGAGAAGAGGGTGCTTATTTCATTCAAGAATATTTTATCATAGGTGTGAACATAAATGATAAATTATGTATTTGATCAGGAAACCTAAGGCCCAGTTCAAACGTCGATCTTCTCAAATTATATTAAGATCGACACAGTCGTACAGTTAGACAAGGGCAGTCGGGAATTACCACTTTGGAGCGACTCTGATTCATACGTTGAACTTTTCATGAGCCGTACCTAATGCATACATTATTATAATGTAGTATAAATTATTATAATAGTTTTCATTCCCACAATCCCCTTCCGCCCCTGAAAGGCATGCGCAGAAGATGTGAAAAAAACATGGCTGCCTGGAGAAGACAAATATTCCATGAAGACATGTGGAGTTCATGTTTTGCGACCATTAAATACTACTGCATGAATTGTACGTTGCCCATATGCAACACGAACTATTGTAGATTGGCGTTTCATTGCTCTGCGAAAACCTCAAGAGCGCAGTGATGAGACACATTTAGCAGCAATCTCCTTCTTTTAACAACATAATTTTTAAAATGCAGTTTGCATCATCCTTCTTCTTATTCTATTTCGTTCATTCATTCCCAGAAGAAAAGCCCTTGTTCTAATTGTGTTTGAGTTGGCCATCGGTCCGCTATTGTTTCACTGTCTGTTTACCGCTGACCTCTATGCTTTACATCTAAATATCATTCGGAGCGACTGAATAGGCAATATTCGTATTCTCACGGACGAGCTGGAACGAGCACTCAATGGAGGCTCATGCGGGGGAATCTTTTCTAATGCTAAATAGTTTTTAGCGAATTCCCCCGCACGAGCCTCCATTGAGTGTTCGTTCCAGCTCATCCGTGAGAATACGAATATTGCCTATTAGGTTCGACGTCTGAATCAACAGTCGAACTTATGTCTATCTGGTTCGGCTCATGAGAAGATCGACGTTTTAACTGGGCCTAAGTGTAAGTCTGGGTACGGTGAAATCAGTTTTAATCCTCTTGTTGAATAATTTTAAGGATAGCTTTTAAATATCTTCATCAAGATTATTCCAGATACAAATTGTACATGTAGATAGTTCTATCAAATTGAAGACGGGATTTTTCATAATTGTTCTAATAGGAGTATTAAATATGATAGGTATATCTGGCCTGAGTTCCTCGAAGCCTGATTATCGTTAAACCTGAATTAAATATTAACCGAGGATGTTGGTTCTCTTGGTAAAAGGTGTGTTTCCTAAGTCAAGAATTACATGTAGACACTACGTATTCCTCATTAAACAACACATTTAAAATCTCAAATCAGTAGTCCACGAGTTAGCAAATCGAGGTAAATTAAAGTTACCCTTAATCCTGGATTAACTTAATAAGGCATTCAGGAACTGGACTCTGATGTCTAGGGAACAATATCCGCAAGGGCACGGGCTCTACGACAAACGGTAAACTGTAGTCAAGGATTACAAGTAGAAAGACACTACGTATTCCTCATTAAACAACACATTTAAAATCTCAAATCAGTAGTCCACGAGTTAGCAAATCGAGGTAAATTAAAGTTACCCTTAATCCTGGATTAACTTAATAAGGCATTCAGGAACTGGACTCTGGTGTCTAGGGAACAATATCCGCAAGGTCACGGGCTCTACGACAAACGGTAAACTGTAGTCAAGGATTACAAGTAGAAAGACACTACTTATTCCTCATTAAACAATACATTTAAAATCGCAAATCAGTAGTCCACGAGTTAGCAAATCAAACTAAAAATTACACTTAATCTTGGATTAACTTAAAGTGCCTATAAGCCTTTTTGCAATTTTTATAGCTATGAATCTCCGAAAAGTTTTTAAGTACTCCTGTAAAGAGGGGCTTTAAGCCTGTTGAGGTTCTGTCCACCTTCGAGTGGTAAAACAGAATAAAAACGGAAAACCCGTTTTAGGATTCGAAACCCGGATTCGGATTCGACCAAAGGAACTCCCGGAAGGGGGGGGGGGGACACCATATATTGAACTGTCGGGGGTGCTCAGTGCTACTTTTAGGGGTCAGAATTCTCGTAAACGTACCTTAGGGGGGTCCTGTTCGCACAAGTTCGTTACGCAACCCGAGTCGTACCTTTTAGGAGTTCAGAATTAGAATTGTAAGGTTCACGTAAGGAATCACTTTTATTATAAAGTTTAATTTATGCGTACTTTTTGGGGTCATTTTCAAAATGACCACCGAGCACCCCCGTCATTTTATTGGAGCCCGTTGTAAAAATATTTTACCTGAGTGTAAATCCAGTAGATTGTAGATGGTAAAATGCTACATGTATATAAAATGCGGATACCAGCGGGCGGTACATTGTCAGTGTTAGTTGCTTGCGAATCGAGGCAGTGCCTTCTGTTGTGACGTAGACATAGTACCTATCTTGTTACCCGTAACACAACAAGTTCATACTGAACAGTTTTGGTGTGCTGTAGAGCGATCAATAGACGAACAGTCATTATTATCTGAAGATCTAGCTATGGTTTCTGAAGAAATTTGAGTATGTCTGAAGTTCAAGTTTTGATGGGCGCAAATTAATTAGAACTTGGCATTGAACCAAGTTATTACGCAGTCGAAATTACGTGGTGGAAGAGCTTTGATTTAACCTAGCTAGTTATGAAAGTTCTTCAAAGGCGTTAATGCCAATTTCTACATGACTGCTGAGTCTCTGTGTCGAAATATTTTAGCTTTATGTCTGAAGTTGTAAATTAGGCACGAGTAACGTGAGCCTTGCAGGATAGTATAAATCGCGTTGTGCAGCCAGCTAATTAATAAAGTTTGTGTATAGACATGTTTTGGTGGAAACTTTGCGGGGTTGCTGAGACCACACTGTAAGTGTCGAGGCCACGGCAAAACCTCCCGCAACTTGGATCAATTATAAAGCAATGAAGTTACATCCAGTTGAAATTAGAGAGATTTGTATGAGAAAAACAACGGAGGCCTTCCTAGCCTCGCTTTCATATTTTTCTGCATTACAAATTCTTATAGCTCAACAGCAATTTTCCACATTGCTCCAAAACTCAAAACAATACTAGTTATAATGTAATCTTTCATGTGGTAGCATTGGTTTCCCCCTACAGATTTATCTTCCAAATTATGCAAATTAGGAGGTGGCTAGCGGCGGCCATTATGAAAGTCGTGTATATACCAAAACAAGTCAGTCTACTTGTTAGTCAGAAGAGAGTCCCGGTACCTTTATTCCGCTGCCCGCACAAAACTAACGTTCAACACTTTTCTCTTTTCTTTTGAAAACAGTTATAGACATATTTAGAGACAGTTGTAAATTCCCTTGACGGCTGCAGGTTTTGAAGCTGCAGGTTGTTCTTTTCTCTTCTAAATCTTTAACCAGTTGACTTTTTAAATCATCATAGATGCCACACTTGGTGAGGAAATGTCTCTTCATGGGAGATGAATGGGCGGTTGTATCTCCCTTTTTCAATCACTGTGGTTGCTTATTATTAACTTCAGTTAGTTAGTGCTATTCGTGATGATTTATATTTTTTATTTCTATAAGATAGTCTTCTGCTTTGAAGATACGGAAGGTTCTTAAATTGTTTTGCTGGCTGGAGTTGTTTCTGCTGTCGATAAACAAAGAAATGCAAGCTAGAGGCAGTCTTTCTAGCTATTGAGAAACTGAATCCTCATCAACAGCTTGAGATCCGTACCGCGGGGTTTGAGTTAAGAGCCAACGTCCGTGTTGACTGTTTGGACTATAGCTAATTCAACCACGATACGGAAAAACGTGGCGCCTACACAGTCCAAATAACACGTAGGTCTCATCCATTCTGTTAAACGACAGTGCTGTGTGACATTTACTGCATCTTTTTGATATTGTAAACCTCTACCGAGATTCGAAAAGGAGTTTAATTCAATGTTTTTCGCTCGCAGAGAATCGTGAACATGTATTTGTTTAAGTTCAGATATTCTGAAGTACGTTTTTTGGTAAAATTTGCCTGACTA
This sequence comes from Actinernus sp. WN-2022, assembly GCA_030867875.1. Lineage (NCBI taxonomy): Eukaryota > Metazoa > Cnidaria > Anthozoa > Actiniaria > Actinernidae > Actinernus > Actinernus sp. WN-2022. The sequence continues at coordinate 12,353,549 of JAOWCC010000019.1, read as the reverse complement.
TATGTTTTTTTTACCAAGTTAATGGTAAGAATTCCAAAAGATCGTCAACATTTTTTAAAGAGCTGGTTAGCTCAATAACGTTCTGTAATAAATCCAATCAAACAACATTTAAAATAACAAACTTTTGTTATTAATCTTACCATATCGGTCAAAAGAGGTAAAACAAACGTTCTGTATACAATAACCTATATCTGTGTTGCATGGATAATTTTCAAACGCAATCATAATTTTTAGACCCTATATAATTTGCTATATATAATATTTTTACACTGATCTGGATAACTGAGCGCTACATGAAACTCTCACCAGCATGCCTTGCGAGCTTTAAACATTTTCGCTCGCTTTTGTAACACATACTCACTGCATACTCGTTATCTCATCGCGTAGGGTTAAGTTATGGGAGGAGTCCGCGACTGCTGAGCAATATACCATTTTGACGATGTTGCGCGCGCATTGAGAACAATATACAAGCAATAAAGAAAACAAAAGATTATCATGCAACATTGAGTTTTGGCGGGCCACATTCTGGTTTTTGGCGGGCCACATGCTTTTGTTTTCAATGCGTGCGCAACATCGTCAAAATGACCTATAGGCGTGCAGCAAAGATATGTGCTGGGTTCGTCAACCACCTGACCAGGGGAGGCGGAAGGGACGCAAACGTTTCATATCGTACCGGAATGCCGTCGAAGTGACCACGTTAAGGCTGAGTTATCGAATTTATACTCGCGGGGTGCGAGGTATGATGCCTACTATAAGCATGCGCGGCCACGGTGGAATTTGAAGTAATTACGTAAACCTTCGCGACGAGCCAATTAAATATGCAGTGAGAATAGTGGGATGTTTTAACCCTTTCACACCCTTTCACAACCCTTTTACTGGTTACTTGCTTTAAGGATTTCAATCTTGCTAAGAGCAAGGCCCTGAGATTGCCACACAGCATAGTGTATACAGACATGATCCTATTCAACTGCATAAGGCATATTAAAAATGAAGAATTTCATCTAAACTCTCCTTTCTTTGCATAAGTTAACAACAGTTTACATTATTTCATTTAAGAAAGAAAGACTAAAATCAGACTTACAGGAAAAAAAAAAATTTTCTCAGATTCTAAATTTCCTTACAAAAATGTATGTTTCACATCAAATATAGGCTTTCAAGTTTCCACTAACCCGCTTTCTGTCCCTGAACACTGAAACTTTCCCAACACCAAGCCATTCAATCCGTAAGCACTTCACCGCAAGCTAAATTCAACCACTCTAACCGCAAAGCATGCCGGGAACCGGCTGCTTAGCCCTCCCACATTTTCATTCTTCAAAATATATACCAGTCGAAAGCCATTTCGACTTAAAAGGCCCTTTGCAGCTAACAGTCACGTGCTGACTTCATTAACGAATGAATTGAGCTCATGATCCCCATGGGAAAGGCGTGCCACGAATACTGGAGAGCAAGCTATCTTTAAAAACGCAGTTTTAGAAAGATCGGCAATTGATTGGAGGTGGAAAATAGCATTTGCAAACAGATTTTTCTAATAGCAATACCGATCTCGTACAAGGCCTTTAAATAAATGAAGTCAGTTATTTTTTGCTCTCCAGTACAACCACGTGATTTGTTAGCTGCAAAGGGCCTATAGCTTCATATTGGAATAAATGACTAGTAAATGTTGTCCAATATTCCAAAAAAGCTATGATAGGTGGCTCCAGACATCCATTTATAAAGCCCACAGCAAGATGACTGAAGAACTCGTGGCTCTTCCCAATGAGCAAGACACGATGCTCTTTCTCAGTCAAAACACCAGGCACAGGCTCAATTCTTCGAGAAAGTACTGATTGAAACTCTCATCAGACTTAATGTCCTCCAGCACTCTATAAATGGTGAAATTGGCTTTAAATCAGTTTAAATCTGTATTGCTCCAAACAAACTTCCCGCCAGCTCCGTAGTAATCCAGCAACTGCAATGGGCTACTAAAAACCTTGATCCCTCAGTATTATAGGTCAGTTGAAAATTCCATGGTAACAATGACTACAGTTTACTTTGGGGAGGGGGGAGGGTTCTTTTCGGTCTAGAAATAGCTAAAAATCGGTTCCAAACACTCAAGGGCTTAAAGGATTAATTTTGCCTCTTGAGAAAATAGTTAGGGGGTTAATACTCTGAAAAGTGTGGCAATGTATCTGTGACTTAAAGGTTGTCAGTGACCGGACGCCTGTCTTAAATTTAATGGTGAGCTATTCCACAGCACCGCTCCGCTGTAACTGAAACTTTTTTTATAGTAATCTGTACGCGGGAGTGGTACTGCTATCTTATTTTCAGTATTTCTCAGGTTATACGACGTTATTTCCATTCGACTGATGAATTTGGAGCTCAAATATTAGACGAAAAACTACATCAGTATAAGGGGCAATGTCATCCCCAAATAATAAACTTTCTCATGATGAAAAATAAAAATAACTACTCAGATTAGCAGAGTATGCATTCCAGGTATGCTGGAAAAAGTTTGAGACAATTTTGATGAAGGGGCGGTGGCAAATATTCGAGTGGATGAAAACTGACTGCTTTTAAGAAATATTTAGAGGAACTTGGAAATCCACTTTATTCTTTGCAATCCTCTATCGAAAGAAATTGAAAAACATATCAGGGTATCAGTCACATGGTGTTTGTCTTACATCCCATTTTGTAGCATATTGATTACTTGAAGGTTCAATTCTATTGCCCTTTAAGTACTGCCCGCCCGCGGAATGTGATTAAAACCCAACTTATTAGCTTAGCTTATAAACTTATTAGTTTGCATCCACTAACGCAATGAAAGAGACTGTTGATTCATTTGGCTTACAAATGAAAGCTGCTATGATTGGATGAAGACGTAGGCGATGCTGCCTTGATTGACAGACGTCTGGTGCAGATCATTGGGTGAAGCATTCTTGTTATTGGTCGCGAATCAAGTCGGGAAAACATCCAATTTTGATCCAACACATGCACAATGGCTATCAAAAATGTGTCCAATTTTGGGCATTTAATAGTTCAACATTTTAAAAAGCTTTATGTTTTATCGGTATATTCATAGACGCGAACTAAACCGCGCGCACGTTCCAAAATCTTGCGTGTATAACTTGCCTCTTCTGTTGGATCTGGAGAGGGTCATAAAATTCATTTACATTTAATTATTCTGTGGATAAACAGATATATAATAAGAGGCCTTTTTTAATGACTTTGACACTGAATTCCTCTGAAAAAGGAATGCGCTAATTCGTTCTCAGATCACAGATGACATTGATTTAAAACGTACCAAAATGTTACCTGGATAAACAGAAGTACTCATCATAACGTACTCTATAGTATGTGAGAACCGAGATATTTAACTGACTTATTTCACTAACATTCCGGCAATTCCTTTATGTAGGACGACACGAATTTTTACCAAAAATACAATAGAATACAACACAATACAATTCAATACAACAATAGAACGCAACACAATACAATACAATAGAATACAATTTGGTAGTAATTCGTGTCGTCCTACATGAAGGGATGGCCAACATTCCAGTGAATTTCAATATAAAGACCTGATTAGCTAGAGCTTTATACAGCTCATTAGATATTCAAGGTATTTATATCTCCCGGTTAGCTCAGTGGTTAAGCTCCGGTCTGTTGCGCGGGAGGTCGCGGGTTCAAACCCCGGCCGGACCAAACACTCAGGGTCTTAAAATAACTGAGTAGAAGGTGCTTCCTTTGTGAAACAAATGCAAACGGTTAGACCTTCGCGTCTTCTCGGATAAGGACGTTAAATCGTAGGTCTCCCGTCGGCCTCAAGTTTATCAGTCTCACTAGACTGTCACGAGTTACCGACGTTAAATAAAGTAGCTTTACTTTCCTTTTTTTTATATATCATATAAATACCTACATATAAATACCTACATATAAATACCTACATATAAATACCTACATATAAATACCTACATATAAATACCTACATATAAATACCTACATATAAATACCTACATATAAATACCTACATATAAATACCTACATATAAATACCTACATATAAATACCTACATATAAATACCTACATATAAATACCTACATATAAATACCTACATATAAATACCTACATATAAAACCTTGAATATCTAATGAGCAATATGTTAAAATTCACTGGGATCTTAGTGAAATAAAGGTTATCGAATAACAATAGAAATGTGTTAAAATTCACTGGGATCTTAGTGAAATAAAGGTTATCGAATAACAATAGAAATGTGTTAAAATTCACTGGGATCTTAGTGAAATAAAGGTTATCGAATAACAATAGAAATGTGTTAAAATTCACTGGGATCTTAGTGAAATAAAGGTTATCGAATAACAATAGAAAATGTGTCAAAAATGAAATAAAAAATTATATGTAGGCGAGCTTATAAGCGAAGCTCCAAGTAGATACTGTTTCTTTTATAAAATAAAGTCTGCACGACGTTCGGTATAGTTAGCGCTTGATCTTATATTGAAATGATTATGAAACTGTCATTGAAAAGAAAATATGGAAGAAAATGAAAAACAACAGAGACTAGCCAAACATTAAAAAAGAAGAACAAATTCAGGCCCGATCACAGATAGAATCCACCCTTCGAGTTTCCGCGCCGTTTGACCCTCGGCCATCTCTGTCGCATGGTTTCAACAGTACACAAATAATGCAGCGAGCTTCGCCCCCTATGCGGTGCTACGTAAGGTGTAATTACATTATTTGTGTTAAGTTTGTTTTACTGGTAGACGCCTAATGTAAAAAAATGAAAGTTTTGAATAAATATATTTTATACCCGTGAATCAAATAAAATAGAGAAGAAAACGTTTAACAAATACTTAAATGCCTATGAAGTGAAATTTTCGTCATTAATATTAAGATCTCAAAGTCCTTTCGAAATGAAGAAGAATGGTGTTTCTGTTTGTCAATATCTCATCTTCAGGAGATGACCTATGACGTCACGTTGGTTGCAATCACAAAATGAAGAATATCTCTGCAAATAATGGGTATTTTGTACATGTGTGGTTCTATTAAGGAAAATACACGTCATTTTGCAAATTAAGATGTTAATTTTCACATCCCAAAGTCATTTTTTAGATCTGCCGAGTCCCATTCTGAAATTCTAAACGCATCGGAAGATAGTCTGAAAGCAGATTATATCGCGTATCGGGGCATGAAAAATGGAAAATGAAGAGCTTTAACGAAACCTGACACCTAAGAGAAGAACACTTGGGGTACTGTTACACGACGATCGAGTTGTCTGCTTCAGACGCGGTGCTAGTTCTATCGTGCTGAGGCAGTTGTCGCTGCTCTGGGACTAAACGCTGTGTTCAACATGATGAACGTAGCTAAGGCCCCAAGGGGAATGTTGCTGCTCTGCGCAAGCATGTGGGTTGTGTCGTTCCTTCCAAGCCGTAAGTACTAATGGAAAGACGTAATGGAAAGTTGATTGATTTGATGGAGAACGAAAATGTTTTTTGTAATTATGTTTATCCACCTTCTGCTGTGGGATCGTAATAAATACCGACTCGCCAGTTCATAGTTTTCTTCGCGAAGGTTACCTAAGTTGAAAGAGAAAATATTCTTTAATTAGAAGAAAAAATAACGGTTTTAGGAGATAAGACTCAGATCGCAAAAAGTACGAACAAGAAAGTAATTAAGAGAAGTAAATCTGCGCGAAAGAATGTCTAAATTTTAACCACTGTAATTATAGCCGAAGAGGCAAGTCATGCAGCGAAGACAAACATCGGCCTCGAAAGAGAATGTGAATTCTAAGTAAAGGTCATACTCTATCAGAAATCAAAACGTGTTTTACTTTGTATGTTTCATTCCTTATATACTGACTTAGTATTTGGTTCATTTTCCGATAATTTTACACCTAAACGCTGCATAGTGCAAGGACAAGTATACATTGGGGCGCGAATCGCGACGTGGGTTCTGTGGTATTTCATTGAACAGACGATCAGGAATGAGAACAATGCATAGATCTTGTACATGTCCGCACGAGGGCATGCGGCATGCACAGCTCTGTTAACAAATGAAGAAGCCTAAACGACGCATTACACCGATATCATCAACTAAAAGTCGATAAAGGCATGCTAACCGCCGTGGAAGCGAGTTTCGAGCTGACGTTAGTCTGAGCGAAACAGGGAAGCGCATCTAACTATCTGCCTATCAATAAAATTATCCAGATACAGCATCAACCGGTTCAGTCTCGACATTCCCTAGTACAGCGACGGTTCGCTCCAATCCGATCTACCACCGGGCACTGACACTATTTTTTTTTAACGGGACCTGAAACAACTGCATAGAGGCAGCTGATCAAAGTCGGAACTAGGCTAAACCATGCATAGATCGAATTGGAATTTAGCGTGTTGGTCTTTGTGGACGGAGGGAGGAAAACCAAGAGAAATATCAACAAACTCAACTCGCATCACAGGGGTTTGTTAAAATATGAGAAGAGCTTTAAGATAGAAATTGATGTCAGTTTTCGGCGAGCTATTGCGGAAGTTACACAGTTGAGGAGCTTTGAAGTTAAGGGTGCGTTCCATTGACCGTATTCCGGAATAGGAATAGATGGAATAGTCTCTGGAAATGACTGGTTGAGGCACAATTTACACTGTAAACTACAAATGCTTGCTGACATATGATATTCAGTATACAATTAGTATTCCAGTAGCTAAAAGAATCCAGTATAAGCGATTTGTAGTGATCATTCTGTTTATTCTTATTCCGGAAACGGTTAATCAAACGCACCCTAAACTGGCCAGTTACAAAAGTTCTTGGAATGTACTAATTCCAATTGCTAAATGACTGCTGGATCTTTGTGTCGAAATAATTTAGGTTTGTGGCTGAATTCTAGTTTGAGGTACATGTCATGTTAGCTGTTCGCACAATAGTTACAGGTGGAAATTAATACTGACAAAAGGTCAGTTATACCCTACTAGAATACTTAGAAAAAATAAGACATTTTCCAACAATCTTGGGCATAGCGAATCAATTTAACCAACATTTCGTTAACGTAGGACTGACCTAGTTTAGCTAATTCAATACCCTACTGATTATATCAATAACTCACCAGTCTCAAGTTTCGTTATGTCCCCTATCACCGAGATACAAGTCCTTGAGCTCTTTTTAGGCTTAGACGGCAACAAAGCATCTATTAATATCCCTAACAATTTGATCAAATCAGCAGCCCCGATAATCTCGCCAATATTAACTTACATCTACAATGATCTATTAGAACAGGCATTGTTCCGGATATTCTAAAAGTCTCGAGAATCACACCTATTTATAAAAGCGGCACTGCCACGACCCTTTTAATTATCGACCAATATTCGTATTGTCAAAAGTTCTCGAAAAGCTAGTTTATAATCAATTGGAGTCGTTTCTTGAAAAAAATAGCAAAATTTCTAACTACCAATTTGGCTTTAGAAAAGGGCATTCAACAGAACAGGCAATCCTTGAAATTACTGACAATTTGAAAACTGCAATTGACAACAAGGAGACCACATGTGGTCTATTTTTAGATTTCTCCAAAGCTTTTGACACGGTTAATCATAAAATTCTCCTCGCAAAATTACATAAATATGGAATACGTGGCACGCCCTTATCTTGGTTTACTGATTATTTGAACAATCGTCAACAATATGTCAGAATAGGAAACACCGACTCGCATACACTTAGGATGACTTGTGGGGTGCCACAAAGATCAACGCTTGGACCACTCTTAATCTTACTTTACATAAACGACATGCCAAACTGCTCTAAGAAACTCTCTTTTCGAATTTTTGCAGACGATACTAATGTTTTCTACTCATGTAAAAATATGAAAATGTAATGCATGAAGGGCTGGGAGATATATTTCGCTACTGTGCTACAAATAGACTCTCTATCAACATGAAAAAGACCAACTATATGCATATTAGCTCTCAAAGGAAAAAAAAAACCTTCAAATATCCAAATTGAGAACATCGAACGAAAAGACCATATCAAATATTTAGGAATATATATTGACAGACATATCAGTTGGGAACAATAGATTATAAACACGCTAACTGCAAAATCGCAAAGAATACAGGTATTTTGAACAAATTGAGATATCACGTTGATTTAAATATGCTAAAGCAACTCTACTACACTCTAATTTACCCTTACATCTGCTATGGTATCATGAGTTGG